>WOVY01001534.1:0-700000 GCA_013436015.1 Rhipicephalus annulatus
TCCCTTTGACCAGCGCCGCCCTTTCGCATACGTGTGTACGTGTTCACTCATTTAACACCCCCTCCTACAACCACGTTTAACCAATTAGCCATCGACCCAAGTAAGTCGCAATTTAACACCCCATTTCACAACCACGTTAACCAATTTAGCCATCGACCTAAGTAAGTCGCACTTTAACACCCCGTTAACCAATTATATGCTCCGCAGCCTCCTCAGTGTTCCCCCGAGGGAAGCTGCGGGCAATTTTTTTTCTTTGTTCTCTACGTATACCAATGTTTTCGCATCGAGTTTTCATCACTGTCAACATCGATGTTCCAACCTGTGTAGAACGCTTTTTCCTGTTTTCGTTTTAATGGCAAATTCAAGAAATTCGGAGATGTTTGTTCTCATCTCTGCGCATCGAGCGCCTCGACTTTTGCAACTCCCCTGTAAAAAGCCTTCCGAGCAGTTAACTCTATAAAACTACCAGCCTTCCTTTAATTCCTTAACTTGCAATACTAGTTTACGTTGACCTTCATTCTGACTCGGTTTTTGTTAAAATATGAGAGCGCTTCGCCTATATCATTTAGACCGCCAAGTGCCTGACACATCAATGTAAAGGAATGGTCCTTCATTCCTCAATATGCGCCTTGTAGAGAGGAAGCCTTATGATAATTTGAAATCGAACAGCAATTATCGGCTTTGTCAACATCTTTTTCTAGTTTTTTGTGCAGAAACTAAACAAAGATAGAACTCAAACTTGGTGTTCGAATCAAAGGCAGGCGAATAGGTATACAGAATGCTGTTTTTGAAGACGCTTCGAGAATTATTGAAGCTTTGATCGGGTGGACACTTCGAACCTTGAATTAAGAAGTCTGACCTACTCACTCAAAGATAGTGGAGAGTGCAGTAAGGGTAGGCTAAACCTGCAAGGTTAGCTTACGCAGTTGTTCAATTGTACATGATGTGATGGCGTCGGCGCCCCCAGTGGCGCGATCGAAGCGTAATGCCACTTTCAAGTTTCCGGTGTTATATATCCAGTTCGTAGACCATGTTAGCTGCCTTTGGGTATGTCTCATCTACCCACCCATCCTATCTGTTTTCTTAGACATTAAAGTTGAATTTGTAAGTTGAAGTGAAGTAACCATCTGGTTGGCTCCTTCACACTCAGTAAAAAGAAAGCTAGGAAATCAGTGAGAGAATATGAAGGTAATCCGTCAACGCAGATCCCATCAGAACCTACTAACTAGCATCACATTCTTTTTTTCAGAACCACTTTGTAGTGATCTACCCCGCACTCATTAATTCTCTCAATATAGTCCACAGTTTCCCATGATCGTATGCCAGCTGCATTTCTGTACACACCCGTCTGACATAGTAATTGAGGCTGACGGTTCATTCCGGTGCTTAAGCTGCATTCAATGTTTGGCTTTCGTAATCTCGTAATTATATGATTATTTGACCATCGAAACAAACCACTAAAATCGCAGTGGGAACAGCACACTTACCGCGAAGGTGCACTGGCTTAAATCTCTCGGAGAGTGCACCCGCAATGCGCAGGGCAGTGTGGACATGTCGACCTTTACGACGGCTATTTAAAGGGGGAACATGAGTTATGGCAGCGTATTTCCGTAAAGCTTAGAATCCGACGTACATCACAATCATAATTCCATTAGTGGCTTAAGCAACAATTAGGCCGTCCCGTTTGTGAGGCACGTGTGCCCGCATAATACGCTTGCGATGACGCCGAATGGTTTATCGGTCGTGTGAATGCCGCCTCGGACTTGAATCCTTAATTGTTCCGTCGGCGGTGAGGATTACCAGGAAAATCATGCGTGTATTGATTGATTGATATGTGGTGTTTAACGTGCCAAAACCACTATATGATTATGAGAGACTTCGTAGTGGAGGGCTCCGGAAATTCCGACCACCTGGGGTTCTTTAACGTGCACCCAAATCTGAGCGCACGGGCCTACAACATTTCTGCCTCCATCGAAAATGCAGCCGCCACAGCCGGGATTTGATCCCGCGACCTGCGGGTCAGCAGCCGAGTACATTAGCCACTAGACCACCGCGGCGGGGCTGTGTGTATTGATTGACCAGCAGGGTCCTTCGAGAGAGTAGAACTACACTGTGCAACATTTCGGTGAAGGCGGAATGCCCATGTTTGTGGGGATGTCAGTGCTCGTCAAAGGCGTAGGCAGAATTTTTTTTTCGGGGGGTGGGAAGGCACCTGCTTGATTTTGGAAGGGGCACCTCCTCGGAATAGTCATTTTTTGCTCTGTATGCTAAGGCAAAAGAACAATTTAGGGGAGAGGGGGTCTTGGGCTTGGGTTCGAGGTGCCATTCCCTGGATACGCCACTGGTGCATGTTAAATAACGTAGGAAATCCGAGTTTAACGGCACCCTGCTCTGTAGTGTCTCTCGTAGTCATATAGTCGTTTTGAGACGTAAAAACCTATATATGGTGTCGTACGCTTCCACCATGGCTCCGCGCTTGTCATTGCTACGAATGTAACACCAGAGAAAGTTCTCCTGCCAGAGGGCACTGCAGTAGCCTGTGTTGTGAATGCTGAGCCTGTCAGCGTCACGCCACCTAAACTTGCCTCTACCAACGACCGTTCTATGAGGAAGCCTGGATCATCCTCTCCCTTCACAGCCCTTATCAGTGATGATTTAAACAGCTATGCAGGCACAGCAGTTGCTTGCGGTATTAACAAAACACGCCGGTTCTTTCGACACCTGCTCCTCGACGTTATCGATATTATCAGAAGCAGGACTCATAGTTGGGCTAGTTGGTGATATATTATGGGCAGTAACAGCCCATAATGTATCTTTGTGTATCTTCTCTTCGTCCCGTGAGTTTGTGCACTGTTACTGCCCATAACGTTATTATCAACTACACAGTAGGACGAGCGATGACGCACAGTAACCAGGGTTTCTGAACTAAGAAGTTTTTCGGTCGTCACGCTGTCTGAGCGCGTATTAACAATAACGTCTTATGCTATGAAAATTTTCGTAAGACGATATTTCAGCCAATCACGATGCGGAGCGTATCGTTAGTGAAGCCAGCTGTCCAATGAGAAAATGCGCTTGCGAAAGGAAAGCTTTGTGGATTCGTCACTTGGTTTCTCCTAGAAATTTAATTTGCATTTACTTAAACTTCAAACCTGAATACTATGAGCCGGCGTATCGTAACTCTATGAAATTGAATTTTTTCCCTTCTCTTTGTCACTCTCAATTTATCCCGCTCTCATTGCTAGTTCGTCAGAATTTTACGGAATAAATATGGAAAGAAAATGAAACGTCGTTCATGAAAACCTGTCTTCAATACGCCCGATCAGCATTTCATATCGCTCCACAAGCGTCGCTCTGCTAAAGAAAAAAGAAACTCTCATTCGTTATATTGCCAGCGCGTGAATGAGAAATGACGCAACAACTTGAGTGTCGTCACAAGTACATTCGATCGCTATTCTACGGAATACTCACTAACTGAATTTTGTGCGAAACATCTTCACACCATCAAAAAGGCGGGTGCCCACTATATAGCCACCTCTCAAAGCGCCAGAGAGGGCAATGCTTGAAAATAGGTTCATCCACGTGTTCCGAAAATCCCTTGACAGCGTAGACGTTCCGCTGCATAATTGAGCAGTCCTCTGCTGAGCACACGTACAGTCCCCCACTTTGCGTGGGCCCTCATTGTGCAGCATAATGGCACATGAACGCGTCGCCTCCCAGTTGAGCATTAACGCTCTGAGACGGACACCTCCGCTGCTTCACTTCTATCCTTGCATCCCGTATTGAAAGGATCGGCGGTATAGGTGTAGGTACTGTCATTTTTCGGTTGCCTAGATCCCGTCTTCCCAGAAGTTGATTGCTCGCGTGTACGATTCTGAGTTGCTGGTCTTGGCTCTCGAGGGCGTGGGCTGGCTGGCCCCTGTCCACTGTTGTCTCACCTCACTCGGCAGCGAACGCTCGTCTAAACGTGTGTTGGCGTCAATGAACATCATCTGGCGCCGACCTCCGCGTCCCTGACAATATTCCGCGCATCGAGTAAGTGCTGTGGTGACGCCAGCCCCGCCTGTCCCTGTTGCGAAACAAGTAATACGTAAGCGTGCAAACGGGGAGAGACAATGTACAGAAAGCGAGACGGGCAATACAGAGGAGCGGTCATTGTTGACTTCGCCTTGAGTGCTCGGGCTGATACCCCGTATTTATCTAATTGCGTGCAGCGCGAAAAGAGCTACGACATGTCCTGAGGCAGATGGTTCCACAATTGAAATAAGTGTCCAGCATTCTTGTGTGTCCGTGCTTTATCTACAATGCCCTTATAACTCAAGCAGGAGGGCTTGGAAATTCATGTTTAATGCCTTGATACACTTTTTTTCTGGCGGCGTCCACGCTTACACTTCTTCGAAAATGAAAAATGATTGCTCATAGCTTCTGTCTTCACGGATGTCCATTTGCTTTCTGGCGCAGTGTCCCCTACTTAAGCTGATTTTGATAGTGCTGTTGAGAAAGTTTCGTCACTTAGCGTGAACAAGTCGGCTGCTGGCATTCATTCTTGATTCTCACCGTATAATGTAGTATATGGATACTGGTATTAACGCAACTGTCCGCTCATTCAGCGTGGTGGGTTCGGCACAACTGATGCAATAACGAATTCGATTGAAAATAACAAAGGGAAATGATATTGTCTCACTCGCTCCCCGGCGACACTCGGGACTGTTTGACACCGTGATTGCGCAGCGCATTGCTTATATCTCTAGGCTGCCGGATATTTGTCTCGATAAACACGCGCGCACAATGGTGAGTGAGGCTTCATGTTTGCCTACGGATATGATCCTAATGGTGTCCCCGTATCGCGCGTCAACACTTAATCTCCATGTGTTGATCTTACTAGACAATACGCAGCTGTACAGGTTTTTCACCGCGTGATTGGCTGACGCGAGCTCACACTGGCGCGGCGCTGCGCTCATTTCGATGCGGGGACGAAGAGCTACTGGGCGCGGAAGGCGCGGGCATTATTTATCGCGTCCCCGATGCGCACTCGTCGCGGCTCATCGTGCTCGTGCTCGCCGTTCAGCCCCGTCATTGTCGTCGACGCCATCACTCTTTCAGGAGAGGATCCGTCGCGCTGGCGCCCGTCGCCGCCGTTTGCTCAAGCCCCGGCGGGACCACCGGAAAGGGAGTCCGAGTGATAAATTAATCGCGAGAGCGCGCCCCCAAAAACTTTCGATTGCCGCTCGACGTTTCCCGCTGTTGGCGAAACGGTTGAAAAATAACCCTTGTCGCCACTTCCGTCCTTACCTAAGGAATGGTCTTTATGCACGAAACCCCGGATCGCGCGGGAAACAAAAAATGCATTGATCGGTGTTCTGACATGGAGTCGAATCCTCTTTGAGCCTCGTGCACGTGTTAGGACGTAGGCCTGAAGACGAATCTGTGTTATTAGTTTCTCGCCATTGTTAATAGCCAGTAGTGAGACTTTGAAAACATACATTGCCCAAACCTACTTCGTACAACAAGCACTCCTATGGGACACGAAGCTAAAGTGCCTTATTCTCTTTATCCTTTTCATCTTGCGAATAGTGGCTGACGAAAACTTGCGTTCAATTGAATCCTACGTCCGCTTTTTTTTAGTGCCTTCTGACTCTTTTAGTCTGGTTTACTTCAACCCGTCTGCTCTCGCGAAGGCTCTGTAAGAATAGACAAACCTTCGAAAAAGTTCGAAAAGAAGCCGCTCGAGGCACGTAAGCTGGAACGCCTAATTGTATTTCTTTCATCGGCGAAACCAACAAAACCAATTTATCGTACTCTGTCGATCTACATGGCTGTGCGTGTGTGACTGTAGCAAACGTCGTTGAGAGACAATAGTGTCTGCAGACCGCTCCCGCAAGGTCGCCTCCTTTTGTGTTCTCAGAAGGTTAGCGCGCGCGGTCGTGGCGCCACCGAACGACTGGGTAAACACTCGGCGAACGAGGGTAGAAGCCATGCGGCTCGGTTGCCTCGTCCTTTTCGGTGGCCTTCTTCGATAGAATGTAGATGTTCTGCCACTGACTAGTGACGTGCAGTGTAGTGGAAGATAGAGACGTGGCGGTACGAGTCCTCGCGAAAGAAGGACATATTTCCTGACACGCGGTAAGCGCACTGGCTGATCTCTGTGGTACGACAGCGAGGGCTTTGAGCTTGTCGCGGAGCTCGTTCAATCGCTGGCTGCGTTCTGACAGCAGATCTCAATTAGACAGTGCCAACTGCATCCTCTACTTTCGCTGCACCTATCTACGTCGACAGTGTATAGCAGTGGCCCACCGTTTGCTCTAACCCGTACAAGTGTCGACGCTTCGGTCACGAGTGGCCAGGCGTTGCAAGCTGTACTGGAATTATGCGACTCGTCGTTGGAGAGTTTATCTTTGCATTGTACCGCACGGCGTTTCATTCAGAACAGGATTGCTTTGGTCAGGGTGCAATTTCACTGGTTGCTTCTGAACATCCAATTAGTCTAACGTTAATGTGCACTGAACTGTGCGTTAAGGTGATTTTAATTTGGGTGGGTCTACAGAGCGAGAAAAATTATCTTAGCACAAGCATCAACAGGAATGTGGGTAGGTAGATAAACGACTTTATTAATTCATGAAAGAATTGTGTGAGGAGGCGCAAGGGAGAGGGGGTGATGGAAGCAGGACGATGATGACCACTAGGGTCGCTATAGGTGGCCTCTCTGGGCCTAGCCCCCTGTACGGAGCTGCAGCTCCAGTTGCGAGCTGCAAAGAACAATTTACAAAAAAAAACAGAAAGAGGCACAGTATGTAGACTTCACGATGAAGGTATTACTGATTTACTAGTAACAGCAGAACCGCACGTAAGACCATAGTAAGACATATATTGAGGCCATTCCGGAAACTGGGCGAGCATTGTGTAGCTGGTGAGGGGAGCTACTCGCGTATCTGCGTCTGCCTCCTCGACTAACGCCATAGAGATGACAAACAAAAGTTGTTGATTTTGTTATGTTATGCAGGAAATTGATTTGATGCATCTTAGGAGAGTAAACGGAGGTCAGGGAAGTGCCTCCACCATCTTCCTCGGCATGTTCTTCTCCAACACTGACTTTTTTGACACGTGTCAGAACTATTTCTTGCAGGTTAAGTTCTTTTCGACGAACTTCGCAATATCTGCTCGAATCTCATCATCTTGCGGAGAAATCACTATAGTCGCTAAAAAATATATTGGCTCAAGCGTATTCGGTCTTGAAGTAATATGGTGACGTATCCAACACAACCGCTGTGATTCATATCATGATGCAAATGCATTGTTTATTGTCAAGGCGTCATATTGGTGTGCTATAGTCTGCGTGCTTTTTCTGTGAGTGTCTTTAGTCGTAATAACCGCCGCAGGATGCCTGCGCTCACGTTTCCTCCACCCCCACCCCTCCCCCACGTCCCCGCGTCACTGTCGCTGAGAGACGTGTTTGTGTGGCGCAGAGGTAATCCGGGCATCGCTTGTTCTTTGATTGAATCGCGCCTAGACGCATGAATCGGATTTCCCGCAGGCGACGTCCCTCATGATACATCCATTGAAAGTTGAGCCGGCTCTCCTGGGTCTCCCATTGGCTGATGAGCGAGTACGCACTGCGTAGCCATGCTTCGCAACATGACCCCGTCTTCTGGTTCTTCGTTATTTTCCGAAGAGCCTGACACCGCCTCGCCTTCGCTCGACATACAATTGTGCTTTGTGTCGAGATGGTCTGGAGACGAAACAATGAGAAATCGCCACTCTGCTGATTATTCATAGCGACGCGAACGAAGCAGAAAAGAATGCGAATATGAATTCGGGAGCAGTCCTCGTGCATAATAAGGCGACGAGCTGTCGATGAATGCAGTCCAGGTCGAATGATCATGCCATATTTCAAATATTTCATATGCGCGAGCGTAGGCTAATGTGAATTTCGGTGCGTAAAAAGGAAGACCATGATTTCGACACCACGGCAAAGACACCCGATGATAGAGAGACAAAAGCTATACGTGCATAATAATGAAGTGACTTTATTAGTCAAAGCGTCTTTGTTTCTGCAAGCCGTGGTTGGCGTGCGCGATGCACTGCCGTGAAAGAATGAAAACCGAAATTTGTAGTAAGTGTAAAAGTGATAAAAACACTTAATTATTCAGTCGTATTGTAGCCGTATATGAGGGAAATATTGAAATGTGTTTTCTGGGGCCACTTTCAACATGTTAGGAAGCAGATTTCTACTTTAACACGTCCCTTATTAGCGGCCGTTGCAGTAATCATTTTAGTGCTTCTAATGTTGGGATTACTGTGTTGAGTAATGTGTCATTTATGAAAAATAACCGAACAGAGGTGCTATCAGCTCAAGCCCAAGCATGGATAATTTTTTATCTTCTTGAGTCTCCGTCTTCTCGGGAACTATTCACTTGTTTGTGTAGATGCAGGAGAGCCTCCGTAATTTTCTCAAGGCACCCGTTTCATTCCTACATTTAAGTCATGAAGCGAAGCGAAGCTCTTGTACTTGCGTTTGTAATACACATCTTTTTTTTTCTTTTCTTCTCCTTGCGCAGGCAACGGTAGCTGTGACCAGGTGATCATGAGCAACAGCTCCAAGAACGGCACCATCACGAGCCCAAACTACCCGAACCCGTACCCGCCAAGCACGCGCTGCAACTACCACTTCCAGGGGGAAGGCAAGGAGCGCGTCCAGATCAAGTTCACCGACTTTGACCTTTACATGCCTCACGAGGGCATCAAGGAGTGAGTCAGCACTTTATTCTATCCTCTACTCGACAGATCCCGCTGATCGAAGTGGCCAGGCTGTTCGCTGCGCTAAAAGTTCATCGCTTCTTCCGATTCAAGTGTCTTAAAGGCTTCGAGGTTTGCTGCCTTTTCAATGTGCCAATGCAGATTATGCACGCTTTATCACGGTTTTTCGTCAGCCACAAAAGCAGTTTTCGCATGATCTTCAACCAATTATAGCGTGAAAATGGCAAAAAATGGCGATATATCTCACACTGCGCCTGATTCACGTGTATGTCAAGGAAACACGGAAGTTTCTGGACATTAGTGTGGTTGACTAGTACAGAAACTTGAGCGTGTTAGTACGCGGCTATAATAGATGAGGAGAAGAACATAACAAAAAAATAAAAATGACATCAAGCTGGGTTCCCTAATTGTGCGCCAGAAATCAAAGTGGCATACGTTTGCACTTGTGCTGTACTATTTGTGTACATTTATATCCTCTAATTCTTGCGAACCTGCTATGGCTACTATCAAGCATATCATAGCAACTTCTTTTTATTACACCATCGAGACTACTATAGGCGGCTGGGACATAATACTTTTTTAATTCTTTGACCAAACTCACATGCAGCACTATACACTAAATTTCAAAAGGCGCTCGCCCGTTCTCCTTATCACTTTTATATCTTTCATCACAAGGAGAAAAATGTCCGTTTCACTAAAAACGTCGCAAGCTTTCAACTTCCGTATACGCCCGCTTGTACAAGAAAAATGCTCGCGACAGCAATCGCCATCATTTACATGTCGTTCGGCACGCATCGCTTTTTCTTTTGTTTTGGCATTAGTTTATTATAAACTAGATACAAAAAAAACGGCAGCAACGCGCACTCGGGACCTGTCCACGAATGTCTACGTCACTCAGCAAGAACGCGACACGCTTCCCTCCCTCCCTCTTTCATGCGTACACGTCGAAACTATTTGTCACCGACATCCATTCCTCTTTCATTTAAATCACCGCACTCTTCTACTGCACACTGGTGACACAGAGGGAGCTGACAAAAAATTCAAAGCGATGTAGGGGACACAAGAACCGTCAGGGTGCTTTTTCATCGTCCCCACTTTAAAAGAAAAGACGCCTGCCGCGAAGCGCCAGCCGGACTTGGCTGTCGCATGTTTTCTGTTTCTTGAGAAGACGCAATTATTCATCCTTCTAGCGCACTCATGTTAACAAACTTAGCCGTTCTTCGTATCTTCTTCGTTCACGTTGTTTTCACGTGGGCCGTGTGTGGCGACTATCTTTTATCGCTCGCTCTTTCGATAACAAATTGAGGCCGGTTGCTCTCGAAGGCCACTCCCTCTATAGCTTGATGTGGACGCCAGGAAAAGAAAGCAGAGCGAGAAAAAAAGGGGGGCCAGATGTATTGCATCATTGAGCGACCCCATAGGCCCACCACGTCGCTCGCGTCGCATATAATCGAGCTGAAAGCCTTCGGGCTTTAAAGGATCTTCCGGCGTACCCGTTCCGAACGCAGGGCGTTCGGTTGCAGTATGGTTCTTCGGTCTTTTGTTTTCTTTGACTCTCTTTCTTTTATCTAGACACTTTTTCCTGCTCTGCCGTGACCGATCTCCAGAACGCTGTGCTCTCCGGGAGGATAGGTTAAAGTCAAGCTTTCAGGAGATTGTTTCAAACGACATTGATGAAGCAGCTTCGTTGCAGCGTTCTGGCATATGCCGCTGATTATGGCGCTCTCCGTTCGAGTTGAACAATGCGCTGGTTTCGGAAAGCCTTTAGCCGCCCACGAAAAAATGACGTTTAAGGGGCGAAGCTCCTTAAAGCGGTACCCGTTCGTCTCTCGTCGTAGTACGTAACATGTGTTACTCTTTGACCTGCAAGGTGGTGCCAGTGAGAGATTTCTCCTGTGTGTTGTTGAACAATGAAAAATTCGCAGCGTGCACGTTAACTAAAGCCGCATTCTTCTGTCTCTCATTCCCCATTAGCAGCCATTGGCATGTGCATTGAGCACTATCTGACAAGAAAAAGTTGCTACTTTATACTCGCTGGGTGTAACCTCCTTTGTTTTAGAAAGATTTAGCGAGCGTTTGGCCGCATTGCCATGAATGCATTGAACTAGTATATACCATGAACTCGAGGGGGTTAAAGGTGGGAAGTAGACACGATGCGCAACCCGTAAGAAAGTGTGCGTGTACCACCTCTCGTTTCGGAAGAAGGCACGTGACTGGAAGTGCTTGGAGGAGAAAAGAGACGTGTCTTTTTTTTTCTCTTCCCCTTAACAAGACAGGAAAATGAAGTGGGAGGGCGCAAGCGACGACGTCTTTAACGGATACTGTAAGCGAGCCGATGTGCGTCCTGTAAAGCGTGCACTTCTGCAATACTTGTCGCTTAGCGGCAGAGTCAGCTTTACAAAAACTTGTGCTTAAAAAAGTTTTGTCAACGGCAATTTTTGACACTTTAGAAGTGTACTTAACTTATTTATTAAAATTACATAGCTGAAAATTAGCGTAACTTTCTCACCCCCCTCCCACCTGCAAACAACGTTATCTAAGAAGCAAGTATACTGAAAGTGCCCAAAAATAAGCCAAATGTAACTGCGCACTATGGCAGTCAAGGTCTGGTGTGAAAAGGCCACCCGCTAAGGTAGCTTAGCATGTAACGTGTCGTGCTGCTAATCTCGAAGGCTCGGGTTCAATTCCAAGCCACAACTACCGCATTTTAGTGGGGGCGAACGGCGAAGAACAAACGTGCGCTTAGATTTAGGTGCACACCCTACAAGAAACGCAGGTGGTCGAAATTTCCTGATATCCCAACTACGGCATCTCTCATAATCATATGATGGTTTTGGGATATAAAGACGCAGAATTTATTGTTATCTGAATACCCTTGCAAATCAGGTACTTAATTTGTGCATTAACGTTGGCAAACGCTATCTTCTTGCCTTTCTGGTGTATGCGGTCAGAATGCTATACGGTACTAGCCCGGAGGAGACGGTTTCTTAGAATTCATGGCATATCAGACTGCTATTAATATGTACAGGTACAATTTATAAAGGTGCGGGGGCTGCGACAGCCGCAGTAGTCTGAATAAATTAAGCTGATTTATGGTACATTAATAGTGCAAAAAGCCGTACATAGAATACTGTGGTTATCTTTCGGTTTTGTGTAGTCAAGAGTTAAGTGTGGCAGAAGCCAAATCGAATAACAGCGCGTGGGACATGAAGCCAGAACACAGAGACATGCTTCGCTCTCGCTTCTTCTCTTTCGTTTCGTTCCACGAGCACTTTTATTTAACTTAGGCATGTAGCAGCTTGTCAAAGTCAATAAACGTACGACAGGCAAAGAGGCGTAGATTCTTTCATAGCGACTTTCTTTATTTTTTTTTATCTTCAGTGCCGTTAGTCTTCAGACATCCCGGTTTTCTGCGTTTTATTCACCAAGTTGAACACTTGTTTTTTATACATCATTTTGTATTTGATTTCCTCCTTTTATGAAAAAGCTTGTTAAGCTTTTTTGACTACCCTTTATCTTGTCATCGGTGCTCAGCGAACTCAAAGTCAATAATCACGCGTCGACTTTTAAGCCACATCAATCTAGCCTTAATTCGGTACTCTGTCTACAAGACAAAGAAGTGTTCGGCTTATTTGTTTGTTTTTTGTATAGTAACACAGAAGGGGTGTTTCCTATGCTTGTTTCACTTGATTTTATGTATCTTATATCAATCCTATGTACCTATGCATTGATCAATTGTGTTCGCAGCATTTTAATGTGGTGAAGGGTCAGTTTTACTTTTTAATTAATTGATTAATATGTGGGGTTTAAAGTCCCAAAACCACTATATGATTGTGAGAGACGCCGTAGTGGAGGGCTCCGGAAATTTGGACACCTGGGGTTCTTTAACGTGCACCCAAATTCGAGCACGCGGGTCTACAACATTTTCGCATCTATCGGAAATGCAGCCGGCCCAGTCAGTATTCAATCCCGCTACCTGTGGGTCAGCAGCCGAGTACGTTAGCCACTAGACCACCGCGGTGGGGCGCTTTTATTTTTTTAATGTGGTATGTATGTATGCATGCATGCATGCAAGTATGTATGTATGTATGTATGTATGTATGTATGTATGTATGTATGTATGTATGTATGTATGTATGTATGTATGTATGTATGTATGTATGTATGTATGTATGTATGTATGTATGTATGTATGTATGTATGTATGTATGTATGTATGTATGTATGTATGTATGTATGTATGTATGTATGTATGTATGTATGTATGTATGTATGTATGTATGTATGTATGTATGTATGTATGTATGCAAGTAGAAAACTTCCACGTTCGCGCAGTACTTTGGCACTGTTCCACCCCGCCGTGGTGGTCTAGTGGCTAAGGTACTCGGCTGCTGACCCGCAGGTCGCGGGATCGAATCCCGGCTGCGGCGGCTGCATTACCGATGGAGGCGAAAATGTTGTAGGCCCGTGTGCTCAGATTTGGGTGCACGTTAAAGAACCCCAGGTGGTCGAAATTTCCGGAGCCTTCCACTACGGCTTCTCTCATAATCATATGGTGGTTTTGGGACGTTAAACCCCACATATCACATCATTATGCACTGTTCCAACACGTGCGCTACCGTAAATGTGACGCAACAAATAAGCGTGTCATGTACAATTTCGGTGCAGCTTCCATGTCGTCCTGTTAACACACTTGCGTTCGCTTGCTTTTTGGCTGGCTCCGGCTCCGTTAAACGTTA
Source organism: Rhipicephalus annulatus (assembly GCA_013436015.1). Classification (NCBI taxonomy): domain Eukaryota; kingdom Metazoa; phylum Arthropoda; class Arachnida; order Ixodida; family Ixodidae; genus Rhipicephalus; species Rhipicephalus annulatus. Next base: position 13,491 of record WOVY01001534.1, read on the forward strand.
CGAGGGCTCCGAGGTCGCGAACCTTGCCGACGTTATTACCTTTACGGCCGGAAATACTATGCGCAAGGACGCCGTCCTCTTACGGCGAAGGCCTTGAAGTGGCGGCTGACCCAGGTTCAGCCGCATCGATCGAACAGGTGAAACTGGGACACGGTGGCAGAGAGAAACTTGCGCTTCGCTTGGGCCGCGCCCGCTCGTTTTCTGCATTCGTATAGCGACGACCAACGCGCGGCCGCTCGCTGCGGTGATGCGTGCAAATCAAGGCCAGCCTGCGCAAGCGTCGCCGCCAAGCTCCGTGCGTTATGTTCGAGTCGGCTGCGCTGTCATACGATCAGAAGAAACCTCTAACTCCGCGCGTTCAAAGTTCGTGTGTCTGGTCAAGCTGTTTTTTTTTTTTCAGTTACGCCTGAAAGACGGCTTCGTACGAACCCCCTCGGCCCCACTCGTTCTTGCGGCCAGAGATGCTGACCTACTTCTTGTTGTGTCTGGATCTGTTAACTAACTTAGTCTGCTTAGGTCAAGTTTCTGTATTGAGTTTACGGTTTCTGCTAGACGCTCTGCATGCTGAACAGACAAACTGGACATTGGGGATAAGTCCTGATTGATAACCCGCCACAATGGTCTATAGTGGTTATGGGACCGGGCCGCTGACCCGGAAGCCACGAATTCAAATACCCGGCCTCGGCGGCTGCATTCTCAGTGTGAGCGGCTATTCTCGCTGCCCACGTACATAAATTTACGTACAAGTGAACTCCGTGTGGTTGGAATTTCTAAAGTGCTTCACCACGGCGTCCATCATAACTATATCGTGGTTTGGGACGTAACCCCGGCGATATTATTTATTGTGAATGCAAATTGATTGATTGATTGATTGATTGATTGATTGATTGATTGATTGATTGATTGATTGATATCGCGACACTGCAAACCTATCTCGGTCTCCTGCAAATGCTTAGCGGATAAATCTAATTCGGTTTGTGATTGCAAAGAAAAGCCCCGCCGCGGTGGTCTAGTGGCTAAGGTACTCGGCTGCTGACCCGCAGGTCACGGGTTCAAATCCCGGCTGCGGCGGCTGCATTTCCGATGGAGGCGGAAATGTCGAGGCCCGTGTGCTCAGATTTGGGTGCACGTTAAAGAACCCCAGGTGGTCCAAATTTCCGGAGCCCTCCACTACGGCGTCTCTCATAATCATATGGTGGTTTTGGGACGTTAAACCCCACAAATCAATCAATCAATCAATCAATCGATTGCAAAGAAAAGATCCACTGTGTTAGCTTCGTTACTAATGCGCCTGCACGTGAGCTCTAGGGCGCGTGTATCGTTCCCGGCAAAGGTGGCCGTACATCTGTGAGGGCGAAATGTAGGAACTCTTTTGTGTTTGGCCGTGGTGCGCGTCAGAAAACATTAGCGACGCATATTATTCCTGGGTTTTCCACAACGGTGTTCCTCATATTCGTATTGTAGCTCTCTAGCACGTATATAAATTAAAGTATTTGACTGTGTACATGCAGCACTGCCAGTTGAACTTGTTCCGTTTGAAAGGTAAATGCACTTAGAGGTGTCCTGTTCACTTTTTACTTAGCTGCGTGTCCATGAACCGGTATGTTTTTTTTTGGACTTCATTGAGTGAACTGTGCAGCCGTGGCCACGCTTGTGTAGAGCGCTTGAGCAGCCGGTTTTCGCTCTGCGGGGCGAAACCTTGAGGCAGTTTCGGGCTCTCGGGAAGTGGTGTATCAAGAGCATGCGCGGCCTAGTTGTCAGGCTGACCACGTCAGAACCTGATACTGCCTCAATGTTTCGCCCCGCAGAGCGAAAACCTGCCGTTTGCGTGCTCTACACAGATGTGGCCGTGACTGTACATTTCAGCTGGCGCTGATTTGACTGAATTCGATAAATGACGAATAGGGACCAGTCATGACTATTGCCTAAAGTGTTATCCAATCAACGTGTGATGAAATGAATGACCCACTACGCGCACTATTTACAAGCACCTTCTCTTGTTTCGGGATAGCAAAACAGAAACATAAAGGACTAGGCAATATCTCAAAGCACTACGCTGTCGCATCATGCGGACGCTCAGTGAATCAGCACCTTGTTGTAGACTACCATGCGCGGTGCTGACCAGACAGGAAAAAAAATTAACCTGTTCTTTCTGTTATGTTGCCTCCTTTAGCTGTCTACCTCATTATTCCGACCACTATCTGTCTAAGCCACTAAGCCATCCCTATTACAATAGTAAAGTTAATACTCTCTCAGACTTCTTAAAGGCCGTCTCAATCGTGTACATCAGCCACGTCAGGAAGCGGTGGACATTTTTTGATATATAAAAGTAGAACCCATGACCAATCGCTATACAGCGGAATGCCAGGGCGTACTAACAAAACGTTGGGATAGTAAGTAAAAATGAAAGCGTATTCACTCTCCGCGTGTGTTGTTCACTGCATTTTGCTGACACGACACCTTGCCTATCAGTAAACTGAATCAGGCTTTATTAAAGTTATGTTTCCAAGATATAGGCACCAGTGTTTGTAATGTTGGTACCGAAATAGGTCTTTACACAAATTTGTGGTTGACTGCAAAGCATTCCTGATCTCTTCACTGTAACACAACAAGCCACGGCAGTCCCTGCAGGTCATCGCGTAGATTGGGCCACAAAGTTTAACGAGCTCGCTTGTTTGTCAGCAAATGCGAACATGAATTTTATTAAAAAAAGATTATAATTTCAGTTCACAAAATTTAAAGACTACAGGGCACAAGGAAGTAAAGGTCATGAGCCCAAGCTTGGCGAGAATTTCGCTTTGTTGAAAATCAGTTTTATGTTTACGCACTGATTTTTAACTCGTCGTGGCTCATGTCACCCGCGAAATCTATTAGGCCTAGCTAAATTGCCCAGTTATCCGTGGTTTGAGCCGGTGTTGTCTTCTCGTGCTTATCTGTAATGTTATGCTTAGCGCAGCTTCTATTGCCCTAAAGGAAAAAGAGTTGTAACGCTCGTTCATTATCGAGGCAGAACGCTGCGTCGACATAGATCATGTCTGGCGCCATGGACGAATCATATATAATTCACAACGACACGACGCGAAAATCAGCATTCGATTCGCCAGCACGTGTTAGCAAACAAGCGAGGCCGTTTCTTAATCGAATAACGAAATACGAGTAATCAACAAAGGGCCGGCTGATACGAATAACGTCACGTTCATGCCTCGGCCGATAATCTAGGGGAAATGCCGCCGCCGCGCTATCACCCAATCATGCTGCGCCATTGGCACGCATCCTATAGCGTCCGCGCGTGTTTTAAGTCATCCCCGAAAACAAGCCGTTTCGAAGCCCGGTCACGTTCGCCGCTGGCAATTTCCTTTGAATCTCGAATGCGGTGCCAAAAAAACTGGCTCCACGACTCCCCCGTGAGCGCGTGAATTATGACTATAGCGGGGAGAAGCGATTTCTTTTTTTTTCGGACACAGCTGCAGCTTTCCTATGCACGTCTAGCAGCGCTCCCTAATCACGCGTCGGAGACGTGCTTACGGGGTTTTAAGGACGACGTGTGGACGACGCGGGGTGATTATCCTTTCATTACGGAAACAAGCTCCTCTGTGCGCAGCCCTTTTGACGGTTCTGTCTTAGAAACAACTTATTCACGACGCATAGTTGGTACTCGTTATGGCATGCAATTACAGCAGATAAGACACATGCAGCGCAGGGCGGCAATAATATTTAGTAGTATTCATGGTTCTTCTTTGAGTCATTTGTGTTACTAGCGGAAATTTTAAGGAATCGTAAAATCGAACCGACAATCAGGCCAAGGAAAACATTAGGGATTATAATTGTTGTGTTTAACTGCAGAGTAGTGATTGTGAAATAAATTGAAGTACATCAATTAATGATGACGTCATCGCATGACAGCATTGATCATAGAGGCCGTGCAAAACCACGTCAACTGAAGAAAGTTCTCAAAGGTGGACGGGAGAGAATAGACAACATAAACTACGAAGAAAAAGAATATACCTTTTGCCTTCGCGTCGTCTTAGGTCAGGACTTAGGGACCCTATTGAGTTTTTTGACCACTTCCGGCGCTAACTTAAAACTATATATCCTACTTAAATCGCGGAAGAGTACGTTCCTGACTATCACTGTACACTTTGTTGTTGTTTTTTTCATCACCACCAACGTTTGACGACATGTAGTGGGCGGTTCTCATTCCCCTTGCGTAGCCACCTCTCCTATAGTTGCCATACTTAACGCTGACCCCGTAAACCTTCACGTTACCGCTGGCTGAAAGAACTCCCGGTCGTTGTGCCCCAGGTCCCGGAATGCAACGCTTGTTCGTGAAATTCCGCTAGCGTTGAACGAGCCTGGCGTCGACCCGAGAAAATGTCACGGCACCAATAAGCGTTTATTCTGGACCCCGCGTATACCGCTGCAACGCCTAGCGACGCGTTCGGTGTAACGAACACCTCACCAACATAAAGCTACCGCATACCTCCGTACCAGCGCCCAATTCTTTGTTTATATAATTATTGCGTCGACTCCCGTAGTAAAAGCGTTCTCCTCTTACAAGGGGTAGGACACGAAGATTGCATGCGCCGATAAAGGCTGTTGGGCTGAGAGTTTGCCGAGCCGCCTCATCTGCTTCTACCGTTCTTTCAGCCGCAACAGCTCAGCGTTACGCCATCGCCTGTGTCATTAGGGAGTTTTAGAATACCGTTTGCAAGCGTTGCGGGCGTTGCGGGCGTAGCGGGCGCCATATGAGTTTTAGTATAGCGTTTTCCCTGCTGCGAACCGGAAGGCACGATCGCAGCGACACCGTAGCCTCGAAACCAGCGCTTGCAGGCCACATGCGGGCCGCCATCGCCGCGCGCAATTTCGTATTTTTTTGCGTGCGGTCCGCGAACGTGAACACCGACTCGCGTTACGACGCACGCGCAGTGGCAGTGACCGCACCGCAAGGACTTGCGGTGCGCTTTTCTAAAGCTCCCTATTCCTTGCGACGGAGGCACGCTACGTCATCGTGTTCTGCAGCACTATAGCGCGCAGCACTGTTGGTGCTATATACAAGTATGCTCGCCTGCGCAAGAATGCGATAACTTTGCGTGGCACAGCGTGCGCTGCACCCTTTTCATTTGTCTCATTCGTAACCCAGCGCTCACGGGCACCGGTTTTTAATTGCCCTCAAGCTACATTTAGCGACGTTTAGCCTTAACCATCTCATAAAATTTTAATTATTCGAGTCCCAGCACGAAACATGCTAAAGATACCCCTCCGCCTCCCCGTTTCTTTTACTAAGATGGGATTACGATGTTTCTTAATTATCGTTCACAAAGCTTTTTGTTCGTCTGTTTGTTTCTTTGTTGTTATTAGCTGACCACTTTCGCTAATGTGCTTTCTCGCGAACGATTCAAGTTTAGAAACACTTATGTGCGAATGATATCCCTGTACGCTTTACGATGGCTGAAAAGCAAGTAATAATGCCGTCGCAGTAACTTTCCACTGCCCTTATGGTATATGTCACATTATACAAGATTACCAGACGTAAAACATAGCATTAGAACCACTGCAAAGAAACAAGGCTAGCAGAGCTCTTTTCTGCATAACAATAGTAACACCGCTGCTGTCAACATAAATATGATTATCATGATGGCCTATATGAATGGCTCACACCAACGTAGAAGGCAGTAGTTCCTATCTTTTTCACCTATATGCGTTTTTTTTTAGCCAGGCTGCATTCTTGTCAGCAATAGAGTTGGTAAGTTAGCACCATCGCGTCGACTGTTAGCTCCTTTGAATAAGTTCTCGAGATAGAACTGTTCTCCGAAAACATTTAACGCCCCCTAAATATCCGACTTTCGTTTAGAATAAAAGCACGGGAGAAGAGTTCATAGCAATTACTTTCAACCTGCCTTTTTTGCGTAAAGCTCGTACGAGCTCGTAAAGGTGTCTATATTGGAGCAGTCGTCGCTTCCGTGGCGGCGGGAGGTGTCCCATCCACCGCGTGGCGTAGCTGTCACATCGTCGACGTCTCTATAAGCTGCTTATAGGAACACTGACACGTCGCTTCGCTCCGGTGTCTTGGTTGTGCCCCATCGGCACTATCACTCGCTGCACGGATTTGAGGAGGCAAAGAGTGAAGAAACCAAGCCGTAAAATGTTGACGCGGATAGAGGTCGCGGCACGTGCCGAGTCGCACCGCCTGGTTACGACAACCTGCAGCCCCGCTATTTCTTTCGCTTTCTTTTTATTTGCTTTGTTGGTATCCCTTCGATTCCTGCGTCTGTCCCGCTTCTCGACAGCTCGCCTCCGTGAAAGTGGTAGATCGACATACCATACAGGTGGCGCTAGAGCGTCTTCTGATCCTCATAACCATGATCGCATGTCTGAATGTTGATAAGGCATTTGTTTAAAAAAAAAGAATGGGTGCTGGGCTGGATGCTTATCTGTTGGAGCCACGCGCTTGGCATTGCGTTTACGAGTGCTTCTGCGCGAAAATCTGAGAGCGTGTTTCCGTGTTTGCGATGTCACGGGACACTAATGGTGTTGTCGACCTTGTGAAACCCTATTAGGCGCTTATATAGCTTCGTCAAAGCTGTTTGCAGAGCTTTGCCCGCGTTGTCTGCACGCATCTTGGTGCTTTTGGGGGAAGGCGTAGCGCGGTGGGCGTCCTTCGCTGTTCCACAACGGGATGCCAGCATCTGGAGTGAACGGACGGGCTGTAAACTAGTATCTTAAAAAGGAGCCGTAAAAATGTTGGGTGTGCGATGATTCTCACGGCTGAAACAAGCAACTTAAGGTTGCGTTCTTCAATTCAAAACTACGCAAGTGCTGTTGCCATAATTAAGTGGCGTGAACATTACACATAGTTGTTGGTCGGGGACGTCAAAGAAACGGGGTATATATGTGGGCGTGTGGTCTGTATGCTGTGTATGGTTGAAGCAATGAGTTGGTTAGATAGTTGGTTAGTTAGTTAATTAGTTGAACAGTTAGTTAATTAGTTGAGCAGTTAGTTAGTTGGTTAGTTAGTTAGTTAGTTGGTTATTTAGTTAGTTAGTTAGTTAGTCAGTTAGTTAGTTAGTTAGTTAGTTAGTTAGTTAGTTAGTTAGTTAGTTAGTTAGTTAGTTAGTTAGTTAGTTAGTTAGTTAGTTAGTTAGTTAGTTAGTTAGTTAGTTAGTTAGTTAGTTAGTTAGTTAGTTAGTTAGTTAGTTAGTTAGTTAGTTAGTTAGTTAGTTAGTTAGTTAGTTCAAGTATGCGTTTCGGCGCGCATTGAAAATAGCTTGCCAGATTATTTACTACACCACCAGATTTCACTGAAAAAACGAATTGCGCTCCCGTCTTTTTCTGCAGACTCAGATGAGCAGCATCTCCTACTCAGTGATGCATTCCGATAAATTCATTTTTGCTATGACAGCTGCGAATACGATCGAGAGCGAGGGCTTTCACTGGAGTTACAATGGTAATAATACGCCTTCTGTATACAAAGTTGTAATTTCTGTTTAAATATATTTGCTTGAACACACTAATGAAGACTAGTCGTGCTTCCTCGTAAACACAACTTCTATACCGAGTCGGCCATGGTATTATCATGCAGTGCCATTCGTGTTCCGGAGCGTGCGTAGATTTTCTCGGAACTTTGAATCGTTTCTTGTCGCAGGCAGGGAGAGCGGGGGTGGGAGGGCAAACTACGCCTACAGTTTCGTGCCACCTCCAGATTATAATCGTTATTTTGCTTGCGCGCTCTATCGGAAGCCGTAACGATCGACTAGAACGCTTTTTTTCCTCCGACAGGCTTGTTTCCTCGTGTAAAACACTCACAAACAAATCAGCTTACCTCTACGCGAGTATGTTCACTGCAATAGCGCTTATGTGCGTAGCGTACAAGCCATCAAGTATGTGAAGTGTGCCTCGTAAGGACTGGGCTTTTTTTTTGTTGTTGTTGTTATGTACCGCTTGCTCTAAGTTCATCTCCGGCGCATGCGACACGGATTCGATGCAAGAACGCGGGCGCATTGGCAAGCAAGGTGCAAACGTAAAGAGAACAAAACAGAGAAGCACCAATCGTGGGAACATGGGGCGATGCGTGCAGCCCTCACTTCCGATCGATGGGGGTTCTAAGAAGTGAACACCGATGCGGCGAGGAGAACGTCTTGTTTTTTTTTTTTCTCGTTTTCTGCGCCCTTCTATCTTGCGAGGAACAGCGGTGGTACGTGCGAGAGATGTATAGCTACCAGAAAGCGAAAAGAAAAAGAGACACAAATAAAAGTGAGACGGAAAACGGTGGCTGCAGCCGATTTGCATGAAGGCAGCCAAACGGGCACCGAGCCACGGAGCTCTCCTCTCGGTCCGTCTGCCGCTTTTGGGGAACGAGGCTGCCGCACATGCCGCCACACACTCGGATTCCGCAGAGAAGCGGCACCGTTTCAAAGCACGCTGATGGCTGAGCGATTGGGTCGCCACCAGCTCTCCTCCGAACACAAACAAAACGCCGCACCGCGCGTTAGCGTACGGTGCCCAACTAACGCACGCATTGAAGCCACGCACGCAACGCTTATCCCAAACGCCGAGCGTTCGTCCTGCTGGGAGGAAGAAATCCCCGCTGTTCTGGTTGGCTGCGATGCGCGCCGTTTACTCTCCACCTCGCGTGGCCTGTGGCAGCTGCACCGGCCTCGTGCGACGACCAGTTGCGACGCTTTGGAAAGCAGTGGCCAAAAATCGATCCAGATGGCGCGGTGGCGGGGAAAGGGGGCGGTCCGTTTCAGATTCCTCGGATTTCTAAAGCCGCCGCACTTCGAGTCCGTTGGCCGAAGTGTCGCACAACGCGGCGTGCGCTGCACCTATGTGTTAGAACGGAACACCGCGCCGGCCTCACAAATGCTTTCTTTTTGCGCGGCCGTAGCTCCGGTTGGCAGTCAGTTATGTGCAGCAGCTTGCGTTAATAGGCGAGCGTTTCAAAGAGCACCCGCCCCCCGATTGCGTAAAGTGCTTCGACGTCACCGATTAACTGAAAAAAAAATTCGACAACGCTCATATAGTAGAAGGCAGTGATAATGAACAAGACGTTGGCGTTCATTTAAATACTGGCACACATTAGTATTTCTTTCAGCATCTGCTTCTGTATCTCTCCATTTCTTGAGCCAATTCACTCCATCACTCGCCAGCTTCGAATTCGGCTACGTCGAGTGCTGACTCAGCTTTTCAGTAGTGACCGTCGCAAATGAGTCACGTTTACGAAACGTTGTGCGCGAAGGAACCCGTCGCTCCGGCCACCCTCCGATCTCCTTATTTGTAGCACGAAGTTAGCGCAAGACGACGTGAACGAAGAATGCGCTCATTAGCCATATAACTCGCTGGGACGCCGCACCGCACGTCCGGCTGCGCTAGGCGCAATTTCGACGCAGCCGCCGCACAGAATTAACCCAGGCCCTCGCTGACGACAGACGCTTTCTTTCCTGTTCTTAGAGGGCCTAGGCTATGGCAGCCGTGCGCACTCAACGTTGCCACATTTCGGCCCGGGCGAAAGGAGGGAGCAAATAAGATGTAAAAGAGGAACCACTGGGGCAGTGTGCGTAGATGAAACGAATCTGCATGCAAACACTCTTTTCCAGCTAAAGTGGCGACAATGGAGGCGCGAGTTTGCCGCTACGCCGGCGCGTCCCGTTTCCGGCTGGGTTGACCGGCGGAGGACTCCGGGGGATCGGGTTTCGGAGAGCGCATTAGCCGGCCCACGCGCCATCCGAGAAGGGGCCCATTCGGCCTGCCTTAGTTGCTTTCAGTTTGCGCCCGGAGGTCTTCTGCATGCATTAGCGATGCGGCCGCTGCGCCGGAAAGGACCTAAAGGAGAGCGCTAACTTTCGACTCCGCGAAGCGCGTCAGCTTGTTGCGAAACTGCGAGGCGATTTCTCTGACCCCCTCCTCCGCCTGACTTGTCCCGTTCCACAAACACACACACTCTCTCTCCCACTCTGTGTTACTGTCGTTGCTACTGAGAAAGCCAATCTGATTTGTGTACCAAACGGAACTCGACTCGGGGAACTCTCGGCGTCTAATTAATACCTCTGGCCCGTCCCCACCCCGAAAATCGCCCAGGTGGAGTCACAATTAAACGAGAGAGAGCGCTGGGCGGTGGGAAAAAAACCGGGGACCCAGCCAGCCTCCGGCCAATTTTCGAGATTAACGCTCCGAGCCCGCCAGAGCGTCATGATATTCCGGGATCTATTCAAAGTCGAGTCGATGCCCAATAAGCTTTGTCGGAGGTTCTCCCTGAATTTCGCGCACCGCCTGGTGTATCAGACCCCCTCCGACGAAAGTTACGAAGATGTCAAAGGCGTGTCATACTGTTGGGATAACCTTGCACGAACTACTATAGGTTATTGTTCTCTTTGTTTTTCTTTTTAGCGAGCCTTCGCTCGCTCGCTCAACCTCGGAAGCAAGTTCTAATGTGAGTGTGCATTTTCCGGTTGGCTTCTTTGGTTCTGCCGATTCGTTTCTTTTTTCCCGCTAAAAAATCCGCGTTCCTGAAGTTCCAATTCGGAGATAAGTAAACTCTCCCGGATGACGTCAGCTTACGCGTTCCCACAATAACTTAGCCCCACCGATTTTTTTAAAAGCTGTAATTTCATTGCCCCTTTTACCTGCCTGTTTCTTTTTGCTAATTGCATTTGCCGTGAGAGAGCCGCACTAGGAAAAGCATCAACAAGTACGCTGTTGTTTATACTCACACTCTTGCTTTTCTGTTAGGTACTTTTGTTTATGGTGAAGCCAACTTCAAAAGAAGTGAAAAACCAATATTGATTTATTGGTTCACTTGTCACGAGCGTCTGGGCAAAGTGGTTTTCGAAAACTGTGTGGCGTATGACGTAGGCAGTTGACGTGTGCTGAGATTTTTATTGTGTTTTGTTTAGAAAACCGTTAGCGTTAGCTCGATCAACAACCACAAGAATTGAGATGACAAGAATACTGAAGGCAGATTTGCATGTGTATTTTTTATGCCACAAATTACCAGGGCCATGGGCAGGCTTTAAAAAGAAAAAAAATTCCTAGATTTTTAACTAATTATTCAATGTAAGTAAATCAATAAAGAAGTTAGTATTAGGCAAATAAAATGAGCTACTCGGGACAGATTCGGGTTCAATAAACGTCTAATGTGGGTCATTGAGAAGCACGCAGGAAAATCTCAGTTATTGGTAATTACAGCGTTACGACCGATAAAAACTAAGTGTAGAGCAATGTCAACAGTGATACATTCAGTAAACGTTTTCAATTAAGAGTGAGGTGGTGATTTCGTAAATAAGGTCACCGTTGCGCAAACCGCTTCCAAAAGACCAATAGCAAAATACTAGTAACTGTGCCGTTTGCAAAAATAGAATCCAACAATATAATGCTTTAAATGTTCATAACAGATAAGCCTGTCCATAAAAAAGCATTCTATAAACGCTGGTGCTTTGCTTCGGGACAACTTTCCTGGCAGATGAAGGTAAGCGTACGCTTTAAATACAGTCCTGAATTCACGCCCGTATTTATGATGTGAAAAAATCAAAAAATAATCAATACTCTATTTCTTATGGGAACTTATTTCACAGAGGGCGCAATAGATGCGGTGATATTTACATACGTTTTCAACACGTTGCCATTCAGAGCGTGCTGTTTAACATGATTTTACATACTTTTACATTCGTACTTTTAAGTCTGTAATGCAGTGAGGCTGTAAGATATATATCTTGGTGTTTTCAGATGTTCTTTTTTCTTAATTCCTAGCAGCGTGAGTATGGCGGGATGCAGCCTAATCAGTTCTGGAGGTTCCTGCACTATCAGACAAAAAGGAAAGTAAAAAAAACACATTTTGACAACATCTCTGAGTCTGTGTGTTAAGACTAACACCTCAGTGGAGTATCACCTCGGCACCTATGTAGTAATAGTTTCCAGACAAGACGGAGCGAGAAGTTACTATAAAAAAACGGGCTATTCTTGTCGGCGAACACCCAATAACACTGCGTCGCGAATTGTTTTTCCCGGTTACACAACAGCCACAGGCGTATAGTTCGAACAAAGATTGATCATTTGAGAAAAAACTCTGAAACTTCACATATGTGGTGTTCAGTCTTCCTTCTCAGAAAACCCGGCTGTTGTTCTTTGCGTAGAGTGGGCGACCTAATCTTTCACACTGGAGTGCCCCGGCTCCCAAGAGTTTGTTATAGCGCGCTTCACTCGATGCTGGGATTGGTCACCCAGCGACAGCCACTTTGAACGATCCAAGCTCACTACAAGGCTTCCTTTTCCCGCTCTCATCTGAGCTTTGTGTGTCGAAGCTGGCGAAAGTGGGAGATCGCCTTTAGTCGAGCGACGCCATTGATCCTCGTCTATTGCGCACAATGAAGCGTCTTTTACTCGGTGAAGGTGGCGTCCTCGCAATGGTTCTCGAGAAACAATGGCGCCGCCCGGATTGGTCGCGAATAATTGTGAGCGAACAGGCGTGTTTTATAGATGCTCCCCGTATGGTGGCCGATGAAGTTTGGCCGTCTCCGTGTCCGGAATCTTTGGAGTCTTTGGTTTAGTGTAAGGGCTGGTGTGTATTTGGGCTCCGGATTATGCTTTGCTCATGCGCCGCCTGCTGGACGCCCGTCTACTACACGCTTCATTCTCAAAATATAGAGCGCTCAACACAAAGGCTCCGATGGTTGCGACGATTCCAAGAACTGTCGATCAAAAAAAGTAGCCTCATCCTTTTGGTTCTCACGCTTTCTTAGTGATATATGAACGTACAATGGAAGTCACTGTAAAATCATTGAAGATAAATTTTAAAAAGGGGGCAAGTTTATAAGGCGTGATTCAAGCGGTACAGTGTGAAACCAGTGCATAATCACTCTTAATCTAGTAAAAGACAGGTCAGTTTTGCTTATACTGCCATGCAATGTCATTACGCCCCTGCGCGCCTACATTTTTTGACTAAGCATGGTACCACGTCAAAGTACATGCAAGGAAATCTTGAACCGTGTCTTCAGTATACGGGTGTGCCCTTGTGCTTTCCCCCTTTTTTTCTCTTTCTTTTTTTTCTTTTTTTGAAGCACGTCAGATTTTATGATGCGCATTGTAATGCTAACCAGCGCAGATGGTGCTGACCTGTTATTGAAATGAGCTTTTAAAGCTATGTATGAATTCTTGTCACATTACTCTGGTAAAGGCTGGTCCACCAGCTGAAAACGTAAAGACGCTTCCGTGAAGTATGTTCGGCTATATATATATATATATATATATATATATATATATATATATATATATATGTGTGTGTGTGTGTGTGTGTTTGTGTGTGTGTGTGTGTGTCTTTTGCGTAACACTGACTCTTTCCTTCTTACATTCCGGCAGTTAGTTAATGTTAGACCTTCATCCACGTGCTTATCCGCGCAACACGTCTGTTGCCACAGTTGAAAATAGGCGGTCACGCTTGAACCTGAAATGCAACGATGAAGTGTGGCAGTGGAGAAGGACTCGCGACCTCGATAAAAGATCAGATTGCCACATCAGAAACGGCTGATTGTCGACAAGCCCACGATAATGGGAACATTGTTCACTGGAAAAAGGCGCATACAAATACAGATGCTAACGGCATCGCTTAAAAGGGTCTCATTTCGATTCACCTTCATATCTTCACACTATCCGGCACCGGGTTTCTCGCCAGCTCCACCGCCACGATCGTTAACCACGATAGCAGTGTAGTAAGGGACTACGGGACGGCTTCTTGCTCTCCCACAGTAGAGTATACCTCGTACTCTAAAATGTTAACAACTTTTTGCAAACACACAACTTTTGTTCGAAACACACAGAACGTAGTACTTTGTAAGGCCCACGAAACGGCTTTCTGCTCTCCCATAGTAGAGCAGTAGAGTACATCGTACTCTAAATCGTTAACAACTTTTTCTACACACATCTCAAAGGAGACCATCATCTCAAGCATCAAGGTATGGTGGTTTAACATCTTGTAACCGGGATGGCTCAATGCTCTCCCATAGTTGAGTACAAAGTACCCGAAATCGTTCAACACTTTCTCTGAACATCTGTAATTTATACAGGTTCGCTTAGGCTGCCTATAATGTGCAATAAGAACAGCGATATTGGTGATAAACAGTCTAACCTAGTGCGCTTCAAAACTACATGTGCAGTCATGAAGCACAGTTGATGAACAGTTGTCCGGTGAACGCGTATTTACCTTTTACGTAACGTATAATCCCGAAGTTCTTGCTACCAGCGGCAATAAGCTTCATCCTATATTAAAATGTGTTCCGCCAGAATGCACAGAATGAAACTCGTGTAGACTCATATTTTGTCCGTGCCACTTGCTTGCTCACCACTTTCGAGTTCCCGATAACTTGAATGTATCAACGCTTCAAACCTCTTCGCGATTTTTTTTTTTTGTCCTGCACGTTATATAAACCGGCAAGGGGCTCTCAATGACAGCACGTTATAAAACATTTTTATAAGGAGCAAGCAGAAACAAAAAAGCGTAATGCCATTCAGAAAGTGTAACAGAAGTTACGTAAAGCCAATTTTCCGGGTTTTGTTCCTTCTTTCTCGTCTTTTCCGAGCCAAGCGACGTCAACATGTTACGACATACAGCCCATGTTTTGAAAGCAGGGAAAAATCCGTAGTGGTTCGAGCACTAAAGAGGACTGAGGTTCTTCCAAACACACGCAGCGGCTGCAGGAGGTTCGTTTGAAATTGTTGCATAAGCTGCCAAACTGGTTCTGTCGGAGTGTACCAAATAACAAAGCGTTTTCAATTTGTATAGGCTGATGTATATTTGTGTCCACATGCGCTCGTCCGTAGATTTGGCACAATGCGCTTATACGCAGTGCCTACGAGCAATCCGCATGCTCGTAAACAGGAAGTGTGCAAGCATTCACGTATAGTTCAGTTCCCGCGAGCTTGAAACTACGTTAACGCTTCGCTTTGGCACAGAATGTTTTTATCCTGGTCCAACTCTCGAGGTAGCACTCTTTCCGGAGCATATTCATGTGAAATATGCCTTACATAATTCTTACATATTTCTAGAAAATCGCAACTTAAATTGTCGGCTTTGTTTGTCAGAATAGAACATGGTGGCCACTCCACCGGAAATTTGAGACGACGCTTTATATTGCAGCTTGTTAAATGAAATGCCATCTTTGAAAATATATTGACACAATGATGCGGGTCAAGATTTCATACTCTCTCATATAGAGATGACAACGCGTGTAAGATATAGCAAAAATGCTACAAGTACAGTGGTATCAGGTGCGAACAGAGAGGTACATCAACGTAATTTAGTATATTATCGCAGTGGTGTTCGTGGTATCGCTTAGGTGGAATTCGCGACTCCAGCAATTCATGCGGCACCTAGCGGCAACATAGGGAAGTTGCGTACTGAGGTCCAAACAGTTCAAGCGCCAGTCGTATACGGTAGGAACACGGTAGGATTGAGCCACCCGTGAAGAAAAAAAAACGAACGGTCAAGCATATTTCTTCTTTCCAGGTGAGGCACCAGAGTTAACTTGGTAACTCGGCACCTATTAAATGACCATTGTATTCAGTGACTACATGTCATTGTGGCACCCAGAGTATGTGAACTTATTTCGCAAAGACACGGTGCGCCATGTGCGTTACACACACAACGCGACCACTTCAAGAACGCCGCTCGCGTTCGCGGGACCACTGGTAAAATGAGATTCTCCGCGTCAGCAACCCGCTCCCCTTCTACAAAGCGGCACGAACTCCAATCACACTGCAGAAAACTTAATGTTTGTGTTAGCGACAGCCGACGCGGTGATCTTCGTGAATCCGTTATGCAGAGACTCCGCAGTGCCCTCTCATGTTCGTTTGAGTTGCGAAATGACAAAACTTAATACCCATCACGTTAACATTCGTGTTAGCTGCCTAAGTGCTTCTCTAGTTTCTGGTGCTACATTTTCAACATCAATGAATACCAATTCGCAACGTTCGTTCATCTTTCTTACAATTCATGGTTGACAAGTTAGAAAATACACGCTGAAAATATAACGAACCACTTGCTCAACGAAAAAGCTAAGAAATCAAAAAGATAAACTGAATGCTGAATTTAAAATGTTAACACTTTGTACAAAAAAATTTGAACTTTTGCAGAAAATAAATTGTTCTAAAGCGCTTTTACAACTATTAGCTCGCATATGTTATTATTACAGTCAGCTGAACATGATTTATGATGAATATAATGTATAATCTGAATAATATACAATATATAATGCGCGCCGTATTTGTCCGCTGTCGCCTTCGCTGGCCGTAACCACTATCGCACGATAACACCAACAAACGAAAAATCACAGCATATCCATGGAGTGAATGATGATGAGTGGGGCGAAGCGTCCGTCAGTCCGTCTGTGCTTCCGTCTGTCCTTTCGTTCTTGCTTCCGCCCGTCCATGCGTTCGTCTGTGTGCCCATCCACACGTCCGTCCATTCATTCAGTAAACACTCTGAGTACCGCCATCTCGCATCTTTTCATAATATATTCGCCGTATACAAGTACTGCCATCAAGCGAACAATCCGAGGACTAAACGAGAGGTGGCTACTACAACTACGACGACGACACGCATCGGAGACGCACGACCCACTGCTTGAGGAGCTTCGCCCCTAAAAAACACCAAAGGCACGATGAGATTCGAACCCGGGTCCCCTGCGTGCCAGCCCAGTATTCTAAATATGAGCAACGCCGGTTCTTGAAAACGCTTTACAAATTGGCCTTAAGCAGGCTTGATGTTGGGAAAGGAATTACGTTAATATTACTAATAAAGCGTTTTAGAACAGCAAAAGAACATTCAGGTGTCACATAATGCAAATTGCGTAAAGAGTGGCTCGTCTAATGCTCCAACCATTTACAAATGCTCGATCTTGTTCACTTATTAACTGTGACGTATACCGACTGTGGGGGATTGTGGGGATGAACAGAGCTTCTGCCATAATTCTTCATTGTCGTCAAGCACAGCACACAAAAAAGGTACCACGCTTCTTCAAAGAATGACGAAGTATGACATAATGAATGCCTGCTTACAACACAATTATTTACGGCGTAGTGAGTACGCTGCAAGTGTACCTGATAGTCACCTAAACAGCGTTTAAAAAAGACTCTGAAAGGCCGCTTTTGCAGCTTTCGCTGTCAGTGCTGCGCGTTCCGCGCAGGCCTGGTGGGTTTTCTTTTTTTTTTCTGCTTTGGTCAGGTTAAGTTTTGTTTCATTATACAAATAGTGACACAAGGATGAGCATAACACAAATATAGACCTCCAACGTGGATTTTATTTTTATATGTTTATTTTATTTTATTTCATTTTATCATTTTTTGCAGTCTCCTTTGAGTGATTCGGTTCTCCCACAGAATTAGAAATCGAGAGGCTCTTTCGTTGTCCACACGCTCGTTAACCTGATAAAGGTGCTGATTAGACATAAGCTGATTAAACCTAATGAGGTCATCTCGCGCCTAATGAGGTCGTCTCACAGCGTCGTCTCACGCCTCTCTTGCGCTTCTAGTAGATTATATCGCACTTCTACAGCAACCAGTTTTTTTTCGTTTATAAGCGACGACATCGAAAAAGAAAGGCTGTGTGAAAGCCGCTTTTACAGAGACCACGAAACTGTCATCGCATTTGAACAGAAAGAAAAATGGCGAAGCTTGTACTTAGCCACGCAGTGCTTCAAACATCGAAGCTGGCCGATTCTGAAGGCTAATCTGGTTGCTATCTACGTTTTTTTTTTTTTTGAGCCTTAGCTATATAGGTGCATCAACTTGCTTCTACGTTTCTTCGAGGGTGTTGCTAGGATTTCAGTGAGACGCTTCTAGCCTGTTTGTGCGCTGATTATCAGCTCAGATAGGTTAGAGTTGAACCACAGACAGTCGCAGCAGGCAAGACACGGATGTACAGACCTCAGAGACAGAGACTCTCAGATAGGTTAGAGTTGAACCACAGACAGTCACAGGAGAAAAGACACGAATGTACAGACTTCGGAGACAGAGACTCTCAGACAGGTTAGAGTTGAACCACAGACAGTCACAGCAGACAAGACACGGATGTACAGACTTCAGAGACAGAGACTCTCAGATAGGTTAGAGTTGAACCACAGACAGTCACAGCAGACAAGACACGGATGCACAGACTTCAGAGACAGAGACTCTCAGATGGGTTAGATTTGAACCACAGACAGTCACAGCAGACAAGACACGGATGCACAGACTTCAGAGACAGAGACTCTCAGATGGGTTAGATTTGAACCACAGACAGTCACAGCAGACAAGACACGGATGCACAGACTTCAGAGACAGAGACTCTCAGATGGGTTAGATTTGAACCACAGACAGTCACAGCAGACAAGACACGGATGTACAGGCTTCAGAGACAGAGACTCTCGGATAGGTTAGAGTTGAACCACAGACAGTCACAGCAGACAAGACACGGATGCACAGACTTCAGAGACAGAGACTCTCAGATGGGTTAGATTTGAACCACAGACAGTCACAGCAGACAAGACACGGATGTACAGGCTTCAGAGACAGAGACTCTCGGATAGGTTAGAGTTGAACCACAGACAGTCACAGCAGACAAGACACGGATGTACAGACTTCAGAGACAGAAACTCTGGCTGAAGCCGAGCGTTCGCACCTCTCGTAGATCTGCGAGCATGCACGTAGACGTTGGCGCAGGTCTTCCATCCCTTCGGGCTCCCTTCGCAGCCGCCGTTGC
Source organism: Rhipicephalus annulatus (assembly GCA_013436015.1). Lineage (NCBI taxonomy): Eukaryota > Metazoa > Arthropoda > Arachnida > Ixodida > Ixodidae > Rhipicephalus > Rhipicephalus annulatus. The sequence goes on from WOVY01001534.1 coordinate 32,212, forward strand.
CTTTCCTATTCCCAAGTGTTGGGCTGGCTATCGCCTTCTTCCTGTCTGGTGTGCAGCAATGCTGAGTAGTCGGACTTACCCCATTTTTATGGCACACACCCGTTTGGGATGATAGTTTTCCGATAGGCCGCCCGAATTTCTGTGGCACATACCCGTGGGCTAACTGTTGGGTTTATCTTTTTCTAAATGCGAAGCAATTCTTAGCGTACTGCAAGCACTTTTGGCACCTATCTATCTATCTATCTATCTATATATATATATATATATATATATATATATATATATATATATATATATATATATATATATATATATATATCCGTTACGTCAGGGTTGTCTCGTGATCACCCGCTTAACTTGGCGTCAAACAAAATTAGTGTAGAAGGGTAAGATGGTTTGGCGAATATGACGAGCTGGTCAAGACATCAACAATGTCACAATCCCGCCGAGTACGTCGTCAAACACTTCGCCTACGTCGTCAAAAACACGTCGCGCACGCCGTCAAAAATGTGTCACTCCATAGAAAGATCGCAACACGGTCACCCTCTCTCCGCGCACTTCGCATAACATCGATTCTTAAGGTACGTGGGATCTGCCGAACTTTTTTTTTCATATTAGTGGGCCAGGGCTTATTAATGGGATTAACCCCATTTTTGGCGCATACCTGAAAGGCCGCACAAATTGCACCTGCCTTAAGCAGCTTCACTATTAAAAAGTCAGTTTCACCTCATGGGCGAAGCTATAACTACGATAGCCATCAACTTAAATGACATATGCAGGAAGAATAGCTCGACACCTGCAGCGCGCTGCTCAGACACGAAGATGGCCGCGTGAAAACAACACAGAGCGCTTGTCCTGTGTCATCCTGTATGTTCTTTTCGTGCGACTTTCTTTGTGCGTGAGTAGCGCGCTGCAGGTGTCGACTATGCGCAACCGACTAGTCCCTACTACGACTCTTCTAGCCAGCAGCTCACCCTTTCCGCAACCACGGCCACTGCAGCGGACTGAATGGCTTTCGCGCACAGTCTATAGCTTCAATGTAATATTTGCGGTGAAAGCGCTGCATGTGCCCCTTCCTCTTCCTCCTCCCCCTTCCCTCAAGAGATAAGCACGCGAGAGCGGGCGAGCGTGTCGTGTAGTACAGTGTATACAAATCGGGGGCACGCATCCCAAGTCCATCCAAAAAGAGATCGGGGCGACAAGATTTAAAGTGCATCCCTTTACGCCTTTTCGCGGGTGGCAGGGAACAAACCTCTGCCACCCCAGAGCTCCGCGCACCGTCAACAGTAAATGGTGTATGTAAATAGCTTGCCGACAGCTTGCTGGTGAATGTATGCAGCGTGGTGAAGCTTCCTAATGCAGTGCGCTGGCTTGAACTTTGTATATCCAGCCAGTCGCACAGCTCGGAAGAATGGTCTTCTGAACGACACTTGCAGGCAATATTTAAACATGAATCGCCTGCGTACAAGAAATTTCCTTATTGGCAAAGCTCGCAACGGGATTAAGACGTGAATTATCAAGCTGTTGTTGATTGATATGTGCCTCACTACCACTGTCAAGGAGCGACCGAGCATCGGCTGGGGTATTTAGCCAAGCAGGAAGTGTACAACTCCGGAGAAGTTTTCAATTGATCCTAACATAAGACCTTCCCGTGTACTCGGATTTGGGTGCACGTTAACGAACCCCAGGTGGTCAAAATTTCCGGAGCCCTCCACTACGGTGTCTCTCATAATCAAACGGTGGTTTGGGACGCTAAACCCCACAAATCAATCAATCAATCTAACATAAGACCTTGTGCTTTTTTTTGCCTTTTATCTAAGTTCTGTGCGAATCATTACGATAATCTTGTCAAGTTTCGTTACTACCTCGTGCGTATAAGCGCGGTGTATTCTTTAGCTCCACCCCAGAAGTCTTTCGTCGAGGAATACAGACTTGCAGCCAACTGCGCTGCGAAATATGCTTCATCGTCGGCTGCTTTTCTCGCTGTCACACCATTGTCGCTCCAACGCCTTTGGATGTAGACCCGCTGGATGAACGACGTGCTTTGCAATTCCAACAAGCTCCGACGTCAAATATTTTTTTTTCTTTCGGCTCACTGGTCGACGTTAGGAAATCACTGAAAACGTCAAGTCTACACTCAGACTTCTTGGAAGTACAGTGTCAGCACCGTCGATTCCATTTTTCTTTTTCAACCTGCACTCTTCTTTTAGTAATTTCTGTTTTTTTTTTTTTTTGCGAACTCACTGGAGAGCAATTTTTAAACGCACTGTCGTCAGCAGGGCGGCTATATTGGACGCAGTAACGTTGCCTTGGACTACTCCTCCCCCACCCCAAAAAACAAAAAGAACAGACTGGGCCATACGGAGATGCCGAGCTACGAGGATTGCTGCCGTGGTCAGAACCCTGCGTGACGGAGAATTATGTTGTTTCTTTTTCTTCTTTTCTTTTTACTCCCCCGACTTCTTTGCGGAGATGTGCGCGAAAGAATTTGGGCCTCTCAATCGTAACAATGGATTGCTACAAATATAATAACTTCGAACGAATTCATTAGGCTTTATCTATATACGCTGCAACCAACCGTGCTGACCACCAGCTGCTTCCGGGTTTGTCTAGCGAACAACAATATTAAATTCAATTTCGCTGCTCTCGTTCCTGAGGCCTTATTAGTGTTTCCTCAGTGACGCCGTAGTGAAGGGCTTTAAATTAGGTACGAGTACGTGGGTTTGACCAACGCGTATGTAAAGATACGTGTACGTGTACCATTGGTCTGAACACAGTCTGCATCTTAAACACCATTGTTCTGCCTAATAAACTAGAGCTCTAGGTTATTTTTCTAGCGTAATCTGACTTTATTTGTTTTTTCTGTGTATAACCTTCCCATGTTGTTGCTTTTTTTTCTGTGATCACCATACACTATTTGTTGTAGGTACTTAAAAACTTTTGGCGTATTTTTGGATTTGTGAGCTCAAAGAAAGGCGTTTATTAGCTCTACTAACGGCACGTGAAAGCAAGAGCTGAATGTACGTTACTGTGTGACCCACCGCTTTCTTGGACATTTTCGTAATGCACTTAGTGAGGTGACGCAGTTTCTGTCACTACGCTTTCTTTTGTGAGGAAACAATGTACTAGATTGTCTGACGAAGCAACATTTTTCTTTTGTCTACGTGACGTCAGCGTTCGTACAAATTCATTTATTTTGGTTTCATTTTGCTCATTTTATTGTCGATTGACCCCATCAGTAGACTCGAATATTTTTACGCTTACACTAACGTTTAGAGCAAGCACACATAATCTCGACGCCAGTTTTCATCTGCCGGTGGGGCGGCGGGATTGTTAGGTCACTGTTCATGGCGAGCCAACACCGGTGGCCATTGTGCGACTATTTTTGCACATGAAGAGAAAACTATATACGGCAGAGCTTCTGCGCAGGCGCTACGCGAAGTGGTTTGGTATGGCGCGCGTCTCCCATTGTAGTGGAATTGGCGTTTCATGCCTATGAATACGTAGCTTAGCGTTCGAGTTACTTGTAGTACTCTCGACTTTCTCGCGCGCGTGTATAAACGCAAAGTGACAACGTGTATTCGCACTTTCCGACACCTGTAGGTGGCGCGGAGAGCGTTTCAATATGGCGGGTCGAGAGGTGATGGAGGCTACCCTATAAAGCATGAGCGTCTCGAGAATAAGGCGGCTTTCGAACCTCTGGTGTCTCTAAGCACTAAACATGGAGATATATAATGTCGAAGGAGGGGCAGCGTTTATCGCTGGTCACGTTTTGCAAACTATGTACACTATGCGAGAATTTAGAGCGAACAGCGGTAGCGCAGATGTAAACAAAGCGCCACACGTGCGTTTACGACGAGATGTATACGGTTCCTCGCGCCGACTGAGCTGCGAAACGATCGTTCAAAGTTGCCGAGTGACACGGGCGCTGTGAAACAGGAGTGATTTAGGAGATAGGGACACTACACATGCGTTTGCTTTTAGCTCGTAGCTCGTTTTTCGCCACGGTGCAGCACGACTACGATGAGCCCGCACCCACCTACCATCACCGTCTTCCAGCTTCCGAAAAAAATCCGCATGGTGGCGCTAACTGATCTGGAAAGAGCGAATACAGTAAAGCAGAAATACCTCGCTGGTGTGAGCTGCAAGTGCCTAAAAGAGCTACGTGCATAAAATAAAAGATATCAAAAAAATTGCTGCGCTAACACGACAAGCGCCCTTCGGCTTCTTTCGTCGTGCTTGTCTCGTTATCGTAGCAATGTTTTTTTATATATCACGCACAAAATACGAGCACTATTTTGCGACTACGTGCATCGGCGCTACCTTGCGCGCGATTTAGTTCTTTAACGTTCGCTTCATTCACACATAAAGTTGTCTGTGAATATGTCATTTTTTTTTACTAGATAACGTAGGTGGAGGGCGCCACGAACCCAAGCATAGAAAAATTCAGAAGCCCTTCTTGACCTATTGGGAAATGGGGACAAGAAAGCTTAGGTTGTGCGTGTCTGTCGTACTACCTTCCTTTCTTTCTTTCTTTTTTTCTTTCTTTCTTTTTTCCCCGGTGGTATCGAAATGGCTCTGATTGGCTGCGGGCGTGGTGTGAGGGCGCGCCTACGCACTCGCGTAGGCGCGCCCTCATGTTACGGCGCCGGAACGTGAGGTCGTGCGTTCACATCCAAACAACAATTGAATGTTTGAAATCAGGCAACAACCAATCTACTAGTGATTTCGAAAAACATATCGAATTACCATATCAGAAATGACTGACCGCCAATCAGCCCACACTCGGGAGAGCAAAATTTAGGGGAAAACAGCGCACACGAGTGCGCACGTCATCAGCGCAGCTTTGAAAGCCGCATTCCTGTACCTGGCTGGCACCACTCTATTTATTTATTTATTTATTTATTTATTTATTTATTTATTCATTGATTTTATTTATACGACAACGTTGCCAACGAAATCCGTGACTGGTATGCTTCGCTTGAAAATGAATAGGACTTAGAGGAGGACCTCTACATTCACTATGCCTTACGAGCAGCCACTTGCGCTGCAGTACTGCACAGTATAAGTGGTGCCGCGAAATATACACTTCTGTCTCTTACTATGTTAAACCTGATAGATGTTTTTTATCATTATTGCCTCATCTACGCATATGTCTGTGCTTCAAATGTATATACTTTGGTGTTTCATGTGAACAAGCGCCAAAACCGGCCTTTTATGCCTCCTTTACATATATATGGACACAGTTTCATATATGGGAGTCATCCGCCGACCATTTCGGTCAGTCTGTCGGGCATGTACGTCGTAAAGTACACGCGCACGGAGAAGACTGACCAAGAGGGACGCCGAACTCCCGAAACGCCGCGGCGATTCGCATTTCCATCAAACGCGTCGGCCGGCTGTCGCGGAACGAAAGCACAGATAAAAGGGAGTTGAACTTCCCGGAATTGCGAGCAGCTGCTTTAAATAAGCGTTGGAGTTTTGGCGTGAAGCTAGCGGATGTATCATCTTTTTATTCTTTTTGGCAGTTTCTTACGTACCCATCGTTTCAAAGTGAGACCTGCTTCTAACATGTCTCTCGGTCTGTCAAAATATATCGACCATAGGCAACTTATTCGAGTAGAATATATGTAGTGCAAACGGTACAAAAAAATTTTTGATTTAAGCTGGAAATTCTTTCCGGTTGTGCGGCTCTGAATGTGCAAGATTTATTCATTGGAGAACTGATTTGCGGGTGGAAATAAGACTGCACTAGCGGGCAGGTTTTCGAAACCGCGTTTCTGATGCGTCCGATCATTTTTATACGTTTGGTGTCACTAAGCTACCTCCTCCTATAGCTTCTTCAATCTCGCCATGTGTCAAATATGTAAGCGAAAGAACCTCGCTACCCATCGCCACCAGCGAAGGCGGACCGCATGTGCCCGCGGCAATGCACATTTGTGAACTGGACGCCACTATGTTATCACGCGATATTGAAGATTGGAGATGCGACCTGTTCTATAAGTAGATCGACTCTGACTGTGGCGACGTCCATGCTTGCAACACGGTCACGGAAGGTGGCACCGGATATGAAGTTGTGTGCATCGCGAAGGGTGTACTGCTGGCCAGGATCGGCGTTGGTTGATACGTTGCCCCCAATAGACTACTTTGCAATCCCGTCTTGCGATGGAAATTTCAAGTTTCCTACATGACTACTTTCGAACTATATTTTGGCGCATTTCCTAGACGTTATAATTTAACTCGCAGATAAAATATAACAGAAACCTTAAGAATAACCATTGTTCCAAAGCTTTCCTATCGTGGTTGCGGACGCGCGCGCGCATGTTTTCAATCCGCCAGCCGGTTGGTGCGCACTGCGGCACCCAACGTGTGGCGCGATGCAGAGACGGAGTGACGAAGTTGCACCCACGTAAGCAAATGCTTGGCGATCCCGATGCTGACGCTGCCTACCGTCTATGCTGACGCTGAGCGCCACTTTTTTTAAGCTGCTGCGCAGCGCGTGTTTTCGCGCAAACTCCACAAAAACGAGATATCCGTAACGAAACGAAGCTGGGCTCCTAATCTACAGAGATTATTGCGATACATGTTGCGATACCACGATGTGATTATAAGGGACGCTGCAGTGGAGGGCTCCGGAAGTGGTGCCCACACGTATACTTCTTTGACGTGCACCTAAATCTAAAGGCACGGGCATCTTTCGTTTTCGCCTCCATCGAAAATCCAGCCTCTGCATCTGCGATCCGACTCCACAACATTGCAATCGGCTGTCGAGCATTGTAGACCCACCACGGTCAGTCTTTATCTTCAACCAGGGTTCAATTCTTGTAGCTGGACTATAGTATAGAGATAACTCTACTAAATCAAGCTCTGCTGCGGCTCTGAGGAAAAACATGAAAGTTTAATGTCACTATTGAGTTACGGGATTAAAATCACTCTGGCAAGAAGTGTGTCTATCCTAGAAAAACTCCGTGCTGGAGCACTGGAGTTGCGATAACTTTATGATTTTCAACTAACCTGTGCCTTGAAGGTCAAGCGAGTGGTGAAAGTATTTCACAATTTCTTCTGCGTGTTCCCTTATTCAAAATGATGTTATTCTTAATCAATAAAAGCTGTATTGAAAATATAGTTTCACTTCTGTTTGGCTACAAATGTAGCACGGAAATTTAATGGTATGGCTATTTTTGGTACTTTTATTGACTTGAAGTTTGACTCCCCCTAAAATTTGCCCAACGGCAACCCTGCTATAGGCTATCAGGTTACCCAGATCTATGGCGGTGCGTTAGTATGTGTCCCTACTGGTTTATGTTGCATGGTGGCGCGTCATTCTTTCGTACGACTAGCGGCATATACAGCTGTGGCGTCTTCACACGATTGCAGGTGTATCGCCATTTCGATGCGTTAAAATGAAATGAACATCAGTGTACCTATAGGTACAAGTGAACGCTGAGGAATCCCAGGTACTCGATATTAATCCGTAGTCTCCCACTGCAGCGTCCCTCGTAATATTATCGTCATATTGGTGCGTGAAACCCCAGAAATTGATATCATGGCAGCTGTATCATGTTCAGTGTGCGTGCCTTCTTGACTATTACTAAAAAAATAATACTTTTTGCATCAGCGTCCTTTGTTGAACTGTTAGGCGTTTCCCAACATGATAATTCAATGGCGATTACCTTCGTGCCATCGTCGTGCTCCATCACTAATATTGCGGCACGCGCCGACTATTAGGTTTGTCATTCACGATGCCAAATTCCGCAATCTTGCTAACTCTCACACAATAATAACGCATTTCTGCATTATAATGCGTTGCGAAACGCCGCGGAAGCCAAATCAATCCGAATTTCAAGGAAGGGAGAGGGGGGGATTGTTAAATATAGAAAAGTGAGCCCCGCAAGTGTCTGCATCAGAGTGCGACACCTCAGCAGTAATCCGCGTCCCTCAACAGGAGCTTCACCTCATGGGTCGTTGTGCACTTTCTGGACAAACGACAACGTTGTACTAACTTCCACTGGTTGATATGTCTTTATTCTGGATCAAATTGGCGTATGCAGATCAAGACGCAAGAGAAACATAGCATGCCAACGCCGTCATTCGTGCTGGCAATTTACTATTTTCTGAGATCTTTATTTGCGCGTCTAACTTTTTCTTCCATGAATCACACTTATGCACGTACAACTTGAGGTCAATATATTACGCCGATTTTCTTTCAATATTCGCATTGCGACACCTGAATAAGTAAGCACCAAGTTCTGTGCAAGCAACTAAATAAAAAATAAAGCCTTCCTTCCTCTCGAAGGCTGGTGGCCCCACTCCTTGGGCAAATTCGTCCGATGCTATCTTCCTCTCCCTCTCTCTTTATGTGGCGTCCAATAGATCCGCCGGTTCTTCTCGGGAACTCTGCGCAGTGCATGTTGATGCTGTTTACTGCTCGCCGCGCTGGCGTTGCTGCGGAGTCATTGCTCATTCGTCCAGCCTTTTCTTTCTTCTCCGGCTGCTGCTTGTGTACGCTCGAATGCTCCGACTCACTATAGATGGCGCGCCAGGCGCTCCTTCCAAGTGGCGCATGGAGTGCCACACTCTTGACGGAGATTTATCGCGAGCACCAAAGTCGTGGCGTATACGTCCGGGATTTGCTGCTGTCGTACGAGGCTCGATCCGACGAACCCCTCTAAGTCTTCTAAGTCTTTCCCGTCCACCTATTTCTCTCTGCTCTCCTTCTTTTTCTTCTTCTTTTCTTTGACGCGTCCGTAATTCTTGTACGCGACACTCTCCGTCACGGCCATGTGTCACGCTGCTCGCCTGAGGAAGAAAGCACGTTACATCTACCCTTCCCCGTCTCTTGCGCTTATGCGTGCTTTTAGCCATGGCCTCCGAGATGCCTGGTGCACGACACGCGGCGCGCCCATTATCTTGGAGGCAATGTTTTAGCTAAAGATGTGAAGCGTTAGGCACCAGAGAGGGAATTCACAAAACTTCTATCTCGTAAGCTTGTTTTCAGATTGGTCAGCCGGCTTCACCAACGATATGTCCTATATCGTGATTGGCTGAAATATCCTCTTACAAAAGTTTTTAGTATAAGGAATTTTTTTAGCACAGACACAGAAATGATCACTGAATGACGTCGCCCTCATAGAGAGGATCTTATCTATCCCATAGGTGCGTACGTTCAACTCAGTGTATTGTCAACATGTCGTTTCATGCTTGAAATCGGCATGTCAGATTGATATAGCATCAATAAATTAGCTTTCTACTCCCCCTCGTACCACATGAGGTTCAGATATGTTCGAATTCTACAAGTTTGGCTGTGTTGTGCAGCCCTCTGGTAATGAGATTCACCCACAAAAAGGGGCGGTGGGAAAGGGGGGGGGGGGGCTGTAACATTGTTTTGGCAAGGAATTTCATCTTGCTTTATACGCTTATTTCTTTGTGGCACTGCTCGTCTTGTGTGACAGTAAGTTGGCCTGACAGTTACCGCTCTAAGTTGGCACAAGAATAATTGGGCATTTAAAACAACTCAGAAACGAAAGGATGACAAAAAAATAATTTGATAGGGGTGCTGCACACTGAACTTGCACAGGCTTTGCGCGAGCCTAAGTGCATAAACTGAACTTTGCACGGGTTTATCTTGCACGCGCTTAACTTAGCTTGCACCGGCTGGCACTTAACTTACACGTAATTTATCGCATCGGTTAAATACATGCACATAAAAAGGCACGTTGTACATGCAACACATGCAAGGTGCAACAGCGAGTCGTGCCCCCGACTTCGAACGTCCTTTTTACGTTTGACTATAGACGACTGGCTAGCAGACATATGCAGCTGTTGGGCATAGGGCAGACCTTGTCTAGTTCAACGGTTTCAATCTTGAATCGAAACACAACTTTTCCCCCTGAAACTAGACATCTCAATTACTAAAAGCACTTTACGGCATAGGCTACCCTTGCCATCAACTGCTACTTTATTTGATATTATTCGCAATTATGACGTTCTACTGTTAGGTACATTTACGCATACATCAAGCCTGCAGCTCCTCAGTTTTTGTTTCGTGCTTTTCTACACATTGACATTATTTCTTCACTTCTTCTTTGTTGTTTTATCTTTTATCACGAACGAATGCACGTATATATAACAGGTTAAGAAACCCGGCGTGTAACCTAATGTGATACGTGGTTATAGGATGACCGGTGAACTGTCTCGGGCGCTTTGCGTCACTTGGAGGAATACCCTGCGCAGTATTATTAAAGCGTGATATACTGCTCAGTATCCGAGGCTCTTTTAAGTGCCGCGTATTCCTTCTTATTCGCGTCGGCGAAGCTCTTTTACCTCACGAAACTACAAGCCACTCGCTAAAGAGCGGCTCTGCCGTCGTCAGTGGTTCAGCGAACAAATGAATCGTCGCCTCGCCCGTCATCGCGAGCTGCTCGGCGAGTCTCATGAAGGATGACTCGTCACGCAAAGAGTGCGAATAATAAGCCTCCATTGTGTCCTCACTCGAAAGTTTCCTCCGACGGCCGCTCGACAATGGACCTGTCGCTTGGAGTCGCGCCTCGAGCCACCACCGTCTCAATTTTATGCACATGGTGGGCTTCAAGGCTGTCCGCAAGTATACTCGTCGGCGTCTGGGGAGAGAATCTGCGAGGCGAGCACAGTGGCGAAGTTGGCGAAAATTGTCTTTTTGTGAGCGTCTAGGACCATCGAGCCATTTTTGTTAGTGTAGTTTCTCGCTGTAAGAATGGAACAGGACATGTGCATCAACGTTATACAGGATGCCTTTTTTTATTGTACAGCAAGCACATTTACAAGTGCCAACAGGACGACGTACTTTGACACCTCCAGGATGCGCTATATAGGTAGATGTGTAGGCAAGTCAGTGATTTATCATGTTCTTCCCGCAGTGCGCACATTGTTGTCTACTTCCTGTGGTATACCATATACTTCGCGCGCATGCTTGTGTGTTTGTGTTCGTGTGTGTTTGTGAAAATTACGTTGTAACAACCAAGCAACCAAAATGTTATGCTAAATTTATTATTTGAGTAATGTCCACGTCAGACACAATTTTAAAAAAAAGAAAACAGAGATTGGACCTGTGCAAGCTGCCACCGAAATAAAAGTGCTGTCCGTGTTTCTCACTCGCTCTCTCTTTACTATCTCGGTTTTACATTGGGCATAATTTATCCGCATATTAGCATAACCTAACAGCCTTGCATAAGTTCTACATGTAACAAGTTCCACACTTTTTATGACAATGACGGCGATTTTAAAATTACCTCTACAGCCCCCAGAGCGCCTGGATTTCTTCGAAAGGTACTGTGCATAGCACTTGCGTCAGAACCCGCGAAAAGAGCCTCCGAAAACGGCGCTCAAGAACACCGTGCGTTTATGCAGATAACAGGCACATTTACGTAACAATGTTTTGCGTAACGGCAACCTCAATGTTCCCAGCGACGCTATTCCCCTCCCTACTCCCGCCACCTGCTTAACGCACTCGAAGTAGCAATGTGTCGTTCAAGTATGCAAACTGAATCGAATGGCGCAGGTTTGTGATATTTTAGTATGACATAAAGAGTTGGGTAATCTGCAGTCAGGCACACTTTATGAGCTTAACCGCCAGGGCAAGCGTAGTGTTTCCACATGCAGTTGCCGGCTCTCCGTCACTGCACATTCCATTCAGTTTTCGCATACATAACTTTCTCCGGTCGTGTCGGCTCTGAGTTTTGAAATTCAACGAGAACCTGTTACATGTCCACGTCTGGTCAATCCGAAATGTTTCGTAAGATTCCTCTGTTTCGATGTCCTGCTAGCTTTGTGCCACTTGCGCTTGCACAAAGAGCAGGAAGTTTTCAGAGCTATTTTATATATATATGTGTGTGTGACGCTATGATGACTGGGAGACTCGGCCTGGCTCGTACCTCATGTTTATTCTATTCTCACTTCTTCTTCATTAGCCTCTACCATCAGTCACTGTTTTCCTACGTCACAGGATTCCCCCTTTCCCCGAAAGATGGCACCGTTTGCAAAGTACAACAAACTACAACCAACAACCTACAACAATATACAACCAACAAAAAACAAGCTCTCAAGTTTCACTTTTCTTTTTTTTTTATTCATAGCTAGCGTCTCACATCGGCAGACTTGGTGCCTTCGCGTAGCATGTGAGAGCTTATTGGACAGCTGTCTGCTCGTTAAAATATCGCGTACTACGGGCAACAGTAAACAACCATGGTCCACACTCGCTGTCACTGCTTTTAGAGACGTTGACTAACATTCCCCAGGTTTGCATGCGCATAATTACAAGATAAAGAGTACGAGAAGACGACCGCCGCCGCATATTAATTGATAGGTCATCGGGCGCGTAACACAAAGGTCATAGGTTCAATCCGTGCGCTCTTCGTTCGCTTTACTTCACAAAATTGCTGGGAATTGACCTCGCAAAACCACCATATGATTATGAGAAACGCCGTAGCAGCGGGCTCAGAAAATTTTGACCTCTGTGGTTCTTTAGCACCTAAACCCAAGTACATGAGCATCAAGCATTTGTGCCTCAATCTAAAGTGTGGCCGCCGCAGCCGGGATTCGATCCCGTGACCTGCGGGTCAGCATGCAAGCACACCAACCACAAGACCACTGTGGTGGGTTGTCCTCTTTACTTTATTCGCATTCATATTCTAATTATTTAAATACAATTCAAAGAGTACATTCAGCGTTCTCTATACATTGATTGGCTTCATTATGTGTTGCTTTTTCATTAGGGTAATACTCGTGAAGGACAACTTGTTCTTTCATGGCCACTTCCGACCTTACTATCTGTTTCTGCAGAATGCTTTTTCTTTTACTGCTAAGCTTTCTTTGTCTATATCCACACGCCAGTTAGTCGACATTTGATATTTTCTCTCAATAAATTCCTTCCGAAATTCCTTCAAATTTTCCTCCACGGAATTTTTCCTATTCTGTTGTCTCTTGAAAACCAGAGTTGAATGGATCCAGTGAGCTTTCCAGCCAAAGTTTTAAGGAATTATTGTTACCGGCTTCGTTTTTGTTTTTTTTTTCTGCTTTCGTGATCGCGGACATTGATCCAATATAAAGACTTGAGTGAAAGTGGATCAGCCCGGCCTGAACAGCACGATAATGAATTGCGTAAGCGCTTCCAACAGCTAACTCGGTCGGGGTTATCAAAAACAACTATACACAAACACGATGTCCCATCCATGTATGGAATGGGAAACTTCTTTGCCAGTATAGATGCAACAAACAAGTATAGAACAACAAAATGTAAAAAAAAACACACCGATCTCTCTTGAGCTCGTTACATTCTATACTTTACGACACCGCTAAGCTGCCTCAAGTGTCCTATTTTTCACTCGCGTCCTGCTTTTGTTTCTTCAGTTTTCGCGGGAAGCTGGTACGCTTCTCATCGCATTTAACTGGTGAAGCACTGCCCTACGCCTATCGTCATTCCTCCTCATCCCTGCTCCCTAATGAGTCTTTCTTCGTCGTAAAATTACTGCCTGCATCTCTAAGAAAGCAAAAAAAAAAAATCACACTTGCGCCTTAATCTTGCGATAGCTGCAAAAAAAACAGCAGAAAAAGAAACAACTTCTTAACCTTTTCTTTTTTTTACAGTTTTTGTGGTGAGCGCTATACATTCCTATTTCGGACGCACCGTCATGTCCCTTGTCAGGAAAAAAACACCCTTAACGAGCGGGGAAAATGATTCGTCGAAGATAGAAGTTTTTGTTTGTATTTATTTGCACCTTCTGTTCCTTATATCAGTACATAACTGCGTTCTGTGCGCTCAGGCCACTGTGCCCTCGTTTATGTTTTCTTCGTATTAATGCGTAGTCGCTACCAAGTTTAATAACGCAGCATGTGATGAGGGCTAAAAAAAAAATGTCAATCTTCTCCGCAAAGCGCAGCCCAGTCTCAGCGAGAGCATGAAGAGCGGCTTTTCGGGGGCCTTTTGTGAACTTTCTGGGCCAGAACTGTAGGTACACATGCATGGCACCCACTACGACAAAGCTGATCTTTTTTTTTTGTGAAGTAGGGAAGCACCCAGTCCTCCATTATTCGGTAACCTGCAGGTAAGCGAGGTACCCGCTTACACATCGTCACTATGTGCAATTTGTTGATGCAGCACCTGATAACGATGAAGAGTTATGGCTAAGCCCTTAGAAATAGGTTGAAAACTTTAAATGACCTACTAGTTTCGTAATTGTCATTGTGTGGCACCCTGTCACTATGTTAGTCTCATAACGCGCTTTGTTACACATGTTAACGGTGTTCCAAATTTAACTACACTTGCGAGGCACCCGCTACTCCACACATCATCGACATCTCTGTGTTGCTGGGAAGCCATCCACCATGCCATTATTCGTCAGTCTGCGGAGAAGCGAGGTACCCGCTTACACATCGTCACTATGTGCAATTTGTTGATGCAGCGCCTGATAACGATGAAGAGTTATGGCTGAGCCCTTCGTAATAGGTTGAAACTTTTAAACGGCCTACTAGTTTCGTAATTTTCAATGTGTGGCGCCCAGGCACTGGTTTACTCCCCTAACACGCTTTTTTACACATGTTAACAGTGTTCCAAATTTAACTACACTTGCGAGGCACCCGCTACTCCGCACGTCATCGGGATTTTTGTGTTGTAAGGAAGCCATCCACCATGCCATTATTCATCATTCTGCGGATAAGCGAGGTACCCACTAAAAATGTGTAGGACACCGTGTGAACTTTGTTGAAGCGGGCCTCGCCACGGTGTTCTAGTGGCTAAGGTACTCGGCTGCACACCCGCAGGTCGCGGGATTGAATCCTGGCTGTGGCGGCTGCTTTTTCGATGGAGGCGGAAATGTTGTAGGCCCGAGTACTCAGATTTGGGTGCACGTTAAAGAACCCCAGGTGGTCGAAATTTCCGGAGTCCGCCCCTACGGTGTCTCTCATAATCAAATGGTGGTTTTGGGACGTTAAACCCCGCAAATCAATCAATCAATTTGTTGAAGCGGTGGCTGATGACAATGAACAATTATGGCTGAGTCTTTCGTAATGAGTCGGAAGCATTCAACGACCCACTCGTTACGCAAGTGGAATTGTCATTTCTAATTTTTAACGCAATTCCGTGCACGTTAATGCGATTCCTTTTCTGTCATGAAGCCTGCATCGGGTCTTTTTGCAAGGGCTTTCCAAGCACTTGAGTGGCTTTGTCAGTGAAGAAAAAAAGGTGAGGCTCTGTGGTAGAATGTTCGACTACCATGGAGAGGGCATGGGTTCGAATCACGTTGTTTTCTTTTTTTTTTCTTATTTTGTGTGCTAGTGGTTTCGGACACCGGTGGTGGTGTCGGTGGACAAGTACGACGCCAAAAATGGTTGTTGTTGTCATCTCATGACAGCCATCGCTGTAAAAGAAAGTATATTCTGAACGACGCACGCGCTATGGGTAGTCAAGAGGGGGGCGTGAGCGACGGTCATTTAAAATGGCTGAGTGAGGTCGCAGTTCGGTGCAAATACACGTACCTTTACGTCAAACTAGGCACGTAGCACAAGTTACACGCAGCGTTAAATATATCAGGTATTCACCTGCCAACTTCAACCATGCTACTCAAGATGCTCTTCTCCGTTTTTGTGCTTTTGTCCTCGTTCAGCCGCTTGTCGTAGGCAGACCTTGAAGATCAAATAGCAGCAGTGCTATCTGGTGGGTTCATGGTACCTATTCCTTTTATGCCGAAATTCTCTGATCATCAGCCATTGACTCTATTCCGTTTCTCACCGTCATACGAGACCTAAAAAGCGCTGCCTGTCAAAAGGAATCACTCGTAGCTGTTCCGTTATGTCGGTTTCTGCGGGCATCCCGAAGCCACGTGCGCATCGCCCAAAAGCAAATCAGCACGAGACTGAGCTCGGGTCCACGTTAATTCGACGCCCACCGCGCTCGCAGCAGAATAGCCGCGATTACCGACTTTCGTAATCGCCACTCACCGCTGCCCAGCACACTCACGGCGTCACAGCCGCCCCGTCATCGCAAAATGATGCATCGTGTGGCCAGAGAAGATAGAGAGCACTCTAATGAGCAGCGAGAGGAGCCGAGGATTCACGGAGGATTATACAGAGACCCGAGCTCGGGAATTCGGGATGGAGTGCATCGGGCGGAAAGGTTGGGAGCAAGCCTTGCTTTGTGCAGTCTGGTGGTGTACAGTGAGCACGAGTGTGTGTGTGAGAGAGTCTAAGCGGATTATGGCCTCGGGGTCGGGAAACGAATCCCGAGGAGGAAGACGTCACGCAAGCGTGCGCTGTGGTCTCGGCGATACCCAAGTGGCGACACCCCATCCCAGGGGCACTCTTCACAGCGGGGGTTTTCAGAGCTTGATGGCAGGCCGCTGTTTCAAAAAGAAAGGGATAAAAAAAAAGGATTGCACTGCCGGCCCAGCTCATCGGTGCGCAGCACAGACGCATTGCGGCTGTGGAAGTTGTGACCTCCACGAATCTCGCTTTCTCTAACTTTCTTTTATGTTGTATCCCAGTGGGCTTTAGAATAGAGGCTTCGCAAAGAGCTGTTGCTTTAACTCTCGTGAGTTCTTTCTTTAGGTGTACCTCGCCGATGTGAACTTTTAGCGGTTACCCTATACGCTGTTGTGTCTCTCGCGTAAATGTTCTCGCGCGTGCGTTTTAATGACTTCCTCGCCGGGGCGGCCGAAAGGCCAAATGCTACAGTCCCGTGTACTTTGATTTAGGCGTACGTCGAAGAACATCAGATCGTCTAAATTTCCAGAGCCCTTCACTACAACATTCCTCATAGGGATATCGTTGTTTGGGCACGTAAAACCTCAACTATTGTTGGTCACGGTGGATTTGGGACTACGGCACTCGGCTGCTGACCCGTAGATTGCGGATTCGATCACGGCTGCAGCGTCAGCATTTCGCTGGAGTCAAAATTGTAGGGTCCTATGTACTATGCGATGGCAGGGCACATTAAAGAACACTAGATGGTCAAAATTTCCGGAGCCTTCCACTACGCCATCTCTCATAATCATATCGTGGTTTTGGTACGTTAAACTCTATGAAAATATTATTATCAAAACCCCAACTATTGCTATTATTATTTTTAATTACTACCGTGAATGTTTTCGAATACGTCACATGGTTTGTCTGCATGGCGCCAATAGGTTAGCCCCGCCGTTGTAGGCTAAGGTACTTGGCTCGCAGGTCACGGGATCAAATCACGGCTACGGCGGCTGCATTTCCGATGGAGGCGGATATGTTGCAGGCCCGTGTGCTCAGATTTGGGTGCACGTTAAAGAACCCCAGGTGGTCCGAATTCCCGGAGCCCTCCACTACAGCGTCTCTCATAATCATATGGTGGTTTTGGGATGTTGAACCCCACATATCAATCAATCAATCAATCAATCAATCAATAGGTTAGCACGCTCTAGAAATTACGTCTGCAGCCACTGTGCACTAATGTGCGTCTTGTCGGACAACCACCCACCATTGATAACGCTGGGACGTGCTACATCAACGCATTTATAGAAGCCGACGTGTTCCAGCGCACGATGGTGTTTTCCAAGATGGACGACTGCTCTCGCCTGTATCGTTGTACCGTGAGTGCTAATTATTCCTGCTGGGCAAAATTTCATTCGAAAAAGAGCTGAAGCATTACATCGCGCCTCATCTGTTGAAGTCTTTATCGCTACAGAAATCTGGCTGTACAAATCCTTCGTTGCAAATCTGCGATTGTAGTACATATACTCGTGAGCGAATGGTCAGAGATACATGTGATTGCATCACGACTACTTCGTATTGTTCGTAGTTGGCACGTGCCCAGTAGAAGCGCTGATGTGTGTCACATATATTTGCTATGCATGGGGATGACGACAATTGTTTTGCAATATCTATTTCTCTTTCTACATGGATCGGCTCATTTAGAAACTGTTCCGCTAGACACCCTTCAACTCATCCGCTTTAGCCAGATATGAATGTCCTTATCGGCAGCACACGACAAACACAAAATGCTTGATAAGGGCGTTTTCAAATATGAAAAAAAGTGTGGGGCCCATATCGTGTAAGTGAACATTATGAAAGCGGGGTATTCTTGCGCTTATCGGTTGGTGGTCGCCATTTCATTCCCCTGATCCCTGTTGTGAGAGACAAACCCATGGTGATGAAATGCCCTTACGTAATATAAGATTTCTTGCGGATTACTCCGGTAAGTTTATCGTATAACGCGGTTATTCAGCGTCACTATCGAGCTGTGAATCTAAATCGACTTCCGCTAGAGCACAGCAGCACGGTGCAGCGCTTCTTGTACACTGTCGTCCTTTATGAAAGGGAACACGCGAACGCGTGGCCTGCGCTCTGCAGTGGCTGCCTACAGCACCATCAACCGACAGCAAAAGAAAACACGTTCACCTTCAGCGTCATCTGTTGCCAAAATAAATAACGAGTTATGACCAGCAGACAAGCGTTGCTAAATTGCACTCCCTCTCTGCTCTGGCCTGCAGTGCGTAGTTCGCTGCCAACATATCAAACGTTGTGTGCTACCGTGGCCCAGGCTGCAGTAATCGTTTGATATCGCTCGCCGCGCGAGTGTTGAGGGAAATGTAATCTATCAGCGCTTGTCTACCGGCCATGACTCGTTATCTCGCTTGGCCATAGATGACGCTGAAAGCGAACGTGCTTTCTTCACTTGTCGGTTGATGGCGCTGTAGAGAGCCACCGCAGAGCGCAGGCCACGCGTTTGCGTGTTCCCTTTGATAAAGCACGACAGTGTATACGTGATAGCGTGAAACTTGCAGCGATGCTGCCATGGCCGAACCACGCATCTCCGCTAGCCGCGCAGCTTCGCATTGAGTCTAACGGCTCTGAATTTTCTTTGTACACAGACTAGCCAGGGCGGCCATCTTTAGGGCTAGAAATGCTACCGTCAGACTTTCCATTGTGGCTTTTCGCGCCGAGCGTCGCGATCTGCAAATACGTGCTCCTACTCTGGTGCAGGTGCGAGAACGTGGACTCTGTGATCGGCTTCATCACCATCAAGGGACAGCGCGAGCGGCTGGACAACTTCTGCGGCTCGCAGCTGCCCAACCAGATCATGTCCAACGAGCACCGCATGACCGTCATCTTCCAGAGCTTCGGCAGCAGGCCGCCCAGCGTCAAGGGATTCCGGGCCATCTACCAGTTCGTCACCAGTGAGTGTTGTTTCTTATGCACATAACTGCTCTTGCACTTGTATCGATATACAGTCGAGTATAAAATTACAGGTACCATGGTAGTGTGTGCCAAATTATAGTTGCAGTATATGCTACTTTCAAATTGCAAAGTTGTGCTAGGTATGGCTAGCAAACACAACCATGTGGTGAAGTCGTACTCCGTTCTTGCAGATAACCTGCCTACCATGTCACTTACCGACGTGTTTATAGTGTGTTGAAGACCAGTAATTGATTTGACTGCTGGTGACTGGCGCCAATCGAGATCGCTGCAGCTGTGGCGACTTCAAGAAATGCAAAAAATTGGCCCCATCATCAGCTTCTCTGCAAAGTGCAGTTCCCAGTTGCATATGAAAAAATGACGTGCACATGCACGTTATTTCTAACTAGAGCATCGAACTAGAGCCCAATTGCATCGCAGCGCCTTCTGACGGCTTCACGGCTAAGTTTCGGTGCTTGTAGTTCTCACGCGCATGCTTTCCTTCTCTCCCGAAACCCCTCCGTGGCGGTCTAGTGGCTAAGGTACTCGGCTGCTGACCCGCAGGTCGCGGGATCGAATCCCGGCCTCGGCGGCTGCATTTCCGATGGAGGCGGAAATGTTGTAGGCCCGTGTGCTCAGATTTGGGTGCACGTTAAAGAACCCCAGCTGGTAGAAATTTCTGGAGCCCTCCACTACGGCGTCTTTCATAATCATATGGTGGTTTTGGGACGTTAAACCGCACATATCAATCGTCAATCTTCTCTCCCGTCAGCTCGTTCGCTCGCTTCAATTGCATACACACCTGAACGTGAGACAAAGCGCAAGGACCCACTGCTGCAGTCACCGTGAGAGCGATGGTATTCTTACGTAGTCGTGACGGTGCAGAAGACTTCATCAGAACTCGGAAACGCATAACTCTTTATTTGGCTGAACTTGTGGGCGGGAAACCCGAAATCAAACTGCAAGCGGGCAATGCACGCTGTGCGTACACCGATAGCGGCGAACAGAGCGTCGGCCCCCGATAAACTAACCATCGTTGGAATGCACCGTCTTTTCGAACTTTCCCGCCTTGTTGCTAGTGCCGCGCAAGCTCGGCAATAATCCAGGCTGTCAGCGTCCTGCGCGCATTCTTATCAAAACGATCTGCTACAATCGCGGAGCTTCTCGAACACTGGGGTGTCGTCTGCGCCGAGCATTTCTGGCAGCCTTTGTGGGTGTAAACCGAGTGCAGCAAAATCAAAACGAGAGGCGTGCGTCGCAGTATTGTGGCGAAACTACTTCGTTTATACAGCCCAAGCGTCATTGTCACGATATAATCGCTTCCATATTGCACCCTCATCACCGGTTATTCCCTTCGCGCACTTGTGACAGGTGCCCATCGCCATAGTGTTTCCTAATATACACTAGAAGGAACTCTGGCGCTAGTGTCTACGGGAGCTGCAACGCTGGCACTAGTGTCTATGGGAGCTTCAACGCACGGCGCTTGAGCGAGCATGGGACTGATGAGTAGTACAAACATTTGTCTCGTACTTCTGGCCTGCTTTTGGCTCCGTGTGTGCTCGTGTGGCTTGAAGCTGTTTTCTCACAAAAAAAATATTAGCAAATGCTCAGCGGTTGCGCTTCACCATCTTATTCTTTTAGACTTACCTTCCTATATCGGGTTACGAAGTTCAATAGGGTTTATTCTTTCTTTCAAAACAAAACCTAAACACAGCAACAAACGAAGCCGCAAGTACAATTCGCTGTCCACAAGTGCGAGGACTAGGCAAATGCGTGTACTGCCCATCATTCCCATGGTCGCTGAACGATCGCAGCGCCATTGTCCCCTCTAGTTAACTTTACGAAACTCTATGCCCCTTGCAACCGCCGACGACTCTTTTACGTGTATCGCGATACTCGGTAGTGGCACTTCCCACCAGGCTCCTTTGTCTCATGACGTATACCCTAAAAGATGTCGGTAGTGTTGTGATGAGCGTGCAGTTGCCCTTTGAACTTGTTGTGTAACGGACGAGTGTCGTTCGCTCGGAGGAAGAATATCGCGAATCAAAGAAGTGCCAGCACTCACAGATTGGTGAAAGGGCACGGAAGCGACGTGAACCTCCCGGCTGCGCTAGCTGCCACCTTCACCGTAGGCTTAGAAATGTTTTTGTTACTGTTTTACAAACTTGCCCTTTCTTTTTTTTATTTCGACTCAATGTGGCTTTCTTTTTTCTTTCTTTTTTTACAGATTTTGGCATTCCTTCCGGTCGTCAGGACCCACAGGGTGGTAAGTTTCAGTTTTTTTTTTTACTTCTCCGCCTCTTTTGTTATTGCGTACTGTCGTTCACATCAACCCGGGGGTTGAACATTTAGCGATTGATGTGCATGTCCCACATAAAACGCGTCCTTCAATTCGCCATAGTGTACATTCAGCGTACATTGCTGCTCCTTCAGCTACGCTCGATTGGGCTGGTTTGATCCCCGTCGTCATACTGTTGCTGGTATACTTTAACGTCGCTCCCGAAATTCACAAGCTCGTTAAACGCCCTGCTGTTGGCGCCATCGATTACCGCATAACTTCAGAGACACTCCGGAATTTTTAGTTGGAAACGCTATGTTGCACCTGAAAAACCTAATGCCTTTTCGAGACGGATGAACCAATGGGTAATCGTGCACTTATACCACCATTTTCATATCGAATAGCACCGATAACAAAAAATGGCCATTTTAACGCAGGCAAGCTGCATCAGTATGCGAGCCCGCTCCACTTCTGAAAAAGCGAAAGCACATATATAGGCTGCGGCGTTGCCCGAATGTGAAATTCTGCTCGCTCAGCTGGAACATTCAATCTTAACGCTTAGTGTTAAGGAGATTTTTTGGCAGATATTCTGGTGACTGTTATGAGCGAAGAATTGATGTTGTCCACGAATGAACATTCTAGGTATACGCAAAGTAATAAAAAAAATCTTGTGTTAGAGTGCAAATCGAAGCTAGGACTTCCTCGAGGCAAACATCTGTTCTAATACCGAACCACGTACGCCAGTGCCTATAAAATTGTTTTGAAAAAGAAAAAAAAACAAATATGTGTGATTACCACGCAGTGCGAGTAGCCTCTTTGACGCATGTATTTTATTTCTTGACAGAAGCGTAGAATCGCAACATGGGTCAAAATATATGAACAGCTCTGCTTATGGCCGGTTTTAATGCCCACAACTTGAAGAGCAAAAGCACCAACCAAGAGTATAGATTCGCGGGTGCGCTTGTTGCCTTACGGACTAGCACCAGGTGCTTCGACAATTGACAAAATAAATAATTACGGCAGACTGGGCCCTTCGCTACTGTACTTGCAGCGTGGGATGTTGCGGCCAATGTTGAGAGCATGTGTGTTCTTTTCCTCACGGCGTGGCGTCCACCGAAAAGCGAAGCTACGCTAGCGACTGAGAAGGCGATGTGAGCGGTTCCCAATTACGCAATCATGCTTTATCCTGAACGCAAACTTCAAGCGCCCTCCGAGTTTTAAGAGCGAGGCTGTTTAACAATCGTTCGTTGTTCAGTCCGTACTGAATCTTCATCCTAAATGGTTGTGTGCCACAAAAGTTGGGTAAGTCCCACCTCCGCTAAAAAAATAGGAAGGCAACAGTACGTTAGCACAACGAATCGCTGCAAAGTGACTGCGGTTAACTGAAGACCCCCCTCCCCCCGCACGTACGAGAATAACTATAAAAAACGGGAAAGGGCAATAGCGGTTGCGAGAAGAACTCGAAGCGATTGAAGCTCAATGCCAATGACGTGCACGCCCGGTGTCTGTGACTGACTGTTCTTAAACTCGGACCTCTCTGCGCTGAGACCTATAGCAGAGTTTATCCAAAGCCTAGCAACGACCTATAAGCAACCTAGAAACAACCTGCGTCACCTAGCTGAGACCTAGAGTGACCTAGAAGCAACCATTTTTAGTCTTGAGAATCG
Organism: Rhipicephalus annulatus; assembly: GCA_013436015.1. Taxonomy (NCBI): domain Eukaryota; kingdom Metazoa; phylum Arthropoda; class Arachnida; order Ixodida; family Ixodidae; genus Rhipicephalus; species Rhipicephalus annulatus. The sequence goes on from WOVY01001534.1 coordinate 55,330, forward strand.
TCCAGTTTCAATATTTCAAGCCTGGCGCGGCTTCATTAGTGAAAGCTTGGCCATTTTTTACAGCGAAAGCTGTTGAGGTCACAACTCGGGTCACGTGCAGTTGTCCGCCGCCGCCGCCGGTGTCCGTAACTTAACACCAAAGACACAGTGGGGCTCGAAACCCGGGTGTGTTGGGTGTCAGCCCAGTATTCAACCACTCAACTATACGCCGGTGCTTGTGCCTTGTTGGCAAACCTAGCACCAAAGACACAGTGGGGCTCGAAGCCAGAGTCTGCTGGGTGTCAGCCCAGTATTCTACCACTGAGCTATATACGCTGGTGCTTGTGGCTTGTTGGCAAAATTGCCTTTGGCAGACTTGATGTCGGGAAAGCAATCGTGTTAATACGGCTTATAAAAAGTTCGAAAACACCGAAAGAACAACCTGTCGTCGCAAAATGCGTATGGCGTTACGTGTGGGTCGTTAGATGCTTCAACACATTACAGAAGCTTGTTCTTGTTCCCCTATAAATTGTGGCACATACCCACTTCAGCAGAAATTCCTCATTGTCGTCAGCCATTGCATGAACAATGGGCACGAAATTCCTTGCAAGCGGATAACGCGATTTTCAGAAGAATGGCAAAAAATAAATTAGCGAATGCCGGCCTACTATTCAGAAGTTTAATATTATTGCCCTACTGGATATCAAGCAAGTGTGATTGCAGTAGTTACCTAATGAGTGTTTTTAAAAAGCTCTGAAAGGCCGCTCGTTTAGCTTTCGCTGTGACTATGCTGGCGTTTTTTTTTCTTTGTTTGAAGCAAAGCTTGTTAAGAATTGTGTATAGAAAAAGTGTAACGATTTAGAGTACTTTATATTCTACTATGGGAGAGCAGAATGCCTACACAGATTTCTGTAGCCGCACGTTTTGTGCAAAAATCCGTCATCGGCGAAGGTGCAAAAAAAGAACATTTAAAAAAAATGTGGTCACGGAATGTGCACCAGTCACTTGCAGATTTGTGTGCGTAATTTCTTTTTTTTTCGAATAATGGATGATCTCTCGAGTGTGGGCTTCTTGATTATCAGCCCTTACTGATATGGCGATCCTATCTTTTATCGAGGTCGAATGTCATTTCGCGCTGCCACGTTTCATAGTTGCCTGGATTATGCACGCGTGACCCTCTTTGTTGCCCATAGGAACATAAATGATGAGCGGCTAAGCACGCGGATTGAGAGGTCGTTCCTGGCGTGGAGGAAGGAAAAAGTTAGGAGGGAGCATTGAGCGTTGGGAAAGAAAGATAAAGAACGAGACAGAGAGAAAGAAAGGGAGAGAAAGAGAGAGAAAGAACAAGAGAGAAACAAAGAGAGAGAGAAAGAGAAAGAAGTATAGGAAGAAAAAAAGAAGGAAAGAAAAGAGGTAGGCCAGCTTCGCTTGGCGTTATTTTCCTGATAGAGCAAGAACTTATGTGTTTTTTTTTTCTCTAAGCGTACGAACCTTGGTCACAGCATGAGTTCGAATGACTATGCTTGCTGACGAACCTTTCTCTCTCATTTTTTTTTTTGTGCTTCCAATAGTTCCGTCAATTGCGAGGCGTGGTCGAGCAGCCTTCCCCGCGGATCCCGCTTCGAACGCCACTTTTCGCTGCGACGCGCAGAAACCGGATAAAACGAAATTCGAAGTGTGAATTCCTCTTCCTGGGTGCTCGTGCTCTCTTCTTTATCGGAAGTCCACTTCAACGAAGAGACGGTGGAGCTGCAGTGTCTCCTATTCGTGTCGCCGGCAGACTTAATTCGCGCGTGTTTGGGGATAGGCCCTTCGGAAGACGGGATCTCTTAAGGAAGTAAGGGCCGTTTAATCTCGCGTCGACAAGTTCTGCCCAGCTTTCCATTTCCTCGCTGTTTCTTTCTTCTTTTTTCCTTCTTCACGCTCCTGCGTTCCGTTTATTCAATTTGGCAGAGTGACCCGGAAGCCGAGGAGAGAGAACGTCAATCACGGACGTTTCGCGCGATTACCATAGCGCAAGCAGGGCGCAAACACGGGAGACAAAAGGAAATGTCGTCGCGTTGCTCGTCAGTCCAGTTGGCAATAAAGTAACGCGAGAAGAGAACCGGGACGAGAACGAAATGAAGGGGATATAATTCGCGACAGGCGGGGAGGGAAAAAAAGGGGTGGTTAGGGTTAAGGAACAGGGTGCGCTGGTAAGGAGACGAGGCGTGGTGGGCCACTATGGCTACGTACGAGCGTAGACAAGCCGCGGCGGTGAATGCATGGCGCCGTAGCCAGAAGTGGCAGCTTGGTAACTTTTTTTTCTCGCGAAGCGAGAGAAAAAGACGTATCCCACCCCAACCCATCTCGGGCCCCGAAGCGTGGCGTCGTGTTTGTGTTGCGGCGGCGGCTTTGTTCTTGGCCCGTCGTTTCCCATCTCGGCTTGTTGCTCAACGACGCGTCTTAGTCGTCATCGTATATACGCAACGAAATGCTGGGACGTCGCGAGTGTTGAGGGATCTCTCGGGCACACAGCGGCGCCTTTCTCTGTTCGAGTGTTGTTTCTTTCCGCGGCGAAGAAGAGGCGATGCTCGACTGGGATGCACGCAGAATGGAATAGACGAGAGAGAGAGAGAGAAAAAAAAACGAAATAAATGGCTTCCTCCGGGGATGGCGTTTTTAGCTGCGGCATCCCAGACAACGCCCGTTTATTCGAGCAGCGAATGACTCTCCGGGGCAATAATTTCTGGGCCCACAACTGCGCGTCTGCAGCGTTTCAAGAAACGGTAAATATGGCTGCGGAACGGGGTACGAGAAAGAAAATTGGAGATGAATGCGCCCAACTGGTGGGAGAAGCGCGAGGAATAAGCAAAAAAAAAAATGTGAACGACGCTGCGATAACTGGCCACAGGCCTTGCGACGAGGCTTAGGGTCGCTTGCATCTCTTCACTTGTGAGGCTGATAGTGCGAGACGCCTGAAATGCAGACCCACTACGCTATTACTCGTTTCCCGAGCACCGTAAGAACAACGCTTTAGACGATGTTCTTTCTGAATTGCTTCGACTGGTTATCACTTTTCATTTAACGCTTCTCCTGACTGTTGTATGTGCGGAATTTCTTCTTTATTCAAAGTGCCTGTTGTGCACATCAATCGCATTTGTGTAGGGTTTGCGCTGAATGTCAGAACGTGCAGGCCGTGCGCTCCTAATCTATTGACGATCCTTGCGACTGCGCGTCGCGCTCTCCATATACCAACCAAACAACGACTGCGAAGAGTGGGGCGACTCGACAGTTCACTCTAAGGTTCTCGACCGTTCACTAAAGTTTGTCTCTGCAGATACTTACGTGCGCCCTTTTCAGGCTGTTTGGTTTCTATTTGTTCTTTTTTTTTCGCCTTCTTTTAGTCTTAGCTTTGCTCTTGCGCAAAACTTTACGAAGCTCCAAAAGCTGTTCACCCCCATTGTCAACGAGTAGCTTGCCTTACTATGCCGAAAAAAAATGACAGCCTCTCGGCGCGCGATCGCCCTAAAAGGACCCTTATAAGTGTTCGCGACAGGTCCTCGTCCTTCGTCGTCGCCTTCCATCGCCACCGTCTCGCTCTTCGTCTTCCTCACTCCAGCCCCATGCATGTGCTTCCTCTTGAACGCGTACCAACGGCTTAGAAAGCCAGGCTCACTTTCGGGACAAGAACTCCTCGCCAGCTGTTCCTTGAAAAGGGAGAAGAATCCCTCGAGAGGCCAGAGATTTAGCGCCGCCTGGTGCCAGAGACAACGAACTGCCGCCGAGCGCCAAGTTTGTTCCTCCGCTGCGACGTGGAGCGCTCCAGTCACGAAAAAAAAGAAAAAAAAACTCCCCTTGGCACGGCCACCGTTCACGCCAGGGTGGCCGAGAATAACTCTTTGCATGCATCTCCTCTTTTTGCGCCCTCTCTCTGTCGGTCTTTTTTCTCTTTACGTGCTAGCTCTTTCGTTTCTAGAAATGTGGCGTAAGGGACGGATGAAACGTCCACTGCTAACGATAAAGAGCGTATGTATATGGCGGTGTGGAAGGCCGAACCGGTGGTGCAGCGTAAGGAAATATACATTCCCTCCCTGTTTATTGGAGAGTGAGCCCTCGCCAATCTCTCAGCTGATTATTGACGACGCCTGCAAATGAAGACGGAAGAACGTGCCAGCATGCGTTGCGCTGGAACCTGTCGGTTTGAACGCGGTGATGTCGCAGGAGACGTGGTTTATTTTATTTTCCATCTCGAGCGCATAATACGCACGCTGAACTACAATTCGGCTACTGCGCCGTAGTGAGCTTGAGAAATTGTCTCACTGGAAAGCTAATTTTAAAAACAAGCAAAGATGTTCTGTGTTTCAATTCAAAGTTTGTTGAAGGGTAGACAAACGGTGAAAAAAAGGAAGCGTAGTTATTTAGGCATTCTATAGTATGCTTCCCTACACGTTAATCAAGTTACATAAACGTTACATAAATATTACATAAGTGCTTCTTCGATACAGCCGTCACGTCGGGTTGACGTCAATTGTGGTTAGTTGTCATGCGCTGAAGTTTGTTTAGGTAGCAGTGTCCAGGGCCAGCGTCCTCGCGAGCATCAGCACTTCATGTCAGCTTCTGGTGTTGCTAATACGCATGTTTCAGTTGGCATCGTTGCGCAAGTGCAAACTGGTTATATAAACATCTGCAACTCTTCAACGTGTCTGTGCGTGCAACATTTGTACATATATTTAGCGTCATTTCATGATGTATCACTCAATAAGAAAATTGCAACACGGTCACCTTCCCTCCGCATGCTTCGCACAACGTCGATTCCCAGGCACGTGGGATCTGCCAAATTTCAATTCATAAGTGGTAACTTGGCGTTTTTGCACACGTAAGAAGGCAGTGCCTTTTAGAAAAACCTCAAACGCCAAGCGGTGTCTACGTCAATGTTATAGAGCATATTCCAGTTCACTGTGGGCCATATGAAACGCTGATCGCGCGGAGACATCACTTTCCACATCGGTATAGGAAACGCATGCCACACCAGACTACTTCGCGTATAAGGTCGTACATGTGCAGAAACTACACCTCTGTAGCTTTCCCTTCGTTGCCAAGAAAAGTTGTCTGCAATTATAGCTCGTAGATTCGCCTGAAATTCGTTTTTTTTTCTCAGCTCCGTGTGGCCTACAGCCGCTTCGTCACAAGACGCAGTTCAGCAAACGTTCCGTCCCACTGCATTGACCCATTTAGGCTCACAAATTCAATTCAGCCCACGAGGTTCACAATCAGCCCGTTTTTTTATTCGAAACAGAAGCAAAGTACCCTAATGAACAACTGCACAAGTTATACACGCTGCAGTGAAATTACTGTCAGTCTCTCCCCCACCTTTTTTTTTCTTTTCTCTCGCTTCCCTCTTTCTCGTCTTTTTTGTCCCCTTCCCTAATCCCCCAGTGTAGGGTAGCTAACCGGATGTCTTTCTGGTTAACCTCCCTGCCTTCTCCCTCTTGTTGCTTCCTCCTCCTCCTTATTCGAAGTTTCGAGCATGAAGGCTACACAACTGCATGCACTATTCATCATTCACGGGGTGGCTGAACGATCGTAGCTCCACAGTTGCCTCTAGTAAATATTTTAGTACGCCCTATGGTCGTCGTTCTGTGGTCATCGTCCAGTGTTGACAATGCCGGTAAGAATAGAAAGGCGCCATTTTTGTGGTCTCAAGTGCGATTTCTCCTAAACACGCACTCGTGTCGCCCACTCCGAAGCGGTGACGTACTACAATGAAAACTACATTCGCAGCGCGTGGTGCTGTTTGCAACCGTATTCTTCGGCTACGCGTATCTCTCGAAATTGCTTAAATGTTTTCACTATCGCACTCTTTCTGCGCACTATAATAAAGCTATCTCGTAATCGTACTGAAGGCTCATATCCTCCTTTTCGCTCGCATATTCCCAATCATTAGTATTTCCAATGTGGTTGTGGGTTACGAGGTCGTCTTATAAAGTGATACGGTAAGTAAAAAAAAAGAAAGAAACCATACATGTGCACCACGGTTTTTAATGTCACAAACTTTCGTCATCCATTGGCACTACACACATTTTACGACATGGTCATGATTTAATTACTTCTGTGTTTTTCCCGCCTTAGCAAGAGGAGTTTTAAGGCCCTTATACAGCAGCTAATCACAATCATTGTCCACATCTCTAGTCCAATGAACTGGCGCTCTTTGGCCATCAATTGGCCCTTGCGCCAAAAAAACACAAAATATTAAAAGCAAAAAAAAAGAAATAGTTTCCCTGTTCCTTCATACTTCTCTCTCTCTCCCCCCTGTTTCCTCATTTTCTTCTCTTTTTTTTTTGCTTTGTGGCATTATTTTCCTAATATGAAGCGCTCACGGGAGTCGTATTACGTAGCGCTTCGCGGCTGTTATAGCGTTAGTTTGCGCAGTGAATTCTCATTTAGTAAAAAGCGCGCCCGAGAATTCCAATAATGCGAACTCTCATTTTAGGAAATTTCGTATTACGCTTATCTTTATACGAGTCCCAACTCACGGACTGCTTGTTTGCCTCCTTCTCGGAGCTGCGTCCAATTACCTAAGTGAACAAAGAAAAAAAAGTTTGGCTGTAAACACTCGGCTCAACGGGGGGGCCTCTCTAGAGTCTTCAAATATACGCTGCAGACAAAGTGAAGCGAAAAGTGAAAGAGTGCCCCGAATGCGCACCAGGCCCGTGAGCTTTGTTTGCCTATAGCGTTATCGAATCGTAAACAACCAACCTGCGCCAGCCAATGAGCGGCGAGTAGCAGACAATGACAACACACACACAAAAAAACTTTCTTCACACTCTATGATGTGGGAATCGGCGCAGCCGTACACAGATGTCTGGAAAAATAGAACATAAGCAAGCAGGTCGACGTCGAGACGGCGCATGAGAATCCGAGCAAGGTGGTGCAGCCTACAGGGCAGGGATAGGCAGGCCCTAGGGAGAAGCCGGCGCTCTCGGGAGCAAAATAATGCGACGCATAAAGAGACAACCAAAGGATGGTTGCTAATATATTGATCAAGCCGGCGGGGCACACTGCGACGGACAGAGTTCGAGAAGGGGGGCAAGCCCGGCAAAAGGATCGCCTTTGTTCCAAGCTCACGCTACAACTCTGGTTATCGAGACAGCGCTTCTAGGTTTTTTTTGCGTGCTCGACCAACGCGTAGAGATCAACGGCATGAAAACTCAGTCATTTTTTTTTAGGTTCTGTTCTTGTTACCACCAGCACAGACACGAACATAGATAGAACGATCAAAACGAAAAAAAAATAAACTGTACGATGCACTCATTGCCTCTATAGCTATAAACTATCAAGAAGCTGAATTTCTTTGGTTTTGTTTGGAAGTATTTGACGCAGCTGGTTTCGACAGAACAAAATCTAGGAAATGAAAAACTTTATCGCTATATTCAGTAAGCCTGCGAGCGCTTTCTTTTTCATATATTTAGAGTCTTTCGCTTCCCCTTTCTTGCTTTTCGACTCCGTTCTGTTCTTTTCTTTCTTCTTTTTTTTTTTTGTTCACGGGCAATCTGCTCAGTTCTACCATCTTATACTGTCAAACACAGTGTCGAACCGCTTGCCGAAAAGTTGTAGCAAAACGCGTCTGATCCGAAACAAAATGGTGACGTTTCATTTCGCCAATCTTCGTGAACTGTTCACACGGTCGTCGAACAAGTAACGACGCGGAACATTCCAGAATTTGGCGTTAAAAAAAGAAGAGTAATAAGGAAGGATACCGCAGTGGTCTGCGAGGATTCGCAGCACTCTAAAAAAAAAGGAAAGCAGTTCAGTGAAAGAGAGCAACTGCGCAGTGCTGGTGAAACGCGCTCAAAGTTCTCTGCAAACTCTATATACTCAGCCAGAACTGCAACAGAGTCGTGTTTCCTGTTCTGTTTTTTGATATTTCTTATTTCGCATGCATCGGAGAAGCGTCGCAAAGACCTATTCAGTCATTTCCAAACAATTTCAAGCAAAACGAAAAAAGAAAAGAGAGAGAGGGGGGGGCGTCTGCTCGGAAGCGAACGCTTCTTTAGTTGGACGGTCGCGCAGAATGAAGGAGACTTCTCCAGATGTGCGCCAGTGAAGCTTAATACGATGCAGTGCGCTCGAGTTTAACTCCCGCAATCTCCGAATTCAGTAACGTACACTTGGGATGAAACATCAATGAGCTGTTTAAGCCTACTTATATATTTTGTACAATATGACTCTAGCATATCGGCGCTTAAATGAACGCTTAAATGTGATATATGTTGAATTTTATTTGGCGCATCAGTTCGTAGTTGGTTTGCTGAAATATGGGCAAAATTAAAGATCGTGGCAGCTTATAACAAGTTGCTTTAGAAAGGTAAATGCGTGAAGTGTTCCGTGCTCGGATATGCGTTCTGAGGCACAAAACTAATCACTTTATTAATTAAAAAAGAAGGATAGAAAGGCTATTCGATAAGTCGACCTTAATTGGGTTAGAGACAACCCCATACAATGAATCAGCGAAAAAGGAACAAGAACATGGCAATTTAGGTTACTATAATGTTTGTATGAACCTTGTTAGTTCAATGACTCCGAAGCAGCAACCGCGAAGTAGGACTCGCTCCTATAAAACACTTAGATATCTTGAAATTGTGTTCGCACTGTCTTATGTTAATGATAAACATCAGATAATAGCCCAATCGTCGAGCTTCCAATTGCACGCCTATATCAACAGCATTCCGTAAGAACACACATTGTTTTCCGGCCGTTCGATTTTCAGTGGTGCCAACATGGAGCTTAACGACTCTCCTTGGACCGGGGCTTGAACTTACTGGAAGTTTTATCGTCAAGCACGCGAACAGAGCTTTGACTGCTCTGTGTTTTGAAATGAGCGTCGACTGATAAAAGCGAGTACAGCCGGAAAGTACGTATAATTTTCTATTCGTCTGGCTCGTTCATTCATTTGGCATTATTTCATCTGACCCATGGAAACGCCTTGGACTTTTGAATCGTACCACCGCTGCATACGCGTCAGCCCATGTACTGACAATTTTATCCTCTTTCCCTTTTCCTTCCTCTCTCTCATTTTCTTAATCCCCTTTCCCATTCCCTGTAGCGTAGGGTAGCAAACCAGGCCTGGTTAACCTTCCTGCATTCTATCTTGTTGTTCTTCCTTCCTTCGTATTATATAAACGTATGTTTCTTGTTTACTGGGTACTTTTTTATTATTCGCGCAGTCAAATTGACTCCAGCCACAGTTTATAGAGAAATCCTGACGTTTCGAGGCTAATTTCTTCCCTTCCTCAGAGAATAAGTGTGCTGGTCATGAAAGCATTGTCGTGTCTTGTCTTCTACTTAGGTTTGTCTGCCTTCTTGTCGAATTCCGGCAGTATCCTTAATAGACTAATGGTATAGTTCAATGCGCCGGCCTATTTACTTTAGTAATACAGCAAATTGGGCTAGGTGGTACTGGTTCCTGATTAGTTTACCGGTACTGGCACACGGGGCATCACACAGTATGCACTGAATGTGCTGCACAGACATGCACGCGCTTGCTAAACTAACAGGGTGAAGGGGAGTACCATGTGATAGTTTAGTTTACAGGAACATTTTTTAACACAAAAGCGCTGTAATATTTCACAAAAAACTATATATGTATACTGCAGTCAGCATCTACTTTTCGTGACAGGCACAGATTCAACAAAAGATAGACATTTAAATCGGCTTCCCGAATGCCATTTGTCTCAACTACTTTTCAAAGAGCACGATGCAGTTAAAGCTGTTCAAGTACAATTATTATTTAAAAATTGACTCCATGCATAACGGAATATATAAAGGAGACATGCTCAAACAAATACATGCGCAAACCATCAATGAAAGCGCTCGTAAACAAAGCAATGCACGCAAATTTGGAATATAAATTTTTTTGTTTATTTTCCTCGCTATGTGAGCGCTTATTCTCCAGACGATTCGTATTCTGCCATCCGCTTCCCTCTTTTCTCTTCATGAAAGACCATCTCCGTAAGGAAAAACGCGCACCAATAGGGACAGCCTGCATGACATTAACAACGGTGTGTTTCGCCAATCAGAAGCGCTTCTCTCGAACGAAATGCTTCGTTAATTCCTCCCTCAGTTCTTAAGGCTAAGGACCACCTTCGTGTCTAAGGTGGAGGCACACATCAGTATGCAAATTTACTCCGGCGTCGTCGTTATAAGATAAAAAAAGAGTCGCGAGACGCAAATTAACTTCTCTTTGTACTTCGAAAGGTAACGGCCCCCCTCGGTCAACCATTAATACAACGGTCCGTACGGACTGCGAGAACTTCGGAAAACAAAGCCGTATGTGACCAAAATGAAGTGCACTCATTTTTTTCCATCTCCTTTGCGCTGGAGGAGGATAAACGGGGAAGGGGCGCTGTTTGTTTTTGGCCTGCGTTGCGAAGACGTCCTTTTTTTATGGTGTGCGCCTGCCGAGAAAACTCCTTAGGCGCCACTAAATAAACTATGTAGTGTTACTGTTTATCACAAACACACGTCTATACTTAGATTGCAGGCTGTTCTGCATGTTTCTAATTAGAATGCCTGGAATCTTCCAGAGAATTTCATGTTTGCTCGTTACAGCCCATACTCGTTAATGCTTGGCCGCTATGTGTTAGCGTCATCATCGATCGGGCTAAGCGCATTAGATGCTGCATGGACCAATGAAAGAGTTACTATAGAAATAAATAAGGAAAGAAGGAAAGAAAGAAGGGAAGGAGGTAGGGAAGAAAAAAGTTAGGGAAGAAAGGAGGAAAGATGCCACCGATTTTTTCTAACTAGTGCTTTATCGAGAGTTTTTGAAACTTGTTACAATTAAGTATACAGAAAACGTAGAGAATCTAAGCTGTGCTCAATATAAGCAATATCGAAACAACCCGCTCAACTGGAAGATCGGAGCGTATTACTCTAGCAAGATGCCACGTAAGTAGAGTTACGTGCCTTGTAGATATAGGCTAACTCGTGCACGGTCAAAGCGATTGACACCACGTGCTGCTGCTCATCATATTTCACTACTACTCCCATTGCGATAAGCGACGACGATAGGCAGCCGAGATAATTTGTCAGAGGGACGCCATAGTACATTATAAATTACCTTCAGAGATGCGTCAAAGTGCAACGACAAACGCCAAGTAGTCAGTCATCACATCTACTAACACATATTGGACGGGCTCTTTTTTCTTTACATGCTGCTGCAACAATGTATATATGCAAATAATGGCGATGTAGACCCAGCACATTTCAACTGGCTTAAGCATGATAACGCGCTTCTTCTTGGTATAAAAAAATTACGGCCATATCCCCAAAGTGAATGGTGTTAGAGGAGCCTGCTCGGAGCTATAGTATACACCGGGCGTTCCTTGTCGAGTCCATTGGCGAGTCCTATGTAGAGCCAGCAGTGGTCAGTTTCAGTTTCCAATGGGCATTACGGCTTTTCGAGTGCATGCTTTGGGGTACGTGTAAGGAGGTTTAAAAAATTGCGTGCATGCTACCACGTCAACTGAGGTATCCCGAGGCTTTACGGTATATAGGTCGCCAAATACCAAAGAAATGGTGAACCCTTTGGACGATAATAAATGATAAACGCGCGTTGAATACTAAACCCTGCTTTTGCGTCATGCGTCTAGTCAAGCCAATCCACGCCTAGTCGATGGCCGTGGCTCATGTTGCGAAGGAAGGTGCTACAGTGGTCTGATCAAGGCTGAGACACTGTGCGTTACCGCACTAAGCATTACCTCACTGAGTGGCACTGAGCCTTAACACAATTGAGCGTCACCACACTGGGCGTTAACCCTGAGGGTCACCGCAGCTAGTATGCTGAGGCAGCAGACATGTGGACGCACTTGAATTATGAACGCGCAATCAGGACGTCGCAGCGTCTTGGAGCCGCTTTTTCCGCCCGCTAGGCTGTGTGGTGTGACTGCAAGTTTCAGTAGTGGTTCCCCAAAGAAGCAGCCCGTGTTGCACGGTTTTATTCGGTACGACGCGAAGTGGGTTCCGCGAATGTGCGAAACATTCACTGCACGCTGCACTGGACGTATTCAAAGGGCGCGTTTCTCCGCCGGCGACCGTTCACCATATAAAGTGCGAGAACAGTTGTCGATGTGATTCATTCATTACTCGGCCCCCCTTTTATTCGGTCCGGTGGGAAGTGGCATCAAAGCATTTGCTCGCTCGGCCGTGAAAGGAATCGAGCTGCTGTTCCCGAGCCGAGAGCTCTCGCTCCATGACGTGTGCTTTTCACGGAATTTCTTTTTTGATGCCTTTACCAAAACACTCGAAATCTTTAAGGGTTATTGATACTTCCAGCAAAATATGTAGACACTTTCAAAGAGTGGGAGGGGGGTAGCAGTAAAAAAAAAACTATCAGTTCTGTTTTCCAAGAGCACAGCAGCCGGTCAGCCTTTCCTACTATGCATTGGCGCTATCTCGGCCGTTCGCGACAACGTTTACGCGTGCAACGTCAGAATCCTGTAATATTGATGTGCGTTTACGTTAATCCACGAAAGTAACTCGAGCGCACTCTTCCCATTTCGTTAAGACTATACCGATGACAACAATCATCATCATCCGCCTGACTACGTCCACTGCAGGACGAAGGCCTCTCCCTTGTTCCGCCAGTCAACTCGGTCCTGTGCTTGCTGCTGCCAATTTACACCCGCAAACTTCTTAATCTCATCTGCCCACCTAACCTTCTGTCTCCCCCTAACCCGCTTGCCTTCTCTAGGAATCCATAAATCTAGAACAGCAATCGGTAATTGTTATTGGTGGTTTGGTCGTGTTAAGAGCATACTATATGGGTACCCACCTTAACACTATTCCAATGGTCAGGACACAGAATACGCTGATTTTTTTCCGATCACAAATCCTTCCAAGCAGGCCTCACAAAAACATTACACATTTCCTTCTGCGGGCAACACTGGTTGTATGCGAAAGCGTGGTCGATGATGGCTCTGGCCAACAAATCACATTGCCTCGTCGCTTATGGATCGGGAGCGGCCGCTCGACGCTGTCGTTTCCCTTCAACTTTCCGAGCCTGGAGTTCTGGGTCAGCCTTATAACGCTGATGTTCCACTTTGGCGTGCCGACCCAGTATTGCTTCCGCAGAAGTTTCCTGCCAACGTTGACGTTTGGATTTCCTGGCCCAAAGTTTGGGGTCCGCTCGCCGACGCTGACGTTTACGTTCTGCTTCCCGAACCTGCCTCTGCTCCGCGGTGGTGGCGCTGCCGCTGTAACTAGCGACGACGTTGACGTTGTTCCTGGCGTTCCGTAAACCGTTGCAAAGAGACAGGATGACGCAAACACCGCGAACGGGTGTTTTGTACTGCGCCGTTACAATTGCACCGTATACAGACGTACCCTCAAATAGAGAGGGAGAGAGAGTTATACGCAATGATTTGCTGCGCCGCACCTGTGTTGGAGAGAGCGATAGTAGAGAAGGAGAGTGCACACCTGCGTGACAAAGCAGAATCAGGGATAGTGGCGAATACGCAGTATGGGTGCGGACGTCGCAGAATGGATACTGCCCCGAGCACAAGATGCACTCGCATCTAAAAGACGTAAGCGAACTTTCTCCAATAATCTATGCCATGCCGTTTCGCGGTCCTCACTGTTTTGCCAGATTCGCTACCACGAGAACCAGAGCCGACAGCGTCGTGCCGCTCGACCAATGACGTCAAACGTGACGTTTATACGCAAATCAAGTGACTCTTCTGCACGTGACGGCGACTCGTAATACCACAATGGTACCGCTGTTGCGCTCTTCGGGTTACAAAAACGCGGCGGAACCAGACGACTTGCTGTCTGATATTGTGTTTCAATCGCTCAGTAATGTATCAATGGGTGCCTACTATGCATTCGGATAATGCTACACTTTCAAGTTTATGGGAACCTGACCAGGTACACGAATGCTATGCACAGACTATGGTCGGGGTTTGTTCACAAGCTCACAACATCGTCCATCTCTTGCGTTTTCGGCGGCGCATTGATTCGAACAGCTCGACGGCCTAACCACTGACACCTCCCATGCGCCACGCATCAAAGGCCTCCCTTCTAAAGACTTCCTAGCCACTCCGATTCCAGAACACTCCCATCACGTGGCATTTTCCTGTAGTAACCGTATCCCCGAAAGTGAAGAATCGCGAAGAGTGCGCTGTTGCTTCGCACCACCCCCGCTCTGGCGAGCGCGTTGCTTGCGGGTGCATATTTTACGCTCCTCCGAGTGCTCTCTGTGAGTGGGCATACATAAAGTGCGCGGTCATTTTTCTCCGCGTCCGGTCCTTCCCTCGCTCTTATAGCGAAGGTTTCTGACAGCTCACAGAGACGCGCAAAGTTCGTGAATAATATGCGCCCTAATCGGCCCCCTCTTCTTCTTGCTGCTCTTTTATCGTTGTTTTCTTTCTGGCAGAATCTAATAACCGCGCGGCATCTTCGTGACGAAGACAAGTGTTTACCACGTGCAGAAGCGCTGCAACGCGTAAACCCTTAGACTCGCACAGCTTGGCTCCTATGTGTTTTCCCTTGACGTGTGAAGTCCACTCACGTGACTCATTTAAGAGGGGTCGCCCAGGTAAGCTTTGTATAAAGCCTGCAACTCAACGTATAGACTCAGAAAACTTTGTCTCTCCTTTTACACACGTGGTTCTCACGTGTATAACACTCCCTTTAGAGATGCACGTTGACTCTCTTTAAGAGAGTCGTGGGACGAACGACTCTCCTAAAGAGCGTCAACGTGCCTCTCTAAAGGGAGTGCAACACATATGTGATTCTCACATGTATAAAAGAGGAGATAGAGAGCTCTTTTTTATTTCAATTAGAATGCAAAATGAACGTAGAAGGGGAAGAGTACACTGTTTAGCTTATAATTAACTGCAAGTGCAAACAGTAGGACGCAAAGCATTTATCCTGTTATTATATAGCTAAGTCTAGTATAACCTTTTCGCTAAATTTTGACTACACTTTGAAAACTGTAACTCTTATTTTTACATGTGGTAATCACACGTATAACACCCCCTTTAGAGATCCTCGCTGACTCTCTTTAGGGGAGTAGTGGCATGCCCAACTGTCCAAAAGGGAGTCAGTGCTCGACTCTCCTAAGTAGAGTCAGCGACTCTTTAGGAAAGTTGTGCACAAACTTTTTTTCTTTTTTTTGAAAGTTGGGCGTGCCACTACCTCCTAAAGCGAGTATGTGTGCCTATTTAAAGTAAGTGCTACGCATGTGACTCGCACGTATCAAAGGAGGATCAAAGGACACCTTTCTTAGAGCCCCGTGGTGGTGGTCTAGTGGCTAAGGTACTCGGCTGCTGACCGCGGGATCGAATCCCGGCTGCTGCAACTGTAAGGCCCGTGTGCTCAGATTTCGGCTCACGTTAAAGAACCCCAGGTGGTCGAAATTTCGGGAGCCCTCCTCTACGGCGTCTCTCATAATCATATGGTGGTTTTGGGACGTAAACCCCACATATCATCGTCATCATCATCACCTCTCTTAGAGTAAAATAACTACAAATTTCAGAAAGATGTGCTTGCAATCTATGTTCTGACTACCAGAACAGCATGGCCGTACTCTTTCTTTCTTGCTAAACGCTGGTAAAGGTAAAAATAAGAATAAAGGTGAAGTCACTATTAATGTTTGCAATGTGCGTAACCCATAAATACTTCGAATCTAGTTTGGAAACCTTACTCTTCAATGTTTTAGGCCCGTGTGCTCAGATTTTGGTGCGCGTTAAAGAACACCAGGTGGTCTAAATTTGCGGAGCCCTCCACTACGGCGTCTCTCATAATCATATGGTGGTTTTGGGACGTTAAATCCCACATATCAATCAAGGCTTACTCTTCAATTCCGAATACAGAGTGAAACGATCTTTCAGCAGTGGTCTCTTAGCATGTTCATTTTTTTTTTCCATGTGCAGGTCTTCTTACGTGTTACAGTTCCTTATATTCACTTGTAAGGCGCTGCCGTCGCTTTCGGTCTAGAGAGCCTACCCCGCCGCGGTGGTCTTGTGGCTAAGGTACTCGGCTGCTGACCCGTAGGTCACGGGATCGAATCCCGACTTCGGAGGCTGCATTTCCGATGAAGGCGGAAATGCTGTAGGTCCGTGTGCTCAGATTTGGGCGCATGGTAAAGAACCCCAAGTGGTCGAAATTTCCGGACCCTTCCAGTACGGCGTCTCTCATAATCAAATGGCGGTTTTGGGACGTTAAACCCCACATATCATATCAAATCTAGAGTGCCTATGCATGACCGGCGAAATGACCAGTCGTGTGAGCTCTCTATTTTTCCATTCAACAGTGTAGCGGTGGAAAGGTACGCAGCGTTACAAAGAGAGTCCCCTCAGCCAGAAACTTTGTCTTTTGTAGGATCACCATAAATTGTATGGCACAAAGAATCGACGGGAGACAAAAAAAAAGATGAACACGCAACAAAGCGTTACAAATAGTGCTCCGTTGTGTGTGTGTCTTTCCTGTGTGCCGTTGATTCTTTGCGCCGTCTAATCTGCACTGATGCTATGTTAACACGCCCAATAATAAACACGCCCTGTAGGTTCTCGTTCTACGTAAAAGGAACTGTAGCTTTAACAACTTCAAACGATTGAATTTATAATGCACTACAGATTGCGAGATCACCTTGAAAAACTGCAGATATTCCCTCAAGCAAAACGAATCTCGTGGTCACAAATCTTGAGCGGACGCGTACGGCGCATGCAGGTCATGGGGGCGATTGTGTACACTGCGCTATGGTCATATTTTCAGGTGCAGCTTGCGTAAGTGAAGCGACTTCTATGAGTGACCTTGTTTTCTTCGCATTGCGCGGCCTTACGTACGTGGCCCGTAAGGGAGACGCGTATTTGACATACTTCACCTGTTGCCCCACGCAGTGTGCACCTTCATCTACAACAGTTCCGAGGTGTCCAACGGCACCTTCTCCACGCCCAACTACCCGGGCGTCTACCCGCGGGACACCGAGTGCCACTACCTCTTCTACGGCAAGAGCAACGAGAAGATATACATCGAGTTCGCCTACTTTGACGTCGAAGGCGTGCCCCCGTACGTATACACGCGCAACTGCATCGCATCCGCAGCAGAGTCTATAGTTACCTACAGCTCGCTCATCTTATAATCTGCAAGTGTTAGAAAAATTGAAGACAATAAATTACTATTGACCGAGCTTATAATGATAGATCCTACATTAATGGTTCTTACAGCGGTCGTTACCGCTTTGAAACGCTATGTACACAATTGCGTACACCACTTGTATTAATGACAGGACTCCTTCAGGAAAACTCGGTAATTGGCTAGTTGGTTAGACAAGATCGACTTTTATCACGCAAACTGTACAGAAAGGGGCTGAAGAGACCGACGAAAGACGTACAAAACACATCAGCGTGTGGTCTTACTATATATATCATGCTCATCTACGTATCAAGCAGTTAGTTTGCGCTGTTGTGTTTTCTGCATATTTCATCACTTTCTTCAGTACATTTTCAGGAGTTTGCGCAAGAAATGGCGAGTACGCGCTACGTAAAGCGGGTATGTGTCAGCTTCTAGTATACTTTTGTATAGTATAGCTTTGCTTAGTATAGTTAGTGTTGTATAATACACAAAAATGGTAAAAAAGGAAACAGGAAAGCTGAGGTGAAGGTCAACATGAGGAAAGAGAAAGGAGACGACAATATAAAAAAATTAAAAAGTATAAAAAATATATGTAGTAAGACGTAAAAAACTAAAAAAGAAAGGCAAAAAGAAATATCAACATTATTATGAACAAAATACCAAGAAATGACTAAATCTGCGTTCTTCAAGTGGTGGCGCTTTTTCTCTAGCTCTGCTGTTATCTCATATTTCACAGACATACAGCTGCCTGTGAAATATTTTTTTTTTCTTTTTTGTGCTTAGAATTGACATTGGGCTAAGAAAAGCAAGATGCGTGAAGCTTTTCATGAACCTCCCGCGTAATAAATTTGCCTTCATTTACATTGATTTTGAAGTGTATGGTTCCGTACATGTTGTCACTCCGCTGAAAGCACTAGATTATTTCAACGTTCTGCTTTCCACGAGCCGTAAATATATTATAATTTTTTTATTGAAATGGTCATAACTAAAAACCGACTTGCACTACATGTCAAGTCTGAAATTTGATTCTCTTTATGCAAAACAGGGCGAGGATGACTTTAAGGTAAATAAATTGTTATTACAATTTATTAAGGAGAAAGTTCAATTACAAACAAACTAATGTATAAAGGCATTATTTTTATTAAATTAGGAGTATTGATTTGACGCATTCACCAAGATTTCTTCACAGCTAGAGTCTGAAAGGGTTAGCTGTTTTTGTTTTAGCAGTCTTTCGATTTTGTAGGGTCCGCAGACACAAAGCTTCAAAATATATATATATACGAAGGAAGGACCCCTCCCGAAACTGTTGGGAAACAAATATATTTCTCCATGTTGAGAACGCTTCCGTTGTGCCATATGCCATACCTTCACCAAGACGAACGGGCCAATTGAATTAATACTACCAGTATATATATATGCAATGCTCCTTAGAACAACCGCTATTTTTACGCTGTGCATTTTTTGTCCAACTACGTTAGGCTTGAACTAGTTTTAAGACCTCATATTGTCGCAAAGATGAAATTTACAGTGTACATTAGTAAAGAGGCACGCTATATTCAGCTTCACCAACTGTAAACGTTCGGCGCAGGGCTACCCAGGATTTTTTTTGAGGGGAGGGGAGTGCTGCAGAACGACTAATTTGTCAATTGGTGGTCGCTGTGAATACGTGTAAATATTTTAGTATACCTTGAAATGTTAATACGAAAACATCGTGCTGTAGGGGGTTCATATTCCCTTCCTCGCTCCTCTACTTACGGCCTCCTGGTTCTGCGTGCGTTTGACACGGTATTTTTTTCATCCCACAGCTTTCTGAGCGCAGCTAACTTCCAATAAATCGACTCAGTTATTCATAATATTGTAGACGCCTGCTCAACGAAGAAAGGGTTGAGAGAAGAAATCAGAATTAGACATGCCCTGCCTAAGTAATTTTTGATCTCTCACAAGGACTTTTATGGAGCTCAAATTCAGTAGATTGGCGTGTCATACTTCAAGGGTTGACATCATGTGCTAGACATGAATGATGGGCAGGCACGAAGAAATCTGTATCAAAAAAGCACAGCTGAGAAGCCCGAGCGCAGAGCAGTTCCTGCGCGCGGCGCGCGGCTCTTTCAGTACTATTCGACTGCAGCGCCGCCACTGCGGGCAACGCGGAAGGCATCAGACGGCGACGCGCGGTCACGTGACTCAACACTTCTAGCACACTCTAGTATGATTGAGGAAAATATTAAGAAGTGTAAGATAGAATGCATTTGGTTGAAGAAAATTCTTAGTCCAAGCCCCAAACACAAAATATATTTCTTGGGTCCGCCAGAACTCATCCAACCAGAACACATCAGTCTGGGTCGGCGTTCCCACCAGGACATATCACAGTGGTTCGGCATTATTACAGGGACACACCACACTGGTTCGACTTTCACACCACAACACATTCCACCAAGACACAACAGAGTGGGTCGTTGTTCCAGAACTCATCCAACCAAAACATACCACATCAGTGTAATCTTCCCACAAGAACACACCAGTCTGGGTCGGCGTTCCCACCAGGACACATCACAGTGGTTCGGCGTTATTACCAGGACACACCACACTGGTTCAACTTTCACACCAGAACACATTCCACCAAGACACACCAGAGTGGGTCGGTGTTCCCACCAGAATACAGCACACCAGGCTTGTGTATTCACCAATACACATCAGCGTGTTCTGGTGTATACACCAGATCAGACCAGAGCACACAAGACACACTTGGGTTTTTCAACTGGGGTGGATCTTATGTTGGCCGTAATGCGAGCGCCTCCCATACAGAGCACAACTTCAGCGCCTTCTTTAGAAGAGCAGAAATGACGAATGCGTCATCGCAGGTGCCTCTCGGACACGGCGAGCGACTACGTGGAGTTCTCCAACTTCCGCACGGTGGACCGCAAGATCCCGCGCCACTGCGGCAACCTGCGACCGACAAAAATTGAGTCCGACGCCGACTTCTTCCGCGTCTCGTTCAAGTCCAACGACAAGTTCGACGGCACCGGATTCGAGGCCTTCTACCAGTTCAGAAACAACCCCGGTGCGTATCTCTTACCTTTATTTTTATTGCTATAACAATTTTATAGGCACTCTATGCGGGTCTTTTGACTTCGCCGTCATGTTCCGTATAAATTCCCAATTGATAGCATTCCCCTGTGCATTTCATGTTCAACTCGTGGGTGAAAGTGCGAGAGGGGGGGGGGGCGATAAACATGGCTGAAGCAGAGATAAGACGTGCTTATCCATCTCCGCCGCACGGAGAGATCACGTGACATCACCCAGCGTGCAAGACCTGCCAACGATGGCTGCTCTAACAAAGAGTAAATGACCCACCCGTCTCGAAAGAGCGCGAAGGTATGTGAAGGCGTGTGTCACTCGAGCAGCATCTGTGAGCTTTTGATTCTGAGGGCCGGGTCTCGATCACTAGAGCACGCCCTATCTCGGCAGCCATCACCAGACGGTTTATATATCCTTCTGCGAGCTGCGCTGTTAATGCAAAGAGACTGTGTGAAAACCACCATTTTCCCTGTAGAAGAAGAAGAACAAAACTTTATTAGCGAAAAAGACTTTGTTGCCACTAAAACAGTGGCAGCGCCACGTGGTCGGGCCCCTATTACAAGACACCGCTGGCTCTCGCCATCCTTTCAGCTTTCCTGACCAGGCTCCGCTGGTCCTCAAGGTCTGGACTGGACAGCATTGCCACCTACATCTCCCTGCTGTTGTTCTCTTCGTGTTCTTCGGTGTGTGCCGTACATTCCCACGTGCTGTGGTAGAGCGTCGGTGTGCTTCCATACCGCGGGCATATGTCTTTGTATGATGTTGGGTAGTACGTATGCAATCTGTGGATGTTAATGTATGTGTATGTTTGGAGTCGGCGTAACATCGATGGCCGAAAGGTTCTTGTGTGGTACTGGGTGATGTATCCGCGAATTTCTGTAGTATTGCAGGATCGCTTTGTAACTGGGATCGATGGGTGTCGGGTCCTCCACGGGGTCACCATCGGCAGCTCGGTAATTAGTGAAACCTCGAGCCACCCCATCTGCATAGAGGTTCCCCGTGACATCCTCGTGTCCCGGGGCCCAAGTGATTGTCTGGGTATAGAGTATGTCTAGCGGTCTGCTACTTTATGTCAGTATCCGGTGTCCCTTGGCGCCGATTTTCCCTTTCTTATAATTTCTACATGCAGCCTAGAATCTGTGGTGACAGTCAGCGCAGTGTTGCGCTCCATGACTTCCCTTATAGCTAAGGCAATGGCAATCTTATCTGCTTGTATGACAGTTGCTTGGGAAACCGAAGCACAGGCTATGATCTTGCCGCTTCTGTTTACCACAACTACTGCCATATTTTTTTGCATTGGCCCAGTATGGCGAAGCATCCGTGAATCTCGAAATATTCGGGAACCTTGTTGTTTTGTCGATGTATGCCGCTCGAGCTTTTCTCCACCCTGCATGTAATGTCGGATCCATGTTTTGTGGTATTGGCGATACCCCATACAAATCTCTGATCTGGCATGGTAGTAGTGCCTTGGTCCTTTAGTGTGTGTGCATACACCTTTCAAGGCCGACTCTATGAAGAAGAGCTCTGCCTGCTGGAGTTTGCGCCAATCGTGTCCTCTGCGCTCTAGTTTGGGGCTCAGACAGCTCATCAAAGGCGCTGTGGAGGCCGTGGGATAGAAGCTTTTCATTAGAAGTGTTACACGGTAACCTCAATGCTGTCTTATATGCCATCCTTATAATTTAATCAACCTCATCTTGTTCCTCCCTATTCAGGGCATGATAAGGGAGCGTGTACATTACTCTGCTGATTACCAGGCTTTTCACGAGTCTGAGGGTGTCATGCTCCCCCATCCCTCTCCGATTATGGGCCACATGGGCTATTATCCAATTAATCTGTTGCGTTGTTTTTCTTATTGCGTTTGAAGAGTGGAGACAGCTGTTGTTCGATCGTAGCCACATTCCCAGCACTCTATATGTTGACCGCTCTGGAATAACCGTCCCCTGAAGCCGGATCTCGAGTGCGAGTCCGGGATCTTCTCTTTGTTTCTTGTCTTTTGTGAGGCGAATCAGTTCCGACTTCTCCGGCGACCACTGTAATCCCCTTTCGTTTGTATATGGTTCTATTTATCGGCTGTCGATCGGAGATTTTCCTCCATTTCGCCCATGTTGCCCTTTGTTATCTTTATTGCTATATCATCCGCATATGGATAATGTTGAGTGTCGGGAATTTCTTGGAGCTTTTTAGCCAGTCCAATCATGGCTATGTTGAAGAGCGTTTGTGAAATGACTGATCCTTGTGGTTTGCTTCTGATCGGAGGATGAATGACGTTGGATTCATCGTATTCTACTTTGATGACAGCTGTTCTTTCGTTCAGGAAGCTTCGAACGTACTGATACGTCCTAATACCACAGTTAGTCTCGACTAAGCCGTCCAGTATCCCTTTGTGGCTTACGTTGTCAAAGGCTCCTTTTATGTCAATGGCCATGACAATGTGTTTTCCTGGTTTGGGGACGTTGGTTAAAACTCCCCCTTTTAAAAGCAGGAGAATATTATGTTGAAAGATACGGCCTGAAGCCAAACATGGTGTCAGGCATGAGGTTATTTTCTTCAAGATTACGTTGTAGTGGAATGTTAACTATTCTTTCGAACGCATTTCCTAGACATGATGTGAGAGGTATGAGCGAAAATTTCCCAAAGCCAATTTCTTCCCTGGTTTTGGGATCATGATAATAACAGCGTGTTTCTATTGATGTGGTATCGTTTCTTTAACACAATGATCATTTATGAAGCTCGTAAGGGCTGTGATAGATTCATCGTTCATGTTTCTGATCATGGCATTTGGTATTTGATCCGCCCTGCCACTGTGTTCCGCTTTGTACAGGCGATTGCTTCTCGCACTTCTGCTTCCGTGAAGAGCTCATCCATTCTTGGGTGTGGGTGGCCATTGTAGTCAATTTGGTACAGAGGTGTTGAGACTTTGTCACCGAAGCATTTGGTATAGACTGCATGGAGAAGTTGGTCTTCAGTGCCTGGTACGAGTGTAACAATCTCTTCAAGTTTTTCTGGCTTTCGCATCGTGTTTTTAGATCATTGATCTAAGGATGCTCCACGCTTTCGCTCTTCCTAGTGTTCCCTGTAATTTACCACAGAAGCGTTCCCAGTGTGTTGTTGCAAGTTGATTAGCGTATTCTTCCGCCTCTTGTGTTATGTTTTTTATTTTAATTTTGAGCTTTCGGTTGCGTTTTTGCCGTTTCCATCACTTTGTCAACCTTCTTCGTGCATCCCACAAATGTAGTAGGCGAGGGTTGACTTCAGGTGTTTTCTCCGTCCTGGTGACACTTTTGGTGTGTTACGCCATCCTCATGTATGGAGTGGTACGGCATCCTCATGTGTTCCATCCAGAGCAGCCAGAGCGGCATCATCGGCGCGTTCATTTCCTATGATGCCACAGTGACTTAGAAGCCACTGAAACCTCACGTGGTGCCCTTTCATGTGTGTTGTGTGAATAAGATTACAAATTTCATATACGAGCTGTTTGTACGGCCCGCGACGCAGTGCTGTTTTCGCTGCCCTGATAGTGGTCATTCTTTTTCGGCGTTACAGATCCTTTCACAGTCCGACAAGTCTCCGCTGTGCAGAACAAGCAAAATGGTAAGTAACAGAGAACATCTGCCAATTGGTCGGGTTATATCATGTTCGAGTACTTGCACCTTATTTTAGTAACGCAGTCGGAGAGTTAATCACAGAGCTGGAAACTATTCTAATTTGACATTACACTACTGCTTGACAGATGTTTTGTTTTTATGCTTATCCTGAGCATCAGGTCAAGAGTGATTCCACGTAAGATCGATGGCTGGTCAACCTCCTATTTTTTTTAAACTTTATACATTGTTGCCGGGTCAGTGGAAAGAAGAGATCCGAACTAGTCTCGCTGTAAATTGTTTAGAGGCACAGTAAATCAATAATGATGGAGAGTTGGAGTGCCATCCTTACGTGTTCTGCTGCTTTTTTTCAAATTTGGCGATGAAAACACAAATGTTTTTAAACCTACCAGTCTCAAACTCATTTGACTACATATAGGCTTACTGGCGCTTACGTTCATTACATTTCGTTTGCCAACGTAGTGTGCATTTGTTTGAAAAATTCTCAAATTTGATCTAAAAACGTTTTTTTGCCAAGTTTTCAGGTTTTCATTTCACAAAGCACCTATGGCAGAGCGGTGAAAATTCCGCAATTTCTTCAACATGCCTATTTACAAAACTGCAAAAGCTTTTACTAATAGCACTTCTTAATAAGAAGATATATTCGGGCTAACTTCAAGAAGAGAGCATGCAAGGGAAACTTGTGATGATTAAAAACCCTTTTTATATTTTATATTTTCCCCACTTATTCTACTGTACATCGGCTTTCACAATCAATAAAAACATGTTGCATTAAATGGTTTAGCTTGCAGTAACGGCCCGTCAAAAATTACCTTGCGCAAGGACTGGTGAAGTCTATTTGCTATGGTGTTGAGACTCTTATATATTTCTTTTTTCAATATAGTAGACGCCGATTATGTTATGTGATTGAGTTACAGTGGCTATCGTTTGAGAAAAGTCACTGTCAAAACGAAGAGAATGTCCAGTCGTGGCCAATATGAGTTGCATGCATCACGCTGGCTGAGCTCAAAATGGCGCCCACGCTGCAAATCAGCACCTACGTAGAAAAAAAAGGTAACTTAAATTCTCCCTTAGCAGTTCTTTCTGAACAAATTTAACGTTTGTTGGTGTCATTGTTCAGGCTTGGGGTCACTTTACCCACAGCCAGCGTGCGGCAACTCATGTGTATACATTTTTTATCAAAAAATAACGTCAGAGGAAACGTAAACGTTAAAAAAATTGTTTCACACTTTTCACCAATGTTTTAATCAGAAAAGCAATAAGATTTGAGGAAAAGCGCTCTCTAATTATCAATAATTAGGTATCTAGATGAACAGTGAGGTGCACATCGCGAATAGCGTAATGCAATCAGTCCCTTTATCTTTGTCGGTCGATGTTCGTCTTCCAGCCCTTTTTGTTGCGTTTTTTTTTGCGTTTTCTTTATTTCAGTAAGTGGCTGAGCCTGACCAGATTATGCACTGTTTACAAACCAGATTATCAAATAGAAGCAAAGATGCAGTAATTTTTATCGTATTAAGAGGTGCAGACCTTAAGTATAATGAGCGGCATGTAGCAGGAACCCCTGACGCTGTTTGTGTTTATAATGCAAACACTCCCTGACAAGGTTACCGCTCTCATCGCTGGTTACCGCTCTCAACGCAGTAGCCCCACTGTACACGCAACTCTGCTTCGGAAAGGGCGCTTTCCTCATCGTATCGACCCTTTTGCAAACTAGATTGAATGGGTGTCTATTGCAAACACTTCTTTTAAGGGAGTACTGGTTGATTCCGACAGTCCGTTTTGTCTGTTCTACTTCTTCTGGCTCGTGGTAGGAAGAACTGGAATTTCGCATTTATTCAATGCCCACACTTTGCTGAAGTTTTCGTAAAATATAAAAATGAAGTGTTATTTTTGAAGGCAGCAGTCGCATTGCACTTCTACTTCAATATCATTTGCTTGGCAGAGTTGTAGTCAGATTTTTTTTTATTTAGTGCACACACGCGCCTAAATTGCCTGTTTATTAGTATGCTAACGGGACCGATGGATCCCCTGTTCGTGTCAGTAGTCTGCTGTAGCAGTTACACAAGAACGAACCTTAAAAACAATAACAAGGTTTCACCGTATTGTGTACAAGCATCATACAATTTACCGCAAATACGGAGCTTTAGTACATGTTAATTTTGGTGCTCAATGAAATTTCAAAGCTCTGCCGAACGACAATGCAAAGAAGGCGGCTGCACGACAACATGCGGCATACTTCGTTCTTTTTCGTTTTTTTTTTTTCGCAGGTTGATTCTCGCGTGCGCGAGTCACACACGAGAAAATGTATTGCATCAATCAGTTTGTTGATTCAAATGCTTCATCACGTCACTGTATTTCTCTAAAAGACTTTATATGTGCCTGCATGTATAATTATAATCCGCGTTACGAATTTCCCCGTGTTCTCTCTCTTTTCAGTGCACAGATCTTCGCCCGCAACCGCCCTGCTGTCTCTGGTTCTGCTGTGGCTTCTGGCAGCCGATCACTGAGGCGATCCAGGCGGGCCTCTCTCTTTCCGCTTTACTCAAAAAGCCGCTCACTCGTCGAGTTCAAGTCATACCCTCATCTCTCTACGTTCTCGATGTGTTCTCACGGTCACCGAAAAAGTGTAAACGAAGCAACAAAAAAAAACAAAGAAAGCACAAAGGCATCGACATACTTCACAACTCGCGCCTCACCGCACCTCCGTTGGTGCTCAGAGCTCGACTGTCTTCGTACGCAGAAGAGGACGAAGATTGTGCTGTGTGTGTTTGTGTGTGAGTGTATGTGTGTGTGTTCGACGTACCCGCTGTGGAAAACGACGCTACAATTCAACGCGCACAGACTGTCGGTCATGAACTTCACGCCGATTTCACTCTACCCTCTCGACGTCTCCCTCACCTCGCCTGCAACGTGAACTTCAAATTCTTCTTCTCCTCCTATCAGTGCTTCTCCACTTATTATTCATGTGCGGCCGGCACGAAGGGCCTCTTGAAGCTAGACGTCGTTTTTTTTTTTCACTGTTATGTGAGCGCTCGTTTGTGTGCGCTTGTGTACAGTGCTCGTGTGTGCGTGTGCAGCAGATCATTGGACCGCGCCCCTTCCTCACGAAGAAACAAAGAACTGCCACTGAAGAACCTCGATGAAGACGTTCGCAGCACGTCTTCAAGGTGGCTGGAGGGGACTCAATGGTGGAAACATGGGGAAGTCGTGAGAAACAAAACTGAACAATACGAATGATGGTGCGTCATCCTGTGTACTATCTCTATCTCTCTATCTCGAAGAGCGAAATGAAAGCAGCGTTATGTAGGCGCGGCCACCGCGACGTATTACACTGTTCCCGAAACGAGGACAGTGACCCCTTTCCGGGACATGTCACTTACCCGACATCCCGTTCGAGCGTGCGTTGTTGTTTTCCTTTTCGCTTTTGTTGCTTCATTTTGTCACTTAGAATCTCCCCGACACTCGAAATGAAGAAGAAATGGGCTTGGACGGGGTATGTTGCGAGAAGCTGGGATAACCGCTGTTTGTTAAAGAACTGGATTGTAAATGGAGGAAAGCGCGCCAGGGGAAGTCCGAAAGTTCGGTGGGTAGGTGGGATTTAAAAGCTTGCGTGAGTAAAGTGGCCGCAAGATGCACAGGACCGGATAACCGCTGTTTTTTTTTTTATGGTTCCTTTTTATGGTTCCACTACGCAAACGCCGTCCCCTAGTGGGAAAATTTTGAAACGTTGCGGTAGCGTCTCCGGACATCTTCAAGTCACTGAGGCTGTTGTTCTGGCCGTACCACTTGTTCCAGATCACCCGCTACGCTTTGCCTCCCGGCAATGGCAGCAGATGGCAGCACAGAAAAGGGAAAAACGCGGATCGAAGAAACGAGGTAGCGGACACTGCCCTGCGTCGGGTCAGGCTGACGATAATAACGCTGATAGTGGAGATGATGATTAGGCACGACATGATAAGAGGCCGTTCTTCAAAATATGAACGATGTTGTCTTGGAAAGGGGCCGCTTGCCCTTGCCCAGTCCACAATGAAAATCGAGCGAAGGGTGGCATGTTTTCGAGTGCGTATCGCTGGTGTTGATAAAGATTTTGGTCTGCTTCCCGTTCGTGTCTGGCTACAGAATCTCATAAAGTCGTTCACGTGCTTGACACTAAAACAATGTGTTCATATAAATGTGTTGCGCACGCGGTGGTAGTTGAAATACTTTCTTTTCGTATGAGAACTATCTCCATGTGTGAGCAGGCCGAGACGGCAAAGAAAATTGGTTCTGGTTTCCCAGTCAGAAAAAAAAATGTACTAAGATTGGACCCGACACCAAGGCCCAATAACGGTGGTCGTTGTGCTATATGGACTAACACTGGTGAATGGCAACGCGAGGATGAGTCTGTCTAAATGCTCGTAGCACAGGAATTCCATATAAACTTACATTGATCGTTTAGTGTTCTTGTTCTAAAAGAAGTTGGCGCTCTCTTTGTTGCTAATCTCGAGTCTAAACTTGTGATTGCGATAGCACTTATATAAGCACTCTAGGCGCTATTTCACCGTGGCTGTCGGCGTGAGGTCCCGTTAAAGTGCAAAAGCTACAACATGAAACCGATCACCGTATACTCTATATGCGAGCTTTCGTTTATTTTTTCCTACGATTCCACTCTTGCGCTACGCTCCTTGTAGCTCAGAGAACTAAGATCACGCGCATGGGAGCATGGTAGCGTTTTCTCGAATAGAATCTATCGGGCGTGCAGTTTTGAAGAAGAAATGTGAGCGTATATCAAGTTTATTGTTATAAGTTGTTGAATTTGCAGCAGTAACTTAATCATATTGTCGTTACACTGACATGCTCCAAATTCCGACTTCGCTACCCTCTGTGACTACCGGACTTGGGTAGCGGTGATATAAAAAACAAAGAAATTCCGGGTATTAAAAATTGATTTGCAGTTTCCCTGCTACACGGTGCACAAGTGGTGGGACCATGACTTCTGCACTGAAAACAGCGTAGTAATGTTTTTTGTTGTTTTTGGCGACACTGTAAGGTATAACGTCTGCACTTTTTTTTAGTGTGCACTTGGATATTCAGCAATAATACTGCCTCACGTCACGCTCGGCCAGTGTCCTTACTTGGTTGCTGTAGTGAAACGACCGCGCCGAAAAGGTGTTGATCATCACCAGTTTGAATGCTATGCAGTAAGCTCATTGCTATTATTTAACGCTTCCTTTTGTGGAGACAACTCTCAGCTTTGCTTGCTAGCTTGTTTCTGCATCCTGATGAGTATTCGGAAAAGTTGGAGCGCAAAAATAAACATACACCTTGGTCGAGAAACACCAGATAAGTGCGCCTTTTTTTTAAACTTTCCCAATTTTCACCATCTCGCCCAAGATCAGGTTTGGTTAAACGATCTTTTCACATGGTTTTCATTTCATGTAGAACATTCACCATCTTTCAGACAGGCGCAGAACTGATATTCCACTGTTCTCGTTCTGCGGTTTGTGCTCAACACTCTCCTTGTTTTGTTTAAAAAGATGGTTCTTCGTTGTTTTTTTTTCGTTTTTTCTAATAGGAGTTATACTGACATTTCTTAGTCTTGCTTTACAAGTAAGTATATCGCCAATTTCACATATTTTTTCACTTCCCTTTTTCTTCACATTGTAATTCTTATCAAAATCCGGCTTGTGAATTCACACGCTAAAGATAAACACACACGCATTCACACGCTCCGTAGATAAAGTGGCTATTAAAACTATTCGGTACGATTCCATGTTGTGGTGCACTGATAAAGTTATTTCCAGGCGACGGTATATATTGCGTTTTTTTCTCTTCTACCTTTGAAGTAACAAACAGTGACACATGCAAAGTTTAAAGCTATAAACAAACAAACCTCATCTTGTGGACTTGCCTGTTTACAGGCAAGTCCACAAGATGAGGTTTGTTTGTATTGCTACAAAGAAGCACGCTTTAGTGTCTATGCAACACAGCCAACTTTACATATCTATACCAGTTTTTTTTTGGGGGGGGAGGGGGCAAGACAATTGCATTAGCTGATTTGCCTCCTTTAAAACGTTAACTTTATTGCTGTTTTCCCAAAGTAAGCTAACGAATATTTTACACTCGCCTGTGGTAAACATTTTCGCAAGGTTTCTCGTTCACCTGGATCATTTATTGTATTTTTCCAGAGCCACAAAAGACCTCGGACGGTGGCGCCTTCAACAAACAAGGTCAGAACGCATGCTTAATTTTTTATACTTTTCTACAGCTGGCGCTGGTTTTCCTGCGTCGATCAAAGAGGCGCTTACTTCAAAGGAAGAGCTCAAAGCCGTGCGGTGCATTTCCTCTGGTTAGGCGTTTGGTTAAACGGCACAGTCAAGGGTAACGGAGGCTTGAGAAAGTCAAAACTCACCGTGGCTTAGTTCTCTTGTAAGTTTTGAAAAGTTATGTTGAACATTAATGAGCAGGAACACGAGACTAACGACTGTATGAGCGTACTGGCTCTGCTTTTACAACTGCTGTTATATTTAATATTGTTGCGAAACAATCAGTATCTGTACAGTCGTAAGTAAGCCCAACAATAACGCTACGACGCGATACCTGGTCTACATTGACTGATGCCAGCCGCGAAGCGCTGTTGTAGAGACAGTACCTCGGCATGCTCGGATAGTGTGTCGGCATGAAAGGGTGACATCTCAGCAACGAAACCCAAGCTACGCGGCGCTAGCATCAACCAAATGATTTCAGGACACGCTGTGGAGCGTTCGTGTTAAGCTTGCTGATGACTCCTGGTTCAACATTTTTTTTTAGACTTCACGGAATTGGGCAGTGAACTCAAGGTCGAAGTGTCCGACTTTTTTCACAGCAGGCTCTTGTTTCACATGAGCCTTGTCTGCGTTATGGGGCAGTTACACTCTAAAATTTAGTTCTTGATGGATCGCATGCACTATGAGCAGGCGAGCGATGGCCAGCATTTTAGACAATCGCAACGTCCTGTGTTACACGGCGCATTGCGATCGCCACAGACACTCTTTTAAAGTGGCATAGCTTTCATTATTGGCTGCGCTACACACAAGCGGACAGAGGTAAAAATACAGAACACGCGCGCAAGCTCGCAACTGCTCGCCTTTTAGAGCCTGTGTGAAGTAGGAACCGAGAGCTACAACATCTGGTCAGGAACTGTTTATTGTTTCCCGAAAACGTGAGCACGCGCGCAAGGTGACGCAAAAAGGAAAAAGGGAGAAAAAGCGCGTGGTTCGAGTTGTCCTCTGTCTTCCCCGCGCCGCCCGACAATAGTTTTTATTTTGTTTCTTAGCGATGCCGGAGGCGCCTACATCGGGGCGCGACGTAAAAGGATGCGCTACAAACTGTAAACGAAGAAAGACAACTCTATCTTCATTACCACAGAAGAACTCTGCAGCGGTGTACTCGAATAGCTGCGAAAAAGTAAGACACATACCGGTTAAACAAATCTGTCATGTAAACACAAACACATCAACAGCCTGTATCAATCTCGAAGTTTACGTCACACATTTCTGAGGAGAGTTCTACTCGTGCTCCACAAGAGACCGAATTCCTTGTCTGACATCGAGATAGATTCCTGATTCACGCAATTATTTCTCGTATTTCTACAACAGAAGGCTCCAATGAATCCCAGCTTTAGTTTTTGCCTATCTGGTGAAGGAAGGTTTGTGTCTGCTAAGTCAACGGTGTCCATTTTTTGTCCGTGTATGTGCTGCGGAGCTTGCCATAAATAAGTATGAACTGACACAACTGTTTCAAAAAGTTTTATAATATTATTACTATTAATATTATTAGTAGTAGTAGTATGCTGTCAAAGTTTTGCCTAATTTGTGATAATGACTCGTTCCGCTAAATATTTTTTGTTCACCACCGCAAGTAGCGTGTTTGTCGGTATGAAACAATGATAGACCAGTCTTTATCACTTCTTGAATTCGTCTGTTTCTCGAGCAACTTTTTATTTTGTTTTAACATTCCTTAATGCACTGATTGCTCCGACTCAACAGAAGTTTATCGCTCAGTAGAACTGGTGCGATGTCAGCTGTTTCGTTTCATTTTTGCTTGAACGAACAAGCAAGCTTGAAATCGTGCATTTACGAAGACAGCGCCATCCGTCGAAGATAGATGGAGCGATCGATTGCTCTGGTTTCGACCAGCGTTCACGTGTGGCACTCCAGTATCGCGAGCAGTGTTTCTCCCCGTTCGTCAATGCTCCTCCAGCTCCTGTGCGGCGGTTGATTTTAAATCGTGCCATTTTCGCTCCCCTGAATGAAAATGTTATCCCTCATCAGGCACGTAATAACACCACGATGTGTCAATGGATGCAAACTGCTGAACGTATCCAGTCACCATCAGACTGACTCTGCCAGAACCTTTTTTTTTTAAGTGCAGAGCACTTCAGAAAGGCAAGCCTTCGTCTCCACTCTTAGCCACAACCGGAAAAGCAGACTGGCACCATTTTGGAGTGGTCCAGTAGGTGTATGAACACGTAAAGCGTTGGAGCGTTTTTTCTGTGGTTATAAAAGGGAAAAGAAAAGAAAAGTGAGCCCCGTAACTATCTGCATCTGGTGCGACACCTCGACAGTAGCTCACAAGGGATGGGGGTGAGGAGGGATTAAAAGGGTAGAATTATAAGGTAAATAGAGAGAGAGGCTCAGCCACAGGGAGCGACGGAAGTAAAGAGAAGATAGGAAAGATGAACACGGTCACAGGAGTCTGAGGACGTGGCACCACTGGTGAGAGTTCTTGGCGGTAACAGGAGGTGGCGTAGGACCAGCCCAGTCGGCCAGAGCTGCACTGTCGTCGGAGATCGCGAGGGCACAACCGGTCGGCACGGAATCCAGCGAGCGAGTCGTGGTGCTCGTTGTGCAGTCTTCTTGCTGTATCCCAAGTGCAGAAAGTAATACAAGAGAGAGAGAGAGAGAAACGAGAAAAGAGGAAGGCAGGGAGGTTAACCAGATGCTAGTATCCGGTATGCTACCCTACACTGGGGTTGGGGAATAGGGGGTTGAAAGAGAAAGGGAGAGTTAAAAAAATAAATAAGGAAATACAAGTAATACAAGACTGTGCAACTGCCAATGAGGTGAAATTGAAACTTCTTTCATAAACCGAGAGCAATCGGGTGTAAAGATCAATAATTCGTCGCCAGTGCTGAAGAACAGGACGATGCACCACAATGAAGTGAAATTCATCATCGTAGATATTGCTGTCCTGTTGTTTCGCTTCAGTGTTGATACGGATGTGCTGCTGACAATGCAGCAGACGAGAAATTTATTCTTCACCGAAGGAGGCAGATGAATTGACAGGCGCAGCGGAAAAAGCTATGTCAATCAAAAAACATGGGAAATCGCCATAATACTTCTAAAATGTGCTTGCGGAGCCACCATGGATGCCAATTGGTAGCGGCTCTCGGGGGTTACCCGAAAGGCACGAGTTGGATCCCCACCGCTGCGGTCGCATCTATTCGTAGAAGGACTTGAAATGCTATAGATTCGTTCGCCGTTTTAGTTCGGCGCACGTTAAAGAACCCCCGGGGCTCAAAATTACACAATCTCCTCCTCCATGGAGTCTCATAGCCTGAGTCACTTCGAAATGTTCAACACTATAAAGCAACCAACCGTCTCTTGCAGTATATCTTGTAATTATCTTCTCGAAGATGATGAAGAAAACTGCAGGAGACAGACATTATGATAGTCGGTAACAAGGTCACGTTGGCTAAGACAACGATCATGAGTTTCCCGGCTTCGACTTCGATGCACGCGCCGTCCAGCGTAGCTCTCCAGGGACGTAGCCACGAAGCGAAACACCAGCCCCCCCCCCCCCCCCCCCACACACACACACTTCCCAAATAATTTTCCGCCTTCGCATATAGGGCAAAACAATTTTCAAAGAAGTGCCCCTTTCGAAATCAAGGTGCTCCCCCCTGCACCTGGAAAATATTCTGACTACGCTCCTGGTTCGCTCCATCTGTTCTTCCGCTTCGCCTCGTGTTTTATTATTCAACGTGGTCGCGCGCTCGACGACTTAAACACGTCACCGTACCCCCGTCAAGAGCCGCTTTCCATTTCATGACATGCGGTGAAAGCCAGCCCGCAAAAAGTGACGCTGTTTGCGTGGCGTTTCCTATCTTTCACACATTGGCGAGTCACTCGTTGCATTTATGAATAAAAGAACCGACGTCCTATATGTCATAGGGCTCTGAATATATACTATGCAAGGGTATACGCGCATGTCGTGGGTTACCTCATGTCGCCTTATGCACTCCTAACGGTCGCGCCAATAGGAGAAACCGCAGCGCGTACCCCTTTTGAGCTATAGTTGTGTTCATTGCTGGCGAGGGTAATGGGTTTGCAGCGCCCTATCCCATTTGCCTTTCTCAGGGTTAACGTCAAACTTCTAAGAGTAGTTTGCGCCTATAGAGACACGCAGAAGCATGCACGCAAGCATGGAAGCACGCACCGGCTAGTGCCAAACAAGAGCTGAATCGATGGGAATATACGGCCCCGTGCGTTGAGTATACCCCAAGGAACGTTTCTTCTTCCTTGCAACGCCGCATCTCATTTGTATGCCAACAGCCCCGTTGTCGCGGCAGGCCAAGACCTCGTTCGAAGCCGGCCGCACAATACTTTGGGCAAGAACGGCCGATCATCGGACAATAACAAAGGGGCCAACGCAAAGCAAGCAGAGCAAGCCGCTCGAGTGATGTGTGTGCGTATGCAAAACTATTGGGAAGACTGAACAGCGGGGCAAAGAGTGGCCGGGGTGGGGGGGAGGGGGCAAGGAGTGACAGGCCTAGAGTTCTACAGGGTGCGACAACTTAATCTGCATATTCAATGCGTTCGATGCAGCGAGTTCGGTCGAAGCACAGGACGAAAAAAGACATCTGCGTGTCTTCTTGGGTTGACAGTGTGCCCGTGCAGTTAGGGAATTTTTTTCGTCTTTCTTTATCGTCGTTCTTCCGGAACTCTGCCGGAAGTCCTGGCAGAGTGCTTGGCGATCGAAGCGTTCTGTGTACATAAGGAGCAACAGCATAGACGAAAACAAAAGAAGAAAACAATGGAGAGGCGGGACTGCGGCGAGGACACATTGATCTAAAAGAAGCAGCTAATTGTATGTACGGAAAGTTTATTGACAGAATGTCTTTCTTGATGGAGCCAGTACAAGCGAACAAAAGAAGGGAGCAAGATAGGAAGAAAGTTCCGTCCGCAAGTTGTAACTCTGAGCATGTGCATAACTTCGCCCTTAGCCGTCCTCTCCGCAATGGCTAGAGAAGTTCGCTGTGTGAACAGAGACACGTTAAATACGTGCAAAGAACGTCAAGGCTAATTTTCGTTTTCTTCTTTGCTTCACAGCTACTCAGCAGTTCTGCCAACGTTAACGCATTGTAGACCTTCTTTGAGCGTTTAGTTCGTATAGGAGTCTTTCAAACAAACAGCGTGTGAATTCTTCGCATGCTTTCGTAACGACCGTGGCGAACATGCCATCAGTGTGGTCGGGGAAGTGGGCAGCTGCTGCCCGTTTCGTGGTGGACACAGTCCAGCCACAAGTGATCACCACCATCACCATTAACACAGTCATCAGTCTCACTGCCCTCAATGCGCTGTGAAGCCCTGTCCTATTGACCAATAAACACAATACGGCGCTTGTAGCGGCCACGTTATCCCTGCAAAGATTATTCTTATCTACCCACTTATCACTTGGCGTTTGACTCGCGTGCTTGGGTTCTCTTGGAATCCAGTCCGTCACTTCTAATGGGCAGCGGTTATCAATGATTGACCAGTGTTTAACTACAAATGCCTTGCTTATGAGTATTTATCCAGAGTTTCTGCGCAAAGACGTCCTTAACACTAATTTGTTTCCTGACCCATTCTTACCACCTCTTGTCCGTCGAGATCACACCTCTCATTTCCTTTTCCCGTGGCTTGCTGCGTCATCCTTGAATAATGCTAAACCCTCTACGTAAGCTTCCAGGTTTCTTTACCGTAAGCACCGGTAACATGCAGCTAAGATGTCGCCAGCAGCCATTATGCTTGGTGGCAAAACAGGTATACAGATTGCTTAATGAGCGTGAGCTTTGACGTAACAACTATCATTACTGTTACGCACGCACGCGCGCACACAAACGCACTCACGCATGCGTGGACTCACACACACGTGCGCAATGCCAGAAACACACACGTGTGCTTCAAACTGTCAGATGAAGGAACCATGTGAGAATAAGCTTCTTGTAAGCTCTGAGGGTAATAAATAAATAAATAAGAGACATTTAGTCAGTTTTCATTCTGAAGCGACAGGGCATGCAAACACGTACACCAGAAAAAAAAATGTCATGACACTACAAACACCCACTAATTATTGAACACACGCAAGAAAAGAAAAGGCACTAAGGCTTACCTGCGAATGGCCGTGCAACATGCCAACCTATCGATTCGGCACGCCTAGGGCTCTACGTGAAAGATAACTGTTAAGGCATCTGGTTTTATCTTCGCGCAAGTTAATCCGTGGTTGGCTTATCTGTACGATATACAACGTCTCAATCATGGAAGTATTTCTTCATTCCCACGTAAATACAAAGCTGCGCATTCATGAAATTTTGGTGTTCACTTACATTATCTATAGAGATATTAAAAGGTGAGCTTCTATTTAGCAATGTTATAATAGTGTCTTGCATAAAGACTTGCTAAATATTAACTTGCATAAAGATGAAATCAAATGCCTTAACAGTTCTATTTCGCGTAGACCCCCACGCGTGGCGGATTGATAGGTTCACCTATTTCATAAGCACGCGTGGATAAGTTTTCGTTCCTGTTTTTTTTTTTTCCTGCGACTCTTCAGTTGTTAGCCAGCGTTTTTTTTGGTGTCGCAACTTTTCAAGTAGACCCTAGTGCTCGTTAAACGTCAGTTGTGGTGGCCCTGCTGGCTACACAAGTTTATTGATTTGATTGATTTGTGAGATTTGACGTCCCAAGAACAACCATATGATTATGAGAGACGCCGTAGTGTAGGGCTCCGGAAATTTCGACCACCTGGTGTTCTTTACCATGCACCTAAATCTGAGCACACGGGCCTACAACATTTCCACCTCCATCAGAAATCAAGCCGCCACCGCCGGGATTCGAACCCACAACCTGCGGGACAGCAGTCGAGAACCTTAGCCACTAGACCACCACGGCGGGGCTTGTGACCGTCTTTGCTCGCATTGTCTGTCTAAAACCATTTGAGGAGGTACGAAAAACGAGGATTGCATTGCAGAAAAAAAAACATTCTGTACTGTTACATGCAAAACCCAAGGTATGATTATGATGCCGTGGTACGCCGGAAATCACTTGGTGGAGGACACTGAAAGTTCCCATTACCTGAGTTTATTAATGTGCACCTAAATCTAACTACACGGGTCCCTAGCATTGTCGCTCCATCAAAGTGCGGGAACCGCAAGTGGGATCAAACCTCCCTTTCTCGGATTTCGGTGGATTCCGGTGGTTTCGGTGAGCTTTCGGATCACCGAAACCGCCACCGCAATGCCGCAGCTTCTTGACGGCCCTATTTAGAGCAATTATCCTTTGATATATTTCTATTAGCACATGTCTGAAGAGTACATGTATTATATGTGCACATGTATAGATACGCACTGGTTCGTTTTTTTTTCTTGTCAAGATCGCACACGCGAGCATGGGCAGTTATTTTTTTTTCGTGGACAATGCACACTTTCAGTGTTATGGCGAATGCTCATCTACAAGTGAACTGAGGTGGGGCCTAACGATTCATTTTAGGTGCAGTGACTGAACCATGACCCGGAGTTATTCAAACTTATGATGCCCTACACTTTCACAATCAAGCTGACACCCCATCGCGGTGGTCTAGTGGCTAAGGTACTCAGATGCTGACCTGCATGCAAGTCGCGGGATCAAATCCCGGTCACGGTGGCTGGATTTTCGATGGAGGCGTAAATGCTCCAGGCCTGTGTGCTCAGATTTGGACGCACGTTAAGGAACCCCAGGTGATTGAAATCATCTGAGCCCTCCTCTACGACGTCTCTCGTAATCATATGGTGGCTTTGGGACGTTAAACCTCACATATCAATCAACAATCAAGCTCACGACAGAGTTGGGCTGGTTCAAATTGTAGTGTTGCCCTTCGGGATATTCGCCTGAAGGCATGCGATCGCAATCAAGCAGCCAATTAAGGTCGCGAAAGATAAATCTCGTTCACATTTGCTTTCATACAGTAACGAATACACACAGGATACAAAGATAAGAAATACGACCTACTATACCAGATGACGTGGTCAGCCTTTGTCAGCATTTGCCACCATTATATTCGTAGTTAAAACTTACGTAGCTTCTCTTTTCCCGTCAGGTTTTGCGCATGGCTTCCCAGCCGAGTCGATTTTCACAACCTTTTGTAATATGGTCGCTACTTTCCTTAAATAAATATTGTGTAAACAAAATTAAGGAAAAAAAATAAATGTAAACCTTTTTTGGCAATCGCCCGCAGAGAGTAACTGGAGGCTCCTTTAGGAGAAGAGTGGCAGGACCTCAACGCCGAAGGGCAAGAACTTTGCGACTCTGCGAGAATAGTGCACTTCGCCCGCAGACCCGAATTGGGAAACGCTAGCGTACTCCGCGAACATTTCTGCGCCATTATTACCACAAGTGCACTCTCTAGCGAACTTTCCAGGACGAGAGTCGATGAACTAGAAAGTGGAAAAGAAAGCGCTGACTCGAAACTTCTTCTTTTTTCCAGCAGCAGGCACCAAGAATGAGGAGAAACGGAACGCGTCGGCGACGTTACAAAAAATCAACGCACTGCGTACCTGCACTTAAGGCCGGAAAGAAAAGTGACGCGTACGCAAAAGTAACTGGCGTAGTATTCAAAGAGGAAAGGAATTGCGATGAAAAGGGCAGGATGAAGAAGGAAGTTGGGGGGCGGGGAGAAAAAAAAGCAGGCCCTTGGGGGCTTTATTTGGCAGCCTTACGGTGGTGCATAGACGTCGCATGCGGGCTTCATTTATCATCCCCGCCCTCCCGGGGGCATTCTTATTCTTGGAATGCTTTTGAGCGGGCTGTCGATGCGCGAATATTGAATCGCCCCCAAGTATCGTCCTCTCGACTCTATGCACAGCTGAGGTCTTGACCCTTCCCCACATTCCCTTCCGCTCTATCTTTCTTTCTCTCTCTATCCATATACCATTATTTCTCCGACAGTTTTTCCTTTGTCATCTTGCCAGCCATCGATGTCAAAGCACGAGGGAATGCGAAATAAGGCCACATAGTTTTTTCTCACTCTAATAATAAGTCCCAGAGCGTCAATAAAAAAACGAAGGAAGTCGTGGAAAGGTTTTCAAAAGACGTCATGAATTATTTTTTTTCTGAAAGAAATATAAAAGCAACCAGTCAAAGGTGGACGGCTGGGAGACAGGGCTCGGAGGAAAGGGCATTGGGTTGAAGGGGGGGGGGGGGTCTCAGACAAAAGTCTCCGGGGAAGGGGGCTTAAGGTGAAGCTCTCTTGGCGTCTACTCCACGACGGCGCTCTCTGGAATTCAAAATGTCCTGATCGTTATGCAAAAGCGGAACGCTAAGCAAGTCTGCTCCCGCAGGCTTTAAGCGACTCCCCCTCTGCTTGTCGCGTTTCTCCGTACTAGGCCCCCGCAAGACTGTTTTCCTTGCGTGTATGAGAAGCTGTAAACTGTTCATTATTCTTAGAGACTCCCGCTCCCACCGTTAGAGAAGAG
Source organism: Rhipicephalus annulatus (assembly GCA_013436015.1). NCBI lineage: Eukaryota > Metazoa > Arthropoda > Arachnida > Ixodida > Ixodidae > Rhipicephalus > Rhipicephalus annulatus. The sequence goes on from WOVY01001534.1 coordinate 94,834, forward strand.
ACGCGATCCGGAAGAACAGCTTGCGGGATTTGGGGTATGCGTGCGATCGTCCCGCCTACGACAGGTGTTCTGCAGAGTAAGCTACGCTGTTAGTTCGTTGCTCATTTAAGGTCGTTGCTCATTTAAGGTCGACCATGGTGCAGTAACTGCACCTAAAATGAATCGCTAGGCCCCACCTCAGTTCGCTTGTAGACGAGCATTCGCCATAACACCGAAAGCGTACATTTTCCTAGGAAAAAAAAACAATAACTGCCCATGCACGCGTGTGCGAACTTGACAATAAAAAAAAAACGAACCAGTGCGTATCTATACATGTGCACATATAATATGCCATGTACTCTTCAGACATGTGCTAATGGAAATATATCAAAGGATAATTGCTTTAAAGAGGGCAGTCAGGAAGCTGCGTCATTGCGGCGGTGGTTTTTAATCCTGAAAGAAGTAGGTATGCGTTGTCATTTGTATTATAACGCTTGATTAATATTAAATCTTAGATTATAGGTCGTGAATCCGTACTTGAACCAAAATGTGAGAGGAGTTGGTTAGATGTCTACGAACTCAAAATGGAGTGTTTTCTTGCGACAGACAGTTCCTAGTTGCGCTAAAGAAGGATATAAAGTCTTGTAAAAGTGTAAACTACCACACAAAAATGATCCTCAAAAACCACGGTGCGCATGAGGGGGTGCTTTTTGTAGACGCCGCCTGATATTCCCTGAATATTTACACCAATGATAGGGTCGCAGTGTGGCTTCCTCTTTGCGATGGCGGTTAGAGACACGAAAGGGAAGACCGGGACAGTGGGCTCCGTAAGTACGAGATTGTCGGAGGCAGCGGAAAAAAAATTGTCTTTGCAGAGGACGTGATCAATGATCGAAAGCAAGACAGAATAATAATGAGTTACTCCAAGATGGACAATAAAAATTTAACAAAGGAATGGATCTCTACCGAAGCAACCAAAATCCTGAACCACAGAGCAGAAGACTTCCGGAACGGCGAAACTGCACTCAAATACCTTCAGTGGATCTCGGCGCACATGGGAAAATAAACCTCGAAGACACAACTCTCCCTTCAAACTTCAATGAGAAAGCCCACCGAACCATGCAAGAACCGATTAAGCACGGCTCGGACAGCTACGGCCCGGCACCCCGCACCCACCACAGAAGATGGGGGCGACTCCGACGGGGGTGATGGGGACAATGGAGGTGATGACAATGACGAATATGCGACACAAGACTACAGAGACAGACTGGTCACGTCGTCCTTGACATATTGACATACTATAAGCAACGACGAAAAAAATATCCCCCACCATACAAACAGCTAGACAGATTTCAAGAAACAGATTGGCGACGATGGCAAACCAGAACCATTCCAAATCCAGTGCACCGGAATAGAGTATACTCCAGATGATACCCACAAGCAATCTGTAAGCTCTGTAAGAACGAACACACAGATATGGCACATATTCTATGGCAATGCAGACGGGTCACAGCAATATACCGAGAGTAAGATGCAGGACCGAACCTTTTGGAGGAGCGTTGGATAAGTGCGCTGGGCTGCTCAGATCTGCTTGACCAACTGTGGGCAATCCAGTGAGCCCATACAGCAATGGAAAGACTACGCATCACCGTAAAAATATATATATATATATATCCGGGTGGCCGGAGGCTGAGCCGGTAACCTTTCGTGTTTTTTTTTTAATTTTTCAATAAAGTTTTTTTGCCTCCGTCGGTGAAGGTAAATGACTATGATAATGATAAGAAGTGCGATGTCTTTCATTCGATTATTCGTAATAACATCATGCTGTGAGTAGCCTCTTTTTTACTGAATGTCGTGGTACGACACGTGAAGGTTGTACAAAAGTAAATCAAGCTTCAGATTGAATGTTGTTGTATTGAACTTCCTACGTTTCGTGGAATATTCATGAAACTACGAATGAGACTAACAGTCTAATCCCGCGTGTAGAAAATGCGTAAAAGAACTAATCACATTGATAAGCCGTGGTGCAGCTGATTTTATGTTGACCCACTTTCATAAAAGGATGAGTGCGCTTCGAAAGATTCCCTCGAAAAACCTGTTAAGACCTCCATAAATAGTCTCATTGGCACCGCATTATGCTACAAGCGAGAGATATTCCTCAGACGGGGCTTAAGTTTTCCATCACAGGTTCCAGACGTACAACGGCAGTCTTCATAGGACGGATTATCATATTTGGTACGCTTAGCTGCTCAGCCGACCAGCACAAAGTAGTTAGTATGCTAACAGAATTCAGTGCTGTGTACTGCAATATCCAAACGAACCCTTTTGGCCGATTCAAGAGGAGTGCCGTTGATGACACATAACTACAATTTATTCATGTGCATTCACTTAATGTCCTTGTCTTACTTTCTTGTTTACAATACTGAATATGAATAGTTTGTGTCACTGTAGCTTATAGACCATTCTTTGTGCAGAATTCTTCTTCAGTTGCTTCAAATTTTCAGCACTCTATAGAATAATTAGTAATGCGAAATACTTTAAAGTGTTCATGGCCAACACGATTCCAAACGTGTAGAGAATGTTCATTTATTTACAAGCAGTGGTCAAAAAAACGTCTGACCTCGCATGTGTCAAATGCGTTTGATGACCGTTTCGTGCAATCTTTTAGAGGTAAAATGTGTAGACGCACGACGTAAGCATTTGTGCACTTTGTCCGTGACTGCGAAAAAAATATCTATTTGAACATTTTTCTATATCTGTTTGTCTAAAACACTACGTCGACTCGTGCAACATTGTGAGTGACTGCATCGCCCATCCCTCCTGTGCCGCTGTTCGCTCTCTTTGCCATGTTTACCACAAGCTGGCCGGCTTCTTAACGTGAAGCGCGTCTGTCACGAAGGAAGGAAAATATGAGGAAAAGAACGGCAGGGAGGATAACCAGCCTATAATCAGCCGGTTCACTACCCGGTGCATGAGAGGGGGATGGGGGAGATGAAAGATAGAGAGCAGAGAAGGAAGATAAACACAGCGTCTGTCACTGTTATCCATCTAGCGGAGGAGCTGAAAATTAACGCTGTGCCCGCAACGCGCTGACAGCAGTAAATCCAGCAGCCCTTCGGTTTGCCTAATTTTTTGTTTGTTTTTCCTACTTCACTCACCCGTTGCGAGTGCTACACCCCCACGACATCCTTGAACCGGAGGCGGCAGCTCTATGCAAAGGGCGTCTGGGTGGGCAGGGTTCCTCAATTAGCGATTCCGAAACGCACAAAGAAACGCGCCGGTATACAACGCTCAAAATGCGGCATGCAACGAGGCCCTTTGTGTCCCTCTCAGTTTGTTGCTTGGCCCAGTTCGTAAAGCGACGCCTGTCGCCGCCCAGTCTGCAAATGTCGGGCGCGTTGAGCGTAATTCAGACGCGTGCTGCCTTCCCTTTACTTAATTCCGGCTCGCCGAGTTCTCGCGCGGTTTTCGCGTGTCGAGCGCCTCCTGTTGTCACATGCGTTCTAGTTTCTCGTCGCCGTTCAAATATTTGCGCGGAGCCTCGCGCTTTGCTTATGGAAGGAGCCGGAAGTTTGGCCAAGCATCAGTTTTCGTTCCACACGGCTGAAAAGTGCGATCTGTTTCTGTGATGTTTCGCCTCTTCATGTACAATGTAGGCGCAATCTTATTCTTCCCTACTGACGAAGTGACGTAGTATACCACACATTAACTAACACCTTTTCAAAAGAAGGCTGGAAGAGGGCTTGGAAAATATGATTAGATGACAGGAATAATGCATGAGACATGCTAGAACTCTTGACAATGAAAAGGAGGATGGAGGGGTCGATCAGGCAACAAGCTACGGAAGGGAAAATATGGCATCCGTGAAGTTTACGAAAAAAAAAAGGCGTGTCAACAAAACTCGAGGTGAATGAAGGCGAGGAAGTATTTATTTCTGCGCACGAATAGGTTTGATTCAGTCTCTGTTGAGTGCAGGCAATATAAGTTTAGTTGAGCTGCAGCAGGGGCTAATTGTAACCGATCGCCGAGTGTACTTAATGCTTTGTCGTTTTGCCTGCGTTTCCTGCGCCTTGACTTGATCAAAGTGCAGAGACACTTTCATACGCTCACCTGTCTAATTCACCTTCGTTTCTAGCGCTTAAACTACCCTGACCTTCAAAACATACATCTTTGCATATTTCATGTTTGAAAACTGGCTACAAGGCAGTGTGGGATAATGTTTCAATTTACGGTAATGGTTCATGGCTGCGTGCACACATTGCAAACGCACGTGTGCGTATCATGCACGCATGCGTGTCTGCACATACATACATACATACATACATACATACATACATACATACATACATACATACATACATACATACATACATACATACATACATACATACATACATACATACATCCTGGCCTTTATAACATGCCTGTAAAGCGTGCTCCTCTGCGGTATTAGTGTTTATGCAACGCAACCTACTTTAGAATTTTTAACATTTTTTTAGGCAGAACAATTTTAATAGATGATTCGCCTGCTTGAAAGCGTTAACTTTATCACTGTCTTCTCAAAGTGAGCTACAGAAAAGTTTTATTACTTCCTAAACACTTACTAATTATTTGTGGAAGTGTGGAACGGGTTTAGCTTGTCAAGCCGGTTAGCATCAACTTCCTCAGGCTGTGTGAAAACATTGCAAATGTAATTTGTCTCCATCTATAAACAATTAAAACATCCATCCATCCATACATACATCCATACATACATACATACATACATACATACATACATACATACATACATACATACATACATACATACATACATACATACATACATACATACATAGATACATACATACATACATACATACATACATACATACATACATACATACATACATACATACATACATACAAACGCGTAAACTAAGCGCTAATCTATTCCGATATACGAATAATGAACGCCCGAAAGCTGGACACAGCGAATGCGGCATCTCCGCTCATCCGGTTCCGAAACTCCGCGGCTCCTTGGCGTTAAGTATCGACTCATCCTTCAAGCTCATGCATGCATGCATGCTCGGAGGAGGGCCGAGACAGGCACCACGTGCAGTAAGGTATAGCGAGGGCCGAAACAACCGCGCCCTCGCGTCAGCACTTCCTGGAGGAGATGGGCCGCTTGCGCTACTGCTGACTCGTCGTCTGCTCTTTTTTTTTTAATCTCCACGCTCGGCCATTAGTATCTGCGTTGGTGGATCAAAACGCACGACGTGCACGGTCGGCACAACTGGTAATCGCGGGGAAGATGACTCCTCCCTGTGGCTTCGTTATGTCAGACTCTACCAGGGGCGAGGGAGGTATGTGGATGGGCGAGGAGGAGCAGTCTCTCCTCTTCGACTTGTTCCTCCTCTCTTTTGAATCGCGCAGTAGGGCGGAGAGTAAAGAAGCACCGTTCGTAGGCTCGCGAGGGGATGCGAGGTGGTGTAAAAGGGGTGTCGGAGTATAAAGCTCGAGAGGGCGAGCGCTGGCGGCAGCGGGCGGGCTCGTTCAATTAACGCTAATGCGCCGGCTCAGGGCCTCGTTAAAGACACGCGCTCGAGTTCGCGTTGCCTTTATCACGACCACGCAGAAGGCTCGGCGGCGTCCTCCCCTTTTTGACAGTGGTATATGGACCCCGGCCAAAGAAGCTCGCTCCGGAAACGTGCTTGCCGTGGAGCTACTCGACGCTACAATAGACGGAGTCAGTACAGAGGCCGTTGTCGCCGTGTTTGTCGCGTTGGCGTCGCCTTTCGAAGAAGCGCGCGCAGAGTTAGTGGAGAAAGAAGAGGGAGAGAGGGAAAGGATGGAGAGGGAACAACGCTTCGACAACGACAAGTCGTCGCACTCGCCGAACGAATGGCGTCTCGTAGAGAACTTTGTTAAGACAGTGCGTCACGTCGACAAATCGAGACATCGCGGCATTGAATGCGCAGAAGGGAACGATGATCATGGTGCCCTTTTTTTTTTCTTCCCGAATGCGCCGGTCGACGGACGTTGTATTTAATGCGTCGACGGGTTGCAAAAGGCGTCGTGAGCTGATGTTAAAAGGCTGCAGAGCTTGGCTCACGTCAGAAACTTGCAAAGCCTGGAGTTAATTGACGTCACAGACGATAAGGTATTTCATTTATATGTAACCTTCAAGGAATCTCGAAAGACGTTGATTCCTTCGTTTATTTTAAAGCTTGTGATGCTTTGTGGTACATGCATATTTGCTGGGCCACTTACTTAAGTTTATAATTCCGTAAGGCATTACTTCATTACATTGAGGATTGTTTCGATATGCCTCCAATAAGGCACAATTTTTTTTTTCACGCTGTGTTTCTTCTATATAAACACAAGGCTTCCCAACGTGGTGCGTTGCCACAGTGCTTTGTTGCAATGCGCATGGATGCAACATGTATGGGAAAAAGTACATACTGTCATAAGTGATATATATATATATATATATATATATATATATATATATATATATATATATATATATATATATATATATATATATATATATATGCGTGTGTGTGTGTGTGTGTGTGTGTGTGTGTTTCACCCGCAACGAAGCCCTAATAATCGGTATCTTCAAACCTAAATATGGCTATCCTCTGAAATAATTTTCGAGCCCCATCAATGTTGTTACAGATATTCTCTTATTTTTCTTGCTTTTATTACTGCTATATTTCATAGTTAAGTTTTGGGGGCAGTTTATGTAATAACACTGCTTAATTTATGTGAAGTTTCCTTGTCATCTGTCTGTGCATTTTAATACATGCAGTATTCATCATAAGTCCCCCTACAGTCTTTGGACTGTTGAACTTTAGTTTAGAGAACGTCTTCTTCATTTTACGCATTGCTACTTCACCATTTAACTCGAAACTTCGTACTCTTCTTCCAGAGTGACAAAAAAAAAACATCCTACGTCGAAGTGCCCCAACATTCTGTGTAGTTATGTTCATGAACCTATAGCTTGAACGTTTACGAGTTAAGCAATTAATTTGAAAAAGCGCTCTCTTCTATATCCAGATATCTCATGGTGAAGCTATTTTATGGACACCAACGGTCACGCCTGGGCAGTCCGCAATCACAATGCCGGAGGCGTGGTTGACTGCACTTTAATTAGCCCGCATCCGTGTCGTGATGCACGCGCTCTTTCGTATCGATCTCGCGAACAAGCCTTTGAAGCAAGCTCAACGGAGACGTATGTCAGAGCTTTTCTCGAAACTCTCACAATGCATTTTAAAGGCCCCCATCCGAGCAAGACGCATTTGTAAAGTATATACGAGCTGTACTTTGTACGCTCTCTCGACGCACTCTTCCGAACGGTATTCGTTCGCTCCTTTTATGGGCATTACCTGCGTGCACGTGAGCTTTTTCTCGCTGCATACGGGCGTGGAAAAGGAAGCGTTGCGAAAGGCGAGACCCTTAGGCGCAGGCGCCGCTCGCTCACCTCCATTGCGAAACATCGAAGGCCGATGTCCTTTGGCCGCAGGCGAAGCGCGCGCTTCCTCCGCGAGATGCATTAATGGTAGCCGGCAGCGTCTTGCGCAAGCCTTTCGTCGCGAATTTCAGTTGGGGAGTTTTGTTCGCTCGAGGAACGAAAGGATCTCGGAGGGTCAGCGAGATACGGGCTAGGTAAAAGGGGTGGCGAAGAAAACGCTCTGTGGACCGTTGAAAGAACGCAAGGGTCGTAGCAAAATGTTGCATCACTTTGTGTCTGTCGCAGAGAATGTTGATGGTGCGCCGGCTGTGACGTTGAGCTCGAGATGGTGCATTTGATGTTGTTGCTGACTATAGTGAGGGTGCCGATTTTGTGGGAAGTGGTGACGACTGGCTAAGCCGGGGTCAAGGGGGGTGGTGCTGATGATGATAACAAGACTGGGGTGGTGAGGGCTATGATGGGGGAGACGGTGGAAGGGGTGGTCATCATCATCATCATCATCATCAGCCTGACTACGTCCACTGCAGGACAAAGGCCTCTCCCATGTTCCGCCAGTTAACCCGGTCCTGTGCTTGCTGCTGCCAATTTATACCCGCAAACTTCTTAATCTCGTCTGCCCACCTAACCTTCTGTCTCCCCCTAACCCGCTTCCCTTCTCTGGGAATCCAGTTAGTTGCCCTTAATGACCAGCGGTTATCCTGTCTACGCGCTACATGCCCGGCCCATGTCCATTTCCTCTTCTTTACTTCAACTATGATATCCTTAACCCCGTTTGTCCCCTAATCCACTCTGCTCTCTTCTTGTCTCTTAAGGTTACACCTACCATTTTTCTTTCCATTTCTCGCTGCGTCGTCCTCAATTTAAGCTGAACCCTCTTTGTAAGTCTCCAGGTTTCTGCTCCGTAGCTAAGTACCGGCAAGATACAGCTGTTATATACCTTCCTTTTGAGGGATAGTGGCAATCTACCTGTCATAATTTGAGAGTGCTTGCCGAATGTGCTCCACCCCATTCGGAAGGGGTGGTCATAGAGTTTCCTAAATATATACTATAGGGAACTCTGGCGTTACAGTCTATGGCAGCTGCAACGCACGGTGCTTCAGCGAGCATGGGAATGATGGGTAGTACATGTATTTTGTCTAATCTTCGTATTTCTGGCTCCATGTGTGTTCGTGTGACTCAGAGCTGTTTGCTCACGAAACGAAAATCAGCAAATGTTCAGCGGTTGCGCTTCACCATCTCATTCTTTTAGGCGTGCCATTTCAAATCCGGTCAGGAAGTTCAAGAGGGTTCATTCTCTCCTTCGAAACAAAACCTAAACACACCAATAAATGAAGCCACTAGTGCCATTTGATCTGTTTCGAAATGAAGCTTAAGATACCACCAGATTTCACTATCTGAAGCTTTACTGGTATTATAAAAACTCTACTAATCAAATTCTGTCTCTGGCTTCAATGAAAACTGCTTGAACGTGTAATGCTCCTGCGTAATTGTTGGCTGGAATGTTCTAAATCACTTCATATCTGGCCCAGAACTCTGTATATTCTATATAAACCACAATCAAGCGCTCTAAAAAGCTTATAATTTATTCATGTATTTTCAACTTACCTGCGGCTTGAGAACCACGCAAGAAATAAAACTTGAGCTAATATTAAATGATATTTCTTTCTTATATATATATATATATATATATATATATATATATATATATATAGAGAGAGAGAGAGAGAGAGAGAGAGAGAGTGAGTGAGCTTTATATATATTTTAATTATAGTATAGTAATATACTATATAATATACCGTATCATGTATTATAGAACAAGATATGATCATGCAGTACAGGTTTCAGTACGGGAGACTAGCGTGGAACGTAGGTCCTTAGCAGGGAGACTTGACATGACTGAACTGCTCACGCAAGCGACCATCCACAAACTTACCGCGGCGAGTGCTCACACGTGCGTCACTCCCGTTCTTGATATTGGACACGTCATAGCGTCACCTAACGCGGCGTCACGTGACATCTCACTTGGTCTGAAGTTGGGCTGATCACGATGCAGTGTACAAGCAGGTCAAGTGCAGAGAGGTTGTGATGCCCGCGATCCTGCCTTTGGGGGAAAACCTCAGTATGTGCAGAAAACTTTCGATTAAAGGCAAGGGAGGATCAATATCTTGTAATAATTGTTGAGGTTTAGCGTCCTCAAATTCTGATATGGTTATGAGGAAACGCCACAGTGGAGTCTTCCGGAAATTTCGACCACCTGGTGTTCTTGCTGAAGGCAGAGCTGATTGCAACGCCGAACTCAACCGCCAAAGCCTGGCCGTCCGCGTACAGGCCACCGAGCTCGGCTCGACGGTCCGCGCTATCTTCCCATCTGGACCCAAATAAAGTTTTCATCACCATCACCTAAATCTAAGTACACAAGCCTCATGCATATTCATCTCCACAAAAAAAAACGCCAGGCCTGTGCGGAAGGCGCAGCACAGTCACAGCGAAAGCTAGAAGAACGGCCTTTCGGAGCCTTTTCTAAACACTCATTGGGTAACTACTGCAAGCACAGTTGCTTGATACCCACTACAGGATTAATAAGAAAATTTTTGGATAGTGGGTCGGCATTTGCTATGCTTTTTCTCGTCATTCTTCTGAAAAGTGTGGTATCCGCTGAACACTTGCAAGAAATTTTGTGGCAGTTGTTCACACAGTGGCTGAAAACGATGAAGAAGCATGCCTGAAGAGGGTTTGCGCCACAGATAATAGGTGAAGAACAACAAGTTTTTTAATGGGTTGAAGCATTGGACGACCCACTCGTTACACTCTGTGCATTGTGCGATGACTGGTTGTTCTATCGCTGTTTTGAAACGCTTTATAAGTCGTATTAACGCGATTTCTTTTCCCGCATTAAGCCTGCCTAAGGCAAGTTTGCCAACAAGTCCCAAGCGTATACAGTGCAGGCCCAGGACAGAATGTTCTGAAATGCGTTAAAAGAATGCTTGTAGACCCAGGGGTCAAAACGGTTTTCTTTAAATTACATACTGGTACCTTACCAGTTAAAACATGGTTGCAGGATAGGGGGTTATTCGTCCCATGGAGCACACATTACCACTTATGTAGTAAACCGGAAACAATTGAACACGTGTTTATAGATTACTGGAGCGGGATCTTTTTCTGGGACATATTGAAGAGAACCATAAAAAAAGAACTACTGCGCCCACAGCATCTGTTTTCTTTCGGTTAAAAACGAGGCAGGCTTATCTTATGATCTAATCATGCTTATGGGCCTGCACAGTATATGGAAAACCCCATGTGCCTTTGAAAACATGGATGTATAAGTGCCATCTGTGCGGCAATATTTTTGCGAATCTGTGTGCCATTTTCTTGAAGTGCTGAAGGGCCAAGAGGTTGTACCGGACTGAATTGTGCGCAATCAGCCAGTTTTAGGAATGCCGAAGTATTGGTCAACAGTCAGCTAAGAGCTGACTGTACTTCAATCAATTTTTTGGGTGTATATTGTTACGCACTTGTATTTTGACCAATATGTAAATATGTGGAAGGTGAAAAGTCTTGATATGTTAGACAATAAAGAAAAAAAAACGGCGGGGCTTAGTGGTAGAATATTGGGCTGACACCTAGCGGGCGCAGGCTCAAGCCCGACTGTGTCATTGGTGCTAGGTTTTTTTTTTTTTTCGTGCAATGTGATTACGGAAACCGGCGGCGGCGGCGGGGGTGGCGGACAGCCATGGCACCGCGCGTGACCCGAGTCTGATATCAGAACAGCTTTCGCTGTAAAAATTCTATCGCGGCGGCCTGGATCTAATACCGTGACAGATGATTAATCCATCGACTGAGAAGGAAAAAAGTGGCTTTCGCCTTCCAGTGATTTTAGGGCAACTTATAATAAATCCAGTGTACGCATGTGCGTGCGTGTGTGTGTGTGTGTATGTCTGTGTGGTGTGTGCTTGTGTGTGTGTGTTTGTCTGCATTTACGTGTGCTTGTGTGCGTGTGTGTTTGTGCGTGAGTGTGTATGTGTTTTGCACTAGATAGCAATTTTCTATGTGTCGAAATGGAGCGGCACATTCTGACTGCGGTCTTGCTGACCAAGGCTGGTATTCTGTACCGATGGCTTTTCTGATGCTAATGCCTTTTCGTGCTTTTCGCGCTTGGTCTTCGGTTAGAGCGGTGATCCGAACGGCTTAGCAATGGGGTCGAGTGGCCATGGGCGGTGTATGATAGGACTAACGTCAAACCTAGCGCAGCGAATCGACCCGAAATGCCGACCCAATATGTGAACGCAGCTGCAGTGCGGGAGGCGAGAAAAGAGCTGATGGAGATGATCAAGAGATGTCATCCAACCTAAATGTAACTGCACTCTATAACCAATACGTGCTATATACGAAGCTATTTTTTTTCTAAAAGAGAGGCAGGTTCGCAACAGACCATGCGCAAGTCAGCCATCAGAACAAGAACTAGAACGAAATGTTAGGCGGGATTTCAGAGTTTGACGCAGGCCCAACGTGCAAAAAAGAAAAAAAAAGATTGTAGAAGAATCCGCTGGTTGTTGATACTTGGCTTGATACATGCTTAGCTCGTGCAGTGCAAATAAACAAAGACATGGGGTGGATACGGGGGACAATATATATCGCTTTGCGTGTCCTAAGCTTTGTCTTAGTTTGTTTGCGCTGCACGTTGTAAGTATAAATCAGGAAATAAACTGGATGAGAAGGCTGTCGAGAATTTCATTTGTGTTCGGGGGAAAAGAAACAATTTCGAAAGCGAGAGCTCCAAGAAACGCGCACTTTCGGATAAGATATTTGCAATTTCGTTTGAAGCGAAACACTAATAGATCCATATGCTTTCCGGTAAGTGTGATGGTACTTGCGTTTTCTGCGCGCCGCCACTTCTGCATAAAGGTCCAATAACAGCTAGAAACAGAGTGGGCGGTAGCGCTTGCATTATATTCTCGCGCGCTAGGTTATTACGGGGGAAACTTCTAGTTTTCATCATTATTCGAACAACGAAAAGATCCGCCGCTGCAAAGAAAAGATCCCGGATTGCGTGAGAGTTTTTTATTTTTTTTTAGTCTCTCGCTTCTAAACGAGAGCTCTTCTTCGCGCCACGATAGATCGGGCACCTCCCGTGGCGGAAAAATAAACGAAATATGCGTCTAATAGGGCGAGTGATTAATTGTTCCAGCGTTCTCTCTGATGATCTGCTCGTATCGTGCTAATGCACTGTGGCGTCATTTGTAAGCGCGCCACTGTGCGAGAGTCCGAAATTGTTCGCTGCTCCACCAAGGCTCCATTATAGGCGAGCGACGTGTATAAAAGATGCGTGCCCTACGGGAAAGAGGGGAGGGGAGATAATAACATAAAACAACGTCAAATTGAGGAAAGCGGAGACAGGCGACTGATGTGTGTACGCATTCTTTTAATTGTTTCCCGATAATTGCTGTTCACCTCAACAGCAGTACTTCTGGCGGAAAAGCAAAGCAACGCAGTTTTCGTTTTGTTTCGTTGCTTTGCGCTGCAAAAAGAAAGAGACAACAAAGAGGTGGCCGCGAAATGACAAAATAACGCTGCCAAGAGAAAACTTGATTCGGTTGTTTGTGCCTCCAAGCACCGCTTTTCTGTGCGGGCTAATTTCCGGGAGGGAACACGTGCGCCCATAGATCATGATGCTTTTAATAATGAGAAACTGTAAACGCTTGCCCGCATGCTTGATGGTGTTGTATCCCACTCCAGGTTTTGAGTGAAAAATATGATGTACGCGCGGATCACACAAATGTAAATGAGCACAAACACATGTGGGCTTACACGCGAGTTATCTTTTTTTGTTGACATCATGAAGTAATTGTGCACGTCTACAACTACAGTTACTTTTTGTTTCTATGGGTAAATCATTTCCTATACGATGTTATAAAAAGAATTGGCCCCGTATCTGCATGTATTCTGCAAATGTCGTCGAAAGACGATAGTCTTGCGTGTGGAGAGAGTGAACAAGACATTTATTTGATGTCCTGCGCAAGAAAATCGGTGAATGGTATTCTGGAGGCGCTGCGTTAGAGTGCCTCGAGCGTGCAGTGGAGGCAGACGAGCGCATCAAGTCACGTCACACGTGAGACATAAGCGCCATCTGGCAGTTGTCTTAGAAAACATAGCGCGTGGCTCTGAGACGGGTGTGCGCGCCCATCTCAGAGGTGATGAGGTGTAGAACACAAAGCGACGGGTAGGTGCCACCACCGTTTCGTTTTAGCAAAGCGTTGGAAACACTCGCCTTTCCGTGCAAGCATTGCATGGTCAGCGCAGCGTGATAAGCGCTACCGTCGTTAAAATTACTTATGTGTGCCTTTTCTGGTAAGAGAGGCACATGCAGAATATATACGTGTTGTTATGGCGCCCCAGACATGCGCAATAATTGCTTTTCGATTGACAATTGCACAAGCATGAACGCTCAACCTTGAGCAACATAGGTGGGTGCTGCGGATGGGGTTGGCTGTTTCAAGTACCCGATGCCGTTAAGAGTGGACAGACAGACAGACAGACAGACAGACAGACAGACAGACAGACGGACGGACGGACGGACGGACGGACGGACGGACGGACGGACGGACGGACGGACGGACGGACGGACGGACAGACAGACAGACAGACAGACAGACAGACAGACAGACAGACAGACAGACAGACAGACAGACAGACAGACAGACAGACAGACAGACAGACAGACAGACAGACAGACAGACAGACAGACAGACAGACAGACAGACAGACAGACAGACAGACAGACAGACAGACAGACAGACAGACAGACAGACAGACAGACAGACAGACAGACAGACAGACAGACAGACAGACAGACAGACAGACAGACAGACAGACAGACAGACAGACAGACAGACAGACAGACAGACAGACAGACAGACAGACAGACAGACAGACAGACAGACAGACAGACAGACAGACAGACAGACAGACAGACAGACAGACAGACAGACAGACAGACAGACCAAAATTTTTGCGTCTAAGGTCCCCAAGAAAGACTATCGTCTTTGAAAAACGCCAGGCCTGTGCGGAAGGCGCAGCACAGTCACAGCGAAAGCTAGAAGAGCGGCCTTTCAGAGCCTTTTCTAAGCACTCATTGGGTAACTGCTGCAAGCACACTTGCTTTATGCCCACTACGGCACTAATAATAAATATTTTAGGGTAGTAGGCCGGCATTCGCTGTGCTATTTCTCGTCATTCTTCTGAGAAGCGTGGTATCCGCTAAACTCTTGCGAGAAATTTTGTGCCGATTGTTCATGCAGTGGCGAACGACGATGAGGAATTATGGCTGAAGTGGGTATGCGCCACAGTTAAAAGCTGAACAAAAAACAAGCTTTTGTAATGGGTTGAAGCATTCGACGGCCCACTCGTTACGCTATTTGCATTGTGCGATGACTGGTTGTTCCTTCGCTGTTTTGAAACGCTTTAAAAGTCGTATTAACGCGATTGCTTTCCTGAAATCAAGCCTGCCCAAGACAAGTTTCTCAACGAGTCACAAGCACAGGCGTAGCTCAGCTTACACATTTTTATGGTTTCAGCGATACTTTCATATTCTTTACAAAACCCAGCTACATCGTTTGCGCATGTCAGTACCCGTACTTCAGCTTTTGGTATTTTGTACCCTTCTATGTTACTACTTTTCATGACTTTCTGGCAAAACGACTATATATAAATTGAAAATAGGAGGTAAGACAAAGGACAGCCTTGTCGTGCAGAACGTTTGACATTAATTCATTTCCCAAGAACTTTGTTGATGATTAGCTGAGTTTTACAGGCAGTATATGCCGTTTGAACTGTATCCCAAATTACGTTACCGGCATTGACATAGTCTAACAAAAGAAAAAGAATATTGTGAGGTACTCGGTCAAATGCTTTTTCTAAATCTATCTTGATCATCGGGATGTGATCGTTTATTTGGTAAACTGGAGCAAGTGCGTGGATTGCTGGCATGGGGAATGGCCTGTGAGTCCAGAATTTGTGGCTAGTATTTGACAGACTAGTACTTCGGTACGATACCTAGGTGTGCTATTAAAATATCATAGTGGCAGTGAACCGTTCTGGTGGCGTCGGGCCATGGAGCTATATACGAGAAAATGCTGAACAACTTAAAGGTTTCCAGCTATCAGTTTTCGCGACAGCGACCTTTTGTAGCATATTTTTAGTTAGTAAACTCTGGTATGCATTGTTCAAGTATTGCATTGTTCACGTGAGAATGTACAGCAGCTTCATCGAATACTTGCTGTTTTCTTGTGGGGTTCTTCTTGGGAGCGAACAAGTAGAAAACTTATTCAGATGGGTTCGCTCTGGTGGGTTTGGTCTGTGTCATTTGTACCTTCGTCAGTTAGTTATACAGTTCATGTTTTTCCAAAATAGTCGAGACCCATTCATACGTACTGTTATACAACTTAGGCTTGGAAGACGGTTGCCAGAACTTGTCGTAGCATCTTGTCACAGGAAAGCAAGCATTAGAGGTTACCTAAAAGAAGTTTTTTCAATGAAATATCTCAGTACATTTTCGCGTGAAAGGTTATACAAAAATCTAGTAGAAACGTTTCTTCCTGTTCCCCTATATAGATCATTATACCGTGTAGGCCCAGGCCGGAATGCCTTAAGCCGTGTAAAGAAATAGAGGTGTCACCTGGAGCTAAATCCTTTTTCCTTAAATTGCGCTCTGGATGAACATTGCCCGTGAAAACGTGGATGCAAGAAAAAGGCTTCTTTGTTCCTTGGGCGATGATTGTCTTCTCTGCAAAAAACTGGAAACAATTGAACATGTTTTTTCTTGGCATCTGGGATCCAGTCTTTTTCTGGGATGTTCTCCAAAAAACTTTGAAAAATTATCTGCCTCTTGATGCCTACGGCATTAGATTTTTACCAGTATCAAATGAAGAAGGAATACCTTTCGATTTTTAGTTATGTTACTGGGCCTGCACAGTATAGGTAATCCATAATGGCGGTGCGCCATGCTGATGTTAATGCACGTCCGGTTCGGCAATACCACTTTCAATCTGTCTGTTCATTCGTGGAATCACGAAAGGTTCAACAGGAAGTGTCCAAATGGCTTCATCACGTGGAAAGCCTTACACAGATGAAAGAATTTTAAAAAGCCTGTTAACTTTGACACTTTTTACTTCTTTTCTTTTGTTCATGTTTGTGCCCCGCCGTGGTGGTCTAGTGGCTAAGGTACTCGGCTGCTGAACCGCAGGTTGTGTGATCAAATCCCGGCTGCGGCGGGTGCATTTCTGATTGACGCGGAAATGCTGTAGGCCCGTACGTGTGCTCAGATTTGGGTGCACGTTAAAGAACCTCAGGTGGTCAAAATTTCTGGAGCCCTCCACTATGGCGTCTGTTCACAAATCATTGCTCATGTTTGTCACAAATCATTGTTCATGTTTGTCCTTTGATGTATATTTGTTTGTGAATGTTGTATGCACACACGAAATAAAAAAAACAGGCGTAGCTCAGTGGTAGAATACTGGGCTGGCACCCAGTGGACCCAAGTTTGAGCCCCACTGTGTCATTAGTACTAGCTTTTTTTTAAATTTCGCGCGATGTGGTTACGGACACCGGCAGCGGCAAACAACTACGGCGCTTCGCGAGACCCGAGTTGTGATCTCATAACAGCTTTCGCTGTAAAATATCGCTAACTCCATATTCCTATACTTAATCGGATATACGAAACACGTGCTGCCAATATTTAACATATCAGTCATTTTCTACAAGTACAGCAGACATTTATAAGGCATCTAGTCTACATAACAACGCACCAACGCGCCACTTCAAAAAAGACCTCTCGAAGAAACAAGAACTAGACATTGAAACATCTTGAACAGTAATACCCAGCGTTACGATAGAAGTTAGAATGAAAGGTGAAAAAAAATGGCGTCAAGTGAATATCCACATCAATGCTGATGACATTTGCTCAATATTACTTTTCTACTTTATTTTTATTCTCTACTTGTCGGCATTAGTTTGTGCCCTTCATTGAGGGGACTACGTTCTGCGGAGCTTATACCAAGCAAAATCATTAAGGTCCCTTCTGATTATGCGAGCAAAGGTGAGCTCAAACAGTGGAATTGGTTGCAGAACAGTAAGTCTAGTGTAGAGCTGCTGTATAAAAATGACATCTTCAAGAATATACTCAAGGGTTCGGAAAAAACACGTGTACCGGCAGCTTACACGAAGGAGAAATGAACAATAAGACTTAGTTCACTCAAATTTGACAACATGGAAAGGCAGGGGGCTTTAAAGCCTGCTATCCAACTTCATAAAATAAAGACGAATCAATACACAATAAAAGAAAGCAAATGAAGAAAAAGAACCAGAGCAAGGAGTATATGCGCATACGATCACTATTTTTTGTCACCTTCAATTAAAAACATCCGCACATTTCGCTGTTCATTCGTACGAGATTACGCTATATGAAAATGAACTTTCCAATCTTTGAACGAAATGAAGAGCTGTGCTTCTCAAGCTTCTCATTTGGGACAACACTTGAAGCAGCCAGTACAAAATCACTCTGCGACAAATTAAGACTGCTACTGCAAAGCACTAGCCGCTCCCAGGATGTGCAAAAGTTTAGGCGTAGCCTACTTGCCTCATATGTACGCCCCGTACGTTTCCAATGCCTGCTTTATAACTTCGCGTCTTTCAAACGCGACCCTCTCTTTAAGTCCTCTGTGGCATACTCGCCAATAAAAAAAGGACATTGTTATTTTATCTCCAGCACTAAGATCCCACTTTGCCATGAAAGGTAAAACTCACGCCAGAACCACTCACGAGTGCTGCTCTACAGGAGCTGAACTTACTGTGAACGAAAGGAGAATTATAAACCTTCTGCACAGGCATCGTTCGTTACGTGGCGGCTGACGTGAACTCCTTTTACGACATCGGTACCTGAATTCGTAACTTTGGCGGTGGCGACTCCGCTGCATCAAAACCACGCTGGCAAAACCGGCGTGCGTGTTTCGGTCGCGCTCTTTTGTCTGCTGTTACCGATGTGCAGACAGAACCGGCGGGCATACCAAGTAAACGTGGACGGTTGGGGGGTAAAGCAATGTGCGTGGCGGGGACTAGTGTGTGGCGCTGAAGGGAAGTCCAATCAGGATGCCTTGGCGACGAATCTCTGGTGGCCAGAGAAGCGAGGTTCCGTTGTCGTGTCTCTCGCGTGTTCCTAACCTTGCGTGCGCCTGATGTGACGAGCAGCACCTCCGAAAAGAAAAGGGGGTCGGCTTGAAGGAAACTTGGCTGCCGAGAGAAAGTGTGGGGCGGAGTTCTTGCGAACGTGCTCCGTTTTCCTAAGGGGCTGCCCTGTTGTCTTCGCGGTAGCCTCCGTTACCCTCTTTCCTGCGCGCAAACTGCATCGCCGTTTCGTGATCTTTCATACTTGTTCCTTCTTTTTCGTTCGTTCTAGCCTCCCCGCCGGATCGCCGAAGATAATCTCTTACCTCCACCACGAGCCAGTCGTGGCTATGCCGTTTCCTTCCTCCAATCTTCTCCTCGCGTTCTTTTTTTCCTCTCCAGAATCTCTTTGAGACATCGATCCACACGCGGTCTCCTCTACTCTCCTTCTAGCATCACCGTTCCCGCCTCCTCGCAGTCCGCAGCGCCCTCTGGCCCACAAGCATTCGAGAGTGCGTGCCTGCGCGCGGCAAGATAGCGGTGGTTTTGATCGCGGCTGTCACGCTACATTGTGTTCTAACATTAGGCCGGACAGCCCGAAAGGGCCAAAACGGCTCCGACGGTCTGTTATTCGGAGCGACTGAATAACACAGCCGGGCAATGAAAGAGCCGAGAAACCATTTAAAATTGGAATAAAGGTGGGCACTATTTTCTCGTCGCGGAGTATTCCGTACGCGAGAGGGTCTAGGCGACCACCCTTCTCCGGCGGCGCATGCGCTAAGCGGTGGCGCTTCGGATGCAATGAGCGGAGAGATCCCGGTGCTCCGAGGAGGCGAGCGGGAAAGCATGCTTCGCGCTCCGGCTGGCAATGGTGGTCGGGTCCGGACTCAGTGCTGCCGCATTCCGCTGAGAGAGTAGTAGCCGGTGAGGAGCACCGCAGACCTGTCCTCTCCTTCGAGGTCGCGACTCGTGGACGTAGCAGACAGTTCTTCGTCGTACCGCGTCACGAACGTCGCGTCGTCTGCTGGCACCACACATCGCACTCGCGCTTCGTCCATGCCGATGATCTCGCACTGAAGACGAGCAGCGTGCGCCAGTCGAACACTTCGCATGTGCCTGTCGTTGCACGTGTAGTTTGACAACAGTTTTACACGCGGTGATTTTCTGTTTTTTTTTCTTTTCGCGTCTCTTGTGGCGCGTAACATCCGCTGAGCTTCCACGCTCCTGACTGACACAAGTGACGTGAGAACCATGCTTCGAAGCGGGGAGCACCTGTCCAGCGCGTTATTCAGACTCGGCGCTACAATCCTGACTCTTCTACTGGGCGCAACACGCTGTAAGTCCCCGCATGATACTGCATTCACACACCGCGTTTAGTTAGTTTTCGTTCACGCATTACCACTTTTCAGATCTGTCTCGTCTATTCGCCGATATGAGGCCTTAATTCTGCGCGAAGCGTACCACGTGAAACTTGTCTCATCCATACTCAGCCAGCATTCGAGTACTCATGCCGCAGCCGGCACGTGCTATTCCATGCGTCAAGTCAGTCGTTTCGCGTGTAACTTTCTCGCCGTTACGCTTCCACTGAAACGATGGCACCACATCCCGAATTATGTCGACTCCTATATTTTTATTTTTATGATCACCACTTCTGTACAAATGCTTCCCCTCCAACAAGTGAGAGCGAGCTTAACATTCCGTTTAACCTTCTCTGAAACTTATCGTATCGTGAATACAACCACCACCATACATTTCAGGTTGGAGGAATACGTATCAAGTTTTGCTGGTTTGAACTCGGGCTCTTCCTCGGTGCTGTCACTCTCCGCGATAGTCTTGTGATTATTGTTAGAGTGTACTAGAATAAGAGTGTACTAGAATAAATGTTCTAGTACACTCTATTATGGTGCTTGAATTCCTACCCGAAAGTCGCGAAATCTAGTCTCAGCCACGACGGCCACATTTTGATTGAAGCAGAACGGTAGAGGTCCGTGTGCTTAGATTTAGGCGGACATTAAGGCACCCCAGGCGTATCTAAATTTTCGGTACCCTCCTCTGCGGTGTCTCTAATAATCACATCGATGATATCATGGAGTTGGGGCGTAAAACTCCAACAATAATTATACTGACTTTTATGTGTGTCTTATCAAGCAATAATCTAATGAATACTACCAAGGTCATGCATTTCAGGCGCATAGCTTCCATGATTTTTGCTGGTTCATGCTCATGCACTTCCTGCTTACCGTTACACCACCCTATTGCACAAACTTCAGCGCACCGCGCAGGGACGACGCATGTAATCCATCTGTATCTGAAGCTACAGCTGCAGCTTTGTGCAACTCGTACGACAGTACTCAACATTAAGCGTAAAGAAATGCAGGGAAGAGAATTAAGTACACAACGTAGGCCGTTCTCGTCCCTTTGTTTTTTTTGTGCTAATCGTTTTTCTCCTTTCTTGCCAACAACGCCGTATTCTTTCCCTCGTACGACAGGTTCAGCGCGAAAGGTTGTTTTGTTCGCTAGAACTTCGAAACGCAGACAATATGCCTTGACAGCCACACTGTTGTGAGCCTGGTACACTAACTGTTTTCCGTGAAACATCGCGTCTGACGTTAGCCGAAAAAAAAATAAAACAAGTTTACTCGCAAGCGAACATTTTACGCAGTTTCTGTATGCAAGTGAAAAGCGACCATTCGCTGTCGCTGAGCACTGGCGAACAAAAAAAAATATTGGTTTCGTTCTACCTCCCTGCCTGATTTGGAAAAGAGCCTCGCAAAATAGAGTAATGTTTTCACAGCTCGCGGAGCATCGAGGGGACGCTCGAACCTCAGAGAAGGTAAGTAGTGGTTCCGCGGTAATTGAGTTTTCCAGGGTACTGCGTCGAAAGGCGTTGCGAGAACACTGCCTGTTTTGCATACTGGAAAGGATCGCAGCTGGAATGCTTGAATGCCCGACCCTGCTGGCTTTCAGGGGGAGAACTATTTCCTTAAGTCGCGCGGGAACAAGTTGAAATCTCCAAATACAACAAGACTAAAGCAGCGAAAGGCATTTTACGCTTGCGCGGCTTAAGTGCATGACTTTGTCCTCGTAAACTCCCGCTCATTCGTGAACTGTTCAATTCGCACAGTCCATTTATTTTTATCATTTACTTGTTTCTAGCGAGCTCCTACGGAGGTTCATGAGTACGTGGGCCATCTATGCCATTCAAAGTGAACCGGAATGTGCTTACGGCGTCATCGGAATCATCAGGCAGGCCATCGATGTGCACGGTGTAAACAACAGCGCGTAGTTTTCTGTATTTAATCGCTCGCAGGCTATCGTCAACTTGGCTTTTTTTAATCCAAAGCTTGCCGTATCCCAGTGTGATCGAACAGAACAAGACCTCAGCCGGTAGCCCCTTAATTCGCCTCAAGAAAATAAACTAAATGTACAATGAAAAATTTGGAGTACGGTCGAGCTTTGCCTTCTAAAGTAGAACGTGATAGCTTAATCAGGCCCTGAGCACATCGTCTTAACTGTTGGCTTCTCTTTTGTCATGCCTATATGCATGTCTGGCACCAAATATTATGTTTCTTTCCTTTCAATCGACTTCCAGATGGCCATGAATTGAGATTGTGGACATGCCATTATTTCAAAAAACGTTGGCTCAAAATGTTGATTAGACGAGAAAGAATAACCTACACGCCATGTGTGTTTTCTTTCGTGCGCCGTTACTTTCGCGCTATATAATATATTGAGAAAAATAAGTTGAAGCACGCACTTTATTAGGGCGAAAAAAACACATTCAGTAGTAGTGCTGTGGTAAGGCGATTTATGCAGATTAGTGATACAGTAATCTCCGGTATCCACTCACTAAAGCTTTCTTTACTCACAGTTTGACATTAGCGTTAGCGATTCGCCTCCTGGTTAGTGCATTTTCCCGCACGTCATCAGTGGTAATCTGTGCTAGAGGCGTGACAAGTGCAACAATTTAAACAGATATACCCGCTTGCTTGAATACTCTAGCATGCGTATGGATTCGATTATATGTCGGTCCGCAGGCACAGAATTGAAAAAAAAAACCAGAAATCCATAAGCCACTTCCTAATTTCACAGCCACTGAGCCATTATGACTTGATTTGACATCATGCTTGTAAATTCTAAAAGCCTGTGCCACTGTCTTAATTTTTTTTAGTGGCCATCTGAGATCTGAAGCATTAGAAAAATACGCACGAAATGAAAACATATCCGACTAAAATAAAATTTCAGCGCTGAACGAGTTCAACCGATGCATCTGGTTGTCTGAATACTTTCGTGGCTATGTGCAACAGGTTAGGTTATAGAATGAAAGCTGGAGTTATTTATTCGAAACCACTATATTATTCTAGAGCGCGTCGTTGTAGGGCCCTTTAGATGGTTAACTTCGACTACGTGAGGTTATTTAATGTGTACCTACATCTAAAAAGGTGAATTTAATTAAAGAAGTACTTTTTTGCAAGCTTGTTGGTTAATTTTGAACTTGTAAATGTACTGCGCTGCTAACACAACCCCCCGAAGCTATTGTAAAAAAAAAAGGACTAGCAGTGCTGTGTAACTTGTCAATGGCTCGCTTTTAATTGCGGTCTCAACGAAAACCAACAAACAGTTGATAAATGCGAAAGAATGTATCAGATACGTTTTTTTCCGGTCTTCCGACTCAGCTATAGTAATCATGGTATAAATGTGAACAAGTTAAAGTGCACGAAAAGACAACTTGCCAAGAAATCGAGTGGTGTCACTGGCTACCACTGTCTCCTTGACGTGCACAGATAGCCAATAAGGTGCTCGGGAGGACGACTGCATGCCGCTGTAGCTTAATTGGTATAGCTTGTTCGTGCTTGTTGCCTGGGTGTGTGCGTGCGGGGATGAGTTTATCGTGTTTTCGCGCTCTAATTACATTTTAACAACGGTAGAGCCTCAACAACGTTATATGAAGCTTGCGGGTTTAGTCCTATATACCAGTGGCAAGCTGTCTTTTTGTGCGCTTATTTTCGTCGCGTATATATCGTAATTACGGCCAAACAGTTCGAATTACCACAAACAACTCGCCCTGTACATTTCTCGCTTGGTTGTTCGTTGGTTCTCATCGAGGATCTGCCCTTATACAAGAGCCTACAAACCTTATGCATGAAGGAGGTCACGAAAAAAAAAAAACCCTTGGTATCCCGCGCTCTATCCTCTCGCGTCCCTGCTTATCCTGCGCCTTTCGGGGATGCGGCCCGCTCGTATATTTACAAGTTGTTTTTTCTTACTTTTTCTCTTCCCTAATCCCTCAGTGTAGCGCAATCAACGGGATGTCTTTCCCGTTAACCTCCCTACCTTCTCCCTTTGTCCGCTTCCTTCCTCCTTCAATTCGACTCAATCGAATTGCGGCCGCAGTTGCCGCCAGTGAAACCCACCTCCTCGACAACTGCAGCGCTGCAGCTTAAATGCTACGCTGCTACGATTGGTGGCTTTCATTATACATAAGGACCGCAAAACTGTTACACTGGCTTTCGACTAGTAAGAAGGCGCTTTCAATAGGTGGACCGATCATGAGTGCAAAGATAACCGGGAATAAGCTTAAAAACAGTACCAACGTTCACATAACCACTCTCTTTGGCCTCCGTTCTCCTGCTTTTGACACGCTGCTTAACTATAGCTTCCACAAAAAGTCACAACTTTGCCGCAAGGGCGAAGCAATGAACGCGATAGCAACAAATTGGAAGGTCACGCGCAGAATTGCAAGCAGATTGAAACGCGCCCCTTGCTTCTCGCGCAAAAATAACGCAGGAAACGTACTCACAGGTACAGATCAACGCTAATAAGTGTCTAATTTGTTACTTCGCTGTGTCTGAAAAGCGCGCTATTTTTGCAAACGGAGATTGTATATGATTGCCGTGACCTTTGTGCGCTCGGTAACAACATAATCGTTGCAGGGAAATTTCAAGGAGCGCCAAGACATTTTTTTTCTTTCTTGCGTTTTCATATACATAGATACGTATACATATACGGTGCATGACATCAATGCCCACGTCCACGTCAGCGGCGAAATCCAGCCGAGAATGTCCATATTATTGCTATCGCAATAAAAAAATAGTATTCTGAACCTATTATCACACATGTACGGGCAGGCAGTTTCTGTTTTGTCATGATTGCATGAACAGCATAGTAATGGCGAGGAAACAAGGGGCCGACGAATTACTTGTAACAAGCGTTGAATGGAAGTCATGCTGTGTCCTCGTTGGTCTCTTGTTATAGTGTTTCTCCGACGTATCTTATGTATTCATGAAATACTATCCCGGTTATACACTTGTATCGCAATACGTTTAATATTACTGCTGATACTGACAACCTATTCTGCGCAGTAAACCCTCACTCACGCGCATGTTGCCGAAAACAATTTTCGTTAACCTCACATAATTATGGTAGCTAATAAACATTTTTATCTAATGACATTTCTAAATATAGAATACATATACAAAGGTCTCATTTCACCGTCACCGATTGCTCTAGACATGCATGCATACGGGCCCCGGGGATCGCAATGTGCACGCAAGCCCGCATTCATTAACCGGTGGAAGGCGGTTGCATCGTAATTTTGGTCCCTTACTGGTGAGTTTACTTGCGTCCCGCATCGGCAGGAAAAATTAACAAAAAATGACAAAAACGACGGCAACTTTTTTGCAAATCCCAGCGCTCAAAAAGTCCACTGCAATGATTTGTTAATTAACAAATTTTCGTCATAGGAGCGAAGTATGTGTGTAAACATAGGCTAAGGCTTCTCGTTACTAGTCTGAACAGCTTCCTTCTTTCCATCCTTTTTCCTTCTCTTGTCTTTCTTTTCCGCTTTCTCGTTTTGCCAGCGTAGGGTAGCCAACCGAAGAAGCTACTCAGGGCGCTTTTACCGTTGACGATAAGGTCACGTTGGGGGCTGGTTGGTACGTCTTCACGCTTCTGATGCGCTTGAGAGTAGGGGAAGAATAACAGAGACGACACAGAGTCATGTGCATCAACCTACGTTGTCTCTCATTTTATATATATATATATATATATATATATATATATATATATATATATATATATATATATATATATATATATATATATATATCACAGCTGGTAATTTTTTCATCCACTTTTCTTTCTTCTTTCTTCTTATTTACATTCCATTGGTTCTAATAACTTCCCCTGTACATTCCTTGGCATTACTGTCTGTTATATCTCATTAATATTGTGTTAAAACACGGCAATACGAGCCCTTAGGTATACACTTCTCTCCCTTATATATATATATATATATATATATATATATATATATATATATATATATATATATATA
Source organism: Rhipicephalus annulatus (assembly GCA_013436015.1). Classification (NCBI taxonomy): domain Eukaryota; kingdom Metazoa; phylum Arthropoda; class Arachnida; order Ixodida; family Ixodidae; genus Rhipicephalus; species Rhipicephalus annulatus. The sequence continues at coordinate 120,762 of WOVY01001534.1, forward strand.
TATATATATATATATATTGCAGCGCATCAGAAGCATGTTGACCATTGCCCTTCTCTACTTTGTCTGCGTTTGTGCAACTATGTGACCCAAATGATATGGAGGCACCCCTACATAGAGAATAGCTTTCGAATATAGGCCTAAGTGAACATACAGCTGCGAATGCAATGAACATACTCTAGGGAGATCACTGTCTGTTAGAGTGTACACCTGAAAAAAATATGCAGTTTGGGCGACAAAGAAAAACGCACCCCTGGCTGTTCAAGATATCTCTGCTATTAAAAGTTGAAAAAAGAAAGAAACTCTGTTGATCATAATGCCCAATATGTGAGAACGGGGACAAGGAGTAAGAAGAGGAAATCAGAAAATAACAAGCAGGAATGCAAACCAGACGCGCGGCTGGTTCACTACCCTACTAGATGAGAGGGGAAGAAATTAGAGAAATAAAAGCATGAAACAAGATGGAAGGAGGCGCTATGAAGGCGGGACATGTCGCCATGACAATTCTACGCCTACAAGTCATCGCTTAGCCCAGACAATTTTATATACAGTGCACGTCCAGATAGGTGCACGTACAAGAACCCCAGGTGGCGGAAATTTCCGGAGCCCCTCACTTGCGGCATCTCTCGTAATCATATCGTGGTTTGGGGACGTTAAACTCCAGATATTATTATTATATATCGCTCTCTTTTTGTCTGGGTGAGATCGCATTTGTGTCATGAACGCACGTGCGCTTGATGTTTTGTGCGTTCGCAGAAAGACGGACGCCTGGTCTGCTGACGTAAACGACGCGGCAAAAATATCGGTTAAAGAAAGCTAAAGAAAACAGCACAAAGTTGTCTAACGCATGGCCCACTTTTAAGAGTATCATGAGTTGTTGGCGATCCTTATCATGCTTCATTACGAGGCCGGATGCGTCAAGGTCACGGGCTCGGTGCCGTTCGGCCTACTTCCTGTTTTGCGTCGCAAGTCTTCAATTACGGCGTAGTTTTCTACTGGCGAATTGCGCCTATTTCGGTGCCTCTACTTGTACGTTTTGTTTCATGCTGTAAGACGTTTCCTTTAACGTGAACTCTGGGTTATTATATGAGCAGTGGGTCAACACAACACAATGAGGAGCTGACGAAAGCAGTCTGAATACGAATGATTTCACTGCAAGAGAAGTCGGCTTTGTATGGTTGATGCAAAAGTGAACGAGAGAGAGAAAGAAGAAATATAGGAAAGGTAGGGATGTTAGACTGCGTCCAGTTCGCTACCCTACACATGGGGAGGGAATGAAGGAATAAAAGAGGGAGAGAATGAGATACACATTGCATACCACACACACAGTCCAGGTTTATTGTATCGCATAAGGCGCCTCCGTTCACGAGGCATTACCCGCGAGGGAAATGTTTGGGTTTCCGGTAGAGGCAAACTTTGCTTTCTCGTTTTTAAATGTGGCGTTGTAAGCTGAACCTCGATTCCACGTCGTGTAATATTAGTCGTGCTACATTATAATGCTACCGTTAAACAGAATAAGCTGCAATTCGGCTAATAGGCTTACTTTGTGGAAAGTGCCCTTCTTTGTTGGTTCACAATATGCGGTCTTTTGTTCCTTGTGCTCGAAAGATCGCACAGTGATCAATATGGTCTTCGCTCAGACTCATGGACAAGGAGGAGTCATATGCGCGTATATGCACGGAGGACCACCACGTCACCGAAACATTGGAACGATGAGGGCTGCATGAGGCGTATGCAAGGAGGGCTTGCTCTGTTGTTTTGCATGGATAACTATCAGGGTGTATATTTACGGAATGTTGATAAGAACAAAAGATTTTTGACAGCACTGAACTTGCACGTACAGTGGAAGTAACTTCGCGCGCAGCAGGTGCTCTGGCGTAGCCGAGAGGTGAGAGTTCACACTTCGCCTTTGCGTGCGTATATACACGCACACATACAAACACACGCACGAACATACAGTAAGTATGGTTAAAGATTCCTCCCTGAAATAATTCGCTGACTGTGCCCCTGCATATACGCACCCCTTTTTTGTAACATTGTTGCGTTGCTTTTGTCTCAAACTTAACTAAGAAGTGTGTGCGCGTGAGAGAGAGGGGGGGGGGAGGCAGGGGTGTTAACTAGACACCCACACGGTCAGCAGTAGTTTCTTACATTCTCACGGAGATGGCGAGACATAGGCAACAGGGCGATGGAAAAAAAGTTTCGTGGATCTAAGGCCCTCGTTTAATTTAGTAGGGCTGGAGTTCTTTCGCTTGCATAATGTAACAGTATGTACCACTCTATTGCGACGCTCTCACATTTTCTTTTTGGCAGCGTGGTCACCAAGGCTGATATTAAGGCGACGGCGGCCTCGACCTCGTCCGCAAAGAAACTTTCGATACGCTACATTAGAAAAAGCGCGATATGAAATGCATATCAGTACAATCGGTAAAGTCAACTTTGATTGGATTTCCTCCGTGCAAGTGAAAGCTAAGAAAAACAGATTATGAAAGGCGCAGGCGTGTAATGGCTGAAGGGAAAGAAAGTGAGTTAATAAATGAAGCACCGCCACAAACGAAACAAAAAAAAATGAAACAGTGTTGAAAGAATTTGAAAATGAAGTCGCGTGGTGATAAGCGGCTGCAGTCTACAAAGCTTCGGCCAGCAAGACGAAACTCTAACGTAAGGAACGAATGTAACCTATAAGAAAGCAGGATACTTGCAGAAAAACCACTATAGGGAAAGTAATTGTGCATTCTATGTCAGGAATCATATCATACTAGCCAATCTAGTTACAGCTAAAAGAATATCATTCGAACGAAAGACTTCAGAAAACCTAAAGCAGCGGGTAGCTTGTTTAATGGTAATTTCTTCTCGCTCTGCTTGTCCATGTGAAGTCCATACTTTTTATTGCGATTGCCCATTTTTTTTTCCTACATCTTGTTATATGTTTAAGGTTGAAGGAAGCAGACTAAAATAGCAAAAGAAATTGACATAAAAATAAAAGCTGGAAACGAAATACAAAGAAAAACGATGCAAACGTAGGGTTGTAGGCGATACTTTCCTTCCTTCCCTAACATGAAGACGCCATTGTGTTTAGCAACTGGCCAATCTCCTTATCTTTCCATCTGTTGATCCCCCTCCCTCTCATTACTTGTGTCAAACTTAATAAGTCGTCACGAGACTGCACAAACCTTGCCACTCACGGTTATGGTGTAACCACGCTGCTTGACACCGCTAAAACGATTCAACGCCTAATTGGTAACTTTAGGACAGTAATCTACGATTGCAAAGCGCGCCGATATGTTGCACATCGCTTGGTATATGCGCGTCAAGCTTAGTAGTAAACGCAATTCAATGTGTTTGGTGAGGTGTGCTGACGATCTACCAGCGTATTATTTTTCTTCGTCTGCTGTAGGATAAACGCTAGGTAGAAGTTAGCCTCTCTTGCATACTTTTAGAATATTTCGCAGGCTGGAAGCGAAAGAAGAGTAGAACTCAAGGGAGTGACATTTTCCACAATGGTCGAAGTACAGCTAAGCTGTTCTAGTGCAAAGTGAAATGCTTATATAATAATGAGCGAGTTCGGGAGAAAGGAATGAATTAATAAAAACAATGAAGTGAAAGCTCCACGCAGCTTGGGCCTATCGATCTCTGATATCATAATTAAAGTGTCGACGTTTGCTCTTACGTTACGTAACGGTGACCGATTCGGCTATGGCGCCTTTCTACAGTGCCGTTTCAACATTATTTTTTTTTTCAACTTTCAATGAGAGAGTATGTGCAATCTGGCACTTCTCTTGCTCAATTTCATGTGCCGTCTATGGCATAGCATACTACTTGCCGCTCAATTAAAAGAATAGTGTGGGTCGGGAGTTACATGTATGAGCATGTAACATACTAATGCGAAAAAATTTAGCTTAATCGATGCAAGAGGAAAAAAAAGAAGGGGCATCAAAAACCGCAACGCATTTTCAAAATACAGTGTCGCCATATTGTATAAGAAAGGCTAAAGATATGCTTTCACACTTTCCACTATAGTTGAGTGACCCAGATTTTTTTTCCCCCGCTTCTCGTAATCGCGCAGCGACCCAAGTGCATCCCCGCAAAGTCGCATCGTGAGGGAAATCCAAACACTTTCGGAGGCGTCTCCTCAATAGCTGGAGTGAAGCTCGCAATCCGTCGTGCCAATCTCGGCAAAACAATCGAGTGGATCTTGATCCCCCCTTACTTCCCTACGTGCCCCGCGCAGTTCGCGTGCACTCTCGCTAGTCCCCGTTCCGTCGTGCCAGACGCAGCTGTCGATGATGGCCTCTCGAAGCGGCGTTAGATCCAAATCCATCACGGTCACAGCCGCCCGCCTATGTAGTCGATTGGCCGAAGGCAACCAGCGAGCAGCCAGCGGAGCGGAAAGCTGTGATGCCGGCTGAGTCCTCGCAATTTGCGACACCGTTTTTCCCCCCACTCTCCCGTGTCCCAGTCGTGCGCTTCGGGGCGGGTCCAGAGATGACGGCCGAGTCTGGCTCCATCGGCGATGCCCGACATAACACCCGCTTCCTTCGAAACTTCGTCGCCGCTGGCGTTGACTCGGGTTTCCTTCGGACGTGTCTCGCTCTTTGTTCTTGCCTTTCTCTCTCTCTCTCTTGTTATTCTCGTCTCGTCTTTCATCTCCATGCGAGCTTTGAGAGTGCGATGACGTATGGTCTGTCGTGCGATAACGGTGCAGCGGGGTGGGATAGCCCGGAGTTCGGCGTTACTTAAACGGCGTCGAATCTTGGCGCAACTGAGGCTTTGATTGGGTTGGAAGGGTGCGTGATAAACTGTCGACTCGACTTGTTGGTTGGAGACCTTGGTGCGGCTTGTTGGAAACCTGTTGGAAACCTCTTTGCGAGCTAAGGGTGCCGACAGTCGTACGACTGTTCGGGCGACTAGTGTTTCTGGCCGTCATAATATTGCTTATTAGAGGTTATCCAAATGCTTCTTTCTTCCTTTCTTTCTTCTTTTCTTCATTTTCTTTCTCTTTTTCCTTCTTTCTTTTTCCCTTGTTTCTTTTTTCTCTCCTTCTCTCGTTCTTTTTTTCTTGTCTTGTTTTCTTTCTCTCTTTTCTTCTTTCTTTCTTTGCTTGTTTCGCTCGTGATTTAATGCAGTACGTGGTAGTCATGGTGACCAAGCCAAGTTCAAAGCTGTCGAGCACTCTTCGAGAAAGCGAGTCCTTATGCAGTGACGTCCAAAGAGACGTGTATGTCATCGGTCATCGTCGGTCAATTGCAATGACGCCATGACGTGGTCCGAAATGAGAGACGAATGTCGCTGTTGTTACGCTGGTCATTCTCCACATTTAGTGGCACTGGACACTTCGTTTTTCACTATTTCATCGTCCCTGCCGGAAGGTTAGTTGTTACAGTTAACCTGCTATATCGCTTATGCTTTATCCTGCTATTGCCCTTTCAGATGGAAAAAAAAGAGATACAATTTACCTTCCCTAAGGTCTAAGCGCGTGAAAACTTTCATTAATAACGTGGTTCGAATAAGTACTGCGCATTCACGCATACTTCTGCACTGCGTTAAATATGCGTAATCGCTTACTTGCAAGCCTAACTAATGAATGGCGAAACAGCGCCAAAACTGCTACACGTGGTGATTTAGACTCCATCAAATGCACCGGACTAGATACTAGGCTCTAAGGCGCTATGCTAAGTGGATACTGTACATACGCACCACCCATTACTGTCCTCATCTTCATCCTTCTTTCTCTCCCCCTTCCCTTATCCCCCGTGCAGCATAGCAGGCTAGAGCGAACTAGCTCAGACAGACCTCTCTGCCTTCTAAGAAATTCTCTCTCTTTCTCTCTCTCTCTCACTATGTTTTTTTTTCTCTGATTCATCTGTATTAGCATTGTGTTGACCTTTCTCGTTCTGTTTCTTTTTGTTTTTTCTTCTGCATTAGCGCGTCCTAGGTTGGGGTAATCTGCTTATTTGTTTTTGAGTAAATGAGCATTCATGACGTTACAACTGTGTTTAGGTTGCCTGCACTAACCAACTTCATTTGCGCAAACGTCCAACGACCAAAGCGAGGTTCTTCAAACTAGGGAGAGGTGCACGAAAAAAAAAACACGACGGTTTGAAGTGATTAGAAGTTTTAAACACGGAATGTCACCGAAGCCGACGTTCCGCAAAGTGCGCTTGCATTCGTCGTTGCTTTTACGAAGTCGACTTCTCGAATCGTCTACTCCGGAGACCTTCCTTGTTAAATGATTTCTCAACGGCAAAGTCAGCACCATGAAGATCTTCGTGGAAATAACGTCAATCTTTCTCAGAATATGCACAGCACGACGAACACAAGAAAAATCATGAGCGATTTAACATCAAGTTTTCAGATCATTAGCTAAAGCGCGTACCACGCTCAGTTGCCTCATATAATTCTTATCTGCCTGCGTTTCTTTTTCTTTTTTTCTGTGCAGTTTCCTTTATGTCATCGAATGCGTGAGCCATGGACAGTTCACGAAATAATAATCAACACGCGTATAACATCCAGCGTCATACCTTCTCTTCAAGAAACGTTGTGCTTCAGAACTGGAGACGACCTCGAAACGTTCCAAATGGCAGACTTTCTAATCACGCACGAAGCCAACGTAAAGATTTTGGTGATTGCGCCAGAACTTCTGAACTGTTTTTTTCTCTCAATACAGACTCCTTTCAGCGTAACCTTACTTTTTTTGTACTTTGATTTACGAAAATTTCAAAAGAGGTAGTATCCGCTGAAGGAGCCGTTTGCTCTATAATGTATTGCCGTACATGAGGCAATCGCAGCAATTTTGCGAACGCTAACTGCGGCAGTCTTCGTCCATAACCATGCCAGTAAATTGAGCAGCTGTTAGGTCGGGTGCAGCTTGTCCAAGTTCTGCTTTTTTTTTGCTCATTAGCAGACTGTGGTTGTGCGCCAGACTTTGCTAAGAGAGGCGTCAGTTGTAAAGATGCAGAGAAGACTCGCAGAGACTCGAGTGACGCAAGAACCCAAGCAATCGGGCACCCGGAGTTAAGAATTCAGCGTAGAGCGCAGCGTATTCACGATTATGGTTCGTTCCAGGGAGTTACAAATTGATTCTGTGCTTTTGTTCACTCGCATGTATTCGCGATATGTCCATTACTTTCGCTGCTGCTGCTGCGGATATTTGTGGGGCCAATACTTTGGGCAGACTAGAAAAGCGCGATAGCGAGCGAGATTACTCTCTGAATAAACCGACAGTGCAGTATATTTCTAATACGCATATGTATACAGCAGCGAAAAAGAATGGCACGTATTCAAAAGCAACTGTACGAAGGGAAATGGAAAGTTTAGAAGAAGACTGAAATTCATGTCTTATCAGACGACCGGTCAGCTTGTGTAGCATACATTCAAGCAATAAGTATCTGTGACAACGCTGATGAAGACTGTCGTTACGTCAGACAGTATGAGCAAATGTGTATCGGTTTATTAGTTTCACCACGTGTTTCGTTTATGCAGTTTTGTAATCGCCGCTGCCAGCATGATTAAAACGTTACGTGATGAAATTCCACCTGTATATTATATAAAACTCTGTGTCCAACAAAAAAAAATAGCTCTAAAATCTAGACGTGTTTCCTCCACCTGTATGCTTCAACAATACGAAAATGTGGTGACGCCCAGTATTACACGTACCTTTAGATTAAGATGGCTGGTAATAATGAAATTCCCGGATATGTTAGCCTGGTTTATCAACTCACTTGCTGCTCGAGGTGTCGGGTGGGGACTTCTTGAAACAGCAGTGAGTACTACGTGACTAATGGGGCTCTTGTACAATACTTAGCTTATGACCACAAGCACGCGAAGGTATTATCTTGTGACATCAGATTGGCTGAAACCCCAGTTTGGGACAACTGTGATAGCGCGGGAACAATGTAACATGTGTTTCGTTACTGTCCTCGTGACTCTGTGCGGTGACAATCACTCGTAGTCGCTCTAATTAGTCGCCTTGAGCACGCACTGGTGAAGGTATAGTAACCGTAGTAGAGTTTAGTCCTGGGAAGTCGCTGTAAATAAAGGCGATAAACGCGTGGCTGAAATTCTTAAAAGCACGCTTAACCGGTCCGTGCCAATGGGGGAGGAGCGTTTCAGTGCTCTATAGTCGTGTCTCTCAGGACCATTAGTGAAGTTTCGCCAGCCAAGCCGTTATTAACCTATGTGGAGTATTGACTAAGGACTGTGACTTTGAGTGTGTGTGTGCTTAAGCTCTTTCTCCTTCCCCCTCTCTCTCCTTATCTTGTTGTATAACTCTCACGTTCAAACTCGCCCATTCGTTTCTATGGTGTAGGGTAAGAATGTCGTTCGCCTCGGTGGTATAGTGGTTACAATGCTCGGTTTCTGAATACCAGCCGTGGTGGCCACATTTAGATTGAGGCAAAATGCCGGAGAGGCCTGTGTATACTAATATTCGAATTCACGTTAAAGAACACCAGGCGGTCAAAACTTCCGCAACCTTGCGCTACTTCATATCTTGTAATCATATTGGGGTTCTAGGCCATAAAACCTTAGTTATTGTTAGATTAAGGTAGCATACAATTTATTGTAGAATGGCTACCTTTCCTTTCTTTTTTCTTCTTTAAAGGGCCACTCACCAGGCTCCCAAAATACAAAAAAGAGCGCAATATTATTTTCTGATATTTCTCGTACTTCTTGGTGCACTACTGTGGCGTAGACAGTAGTTCCCGTGACGTCTACAGCGTACATGCTCTCGATTTGTTGATATACGCGAAATATCACATGTGATTTGTTTCCTGCACTGCCTTACAATTGCAGCCATCCATGTGTTCTTTTTTGTCTGGCATGAATATTGTGTATAATCAACCGATAAAACTTCAATTTTGTGCGTGTTTTTACAACTGCACAAGCGGTGATAACAGCGCACAGCCGTGAACCGCGAAATCCTGATAGACTCTAGCGGTTAGTGCTGATATTCTTCACATGCAGTCAGGATCTAAGGGGCGAGGAGGATGCATTGTGTGTATGAAGGAGAGGATAAAATGACCCCCTCGTCTTTAAACATGGGGTGATGAGTGGCCCTTTAAAACTTTATTGCTTATCCTGTACATGACGTGAATGCGCCAGCCTGGCTATTCCCATGACGGAACAGGGAGGTCGAGCCTCCAGGCCCTGTTATGGGCGTACTGGACAGTCAGGATTTGATTGTTGCAAGCTTGCAATCTGGTAAGCCTTTCGAAGCGTTCACGCCTAACACCGGGCCCCGGTAAACCGCAGTTTTGGAGAATGTGGTCTAATTTGCCTGCATTTTCGTCGCAGGCTTTGCATATAATTTCTATTCCGCTCCGCACCACTCCCTGATTTGAAACGGTGAATAGTACGATTTTGTTTGTTGTCGTCATTGTAAGTGTAAAGTGTAACGGCTTGTGCTCTGTTTGATTTGCGGGAGAGTGCGGATAAATTATTCTGCCCGTATAGAAAGAAGTGTTCAGTGATCTCATTGTATGCGGTCAGTTTATCTTTGTGTAGTGGAATAAATCCAGCAGAGTCGGGGCCATTTGTACAAGCGTGACGGTGGGTGAGATCGTGGTCGACGATCTCACGTTCCTTCCTCCTTTCTTCCCCTTTTGCTCCCCGAATCGTGACCGTCGTTGCGTGAAATCGGAACGTATACCTCGCGTCCACCAGCAGAACGTCCGAGCCGCAGAGGCAGCATTCGTGCGGGAATAAAATATGCACACCTAATGTCATTCCGCCGGCGGTTTCGGGCATGAGACCGCAGCGCATTAAAGAGATTTAACTCTTCGTGCGTTACATATTAATGTGTGCTGCGCTTCTCCCACGAACCACGTCGACAATCGAGAGCGGTGCGGTGAAGCAGAGAATCCTCCAGCTGAATCTTCTGGATCGTTTCCATGGATACCACACTTACCTGGCAACCACTGCATTCACCTGGGAGAGGTGCTATTGAATATGGTGATGCTTTTTAGGGAATCTTAATAGCTGGTAGATTTACCTTTACTAATGTATGTGCAGTTACCCTAACTAAACGTCAACATCGCAGGTACTCGAACTGAATGCAAGCACAAACCTCGAAGATTTACGGGCTTTGACGGAGTCTTACGAAGCCTAACGGTACTGTAAGCATCTGCGTGACATGTCTTTCCTATTTTTTTTTCGTGCTCTAAACTTCACAAACTCCTTTCACAAACTTCACAAAAGGTTAAATAGGGCACTCTAACGCATGTATATGAGTTCGTTGAGGCTGTACAAGTAAAATTGTTTCTGTTTTTAACAAAAAATGTACTATTGAAAGCATTATTTATTCCACTTTGGGAGAATGATAGACTGACCCAGCACGCCACGATATAACCTAATAATACGCACTCTCGTTCTAGCAAGAAGATGCGACTGCGTGACTTTATTGCTGTGTGCTGCACTGCGTACAGTCTAATGCTGTTTTTCATTCATTTACACCATCGTGCTGTGCGATTATGTGGTAGTTTATGGAACTTTTTTGCAACATTTGCAGCAAATGTCATGCGTACCATAAGCGCACAAAAACAAGTTGAAAGCCGTCGCGGTTACCTCGTTTTATCGGAACACTGTCGGATATAATTTTTATTGGCATAACATGAGCGTGTTTTACTTTCAATAGACTATTTATTTTTCTAGCTATCTTTTATCGTCTTACTCCTTGCCGTCAGGCATGTAAGCAATTTGTTATGTCATCGGAGCAGATCTTCAACATTATGATATGGTGGCGGGATCCGGAAATATAGACCCACCTGGGGTTCTTTAATTGACAGGATTCTAATAAACAGAGGCTCCTATTCTAATGTTTTTTTTCTAACCATTCCACCACTGCACTGTTACTTCACGTCTGCCATCTGTTGTGCTTTTTTGTAGTACCTTTTGTACTACCTGTTGCACTGTTTTTTTTTGTTTTTTTTTTCTCTCTCATTTCATACATACCTAACTAACCTGACTTTAATACCTAACACTACATTGCGTTTACCCTGTCAGATGCCTCGCAAGTGCGTCAGAAGCACCTGCTTCAAACCATAGCTAGTAATAATAATAATAATAATAATAATAATAATAATAATAATAATAATAATAATAATAATAATAATAATTGGTGTGTTAGGGGGGCAGGGTATGTACCAAAACCACGATATGAGGAATACCGCAGTTGAGGGCTCTGGCCATCTTGACGTCTTGGGCTCTTTTAAAGCGAACCGAAACATAAGCGCACGAGCAATTCGCTTTAATCGAAATGCGGCCTACGCGGCAGAAATGCGATGTTGTGACCTTCGGGCCAGCAGTCTAGTACACTGACTACTAAACCACCATGATGGGTAACTATATTATCCAAGCTAAAGCTTTAGACGCTTCATCAAACTCGAAAGTTAACTCACACGTCGTAACATCGCCGCCAACTCGAGTGACGAAAAATCGTCATGACTTTATGACGTCATCATGACATCCCAAATCCCCATAACTAGTGACGTCACTCTGACGATACTTGAACAGGTCAACAGGCCAACAGGTACGATCACGCAGGCAGTTGAAAACCACGTTAGCCACCTTCGATCTTGGAGGCAATGTGAAAACAATTAGGTGCTAAAAGCTCTCGGTAGGTGGCGAGGCAGGCTCTAAAGATCACATGTAAAATAAGATTGGGTTTGCTTTCTGGTCATCCTATGGGAACGCGTAAGGGACGCTGCAATTTCCTTTGTCCTCTTCGCCGATGCTTCGTCGTCAGAATACAAGTTCGATTGATTTAAGCCATCATTACTGACACCTTCGGTTGACAAAATTAAAAAAATGGTTCATTTCTCGACACCTAGATCCTATTGCACATAAGAGCACAGAGAATAAACGGTTGGTCTGCCGCAGCACGAGCGCCGTTTTTCACCGTGCCGAACTGATTTCTACAAACCGTCTCGCTCGTTTTTTACAAGCCCTACACTTCGCAGCCATTAGGACATAATTGCGAAATAAAACGGTGTTCCGATCGGTCGAAGGGCGGATGCCGGTAATTAATGAGTTCGCCCGCTTATCTTGGTTACCTCTCGTGCACTGCTCTCTAGCGCCCAAGGGGAAATACCCCTCTACCACCACCACCCCTCTTATCCTCCCAATGCCATTCCCCATTCCTGTCGAATTATCGCTATACGACGAGTAGCACTCTCCAATGAGAGACACATCGCTCCGACTGCGGCCGTGGTGTTTCCCGATCGCGAGCTGGCCATCATCATGTCGCTCGCTCCGCATCCCACGTCGCAATTTTCTTCGAGGCTTGGTTTTAATTAGAGATGTGAACTTATTTATTTGTGTGCCTGTCTCAAAACGTGACTTCATTTGACAGCACGGAGATGGAGAGGGTCGAGATAGCGTGCGTTTTACCGTAATCAAAGAAACGTAAGCATGCCACTTATGTAATTGCTATAGATATGTAGATGGAGTGAAAACGTTATTCGAAGGGATCATTACTGGCACAGTGAACCTCCTTCTTGTCTCTCGGTAATACCGTACGACATGAAGAGCGTGAGCTAAAAAAAAAGAGAGAGATAGAGAGAGAGAGTGTGAGAAAGGAAAGGCCGGGAGGTTAACCAGATATTTGCATCTGGTTTGCTACCCAGCACTGGGGGCGGGGAAGTAGGGGCAAGAAAGAGGTAGTAGATAGAGAGAGAAATACAACGCACGCGCACTCATAAAAAAAACGAAAACACACACGGGAAGGGCGTCCAGCTACAACCGTTCAGTAAGGCCGGTCGATCGCAAAAAGTGCAGTAGCGCCCTCAGGGCCCTCTTCTGTGAAGTCGCATCCTGACGATACTGCAGAATTCCCTGCTCCGACAGAGGTTAATCATCTAATTTGTTGAGTTCCTTGCGAAGGCACAGTCGTTGTTTACTATACGCTAGGCACTCACAAAGAATATGTTGAATTGTTTCATCTTTGCCACAGTGGCCACAGGCTGCGGTGTCGGCCATCCCAATGCGGAAAGCGTAGGCGTTGGTAAACGCAACGCCCAACCACAGCCTACATAGCAGGGTCTGGTCTGCTCGGCAAAGCCTCGAGGGGACTTGAAGACTTAGGGTAGGGTCACGCGAATACAGTCGGGCATGCTTGAAGTGTGGCTGATTTCATTGTGATGTGGTTTGCTGGCGAGCAAGCCTGCGGAGCTTTCGTGCAGCATCTGTCCTAGAAAGTGGTAGTCGCAGTTTATGATCTTCTATGTGGAATTAGCGGGCAGCTTGATCGGCCCGTTCATTGCCGATGATTCCGCAGTGACTGGGAAACCACTGAAATATAATTTAGTGCCCTTTCTCAGTCATGTGGTGTATAACCTCTGCTATCTCTAGTACCAGCTGCTCGTGTGGATAAGAGAGAGATAAAGATGCAAAGAAAGGCAGGGAGGTTAACCAGACGCACATCCGGTTTGCTACCCTGCACTGGGGAAGGGATGAAGGGGAAAAAAGAGGTTGTAGAGAGATAAGAAGGAACACACAATCACGAGCACACTCGGGGGAAGCACACACAGTCTACAGGCGGTCGCTCAGGTTTGTTGACTTTAAGTAAAGTAGGAGTGCTTTAGTCGCTTTCGGCGCAACTGAGGCAGATGCCAAAGTCCTAGAATCTTCTGCACACAAAATGGTCTGGAGTCAAGTTGATTCAAAACCATCCGGAGCTGGCATCGCTGTGTGTCGTAGCAAGCGCAGCTGCACAGGACGTGTTCAATGGTCTCTTCAGCTCCGCAGTAGTCGAATGTAGGGGTGTCGACCATACCAATGCGAAAGGAGTACACCTTTGTGCACGAATGCAACACCCAACCAAAGGCGGCATAACAGTGTCACATCGGAGCGGGAAAGTTGTGACGGTAGCATTATCTTGAGCGAAAGATCTAGTTCATATAATTGACACTTTTGGAAGCTTGTAGATGACCATAACGTGCGTGTAAGATCTCGAGCCAGCAGGTAAAGTTGTCTTGCTGCATCATTCCTTGATAGAGGAATCGCGACCACACGGGTTCCTTCATGCTACAGCGTTTTGTACATTCTTGAGATCTGGGCCGAACCTCCAGAGGTTTGCGCTCGTGAGGGCTCGCTGCCATATTGGCCATTAGCATTCTCTCATATGTTCAGCGTCAATATTGGCTCAAGTTTAATTCACTTTGAAAGCTGGTAAAGGCCGTGTGGCAAAGCCTTCTCTTCCTTTACACAAGACTGAGATGAGTCACCGAGATGCGCACGCCCGAGGACAATTTTTTTATGTGTGAAGCTCCTTACGCCGTGGGTCGTGTGTACCGTATTGTCGTCGTAGTAGCCAACTCTCGTTTATACATTAGAATGTCCGCTGGATGGCGGTGCTTGTATATGATGAATATATGATGAAAAGATGCGAGATGGCGCTAGTTGGAGTGTTCACTAGATGGACGGACGGACGGACGGACAGGCAGGCAGGCAGGCAGGCAGGCAGGCAGGCAGGCAGGCAGGCAGGCAGGCAGGCAGGCAGGTGGACGGATGGACGCACGGACGGATGGACAAATAGACAGACAAACAGACGGGCGGATGCATGGACGGACACTTCGTCCCACTCATCATCAAGCCGGGATTCCTTTTTTGTTCTCTCTGAACACGCCTGTTTGACTGCATGCAAAACAAGCTTTTTTCATCCGTATAAGCTTCGCTGGATAATCGTGTTCTTGTCCTGTGTTCCTTGTCTCGTAACACGTTATTTTGGCGCTCACCTTTTTCGCCACAAATCATAGTGTAACGGCCTTTTACGAATGTGTTACATGTACATGATATAGTTCTGTGCACCGCAGTCCACTACACCATATAGATCGCTACACCACTAGTGCAACACAACCATCGCAGAAGTCAGACTGCTCCCTTTTTGACATCGGCGAGCCCCCCCCTTCCCCTCCCCCTATTTCTCCAGCACTGCGCCGTGTCAAAATCCCCCTGCCATTCGCAAATTGGACGCACGCAGCGAGCAGTCTCCGTTTTTTTTTTCTCAAGAAATACTCATTTGCTTAGAAAACGACGACTCTCATTGACCCGTTCTTCTGAACTAGATACCGTCTTCGTTTTATTTCCAAATTTGTTTCTGCCCTGAACGTGGCAGCAAATAATCTCCCCCATATTTAAAGGAGAAAAAAGTGGCGCAGGCGTAGCGCGGGGAGGGGGGCTTAGCAATTCTTCCAGTCTTTCGTGAGGCGTTTCGTTACTTTTAGTGCAAATGTCTCAACTAGACTTGGCGCCGTCTACCGCTTATTCTTACTTCGTTCTGATTTCTCACAGCCGGCAGCACATCACTCACGCCGTAGTGTTTCTCCACTGCTCATTTGCATACTTGCATTTGCGCGCCGTTAGTCTCAAGTTTCCTTTCAGTTCGTTCCTTCAAGAATCATGTTTTCTGAAGCGACAGCTAAGCACGATGTGTTCGCCAATTTGGCGCTGCTTGAGTTACGAATGGTTTTTTTTTCTTGATTCTCTGCACGCTCCATCGCTTAGACTTCAGCTTACTCTAAAAAAAGAACTAGTAAAGACGCGTTCAAGTGTAGCGTGACTTAGCAACTTGTTAACTATTGTTTCACATCTACGCGCAACCGTTTCCGTCTGAGTTTAGATGTTTGCATCTCATTACGCATTTCGCTTTTATCACATAATGACATTTATTATAACAATATTTGGGGTACTACGTCCCAGAACCACGACATGATTGAGAGACGCCGTATTGGAGGGCTCCGGAATTAGCGGCCACCTGGGGTTCTTTAACGTGCACCCAAATCTGAGCACACGGGCCTACAACATTTCCGCCTCCACCGGAAATGCAGCTGCCGCAGCCGGCATTCGAACCCGCGACCTGTGGGTTAGCAGCCGAGCAATCTAGCCGCTGCTCCACCAAGGCAGACCATATAATGACACTTTGAGTTTACGGCTCTAGAAACAATAATACGTGTTACACTAAAATTCATTCCCTTTGCAGTCACAATCTTTCTCCGCGTAAACATCCCAAAGTGTGCCCTTTTTTCTAATTTTTTTTATATATCCGTGCTTCCAACATAGTTCTCTGTATTTTGAACAGGGCTTTAACTCATACTCAAGCTAAGATTTCCTATTCTTTGTGAAGATCGATAAGAAGAAGCCTAATAACGTTCCTCGGTATTGATTTTTGGGATGTTTCTCTTTCCTTTTGTGTTCTTACAAAGAATCGCGATGTAATGAGGGTCACATATGCAAACTTCAAATTTTCCCACTTAGTTGGAAAGTATTTTGTTTGAGGCACGCTTGGGGATGGCTGCAGCGAACGCAAATACGTATTTGAGCGGCGCATCGCGTATAACACACACGGAGTGTGGCCAAGAGACTTTATACTCTTCTCAAATCGCCCTCCAGATTTGTAGTTTTCTCTTGCGTTATTTCACTTCTTGCCAGTTTGAATGCTGGAACGTTATTTTTTTTTCTCTTTTTGGACGCGCATGCAAGTTTGCTATAGGCACGCGTAACTTCAAATGAGCGAGCTTTGAAAACATGGCGTGGAGGAACTATAGATATAGTCGCACGCATGGGCACAAGCGTCCACGCGCTCTTCTTCGGGATCGCAAGAGCACGGATTCACGAAGGCTTAACGCGGCCACGGTACCACTTTCCCGCTCGCATGCTCATGCTAACAGCGAGAGTCGAGCACGCATGACCAACGTTCAGAGTCGAATACATTTTTTTGTTAGTGCCATGCAGCGGTGTTTTCGAAAAAGTCTGTCGATGTCATTCATCAAAAGAAAGGGCGAAACCTAGTAAGCGCATCAGAGCGCAAGTTCTGAATCGAGTTTTCTCCGAACTTTGGTGAGAGAAAAAATGAAGCTCCTAGAGCTATGATTTCCATAAATACTGCGGTACGTAGAGAACTCTTTTGTGGGACCTCTGATTGGGGACGTCAACGCTAATTAGAGATAAGGTTTCACGTAAAAGCTCGAAAACAAAAGAAAGGCTATCAGGTTTCACATAAAATATCGAATAAAGAAATGGCGATTCTCTCTGAACGGAAGCCCGTCTTATTGAATTAGTATATTTTCTCTTCACCGTCCCCGTTAGTTCAAAGATGCGAATATAGCGTTTCTCTGAGGTATGATCAGTGATTATTTTTTTTCGGCTTCTTCTTACTTTAACGCCGAAGCATACTCAACATGCGTAGTATGCAACGGGTAGTCCCGTCTTCCACAGTCAAGTGAGCACTTCACGTCTCTCTTTATTTCGTTATTTTTGTGTCTCGACGTGTGCTCAGTTCGGAGGGTTACGATAAAACGCAAGGAAAAACGGGGGATCGAGCTCAGTCGGGCAGTGTTCCGCAGGGGTGTGGTGGCCAGCACGTCTCGTTTCGTGAGCTACGGCGGTAATTGCGAATGTCTTTTTCTTTGGCGCGAAGCACTCGCGGGAATTGATCGGAAAGCCGAAGAACATTCAACCTCCTCCCTCCTGCCTCTCCTCCTTCCATCGGTCCCTGCGCCCCCTCTCACGCACGCACGAACACACACGTGCATTTTTTTTCTGTCCTTTAAGCGTTTACACATAAATTTGTGTTTATGCTTTCGTCCTTCCATTCTTGCGCTCATCGTTTCGTAGCAGTCAATGTACCGCATTTTTTTTTCTTCACGTCTAGCCTCAGTACTCGCATTGCTGAGATCTTCTGCTCTATTCTGCCTATATATTCATCCTTCGTGAACTTTATCTACTGAACCCGAGTTGCTGAACGGGCTTCGCCTTCAGAAAACTCTCTTATACGTGGCCAATTTATTTGTATTTGGCGTTACAAACGTAAGCCCGAATTTCAGCTTCCGTCCCATTTCCCTTCTCTCTCTCTCTCTCTCTCTCTCTCTCTCTCTCTCTCTCTCTCTTTACTTACTTATTCTATCCATAAGTATCTTTTTCTCTTTTTTTCTGGAGTCCCTGCATTTGCAATTTCCTGTCCCTCCAGTTCGACAATATGACCTGCGAGCAAAGGTGTCGCTTTGTCCCGAAAGTTTCGCGAGTCGCGGGATGTATTAGCCCCCGACGCGTAATCCCACGAGGAGCACAGCCGTATAGGACCACTCGATACCGTTACCCGTGTTGGTGGGGTCTTGGAAGCCTTATATGTCTACATTTCTTGGCGTAATATGGTTACCCATGCGAGCGCAAGTGACTGATAAAAATTATTTAAGGCTTTTTTTTTCGAAGACTTTCGTGCTAAGCCAGCCCTGGGCAAACTTTTTTCTTTAGAAGCAATATATAAATCCAATATTGGAGGACAAAGTTGAAGAATAGAAAGCAGGCCGTGCGAAAGCTAAATATGCGCAAAGCGTGGTATTCTATATTTCGTCTCGCGCGACAATCTAGGCCGGTGGATCTTCTGGGCAGCTTTAGGACTAAATTGAATCGTTTTCTCGGAAGCTTCACAGGCTGCCCTGTGCAGAAGGAGCGCAATAAGGGAGGCGAACAAAATAGCGCTGCTGGTAGAAAAAAGCCTGGGAATGTCCGGAGAAGTCAACTACGACTACCTTGGGGAGCATGGCAAGGTGAATTTCTTAGCGCACAAAAGCAAAGGCAGACGAAGGTGAGACGCGTCTATCTTACTCCCCCATTGCACCTACTTTCGTGTTATTTAATAATATTGGCTGTGCTGGCAAGTTAAACAATGTAAAATTTACTGGACTGGTCTCAGGGCCCTAAACAAAACTCCGTGAATTTATTTATGCTACGAGCCTTACTGCATCGGCTGTGTGTGTGTGCTCGGGATCACTACGTCTGGCCGTGACTGTCACCTAGCACCTAAAGTTAATGTTCATGTTGCAAATTCAGCATTTTAGTTATTATTTTATATCTCACCGTCTGCTTACGTGCTTAGATTTCCTCTGTTTTGTTGGCTCTCTCTCTCTCTCTTTTACTTTTACCGTAAAATTTCTGGAAATTAAGGTTAACATTCCGTTGCCTAATATGTTTGTTTTGATGAAAGGAAGGCACAGGGGGAAGAAGAAAGGCAGCTATTTTAACCAGTCTAGGAAAACTGGTATATTCTTTCCACTGAGGAAAGGAATGGTAGAGCGTGAAAGCCAGTTGTAGACAGAAGGAAGGAGAGTGGGAGCACACACGCAAAAGCAATACTGCTCTCAGTCACAATATCTCCTTTAGTCTATGATGGCCAGTGCAACTCTGTGATCTTTAATAATTTTAGCAATACCTTTGTCTCCTTCATACGTGATGACTACTTGGGAAAACATTCCAATGTGGCTACTGCCGTGATAAAAGGGGTGGAGGACCATATTCATCGGCCCCGACGTGGGAAGGGCTCACAACTATAGCTTACTAGTGCCTTGGGACCTCAATTAAGCCCCGCCGCGGTGGTCTAGTGGCTAAGGTACTCGGCTGCTGACCCGCGGGTCGTAGGATCGAATCCCGGCTGCATTTCCGATGGAGTCGGAAATGTTGTAGGCCCGTGTGCTCAGATTTGGGCGCACGTTAAAGAACCCCAGGTGGTCGAAATCTCCGGTGCCCTCCACTACGGCGTCTCTCATAATCATATGGTGGTTTTGGAACGTTAAACCCCACATATCAATCAACCTCAATTACGTTTGTCGAAGAACCGACTGCTTTTTGTGAACGGGCTGAGCTAGAGTGATCGCGACATGTATAGAAAGAGAGAAACAGGAGATACAGGAAAAGCATGGATCTTAACCAGTCTAGAAGGACTTGTATGCTACCCACACGCAGAATGAAGAGGTGGGGAAGTTTTAAAATTGAAGAAAGGAAAAGAGAGGAGCACGCGCAAAGTCGCACACCTCACAGTCATAATAACCTCGTCAATCGATAACCACCGTTGCAAGTGCGATGAGTTCAGACGTTGAGCACCGCCTTTGTCGCCTTTGTCCGCGATCACATCTCAGGATCGCGATTCTTCCGTAGTCACCCTCTGCGACCTGCCTCATATTTATATCTTGGTTTCGGCGCCTGAAACACTGACCGTTATTACTATAATACATATATCGTACTTTTTGTGTAAAGCCAGAGGCTTAGGCGTTAAGCTAGTTTCTCAGCCATGGTGGCCAATAAAGTAGCTTTCTCACTCTCTCTCTCTCTGTACCTAATGCTACGGCCAACAATAATCAGCTTTTTACCCATCGTTAGAGGAGGGGGGGGGGGGTGTGTCTTAGCAGCACGTGCGTGCAATTAAGCGCCCACGCCTCTCGCATACCGAAGGTACTGCCACCTATCGAACGGCACGCTTCGTATCGAGTAAACTGCATCGGGAGGCCAAAAGGCGGCTTCGTCCAAGCAGTGCACTGAGGGGACACTGGAGGCAGAGTTCTTCTCCCGGAGTTGGAATTACGTATTCATGGCAGCGTGCAGCCAGCGAGATTGTTGGGGGCCGTATGCGTGTATGTATATACTACACTTGCACAGGGACGGCGCTGGGCGATCTGGACTACGTGGCGGGAGACAGCGCACCACCCGCTACGGGCCCCATCACGTTTCCCTGATTTTATTTCCCGTTCGTTTGCTTCCCACATCGCTCGCTTGCTTGCGAAATCGGTGCAGCCCTCTGTATCTGCTGCCTTTCGATCGATCTATTTATCTCAGATTTTCTATATCACGCCTGTATTTTGCCCGCGCCCTACGTCCAATTTATTGCGCTATTGTTTTCACCCTCGCGTATCGCAGCGCTGGCTTCGGCTGCTGTCGTGTGCGAAGGCAGGGCCGTATTGTTCTGTAAAAGTGTCAGTGCAGGGTAATGTTGTTCCGAGCATTATGTGTGCCGGTATATTGCCTTATGTGCGTTTGCGTGTGTTTATTTCGTGCGAGTGCGCATGTGTTCTTGTAGGGTTTGCGTGCCTGCGTGTGTGTGTGTTTGTGTGTGTTTGTGTGTGTGTGCATTGCGCGTTTTAGCGCATGCGCATTCGAGTCTGTGGGCGCGTTTCTATGTGTGACTGCGCGTGTGAGATTGCGTTGGCTGCGGCAGCAGCATCAGCAGCAGCTGCTCCGTAACCAGCAGTGCCAACGTTGAGACCTTTTTTCTTTTCCTTCTGTCCCTCCTTTCATTCCTTCCTTCTTTTTCTCTTTCCCAATTTTCTTGCTCTTCTCAGTGGAAGCGCGAGGAGCAACCGTGGCTAGGCTCGTTAGCGGTAATTAAGATTAACGAGACTCATATATGCGGGCCCACAAGCGGGTTTCTTGCGGCCTTGTATCCTGTTCTTTCTTTCCGCTAGAGCGCGCGTTCAGACACGCTTTAGCCAAGAACGCACGGACGCACATGATACTGGTCGGTCGCGCCGCCGCTTCTTCTTCTTTTTTTTCTGTGCGTTTGGGAGATGAGCGAGCAGAGATGACTGCAGTGGTTGGCTGTGCGGGGGCGATGAGCCCTGTTCGGTCTCTCACGTTCTCTGTGCTGCTTGTCGCGCGCGAGGCAGATTCATGAGCGAACGCACTTGTCTTCTTTCATCATTTGTTTAGCGACGACGTCGCAAAGATGCGCGGCCGCTTCTTCGTCTCGCATGAGCGGCCCGGTTCATAGCCCTGGTTTGTTTCTTTCGCCCAGCGTTCGCAGCGGTGCGAAGAGAAGACAAAGAAAAAAAAGAAAGCAGCAGCGGAATGCCGGGAGATGCTGGTGCGAAATTTGCGGGCTCCCCTGGGAATTTACAGAATCTCGACGCTCGGCCATATAGCAGTGAGAGCAAACACGCTTACAAAGCGACGTGCTTTCAAATGAAGAAAAGGCCTAGCATTCTTTGGCGTTCGTCTTTTTTTTTTCAGTAAAATTCCCGAGTTGATCCGCCGCGAAGAGCAATATTCTAATGGAGCATCGTAATGAAAGTTTTCCTTGAAACTCTGTCTTAGCCCGCTTGAGATTCCAGAAGTCTCCCTAAGTTTTCTGGTGATGTGCGGTTGGGGCGGTAGAAAAGTTGATAAATGTGTTGTGACTTATAATTGCGTTGTGTCGGCTCCAGCGTGTCCTAATGTCTTTGTCACCTTCTTTGCCGAATCTTCGATTCTTTCACTTTTCCTAGATGAAACATGATCTTATAACTGAAAACATGCTGAGATTGAACGTCTTGAACGCTAGCATTTTTCTTCCACGCACCTCACGAAACTCCGAAAGGTTTCTCTTATTTTACTACATTGGCAAAAGCAAAAATGGCGTTCTTTCTTCTTTGTTGAGTCAACTTAAACACACCTAATGACGTGCGCTGCTACAATCAATTTTCATTTGCATGCAATGTCACCAGTGAAGTAGGAATGCAAAAAGTTTCAGTCCGAGCACTTCCCCCGCAATGATGATGACCATGATGAGTAAAACTTCATTTTGGTCCAAATCGCAACGCTGAAACTTTTCTGTCACTGTAATTGTTCTTTAGGGGGGGGGGGGGGGGACGCTATTGAATCGGTTGCGTAGTGAGCAGTTATCTGACTCGGTCTCTGAACACCAACGCGCTACGAGCCAACGGCGTCTCGAACACTGTGCGTTTCTTTACTTTTTTTATAAGCTTCAATAAATTTCCCGCTTATGTCCTGTCATTTTCTGGAAATGTTCCACAAGTTTTGAGTTGTTTTCAGTATTCCTCACTGCGTCCTTAGTCATCACAAAGATTTTCAATCCCGCGTCAGCGATGCCTCTCATCTTTTCGATCCCCGTGAGGGACATTCAGCACACCTCTTTTCTTAATTGGCCCAGTAATTTCTTCTCTGAGTGTTGTAGTTAGCGTTCACGGGCAAGATCAACGGTATCTACATGCACCAAGTCGCAAGGAGTTGGATTTTCTTAGCATGTGTGGATTCATTGTGTTCATACAGAGCACGATACGTAATAGGACTGCCTTATATGCTTTATTTGCAGTGAAAATTTCTTCTAGGCAACAACCAGAAGCTGTATTTCACCCAATTTAAGCTTTTATACTCTTAAATGACAGCTCGGAGTGGGATTTTTCACGTTGTGCTTATTCAAAACGTGACACGGCATTTCAGTAAAGTGGGCTTCCTCTCACAAATTGTATGCTTGCAGAAAAGCCAGCTTTCTAAATCGCGTACTCGGGAGGACGTTACAAAAGGGAGAAGGAAGGAGGTTAACCAGAAAGACATCCGGTTCACTACCCTACACTGGGGTATTCAGGAAGGGGACAATAAAGATGGAAAGGAGGGAAGTGAAGGAAAAGAAATAGGGGAGAAACAGACAGTGCAGCGTGTAGAACACCACCGCAAGCCAGAGGCGTCCACACAAACCCGTCTTCCTCAAGAAACGCAAGAGGGCATTCACTGCCTTGTGGGCTGTCAAGTAATGTGGACAGTGCCGTAATAGCACCTGCAAAGAAAGAGGCCGATCACCCAGTCGCTGCATTGCGTTGACAATTACTTGTCTCTCCGAGGCAAATCGAGGGCAGTGTCACAGCAGGTATTCAATATTTTCATCGGTGCCGCAAACGTCGCATGCCGCACTGTCACTCATTCCAATTAACGTGGTATAGGCTAATTTCAAATCGCGAACGCTCACGTGCATTGTCAGCTTTTCACGAAAGTCGGAGAAATCAGAGCGTCGTGTGTTGCCACCTGACAACAACATCTGGAGCTTACGGAAACTAAGGCACAGGTTTTCCCCGAATTATTGGCTGCGCTATACAGCCCTCCCAAGCTGTACACTTAAACGGAAATGAAACTCGAGCCTCTTCGTGCTTCAACCATTCGAAACGTCTAACACGCCGAGTTGGTGCCGGCAATCTTTTGCCAATACTGTTTGACGCAACAAAAAAAAAATGCTAGCGAAGGAAGCGATATAGTGCGGGACTAGTCATCGCAGCCTGCTGTTTGCCCTTCTCAACCGAATCGTTTCTTAGTATTCAGCAAGAACAAGAAAACATCTTTGTCTCTTCGTGGTGTGGCCACGTTTCAGGAGAGCCTACCAACCACCAGCCGACATGGACTCCGGAACCGGAGGAAGAAATGAAAACATTAAAAAAAGAAGTAACGGGTAATAGAGTTCCAAGTTTGTGGAAGCAGGGCGAACAGTAACAAAGACTTTCTCAGCGCAACGATAATAATGACGACGCCACCAGCGGTCCAGCTGTCTCCGAGGAACGAGAGAGGAGGAGAGACGTAAAGGAAGGAGGTCGTCCTCTCTCAATGTGGCCCGCCAAACACCGCAAGAAAGAGAGAGCAAACATCTAAATGACGCCGCCTGCCGCGATAGCCAGAGATCGAATACCGCGAAGATGAGAACACAACAACAAAAAAGTAAATACGAGAAGAAGAATGAGTTTGGGGCGAGGGAAGAAGAAGCAGCTCTCTCCGGGGAGACTGAGTTATATATATGCGTTCGGTGGCAGCTGGTGCGGCGACAGGGGCAACCGGCATACCGTCTTGGATGCCCCAAGAAGACGAAGACGACGACGAAGAACAGCGTCGGGTCGAACGAGCCCGGTTCGTCTCGCTACGCGTGGGCGCACGCTCACCAGGTTGTTCTTGTTTTTGTTCTTCGACCTGCTACCCTCGCGTGCACCGGAGTCATGGCCGAATAATGGAGACGTTGTACCGGCCACCTGAGTCTTTCGGGTGTTATTGGAAGAGTTCGGCCGGTGTGCCACGATGTATGGGGACAACACGAAGAAGAAATGGGAAAAAGGGGTGACACACGATGGCTGCTCGACTCGTGTGTTTACCGAGTTTCGGGCGGTGGAATCGAAGAAACGTATTTTGTCGAGATAAGAAAGGGCGCCCCGTCCCGGTGTAGCGTTTTGGATGGCGCTGTTTGTTTACGTTGTTTACTCGACTTCTCCGAAGAGAGGGTGCAAAACTATTCTTCACAAAGAAGGACATATTGTCGCGGTATGATGATTTCTGCGACGTTCATAAGGTGCCTGCGAGTAGCATTTTCGGGGCGAGGCAATTTCTTTGAGTCGGAACCACGCGTGCCTTACATTTGCCTTAGAAACAGGTAGCTCTTTGAAGATGACCGACCGTGGTGTATTGTTGGGCGAGTCCTTCTCAGGCCATCACATGCGTAGCATCAAGAAAAGCTGTGTCAATATTCCGTTCGCAAATCTATTGATTCTACCAAGCCGGTAGCGATATATGCTTGTTCAATATGATATTGTGTCTCGCGTTTCGAAATTACACTGTTAGTGGTTGGGTGCTCGCAAAGCAACCCGATATTTGTGCTGCCTTGCGCAAGGCAAAAAAAATATAAATAAATAAATAAGATAGGCCAGCTATGCATTAGTGGTGCGGAGAGTCAGAAATCAGCTAAGTTGGTGGCCTTCTTATCTCTTTTTATTTGCTTCATATCATCCTCACTTCTTCTTTCTCAGTTCTCTTACATTATACTGTGCATTAATATACAAGACTATACTAGGGTTTGCCTTATTCTTCGTTCTTTCCTCCTCACGCATACTTCCCATTCTCAGTCCGTGCAGTACTATACTTCACGAGGCTATACTACGCTTCACCCTTTCTCTTTCTATATTTCCTCCTCATTTTTGCTTACATTTCCGCCCCCCCTTGCTATATATCAATCAATCAATCGATCAATCATATCAGTTCTACTTGATTAGGAGGAGTACAGGTTTAAAAGCTCAAGAGCTTGACGAGGTCCTGACCCCGTTCGCAAGTTTCATATATACTATGAAAGACTCTAACGCGGTGCTAGGTGACATGAGATGCAATATAACGTTGAAGCCGTCCATGGCGATGCTGGTTGCCTTGCGCATAATCAAGAATTTTTCGCCAAGTTTAAACAGCTGCGCTTGTTAAATAGTTGTGACGTAACTGTGATGCATAACTTTGTTGGTGATAAAATAAAGCGTAGTTTGGCAGACAAGTTAACTTCTATAATGAGGCTTCAGACATATACAAAGAGCGGTGTGGACTCACCGATGTAGAACTGCATATATGTATATGTGCTAGTTTGTTTCTCAATTCTCATTTTCTAACAATAATGTTTCTCAATTCTTATTTTCTAACAATAAAGCGGGAAGACGTAGCCGTTGCCAAGTAATGCTGATAACGACTCTTTCGTTTATTTTTTATTTCAATAAAAAACAAATCTGTATGATCGAATAAATCTATGTGCCTTGACATATGATTTCGGTACTAACTTAGCAAAATTTCAATGGTTGTACGAAAATCTTCGCTGACCCATCTTCGAAAAAGGTTGTTTGTTTTATTTGGCGCATAGTCTTATACTTGTTCCAGCTTGTATATTGAAGCACTTCAACAGTGCAGCTGCACCTATCCTAGCTGCTAGAGTCCAAACTAAAATCAATGCCCAGTTTTCAATTCTCTGCTTTCTTCTTTTGTTTATGTTCTGGAAACGAGTGTAACAGTTTCACAAACCTACCATGTTTTACATGAAATGTAACATGAAATGAAAGACATGAAATGGCTGAGACATGAAATGTCTTGTCTGAAAGTTAAATTAGTATGTATTGGCTTTTTGTCTTTGCTTGCACAAAATGTGCTTGTTTTTTAGCTCCGGTCTGACGGTCCCCGCACAACGGGAACGATAAAAATTTTGCGAGTTGTCAGCGTATGCATAGCTTGTTCACTCGCAGAGTGAAGTTTCAATCGTCCAGGTTAAAACAACGACAAGGGAAGTATGTGTGCTCGTCGATTCAAAGTAAATATGGAGCTATAGTGTTCGCGAATTTTATGCCCGCTAGTGTTTGCTCAGCGCTCCAAATTAGGCGTATAGCTTCGCTGAATGTTTGGAGTCAGAAAAGTGTAATTCCACTGCAATATACGCTTCAGATAGCTTCAAACGCATCGGCGCTTGTTGGCGCGTCGTTGGGACGCCATTTTGCAAGAGGAATGAAATCTTTTGGAACAGATAGTGGGCAATTTTAAACTTGCTCGAAGTAAAGGTTTCACCGACGTGCGACGCTGTGCCAGTAAAGGCAGTTACGCTTTTTTTGTTCTTTTCAGGCGCCGACACTTCGATGGTTGGATGGCGAAATTGATTAGCAGCAAAGCCATCTCCCATGGGGGAGAGAAGGCGCATAATTGAATCACCAAGGTCATTCGCTGAGTTCCTTACTTGCTTATTTCGATGAACAGAATTTCCGTATGAAAGAACGAAGGAGCAAAAACGATGGAAGAAGAAAAGAGTATGCTGATAGCGTCGCGACGGATGTATAGGGCGATATTTATTCCGTCACTCCCACGCCAGTGCATGCTTCTTAAGAGCTTAAGTTTGCGGCTCGTCTCTTGCGCTGTCTGTAATGCCTTTCGTTGCATCACTGCCACGCGCTTGCTAGAGTATGCACTTACTGCGAAAGACTGTGGCGACTGCGGGATAAAAAAAAAACAACGTGTGACGTCTCTCTAACTTGAGATAAAGCGGTAATGGCGACGCGACGCACTATGTCATTTGCCGCCCTGTTTCTCCGCTTGGGCGCGTTACGTTCAGCGAGATTTTGGCGCCTAGACAACGAAAGTTGTCATATTCGTCTTTCCTTCCTCCTCGTTATTTTCGGAAACGTACTTTTACAGCTGACACACTTTCCTTTTTTTATGTGGTGCGATAGCGCCGCGAGCTTGGCAGCGTTAAAGAATTGTTTCGCATATTCGTCGAACGACCCATCATCTGCGTTGGGGAGCGCGAATCTTCGTAAGCGACGGGGATAGCCCGTACTTCTTGAATATACCCATTGCCATCAAAGAGCTTGACAGAACGATAAACTTCCGAGCCGAAAGCACTAGAATAAGCAAATGACCATACGCGTTGTAATTGTTTATTGCTCAGATTTATGCATTTTCACTTGCAGTTTCCAGTTTTGTGTGCAGTGTGCCGTGTGTAGAGAAAGGCCGAGTCAGCATACGTGCGCATACAAGACTTGACATGGAAACATTGCCGCTTAACGCTCCAAAGCATGTTATGAACACTCCACGCCGTGCCTTAGAAGAAGGCAGTGATAAGTATGGACTGGGATACTGCGCTACGCCGTACGCACTTAAGGACGCAGATATGTGCAGTCCAACGGACCCACGACATGGCGGCGAGGTTAGACCTATCTATCCCGACGTGGGAGTGGCCCACTACGTGCTAGTTCACGCCACGACGGACCTAAATAGTTTTTTTTTTTCATACCATACAGTCAAACTCGCATATATCGAGCTTGCAAAAAGAAAAAAAAACAAAACAAGAACAAAGGTGAACTAGTTGACTTCACGGCATAGCTGCACCACAGTGCAAGAAAGGCAATGTCATGGCGTAAGGTTTTATTTTTCTTCTTCTTTGGTTTGGAGTTATTTCTGCGGGTTGTATTTAGGTGCTATTTGTGAACCAATTCAGAACCGATTTAAACAGCACTTCAGCACCTTCAGATGCAGTTACACGTACTTCTCGTGCGTCTGAAGCCTAATTCTTCATGGCGCCACTTGCACACCCAAATGCATGCGCAAATGCGTCCTTCTGCGAGAAAAAGCCACATATTTTCAAGGAAAAGCCAACTTCTGGAGCGTTTCCCGCTGCTCGATTTTCGACATATGAAATGATCCGGCTAGTTTTCTTCGATTATATGCGTAAACTTTTCTTGTACGAGCCCTAAAGTATTGTCTGTTCTCAAATAGTTTGATATAGTGGAGAATTAAATTCACCTGATTTTCATACAGTCGGGCTTGTCTGTATTGACGCTCAAAGTGCATTGCACATACATACATACATACATACATACATACATACATACATACATACATACATACATACATACATACATACATACATACATACATACATACATACATACATACATGCATACATACATACATACGTACATACGTACATACGTACATACGTACATACATACATACATACATACATACATACATACATACATACATACATACATACATACATACATACATACATACATATGTACATATGGAACAAGCCGCCTATACGTGTACAAGTATATTGTATGGTTTCCCATGCTATGGTAAGGAAACTTTAGACAACCAATAGACGCAACCATGCAACTCTGTGCCTGCCTCTCTCCTGCTACATTTTTTTTTGTCGAGTAGCTTATCCTATATAACTAATAACGCAGAGTGAAAATGTAGAGTATAAGATGATTTTACAATGAGTGAAAATAAAGGGTAGAAGGCCTGATGATTCAAGAACCTGAGGTGGTACCTCCGGTATCGGAGGCTTTCGCAACATTAATCTAGTTACGAACAGTCTGCATAGGCGGTATTCTCGTGCATTTCCCAACGAGAAGAGGCAAGGCATCACCTTCAATAAAAAGCCCCACCAAAATGAGATAAACGTTATCTTGTTACCAGGCGAAGTCCTTGCAAGGCACTCGCGCAGGAAATTGCGGCGAACTGAGAGAACCACGGTTTTCGCAGCTACTTCAGTTGCGTTTAGCATTCCGGTCATGGTCTCACTAGAAGTCTCTGGGAGGAGTTCTAATGTCTGACTACGTAATTGGATCCCTGTGAAGAGGGTTACATACCGTATACATTAAGCCTCACTTATACTGGCGGGTCTTTTGATATTGCTATAGTGAACAGTTGGCGCGAATGGTGCATCCAGGAACATTCTCCCAATGTTTGCCCGCTCCGACGGAGCCGGTTTTCTTTGGGCTGCTATCTCACAGCTTCTTTGTATGTAGCGAGGTCCATGCATGCATAATTAGCGGGTTTTGTGTTCCACTGCTTTGGTTGTAGCATTCTATGCGTAACGTTCAGTTTGTAACTGTGCTGTGAACGCAGTCGTTTCGCGAGCTCCGCTCAGTGGCGTCCCCGAAGAACGGCCCTTTCAATATTTCCTCCGTTTTGTGCTGTTTTTATGTCTTGTTTTTTTTTCGAACGTTAGGGTGAAAGCAGTAAGGAGACCATGGTGCAACAGGAGGAGAAAGGCAGCGCAAATGCGACACCTATTTACGGAAAAGCTTCTTTTTTCAAAAGTTTCACGTGTTTCACTTCTCTTTTTTTTTGACGGTAAGCGTAAGAGAAGTCGAAGCTGCTGATGTCGTTTTGATCGCTTCCCGCTCCCTCTCCTTCCTCTCTCGACATGACGGGTCGGCAATGCGGCGTTCATTGTTGAGCAATTTTGGACTTTAAGGTCATCGATTCTTCGTTTCTGAAATTACCCAGAGCCCAGAGCCCTGTTGTAACACCAACTTTTTTCTCAAAATATCGCATTTCTTTCTTTATTTCCTTCCTTTTTTTTCTTTCTTTCGTTCTTTGTGTTCTAGCGTTTTCAAAGAAAGCAAAAAAAAAGTGCAAGTACTCGCACCAGATTTCGCTAGCGCAAAAAGTGCCGCAAGAGATGCGGTTGGTGCGGATGCAGTAAGTGTCAACTTTTAGTTGAGCCCCTCACAACTTTTCGGCAGTGCCAGTCAAACGCGTCGCTTCTCGTCTCGGATAACACGAAGAAACTCGCGCACGATAGAAACAGTAGCATCAAAAGTCAATTTGCCTTCTTCCGATGCCAGCCTCTCCTCCCTCGCTAAGAGCGACTACTTTCAATCTTTTCATCTCACTTCGGAATGAAGGTGCATTAGCTGAATGAGACAGCTGGTATATCCAGGCGCATGTCGCGTCAGCGTCTGTGAGATAGAGAGGAAAATAGAATAAAGCAAAGGATCGGTATGACCGACACAGGCGCGAGGAATGAGAAAGTGAACAGATACCGCCCGCGTCTTTCGCTTTCTTTCTTTTTTTTTTCTTCATCCAAAGTCTCTTGGGTGCTGCCGTGATTTACGGGTTTTGTGGTCCTTCCTCAGGTTGCTCCGGCTTTTCACGTCACGCAAGGAAGAGTAGCATGGAAAATAAAAAAAAACATAACTACAGTCGTAACGCGGGCATGTGGCAAATAGATTGCACCTCTCGCCAGCCCTCGTTTGGTGCGCCGCTTTCAGCTCGGGCAGGTTGTCGACCGCATCTCAGCCGAACACGGCGCCTGGGCTCTCACTCTAGTACCTAGTTCAATCGCGTTCGTGGTGCACCGTTGCCTCATCCTGGAGATTGTGTTAGACCGGTCGCGCACAGGTGAAATTTGCATCAGGCACCTCTTATCTGGTAGTGGCGCAAGTTCTATTAGCCTCGTTCTTTATTTTTATTATTCCACGCATAGAGCATCGTGTTTGGAAGTGCAGAGAACTTGCGTCACTTCTTCGGGTGACGCGCCTTGTTGAACAATGCAAGGTCCTTGCTGAGCCACTGAAAGTTAAGTCGGCGATAAGCTCGGTGAACAATTTGGCGGGAAATCTTTACCGTAGGTGTTCACGGCCTCATGGAACCGCTTCAACCGCGCGCTAGCAAGCGGTTGTCTGTATTGCCTAAGATGCATATAAGGGTGTAAAGTTGAGTATGTTGCTAGGACATAATGAATCTAAGAACAGGGTAGAAGACAACGACCAGTGAATAACACACGCAGTGCTGTGTGTGTGTGTGTGTGTGTGTGTGTGTGTGTGTGTGTGTGTGTGTGTGTGTGTGTGTGTGTGTGTGTGTGTGTGTGTGTGTGTGTGTGTGTGTGTGTGTGTGTTCCTCGCTTGTCTTCCTCTATCCCGCAGCTCTTACGTAGTACATTCATCATGTGTTGAGCTTTACCTCTCACACCTTATTTTGTCTATCTCCGTAGAACAAACAGCCTTACGGCTGATTCCCACCGAAACTTTCATGCAATCTTTTATGAAAAACTGTGGACTGACTATGGCATATTCCGTCGAACCTATTGAACTGCCGTATGACATCCACATGCACGTGGTACTATAAGAGCGTTTAGCCCTTCTTCATTCACAACTCAAAAACGATGATAGGCACACCTTAGCTAACCCCGATGACTGGAAAAACACTTCGAGCTATCTTTAATAAACTTCTTGACGGAGGTACATACGTGGTTTCATTTCGCAACGGTGAGCTTCGGAAAATTCTCGCCGGAAAGAGGTTTCCGCGCCTGTCACAGCGGCTCGGGGATGGTCCCCGTCTCTTGAGCCCAGACACCGACTTAGTCGAGACGCGTCGCGCCAATCGCTCTCCATTAAACAGCAAAAATTAACCAATCGGAAACTTCATTTGAGACATGTGGGAGGCGAGAGACCGTGAAACGGCAACCGCACAGTGTCGAGACTCCGTGGCGGGACATTTATTCGCCTCGACCAGTGATGCTCGGAATGAAAACGGCTCTCGGTTCATCATCCTCTCCTACGTGGCCCGCTTCACGGAACAACCATTCTCGGCTCTTTTACTTTTTCTTCTTCTTCATTGGCACTCAATCTCCGCAATGGTCGAGGAAGAACGAGTTACGTGGGCTGTGTCGGTTCACTCGGGCCTGGCGAAGTGAATCTTCCGCAAAAACCGGGTGAAACCGCAACGGCTACTGCGGCGGTAATCAACGGAGCGTGTACCGCGAGCGGTTTGCGAGGAAACCGGGCTCCGCACGGGAAAGGACGCGGCCGGACGCCGCCGCCATCTGTGCCCGTCCGCCACCTCGCCGACCGGCGGACTGCTGGCAGCGCTCGGCAACGCCATCAGCGCATTGCCGTCGTTGATGAGGCGTGATGGGAGGACGACGACGATGCGAACTGCATCGACGGCCGCGGTTTCGTCGATCGATACGCCCGCGCGTACGTAACAAACTCACGCACACTGGGCACGCCGGAAACACAAACACGCGAGCACTGGTGCGAACTGGACAAACGTACGTGAAGAGACGCATCCCAGCTCCCCGTGACGCAGTATAGCGGCGCGAGGTTTAACGGCTCGGAAGAAACCTGGCGCTCGTACAAACACGTGCGATTGGAGGAATTCATTCTGCATTGCGCTATCCTTAGTCTCGTTTCATTCATTCGCTTGTTTTGTTTCTTTTACGATTCACTCGGCTTCTTTTGTCTGTTGATAGCATCCGCGAGCTGTAGCGTTTAATAGCTTTTTGTGTGTGCGTGTGTTTTTTTAAGCACTCGATCGCTGGGCGTATAACTGTACGGTCGTTATACGCAACGTTTTCTGGCTTGACCGTGATTACGAGCTCCTCTGACGGTGCAATGCTTTGTTGTCCCGGTTAAGACGATCTCCGTGGCTTGCGTTACACCGAGCCAAGGTTAGAAGCGCCGTAAGTGGTCCTTCTTTTCTGTGGACGATGGTGATGACGATGGCGCGTGCTGCTGAGGCAGCTGGGAAAAAAAAAAAAACGACTGCTCTCTTTCGCCGACACTGGTGTAACAGCGGAGCCGTGTTTTTACTCCCTAACGACGAAGGAACCGGCCGAGCAGCGTAACCTGCCAGCTTGAGAGAAATGTGTTACGCCTGTTTGATTTGCGAGCCAAAGTAGCCGGGTCGTTTGATGTTCCGGACGGAGCCGTGAAAGAGCGAGTCTGGAATATCGTTTTTTTTTTCCTTGGCGACCATGGTGAGACTGTGGTAAGACCGCGGTAAAACTGTACGAAAGAATTAGAACTGAGAAAGCATCATGTTATTACGGTCTTAAAAAAATGACACTACCAAGTTAATTTGTGTACGCGAAAACAGCAGCGCTCATGCGAGATATTTTTGTGCTCCCGCTGTTCGTTTGTTTTTTTTTTATCCTATTTAAAGTGTGCGCCTGTGTGTTCAGGAAGCAAGCAAATCTGACTCTAAGTGGAGACGAGCAAATTGAAGACAAATTGGCGTTCGGGAACTTTGGTGTCAATTTATTTCTTTCAAGCGGGGCCGCAAAATGACGTGGCGGGAAATTATATTGTTCCACTAGTGGGCATTTTATCGTGGCTTGCATTATGTTCTTTGGAGACGACGAAGCTGAACTGTGCCAGATAAAGGTCAATTTATTCAACCGTTTATTTATTTATTTAAATAATGCTTTATATTTTACTTATTTACATTTATATTTATTTTCTTCTCACTTTCATTTTTTCTTTGTCGTTTAAGTGAAATGGGAACGAACTTGATCTTTTTCCCTTCTTTCATTTTCGTCTTCCTCGCTACAAACAGTTTCTTCCCATCTGGTTAATACTTCAAGGGCTCCAATCATTTTGGCGACTAATAGAGCGAGTTTCCTCTAATGCATTATACTTGTTTTTCTTTTCAGTCTACATCTTTTGTTTGTTTTTTTCCTACTGTCACGAACAAGCGACACGCTACGATTTCGCGCACCTGGTGTTCAAACAAAGTAATCACCGAAAACACCGCAGTCGACGTTAGGCGCTAAGCGAAAGTGTCAGAAAAGTGAGAGGCATTACGGAACACTCGAGAACACGGCGCCTCAAATTTGTTTCTTTCGCTTTCCCGCCAGAATTTTTTTCCGTAGCATGTCTGCAGCTCTCTCGAGCGCCAGAAGCTCGCTAGCGGGAAGGCTAGGAGTAAATTTACAACGCCTTCTCTCCCTTCTCTCTCGGTCGAACGCACGCGCTGTAATCGAAAGCGCATCATGATTTTGCGCACGTGTGGGCTCTCGAAATAGGTTTGCGTATTTTATCTCGCGGGGCCCACAGCGGAGCCCACCTCGATCACGAGGTACGAGAAGCCGCAATGAACAAAATACACCGCCGCGTCCCGGCGAAAAAAAGAGAAACAAAAAGATAGAAAGCAAGCACACGCTGCTGTATTCTATACCACACCGGGCCCTGCGTATGCTCCTGTCCTGTTCGCGAATGCCAAACCGAGCCTGTTCAGCTTATGTTTTAGTAAGTTTGTTTTTTCTTCACTGCGTGTTTCAACTACAGGATCAGCGAAAGAGGCTGTAAATGCGAGAACATCCACGAGAAAGGGCACGAGCTTGTTAAGCGTCAAGAAGGCAGCGCTTGCAGACTATTTTGACCTTGTAAATTGACTATACGAAATGTTTTTTTTTTTCGCGAATAAACAAACAGTATCAATTTCTGAGAGATGCGCATGCAAGATCAACACCTGACTTGTCACTAAGCATAGTTTTGATATTGCGGTTAGGATAATTAACAAAACGTTAATCATAACATTGAATGATAAAATTTTATTATAATAATTCAACATATTGGAGTATTCAGTTCAGTTTGCCTTTTCCTCGTCACCTGTCAAGGAACGTTTCTTGGCACTTTACCAGAAATATAGTGGCATAGTGACATTATTCACCAAGCCACCAGAATACAGTATTTGTCTCTATGGGGCTCCCTATGAAACGAGCTGTTTCGCGTACTTGAATGTTTGACACATCCCTAACATAGAGGATTGTATTTAGTGACAAAAACGAAGTAATACAGTAATATTCATATGTGAGTAGTGATACGCCTGCAGCATATTGGACTAAGTAATCAGTATATAGAGGTGCAGACTGCGTATTAAGTACAGAGTCTGCCATGTCGGTTTAGTGGTGGTGGGGCTTTATGACCCGAATGTCACAAGTTCGATCTCGAACGAGGTGGTAGCATCCCGATTAAGGCGAAGTGCTGCCGGCCCGTTTGCTATGCGATGTCACTGCATGTAAAATGATCACCAGATGGTCAAATTTTTCGTAGCCCTCCACTACAGCGTATCCCATAATCATATCGTGGCTTTGACCGTTTCGACGCATAAAAACACTCGTAATATCAACACTAAGTTTGAATTATTACACATATATGTGTATTACTTCAAGGTACACATAATGTAAGCATATTAGTCTCAAAACATTGCCTGCTCACGTGCGCACAAAGTCCTTACTCAAATACTTTGGTCACGCTCAAACGAGCACAATTTTTTTTTTTATGTCGAACGTATCAAAGAGTTCATCGACATTGTTTATCTTCCTAAAACATCTCTCTATTTCTTTCCGAGCCCCGCAGTGCCCACCAAAGTGTCAGCAAACCAAATCCTACCCTTCCCATCAGCCTCCCCTCATGAAGGGAAGAACGACGTCGTCGACGACCATTGTGTGACTTCAATTTCGTCAAAGAACGTCTCGCCTACACAAACACCCAAAACGAGTTGGCCGTGCCCGCCTCGCTATACTTAATAATAGACCGCGCGAAAAGGAGATGTGACCGAGGAATCAATATATCTGCCCCCCCCCACCCTTTTTCTGTCCACAACTATTCGGTCTTGTTCATCATTTTTACGCTCATATATGTATCCCCATTCGAACAACCGGTGCAAATTTGTTTCCAAATGTCACTTACCCCTTTCCTTGGCGCTTATGGTCCGCTCCGAAAAGTAGGGGAAAAAAAAAGAAACAGAACCTTTGCTTCCGAGTGAAGCGAAATGCCCGACCATATCGGGGAAATGAAAGCCCCTTTTCTTCGTGACCAAATCTGCTGATGCTGCCTTCGACTGAATATTTATAGCTTCGTCAGTGACGGCGAAGCCCTCTCTTCTATCTCGCTTCGATGCTTACTTCGATTCCGGGCGCATTGTTTTTGTTTATTTGTTCTCTTCGGCTTTCATTTCGAT
Source organism: Rhipicephalus annulatus (assembly GCA_013436015.1). Lineage (NCBI taxonomy): Eukaryota > Metazoa > Arthropoda > Arachnida > Ixodida > Ixodidae > Rhipicephalus > Rhipicephalus annulatus. The sequence goes on from WOVY01001534.1 coordinate 157,101, forward strand.
TCACATTGTGGGCGAGTATAGCGCGAGCTGCCTCCCTATTTATGGCCCCGAGTCGCCCCGCGCTTTTATTGCGGCCAGAGCGCCGTTTCACTCGAAGCCGTGAAATTCGAGAGATCGACCGTTATGATATACAATCCCTGCAATGGTGCCTCCTCCGTTTGCTTTGCTTTGTTGGGGGGCGCCAAGCGCAGTGCTTGAGAGATATGCCTCCCCCGTCTTATAACGCGCAATCGCACACATCGTGGTTTGTCTTTCAATCTTTATTTCTATCTCCTGACCAATTCGCTGTGTTTGCAAGCGCACTGAATATAGTACTGCCGCAGCAAACTCATTCGAAATGCAGCGTCGCGTCAAGTGATAAATGCGACCTTTCTCTTCTCTTTAGGAGTCGTCGCTCTCGGCGACACGACGTTGGTTACGAAATATCTAGTAACATTCTCTGACAAGCGGGCTTACATCAAATCACACCACTGTGTGTTGTTTGAGACGAGCTAGGACTAAGCAGGGGTAAAATGAGGGGCGATAAATGAGGCGCCTTTTATTTGAGGACAACACGGCGTGCGAAGATAAACGCGGACTTCGGCCGTGTGTTAGTTACATTGTATGACACTTTCAGATATTTCCAGCGTAACCTTTCTTGTTACCTTTTTTTTCTGGAGCCACAGGGTGGGTCGAGCTGCGCGCATAAACGCCGCAGATTTGCTGAGGCGAGCGTAAAAACCAATGAAACACGGCTTTATTTCGCTCTCGTTGACGTCACGTTGTGCGAACGCAGTACGCAAGAGACGGACGGGAAGCCTTTTTCTTATTACGCACGAAATGCGCTCGTCCTTCCAGACATTGCGCTTGAATCGAGAAATGAAAAAAAAAACGGACAATATGCCAAAATTGCAAATCAAATCAAAACTATAAGTTTTTCCGTTTGCTATTTGAGAGCTGTCAAGAAATGTCACTCGTTTTTCTTTCTTTTTCTTTTCGAGATCCTATAGAGCTTCTCGTTTCACGCAGAGACATTTGACCAGACGTTTTTTGGTTAGTATTAGGCACACAACCTAATTTTTTCTACAGACGCGATTAGGTTGGATTCATTGCTTACTAGCTAACGCATAGTCATCTATATCAGTGAATACATGTCTGTCTTTCTGCATGTATCTTCTTTTTTTTTCGTCTACTAACAGTACGACTAGCTCCTATTTAAATGTGCGCTCTTCTCTATCAAGCCACCGCAAGTATACAATCAAACAGCGAACACCTGAGGCTCTCTTCTTCTAGTAGCATGCTGCGCTGATGATGTTTGCTTTAAAGTAACATTCTAAAAATGTAATAAAATGAATGGACATTAGGAAAAGTGACAGCATAGTTGGGCAAAGATTGCAAACTTTTCATGGAGACAATGATTCCTACGGGCTCCTGAGAACCCTCTCTACTAACACGCTAAAAGAGTTCACCGCAGTGAGAGCTACGGGATCGGCGTTTGCCAGATATCTCGTCCCAGATCACGGAGCACGTATGAATCCTAAACAAAAGATGTAGCGGCTTCCGATTGGTCAGCCGCTCGGATGTTGCGTCACCGGCTGTCTGTATTCGCTGGCCTCTGGCCAATGAAGATGCTTTCTCGACTTTCTCTAATCATTTTCTTAGCGGATCTGATACGCCGCTGTTTCCATCCGCCCTGCACGGTTTTAGGGACGCGAGTCGTTCGTGCGCATTTTTCGTTCTTCGTTGCGTAAGCGTCTTGTTTATTTTTTTCACCGCTAGGTGGGCAGGAGGGCGCTCCGGTGGCTGTCGCGCTGCTGTCACCGTTGCTTGAACCACGGATGGCGGGAACCCTATAAGCGCGCGTTGGACCGCGAGAAAATAATGAACACGTGGAATTGCGTGTTGGAACTTGCGCCGGCTCTCCGCGGCCTCGAGAAATAAAAGAAAAAACTTTTTTTCTTTCCCAAAATTTTGTTAAAAGCCAACCGGCTGATTCCTTTCATGGTTCGTTATTCTGTTGGCCCACTTTGTTTTTAATGTTTGCATCCCTTCCCATATCTTACATGCCGGCGCGTCGCTCCATTGAAATAACAGTCCCTGCTATCGCGCGTGCAGCCTTGTGCTCAGTAATTGAGTTTCTGTTTTTCATAACTTTTCTTCCTGCCTGACTGTGCATAAGCCAGTGTTTCTTCATCCGTAGTTTTTTCTTCCTCTCCATCCTTTTATTTTATTTTTATGCATGCATTCAAATTGAGTTCAAGCCAGTAACGTCGTCAAATATTCGATTCTCATGGGCTTTGGCAGTGGATGAGCTAGGGTTGATAGACGGTGGATAAACAAGTGGAGAATCATTTCCTGTTCACTGGAAGCAAGGATTGTAAAAATTAACTAAGGTTGGTTCGCTCTGCACTAATAACCCAAACCTGACCGGGCCCAAAGTTTGCTTGCATGTTGCCCAGCTTTCTCGTGAACTTCGTTTATTTCTTAAGCAGAAATAACGATGTATTTGTACCGTCCAAGATCGCGTGACATTTATCCGTTTCGAAGTAAGGGTAAGCTTATGTTTTGAAGTACTTTGCAAGGAACATTTGATTTCATTCGATTTATTTGATTCGTCACAGTGCAGCGTAACAGGAGGCGGAGGGAAAAGCCGTAATGACAGCTTGTGGGATCCTTCACCTTTTTGTGAACAATGGCAGCATCTGAAGGGCATCACAACATTATCACAATATCATATACCTCGTACAGGGCATCACAATATGTTATACTTTTTTTCTCTAAAACTGTCACATTGTTGTGCGCAAAAATCATGTCCTGAAAAAAAAAGAAAACTGAAAAACGTGTTCCATACATACCTCACACAATAAAGAGACCTGATGCGATCTTCTGCATCTATAAATAACTACATATAGGGTTTAACTTCCCCCTCCCGCTTTGAGACATGAGAAATAAAGTTATATGTTATGAGATATATTGTGATGGAAGAGAAGCTAAAAAGAATGGAAAACGTCTGGAGGTATGTCTTACGTTTAACGATATCTAAAACACGAGCTTCAATGTTGTACCAGCCCATCGTGATGAGGCCTGGAATAATTTAGCAGAAAAAGTATATACAATAAGAAAACCAATATTTTATTCTGTAAGATGTAATTTACTTATCACTTCGCAATTAAGGCTAGCGAATGTGAAACAGTGAATACCATGTAAGACTGTGTGCTTATTCTCCGTTTAAGTGTGATAAAGGTTAGCCTTACTTTACTTTTATTTATTTAAATTCAATTAAGAGTGAAACAGTGTTCCTTAGCTGTCTTCGGCTGCTGCTTTCCAGTTCATTATTCAATGGAATATCCAGTAAATAGCCGCAACTTAATAAATATAATCATTTTCCTATTTAACATGGCATTATTAAATATATTTTGTTCCCTTTCTGATCAATGAAACGCCGTTTGTAGTGTGACTTGCGGTCTGCCTCCTACTAAAACTTATTTCGTCGGAAAGCAAACTCCAGAATAAGATGACGACGGATGTAATGGTCGAAAGGTCACTGAATCTGAACTTACGGACAATGCATGCGCAATAAACACACATTTGTCTATGTACACTTGAAAGTAATCTCCGGTGTTTTTTTTTTTTGTTTCAATCAAAAGTGCAAACACTGTTCGCATCGCCCCCATTGTCTGCTTATGCTTACGCAAGACAAGTTTCACGCACGACCTGTTGTTTGTTTTTGAGCTGTCCCGCTCAGCTACTTATACCTTAAATACGGCAAATGTTATTGATGTTGTTTTTGTGTGTTTTTGTCGCTATCCGTAATGATGATGTGATGGCTGCGCAGTTGCATTGCGGAAATTAAGGTAGCGGGTTCGACTTCCGACCACGGCGGCCGTGATTTCACGGGTACTAAACTCAAATCATTTGTTCGCCCCGCTTTGAATTAACATTTTGCCCTTCACGAAGCCATCTTCCGTAGCCAACCTAGTATTTCCTTGGTTTGTTAAGCCTGCGTAATGAATCAGTCAATCTCTTGAGGCCGCCTTGCAGAGCTTGAGGCTATGGTTTGTATTCCCTACCTCATTATCATTTACAGAGTAGTTTATTTGTTGGTCTACTTCCCAATCTTCGCATCAGACTTCAATTTGGCAAAAACCATGAACATAAACCCGCGAAATATTGGGACACGCCAGAGAAACCGAAATGCGTCCTATATAAATATTAATTCACTGAAGGTTACGAATAAAACTAACAAAGCAAATAAGCGTCAATGAAACTGGCAATAGCCTGCTAAAATATAGTAAGAATGATTACAAACTCAGAGAGTTATAAATGTCTTATTAAAAGATTTTTAATTCATCTTCTTCCACTGTTCGTCATGTGGATATAAAGTTAACGCTCCTTAGTTTCGTATTCCATGAGCAGCAGGTCAATCAGCAGACTACGGCCATATTTCATATCAATGACTGCCTCACTGCATTGTATGAATTAAAAGCTCTGATTGTCACTGCCTATACTCAGTGAAACCGGCGGCACTAAGCTGTGACGAAGCTACCGGTTGTTGGTTATCTAATCTTTTTTTTCTTAACTTTTTTCTTCATTTTGGATTTGGTAGATCTATTAGGTTTACTCTTCTTTTACACAGTTGCAGAACAGCAAAACGAGAAAAAAATGCTGTTGCATTAACTTGCGAAACACTTACTGCGGGCACTCGGCATCGCATTGTCGAGTTTAGGCATACGATCGAAAATTCTTAGAGACGTGCATATTATATACCTATACTAGTTTTGTAAAAGGAACTAAAACACACTAACGTTTCTGCCTCGCGTTATGGTTAACACGAGACATCGTTGGCGGAACGAGATAGAAAGAAAGACGCTCGTTTGGCTGCGAGTTTCTGCGAATCATCTCATTTCTTGATAAACGCGACTGGCAACGAGACTAGACAGACGTAATTAGAAACATCTCCGAAAGACTTTCGTTAATTCACGTCCCGGAGGAATGTTCCGACCTTAAACCTAGAACGAAACTGAACTAATTTTATTTCGTCGTTCACGTTACGAGTGAACACGAGAGAACAGATGTCGAGAAATGGCGTCGGCTTATAGGATAAAATAGGTCGCAGTCGTTTTATAGGCGTTCAAAACGAGAATACACGAATGAGTAAACGACACGCGTTCTCGCCAGCTTCGCAGCTAGAACTTCATGGAGGTCTAATTCCTGGGCGAAGTATTCTTCGGGGACCAGCCGCTTCGCTTCAAGTTTTCGGCCCGTTCCGTTCGAACCAATTTGCTGCTCTGACCGCGCGTTTCGAGGGAGCTGCTCTACCAAGCATCCTCCCCTCGTTCTCCTAGACAGGTTCAGCTTGATTGCCTGCGCACTCGAGTGGCGCTGTCGAGCACAAGCCTCCTTCGCTGCGAGTTCTAATCCCTAGAGGAAGTGTCTCTCTCTCTCACCTTCTCTCTTCCTAGCAGACCCAGTTTGTAACGTTGATTGTTAAGGTGCGTGTCTCGCAATGTGAAATCGGTTATAGCACGCGTTTCAGAAACTCTTCCCTCTGTCGCACGCGTTTGTAGACTGAGCGGACGCAATTCAAAGGCAAAAAAAAAACACTTGGAAGCACGCACAGTATAGTTTTCGCTATTTGTGTTCCCTATTCTGCCTCGTTGAGTCCTTGTAAATACAATGCGCCCTACACTCTTTGCCTGCTCCTCTCCCTAACTATTTGAATGGGAATCTTCAAATCGCATCCCTAATGACGGCGCTTTCGGAGTGACCGAGGCGAATCTAGGAAGACGTGTCGTTGCGTTCTGAGGACGACGGAAGTGATCGCTTGAGCCGAAACGCGTCTAGCCCACCATGTTTTAAACATCACTTGTAAGCTAGTGGCGCAGTCGTTAAAGTGCTTACCTGCTAACCAACAGGTCGCAGGTTTGGTTCAAGCCACGACGGTCGCATTTCGGCAGAGGCTAAACGCTAAAGGATCGTGTAATTAGATAAAAGCACACGTTAAAGAACCTCGAGTGTACGGAATTTCCGGAGCCCTTCCCTAAAGCGGGCCTCGTAACCGTATTCCTCCGCGCGTAATGCTAGCCCCTTTAACTAAGCACTTCCCCATGAAGATAACAAAGATCCCTCGCGACTCGCCACTCGAAGCTTAACCGACCAGGAGGACGACTGCTGTAGTAAACATATCTTGTAAATAGTCTATGGTGCAAGCGACTCGTCATCCACGTAACAATATCTTGGTTTTTGGCTCGTTCACCTCCAAGAATTCTCCAATAGCTTTAGTTGGCCGTCCGCGGTATATCTGCGGATGCCTAACTAAAACTGTATGTTATTACAGCGAAAGCAGTCAGTGATTAACCGCTCATGTGAAGTTCTAAAACAACGATGCACTTTTTTCGACGCTGCCATCGAATTGATTCGCGACAAATAGTGTGCGACGCTGAATCGAATAGATTCGCGACAAATGCTGCGCAATAATATCATCATTTGTTGCCAACACACTCAAGACGTTTACATTGTTGCTGTACGCTTGACGAAATCGCAACGACAACGTGTAATAGTACTTACCCATATTCATGTTTCGGCCCTACCATTTGTTATCGCGTCATCGAGGAACTTCACATGATACTTGCTCCAGTGCTCAGAAACTCTGCACTTGCCCCTGGACGTCATTTGTTTCTTTAGAAAACCTTTTTCTTTTATTAACTTCTCAGGAACGCTTTTCCGTATATTCATGTTACCTCCGTTTTAGTGTACTTTTAGTCTGTTTCCGTTGCACTCTTTCATTCGTGCTTCAAATCATATGCACCGGTCACTGTGCCAGTCTGTCAATTTAAGTACGGAAGCCGGCACCTTCCACGTGCACAATCTGAGGAAACGATTTACAATCGTGTGTGCCTACAAGAACGCGCATTTACCGCGCGTGCCGAAAAAAACGTGCCCTACCAGCGAGAGTATTTCGCAGAAATACCTGTCGTAATTCATTTATTTCTCTCGCAGAGTAGAGTGCGTGGTAATTACCTAAAAACCTCTGGGAGAACCGGCGGCGCATGTAGGCGCTGTCATTTTCAATGTTGCAACTCATTATTTCCGTAATTTTTTTTCTAATGGTCGAAGGAATGCTCTCCACATCACGACCGTCATAGACGAAAAAAAAAAGGAAGAAAGTCCGCATTATTCTAAAACAACTTCCTCGAAGGCTGGCGCTTGTTTCGAATTGAGGCCGTGGAAAACCTAATTTCTGTGAAAGCGCGACTAATGGAACCTTTAGAAATGTGTAAAGTGAGAATTAGGACAAGTGCTCCGTGCGTTTGTGTTTTGTTTGCGTATACATTCATATGAATATATGCACGATGCGGAGGAGATGGAGGTTGGTGTTCGGTGTATCCGTATCGGAATGTGGTTAGTCTATCCTAACATCCCGCACCACTGAGGCGGCGTACCGGTTATAACCGTCGGGCATCGACGGGTATCCAGTAATTAGGCGGCCACATGGCTCGCAATTAAGCTTACCGCGCCAGCGTTTGCGCTTTGCCTGGTGGTGGATATTGAGCGCAGAAATCTCTCGCGTGTAGACAAGCTACTTTATCTTTTTTGGTTCGCCATTCTCCGATACACCGGATCCACATCGCGGGCCGGTAAACACGTCAGCCTGTTCATTCCCCCAGAACCACATTTCCTTATAAGCGCCGTAATACGTGGCCTCGGCTTCTCTCTCTCTCTCTCTTTCTGTCCACCCTCTCTCTCTGTGTGTGTCTCTCTCTACGAAGGAAGCGAGCAAGAAAGCGAGGATTTCTCGATTTTCTTTTTCCCGCGGCTCTCGCTAATGCTCTTGACCGGCATGGCGCGCGTAATGTATGGCTCGCTTGCTTAAGGCGTCCCCGATATTGCGCCTCAGGAATGTACCGCGCTTTTCAATTTTGGGGGCCTCCTCTTTCGGCCCCGGCTCTGTTGCTATCCCGGCTCGCGTTTTTCTTTTGCGATGCCGGTAAGTACGTCTTCGGTTGCAGCGTGTCTGGGATTAATCGATGCGCTATAGGCTTGTCGTGTGTTCGTGCCGGCCTTTTCCCGACTCGCTTTCGGGAGTTGCCAGCCGGGGAATGTTTCATTAACTACGGCGTCAGCCGGACAAACATAACTTCGTTGCTTCGCTTACTTTTCTATGCTCTATATTCGTGTGTGCCTCGCTCTGCGTAATCTACACTCCTGAACTAACATAGGTTATTCTTGAGCGTGTGCTCATGTCCTAATTGTGTACGTCTAATTTCTGAATACGGTATATACTTTGTATATAACTGTGCTTTGAGAGGTCTGCTGTATATATTTGCATCTTATCTCGAAACTAATCTAATAGGCGTCACGAAAAAAATTTTCATTATTTATTCCGTAAGGACAAAACGTAATCTAAGCGCTAACAAGTAATTACCAACTGATCTAAACATTCATCACTCCTAACGAAATGACCTAGAGACTGCATAGTGGTAGATAAGCCGAATAAACACTAAGCTTATATAATATACAGTGAATAATGTCGCTGTTGGTTAATTATCGATAAGGTTCGTGATATATGAGCCTCGCTGTACATCGAAATATTTTAGAAGCGTAATGGGGGCGTTGGGCCTGATGATAAATATGTACGGTAGGGTTACCAACCTACCACTAAACTAAAACAGTCAGGACAAGAAATTAACACTATCGCGATGTCATAGTTTGCGTCCGTTCATGTCTTGTTCTCGTTGTTTAGGTGGTGCGCAAATAACCCAGACATTTTCTTCTTTTTATTTCGAATATGTTCAAACCTGGTGTCCGAGCCTAGTAAATAATCATGAAAGGCTTCGTAGATAGCGATACCATACTCTCATCTATCTTGTGATTCATTCTGATTAACTTGTTGCGCACAGATTTGAAGCAAGTACAGCAGTTCCAATGTATAGAATGTATAAGCTTCACCCCGAGCATTTTATAATTATTCAGTTGCTTTGCTGTAGTGAATCATTTATAATCACGCGAAGATACTGAAGTTATGCATATACGGGCATACAGACAGGACTGATGTGAGGGCACATAACTTGCACTTATTGATCTGTTATCAACTTTTCATGATAAAAATGTTCATGGATACCTAATCGTAAGAGCAGCTACATAACCGGATGTACACGTCTTCTGTGGTAATTTGAAGACTCTCGGCATTACCCAAAGTATACCGGTATGCGTTATTAATTATCTACGCAATGGTCGGACCGCTGAACGGATTTGAAATTGTGAATTGTGGTGGTGAAAATTCCCAGTGCCCTCAGCTGTGGCGTTTCACACAATCATGTGGTGGTTTAGGGACATAATATTCCCTCATTCGCTGTTAATTATTATTATTATTATTATTATTATTATTATTATTATTATTATTATTATTATTATTATTATTATTATTATTATTATTATTATTATTATTATTATTATTATTATTATTATTATTATTATTATTATTATTATTATTTCGTGGCACTGGCAAAGCTTTTAAATCAGTGTTCAATAAGTAAGGCCTCGGCAGGTATTCAGAAGGTGTTAAATCGTTCTTTTGCTGCGTTATGCAGACACACCAAGACAGGACACGTTCGTATGCTCTGGTCTTTTCGCCCTATATATCTTCTCGCTATGTATAGGCGTATGAAAATAGCGCAGAAAAAGGACGAGGTTCGAATCATTTAGCGATTAATGAGTCACTGAACGAGTTGAACCTAGCCCACTAAAGCAGAAACATAGATTCGAGCACGTAAGCTGATCGAATGGGTAAACGAAAAATAATGACCACTGACTAAAAGATACACATACTTCAGCAACTTGAATCGAGTAAAGAAAGACACTTTTATATAGACCGGTCAATCTGGAATCCTTTTTTAAGACGTATTTTGCTCGCTGCCCGGGTAACCGATAAATTGATACCAGCTGCGGCTTTTGAAGACGTTGCAAGCTGTGGATCAGACCGAAGAAACGACGCTAACGCCCTCTGCGGCACCGACTTATTTTGAAGGCCATGCAATAAAGTCCCGAGGAGTTGTCCCGACTTTACGAGTGACGATAACTTTGATCCTTACTGGCCCTTTAAGAATGTCTTCTTCTAAGCCCCCTTTCACGCTCTCCAGGGGGCACTAATGACGGCCACTTGTCCACCCGGAGTTTGACGCCCTTGGGTGCAGGATTTTCGTTGGGGCGAATTGAGAACAAGAAGAAGAACTGAGAGAGAGAAGCCGGCGTGGTGAACCCACATTGTGCGCAACCATTTTTCGCTTCCGCATTCGGAAATATAAATAAATAAAACGATCCAAATGTGTCGTGGAGAACGTACTGACGTATTGTCACGTCTTATCAAGCGAAATAGAATCTTTTTTTATACAAATACGAAGTCGTGGCACCCTATCTTCCATTATCATTTTAAGTGGGGTTGATTTAATTTATTTGTGGAGTTTAACGTCCCAAAACCACCATATGATTATGAGAGACGCCGTAATGGGTGGCTCCGGAAATTTCGACCACCTGGGGTTCTTTAACGTGCACCCAAATCTGAGCACACCGGCCTACAACATTTCCGCCTCCATCGGAAATGCAGCCGCCGCAGTCGGGATTCGATCTCGCGACCTGCGGGTCAGCTGCCGAGTACCTTAGCCACTAGACCACCGCGGCGGGGCATTTTATGTGGGTTGATCCGCATGCGGTCACTGACAATCTAGCGAAAATTCTGCGCATTTGGTCAAATGTTTAACGTATTATTGAATACTTTTTTTTTGTTCACAAACGTGCAAGTGGTTTGAGAGATGGGCGAAATTGGCACACTCCCGAGCCGTGACGTAGCAAGCTGCTTACAGAGCGAGCGTCTGCGTTGCGGCAAACGACTTTGATGTGTGGTCGGCTACCCTCGAAACTGAGCTGTTGCGTCTTTTCTTTCTTCGGTTTGGCATCAAAATCCAACGATTTGCCGTGACTGAAACCTTGGCAGAGAAGGCGACGGCTCCGCTCCACGCAGTACATGACGTCACAAACGCCGTGAATAAGCGGTTGTCGTGTCGGCAGACGGGTTCGTAGCTGATAACTTCCAGGGTTCACAATTTGCTCTGAAATATTCGTTTACAGCGCACAGTTGATATATGCATAAGCACAATAGGCCCTCTACTTCTATTTTTCGCTGAAAACCGCGAACATTTGGGTTATTGTGCCAAGGTCCTTCGCCTTTTGTACTAGGTGTGTAAATGGTGGAAGAAAGTTTCAGAAGCCACTCATGCACGAGTTTACCACAGGCCACTGACGGCAGTAACCATTTTAGCACGTCATCCCGAAAATTTATTGCTGATGAATGTGAAGAAGGGATTTGCAAGCATCCGTCGGCCAATCAATACTGTGTGTGTGTGTGTGTGTGTGTGTGTGTGCGTGTGTGTGTGTGTGTGTGTGTGTGTGTGTGTGTGTGTGTGTGTGCGTGTGTGTGTGTGCGTGTGTTACCCCATGTCCCGCTTTCTCTCTTTTTTGACTTCCCTTTCCGCAGTGTAAGCTATCGTGCCAGTTTTCCTTCCTCCTTTCTTTCCTTCTTCCTTTGCGAACATTCAAGGACTAGCTGTTCGTTCTCGCGTTCCTGCACGGACACCACTTGCATGGGTGTCCTACGAACCAAAACAGCGTGTGCGTGAGGCATAGAGAGAAAGAGTCGATCCGTTGCGGTATTCTTGAAGGTAAACGAAATGCCATTGTCGATTGTGTCAAAAGCACAGACATTTCTCTAGTGTTTGATCTCCACCCAGGCTTCTTATCGTTCATTTTGAAGAACAAAAATAAACTGCTAAAAGGAAAAAGGTGCGAGTAAGCGGGGCAGTCGCAATAATAAAACTTGTTCGTTCGGCGCTGAATTCTCGATTTTTTTTATCACAGCTCCGTGTTCGAGCAGGCCTCGACCAGATGAACACAGGGCGCATCTGGAACAATCATAAACGCGAGGTGTACAAAGGAAGCAGATACAACGAAAGCGATAAAGCTAGAAAAAAGGGAGAAAAAATGTGGGGATGAGAGAAAAACGATGCCACTATACTACATTGTCCTTTCGTTCGTGCCGCATTCGCGATGAGGCGCCGCGCGGTTTTCAAAGCTTCAGTCCTACGGGCGAGAGAGTCCTTGGAGAACGGAAGCAGAGAACGGTAAACAAGAGAAGGCTAAGTCCTGCCTTTGTTCCTTTATTTCTTTTCTATTTGTTTTCTTTTAACTAAAGCCCCATGGTTCTCGTGCGCTTCAGAGTATTGTGTGCCTTCTTGCTACGATCTCTCGTGGTGCTTGGCGTGCTCCCAGGCGCCGCTCGCATTGCCGAAGCAGAAACAAGCGTTGATGCAATATCGAGAGCGCACGCCATCTGGCGTTCGCGCGCTCCGACAGCGTTGCACGCGCTCTTCTAGCCCCGATTTTCTTCTCTCTCTCTGGAAAAACGTGCAGCGTTGATGGAGTCGGAGTTGTTGCGCCGGCTAATCAGAGTCGCGTGGCTGTTTGCAAAAGCTGTACGAGTACTTTGAGAGTCGAAAGTCGCGTCTTTCTTCTTCTTCTTCTCTCTCTCTCTTTATTATCGCGTTTTATTTGGGAGCCGGGGTGTGTGTTGTAGTTGCAAATAAATAGAAAACTCTCGACGCAGACCTGCGCCTGATCGTCAACGCAAAGTCGGGCTGCGTAGTTGCTGGGCCTGAACTTTCAAAGCCCGGGGACAAAAAAGTAAAAGAAAAAGAAAAAAAGAAATGCTGATAGTAGCGGGAATCAATACGGTCGACGCAGGAAAGCAACAGCTGAGAAACAAGTGTTTCTTTTTCGGGTAACATCGGAAAACTGGTTGCTGGTCGGAGAAAAGTTTATAAAGCTTCACAAAGTATACTTTTCAGAGGTATTTACTTAGTTAATAATTGCTGTTAGTTAGACAGGGTATTTTTCCCGTTGCTTGTTCTTTATTCACTGACGGGGTAACGTTCTGTATTAGTTTGCAGTAATGCAGAGTGTACAACATATATAATTGTATGGTACGTTCCCACTTAACTAGGTCCCGCCTAAAGTGCGAAATATATTCAGGAAACAGGACATCTTTCGCCTAGTTTCCTGGATATAGCCAACATTTATCCAGGACCTCATTAAAATTGAGAATATAAACTTTTAATCTTGGGTATTGATAAAATACGCCCAGTTCGCCTCATGTAGGGACAGACAGAAATGGTGAGGAAAGGCAGGGAGGTTAACCAGTCTTTGGCTCGCGATTCACTACCCTACACTTGTGATGGTAGAAAGTGTGAATAATAGAAAGAAAAGAGGGAAGAGTAAGAAAGGCATAGCAATAAAATGTAAGTTATGATGCGCCGTGGTTTAAAACGTTGCACAACTGTCTCTTGATATGCTTCAAACGATATCAATCTCTCGTTTCTTTTGCTCAATACTTAAGAGCACATTATTAGAAATCATGTTCTATACTGTACTGGTGGGGTGTTACTGGCATCCTCCTGAACCACCAACGCTCTGTGAACCACCAACGCTCTGTGAGTGTCAACTGCATGCCTAATCAGTAGCACAATATCTCCTCGCTCTCTTCTTATGTCTCAACGGCCGTCTTCGAATGGAATAGTTCTGTACAAGTAAGCCGCTGAAGCTCTCATAAAACGGAAGCGCTCGAATAGCTGCAGGCATCTCTGCATTCAAGTTTCAACTGCAAAGACCTCTGATACCGTGGCATGCTTTCTAAAAAATATTTTCTTGTATTCCCTTCTGCGCGTTGTCTTTGTGCGCGCTTAGAGTGAAACCATTCTAAAATAGGAACTTGGATGTCGTCATTCTGGTTAAAGTACCTCCTTTTTTTCAGTTATTAGATTGCCAGCGTTTTCCTGGGCAGATTTTATTAGACAGGATGCGGTGCAACCGAAAACGTTAATACTTGTAGCAACATTTGTATAGACCTTTCTTAGTGTTGTCGCCCCGCCGCGGTGGTCTAGTGGCTAAGGTATTCGGCTGCTGAACCGCATGTCGTGGGTTCGAATCCCGGCTGCGGCGGCTGCATTTCCGATGGAGGCGGAAATGTTTTAGGCCCGTGTGCTCAGATCTGGGTGCACGTTGAAGAACCCCAGGTGGTCGTTATTTCCGGAGCCCTCCACTACGGCGTCTCTCATAATCATGTGGTGGTTTTGTGGCGTTAAACCCCACATATCATCATCATTATTAGTGTTGTATACAAGTAAATTATCTCTGAAACGCTTTTGAGAGATCTCAATATATTCGACAAGATAACTTTTTTTATTAAACATTGATAACTAGCAAACGCTTTATAACCGCAGCCAAGTAGAATGCACTAAATCACTGCGGCTGCAGCCCTGCGCCGTTTACAGACCTGTTCTCGCTCCGGTTCCGCGTCATCATAGATATCTTTGCAATGTATTAAGACAAATCTCGCCATAACGTGGTGTTTTTGTCGTGAAGGAAGTTTCTTTAGTGTCAAGAATCAGTTACAAACGTATATAAGCAACACCGTTTTTACGGTCATTCTATTCATTATTTACCAAGGATTCATTATAACCAATAATTCGTTATACCCGTGTTTGTTATATCGAGGTTTGACGCATTAGAACGAACATGGCAAGATAGTGTTTGGTGATGCTTTGTTTCAAATGGAATGCTAATAAAGATCATCACCACCGTCACTGACAACATCATCATCACTACCATTACCATCAGTTAGGAAGATTCATAACTGCAATGTACTAGAATAATATTATTCTAGTACACTATTTCAAAATCGAATCTTTAGGCAGCATTGGCTGCCCTCTTTAAGTGCTTCTGATAATTCCGTATTCCACGAATGGTAGTGCGTTGACATTGCCAATCGATCGCCCACTCTGTATCGAGAGGCAATAAACGCTCAAGCTTTGGTAGAAAGAATCAAACAACCGCTACCGCAGTGTTTTCAGGGCGTCGCGATGGCACTTCGAACATGCATAAATTATCAAACGCGCCGGCGTTCGGAGAAGGGATCTTTATTGCAGACTCGCGCCACTCACCTTTCTCGTTTGAATCGGCTCGCGCTTTTCGCGTCGAACATTGCGTTCACAGCCTCCGTAACGCTGCACGTTTTTAAGTGCAACAGCGTCAGCATGCAGGGGGCTGTAACGAACATGTACCGGCGCAAGAACTGCCGACCGCACGAAGTGTGTATAAAGATTCTTTTGCGCGACTCTGCAAAAACAAACTCCAGGGGCTTGTCTCGTTCGCTGAAGAGAGCAAAAAACAAGTCCCGAGCTCTTTTTTTTTTCTTCTTTTCGCGTATATGTGTTTTTCTTATACTTGCCCGGAAGTTTCGAGTTGTTTTCCTCAAACCGCTACTTCCAGAAATCCTTCCTTCGCCTTCTTTTTTTTTTAAGCTGCGCATTCAATCGCCGAAGAGAACACTCTGGACAGATTTCGCCGCACGGAAAAACACGCCGCTACCCACTGTCTGTCTGCGTAAATACGCTTTGTTAACTCGAAGCCTTTCTTCTTCGGGCTGTAAAAATAAATATCAAACCAGGGGCTCAAGGCGTAGCGTGGAATTCCTCGCGAGTACATTAGGAAACCGTTTGCTTAGTTGTTCGCTTTTGTTCAGGGTGCACCTTGCGGACGAGTCTTGGTTTCGTAGAAGACGCGACCACAAACGCACACTTTCTTCGGTGGTGCGCGGTGGTGCTATGTTTGCTCGAACTCGAAAAAAAAAATGTTTTCGTTGCCAGATAGATTTATTTCGCGCATAAACAACGTTCTTCGGTAGAGCTATGTTTTGGAGGGCATTAAAGCGGCAAGCTTAAAGTACTAATGTGATGTCCTAGGCGGACAAACTGGCGCCCGTCAAAGGAACCGCATAGAGAATGTTCCAAACAAAGGACACTTTTGATGTTCCACCCAAAATGTGAGAGTTCGGCAAACAGCGAAGTCCGAGGTGGTTTTACTCGTACAACAGCGTTAGAGTATACATGCGGCAGTTCTTGTTTCACAATAGCGTGTTTTTCCCTCCGTATACACTCTGTTTATCATCGTAGAAATGGAAATGCGTCTACTTCGGCTTGCTCTTCACTCGAACGAAATCTCTCTAGCACGTAGGCTTGTGTTGTAGACTATACGCGCCCGTGTTGTCGCTGTCTTGCTGTTTTTGCTTCTTCGTTTATATAAAATAATTTACAAAGCCGCGTCTCCAGGCTCGCCTTTGTGTAATATGCTGCTGCACAGACACACGTGAATTATCCTCAGACGCGTAGGTGGCTGAATGGGAATGACCTTATATTTAGAGCTCAAATAAATTAGAAATAGCCTAGGGCAACACCATTCGCAAGAGAAGCGTGCTATTTGCATTTCCCTGAACGTGGTTCGAAAATATTTACCCATGCATCGTTTTCATCGGCCTTAATATATCTGTGATATGTATATGCATACAAATCTATCACATAACACCTTTGTAAATACTGCATGACGACTCTGATTTAGTGTCTTCCCTTTTGATGCACAGCTAACAAGTCCGTGCGGAGACACTATTCTACAGTTCTTCAGCATGCTCTATCGCTTCCTGTAACACGCTTACTGTCTAGTACTGACGCTGATTTCCTTTTACTTTTTCTTTCCTTGTTTTTTTTCTTGCCTGTTGGCTCCAATTGACGCGCTAAGTGAGGGCTTATTACCCCATTAATCGTGGACCTAATACTTACGTACAGTGTTGATTGCCAAAAACACAACTTTAGCGCCATCCCATCGTGCCAGTCTGAAAGAATCATGTTTCACGTTTTGTCAAATAGAAATTCTCTAGAAGATGTTATCGATAACGGAACAATAAAAGACACATAACACTGTTGGGCTGAAGGTAATCTTTGTAACATATCAGCCTTGGTATAAGAGTGCTGATTGATTGATTGATTGATTGATTGATTGATTGATTGATTGATTGATTGATTGATTGATACGCATGCACCGCAGTTGTGTGCAGGGCCCTGCCAGATACCAGCTGAAGTACGATCACTCTCACAACCATATCGCATTATTCTCGACCCGTATCTGCAGCCGTTATCTCGTGTGCGCTAGAATGGAATACCACTACGTCCACTGAACCATTGTCGCAAGTTAGAATAGTGGCATTATCCAGCCGGCTTTATGGCGCACAGGACGGTGCTTTTAACGCGCAACTCTCCAGAGGAGCAGTGACAAACACCTGTTATCTATTTTGCTTTTGCTTGCGTTCCCCCACGTGGCACTTTTATCTTCCTTGAAGGTGGAAGTCAAGCCACTGTTGCGAATTCCCAGTGGCATACTTTATGCGAGGCACCGGCAAAAAAAAAAAGAAACCGGCAAAGTTTGGCTCAGCTAGGTGCTAAGAGTGGGCGGTACTGGGGCATGCCATACCGGAGCTCGCCCCGTAACGACCACTTTTCTGGCCTCATATTACGGTGATTCTCCGGACGGTGATAAAGAAGCAGATCCGGTAGGGACGACGCTGCAGCTTGCATGGTCGAACTATCCAACTCCGTGTGTTAGGGTACGAGAAGAAGACAAAGAAAAGTTAGAAGACTGTAAACAGTCGACAGACTCCGAGTCTTCTTACCTCCTTGGGCACCTCTGGTGAACGCATGACCTCATTTAGGAGGCGTCCCAGCAACGCCCTACAACGGCTTTTTTACGCGCGTGGAGCGGTGCGCCCTTTATCGCCGGAAAGCATGCAGCATGGAGCCAGCTAAGAACAGCACTGATGCGCCCTGCAGCCTTGTGTACTTTTTTCCTTTTGTTTCATGCACTGAAAAATTACCTTCTCCGCTACCTAAAATATCGCCTTCCGTCTGATGCCTACGAACGCGCAGCCTAAGACAACTCCGCAAAGCACGTCTGAACACTGCGCTTACACAAATTAGGATATATTTTGTCGTTTGCGAAGTCCATCATCTCCCTCTCTCTCTCTCTCTCTGTGTGTGTGTGTGTGTGCGTGTGCGTGTGTGTGTGTGTGTGTGTGTGTGTGTGTGTGTGTGTGTGTGTGTGTGTGTGTGTGTGTGTGTGTGTGTGTGTGCGCGCGCGCTTGAATCAGGGGTGGAAGCGGGCGGCTGGACGTATCCCTCCAATTGGCTCTGAGTGTCATTCTCTTTGCTGTTGCAACTAGAGCTGAATCAGTTTGTCTATACCAGCCCACCTCTTCATGGTATACTTCGTATCTTCGACTGCTGAGCGCTGAAGGTCGCGGAATCGAAATGCGGCTGCAATGACCGCATTTCGCTGGATCCAAATTCTGGAGGCTGAGACATAGGTTCACTATGAACTACCTCAAGTGGTCAGAATTTCCGAATGGCTACCCTATTGCGTCTTTTATAATGAGTTAATAGTTTCAGTACATAAAAGCCACAAAATTTATTATGTGCACCACATATTGTAGTTTAGCAGCATTATAGACCAAATAGCGTAGAAGAGACCGAGGCATAAAGAAAAAGAGAGAAATGAAACTCCATCAGCCATATCTCCGTAAGCCTACACTGTATAGGGGAAGAGTATATTGGTTGCGAAAAATGAGATAAAGTCAAGAAGTACTAAATATCCCAAATCAACATATCGCTCATTTCCGAAGGTGTCTTTAGGACATCAAACTTGATAGTCGACTGGGAGAAAGCAAACTGCGGCACCCTTTTGCAATTTTTGCAGAGTCCACGGCGATTTGATAGCGGCAAGATGAAAATTTCGGCAGCTGTAATCTGTTTGCAGACGTGGCAGCGTGTAACTTCATACCTGGCCCGCTTTTTTTTCCGCTCCGCGCTGATAAGTTGCGTCCGCTGTGTACGACACGCCACAGGGCAGTCGCCGATCGCGTTGCAGCCATTAAGAATGGGGAAAACAGCGTCGACTCGGGAAGGAGTGACCGCAGTACCAAATGCGACGCGTCGTTAACACGGTGCAAACATTCGAGGGGAACGCAAACAGCCTCACTTCTCGCCGACATCTCAGGCGATGTCGTGCACGTGGCTACATTCGGGAGAACTGATGTGGGACACAGTTGCTTCGGAAAGAAAACAAACAAACAAACAAAAATTGTGGCGAACTCGCGACGGACATTACACGAAAGAGTCGCGATTGCCACGTTGCTCGAAAAGTGTACAGATGGGAATTTCATTCGGCTCCCAGCTATCAACAGCGAACCAGAGAAAGAATCAATGAATCAAATGAAAGAAAGACAACGCGCACGCGCGCTATAGGCATCTCGTATGTGCGTGTTACACACACCGTACACGTCCTTAAGAGTTTTGCTTATCGCGTCACCGCACAGCACTTCTCGTACGTTCCGCCGGACGCGGTAATCTTTATTTCTCTTTCTTTGACGTTATTTCGCTCTTTTTCTTTTTCCCTTCACCTCGTTTCTTTTATGGGTGTTTTGGGGGACATCAGGGTAGCGTTCAGTTTATTGACGTTGTGTTTATAGGTGGCGATAGTGGGCTTTTCTTTACGATAGTGTACTGGCAACATCGGTGGGGGGGGGGGGGCTATATCGTTAGCGGGGCGTATCCTTATCTCGAAGCATTCCATCGTGTTAGTTTTGTTTCCACTTCTCGGGGGAGGCCTTCTCCGTCCTCCTTCTTCTTCGACCGTTCCGTTCGATCGTTCCCCCCTGGCTGACGAACACAGTACTCGAGGGAGCCGAGTTGTCCGCAATTTCCCAAATGACACCGTCGTTTTCGAATCGCTCCTTTTATTATAGTGTTTTTTATTTGCTTTCGTTCTCTCCCTCGTAATAAACGGCTTCTCAACGACGTTCCGAAAGGAAGACAAGTTGCTTTCGGGTCTGTTTTCCTTAAGAAGCACTGACAGATATTTCGGAGTCGTATCGGTAAAAACTTTGCACGCTCTTCTAACGCACAAAAGTACCGCGCTTAAAATGCGATAGACGCACAAACTAAATCACCCTCGTTTATCATCGGGTATTTTTTTATTTTACGTACACACAGGTTGTGATGGTTAAATTGCGCCAAGCATTAATTTTTTTAAGTTGCGCCGTATGTGAAGGAACGCTGAAAACAAAATTAAACGGGGCAGTTGTCTAGAATATTTGGAATGATGTGACCACTCTGGACAAGCACTTGAACTGTAGTATCCAAGATTTCTCGTTATATTCACTATTTTCAAAATCGATGAAACAATCGTTCTTAATTACTCGTCGTGGTGGAGTGACATTAATATTTTGACGCTGTGCATTTGGCTCGCAACAGAACTGGGCAACCTCGACACACGTAGTGCACAGATATTTTTCTTTATTTGTTTGTTTGTTTGTTTGTTTTTTGGAACTTTGCGCAAGTAATTGAAGCACTCTGTATACTCACATGTAAGCACGTTATATCTGTTTATTTTTTATTTCAAGTTTTCATCTCATTATTTCAGATGTAAAAGCCCGCCACGTGGCTAACGTCTTCAAACATCGATAAACTCCGAATTAGGGACGCAATTGCTCATCACAACATACCTTACATCAAAATAAGATTAGAATCAAAACTATGTTATCATTATTATGTTGAATTATACTTCTACGACGTCACAGAACGCGGGAAAATGTGATGATGCACTAAAACTGTAAATTGCTCAATTAGAGTCGTGAGACGCGGAGAAACGTAACATAAGCGCTTAACATCAACGAGTGGCTGATCTGCGGAGAGACGCTTACGTTGAACAAATGAACCACTTGTTGAAAGTTAGCACTCATGTTGTGCTCTCTTTTTTATTTTCTTTTGTGCTCGTCCGCTCAGGTGATTATTATCTTCGCTACGAGACACCAACAGAACCTAAGTTCAGCACTGGTTACTGGTGTGGTGAAGTACTTAGGACATGGGTGCTAATGCGGCCATTTCGAATTTTGCCATTGGTCAATCGTGATTTGCCTGGAACACTGCTACGACATAGAAACCATCGTGAGGGTGCAACTAAACACAGCACACAGGGTGAAAAAAACAGACGAGGACAGGCGCAAACTACCAACTGGGCGAGTGTTGATGCATAAATGTGTGGATGTTGATGTTTAAAGGTGCAAATCTTTCTTTAATAAAGCCAGTTGGTAGTTTGCACCTGTCCTCGTGTGTTGTGTGTGTGTGTGTGTGTGTGTGTGTGTGTGTGTGTGTGTGTGTGTGTGTGTGTGTGTGTGTGTGTGTGTGTGTGTGTGTGTGTGCGTGCGTGCGTGCGTGCGTGCGTGCGTGCGTGCGTGCGTGTGTTGCGTTTAGTTGCGCCCTCACGATGGTTTCTTTGTGAAGGTACCAACTCGCCCAACAGTCGACTCCTTTGAAGTTCACTGCCACAACTTCTCCTCTCTGCTTAAAGTGCCGCCATTGCGAAAAGGTGACAAGATGGCGGAATTAGACGCTCTCCAGGTTAGCACCCCGTGCGTTGCGAAACTATTCTCGAAAACAAAACAGCGATGCTTCGTTTGCTCCTTCTGGGTGTGCTGGCGGGTTGCAAACATTCGAGCGACGAATAATTATAATTTATGGTAGTTTACTTTCTAGAACCGTCATATGTAAAGATGAGGCGTGCCGTTTTTAGGGGCTCGGGAAATGTCGTTAAGAGAGTGTCCCTTGACGTGCACTCACATCGTGCAGTGCATGTGTCTCCGGCATTTTGGCTCCATATGAATGCAAAGGCTTCCGCCGGGGTCGAACCCACGACCTTCGGGTCAGTACCTGAGGCCTGAAAAATTGCTATTGTGCTATGTTATTTTTAGGCATTGTAGTGTTAACCTGTGCTTTATTTATTTGTTTATTTATTTATTAAGATACCTACAGCGCCCAACTGCGCATTATTGTAGGGGGGGAAACAAACAGGAAAAGATACAGGTAGTATATAGAACATGAAAAGCAATAGACATTATGTAAGAATTGAGATAACATCAGCACTTTAAACATAAATAACATTATAAAAAGACTAAACATCGCGTTACTAAGAGGTTGATACAGGTTGTACAACACGAAAAAACAACAAAACATAATAATAAAGTAAACTTTTAAACATAAATTAACCTTATGGATACATAACCTCGTAAGAAAGACAGAGTAGAAAACACAACTTGACAGAAGCTGTAAATGGTGAGCTAAAGCTCAGAATATCCCACATATGTCATGTAAAACCTAGTTAAACAAACATTCTACGAGGGCTCCATCAAAGGAAGTCGGCAACGACAGTACAACTTGTTCTAAAGTGTGCAAAAATAAGGCGGAAAAGGGGACCTTTATTTTTTATGCTCTTCTAACAACTTTTTTTTAATGCAAGGCAACAGCTTGCAAATAGCAGATAAAAAATAGCTACATGTCTACAACAACATTCCTGCATAGACATGAAACCGAACATGTAATTTCAACGTACTGAAATCAGCTTCAAACGCAAAAGTTTACGCGAACTGTGCTTTAAGTAATAATGTTACCCAAAGCTCATTTTCTTGTTCTGAACCATATCTTAATTTGAAATAACTATCATTTGTGAAATAAATGTATGCCACTATATACAACGAATACAGTTACAAGGCTGAAAGAATGAAAACAGAAGAGCTTAAAAATGATGCTGCCATACCCCGAATTCGGCATTCCCGCTTAGAACTATTAGAACTTTTCTTTTTCTTATTTGGGCTTCACGCTTGCAACATCTGTAATGAAACGTCGAGCAATGTTCAAAGCTGAATGATCCTACAAGGTTTGGGTAATAAAGCGAAGCGAACACCAGTTTTCTGATGCGTGGCAATATCCGAACTTTCGTATTCGCTTGGGACACGAACTAAACCCTGCGAATCGCAACGAACAAAAAAAGAAAAAACCTTTATCCGAGAACGTCGCTTGGGTTTCAGACATCAAAACAAACTTGGCATACTTTATCCTGCGCAAACACTGCCTTCTCGCTCTGCGTATGTCATAGGGGGGAAAAAAGTCGTAAAACTAAAAGCGCAGCTTGCCTCCCGATATAATCCTTCTGCCAATGTTCTATATATAAGGATTACTGAGTATTAGAGTGTGGTCGAAAACGTATGCAATACCTGACCACGGTTTAAAAGAGAACCCTATAGGCCTCGCCGTAGACCCACGATCACGTTTTCAATGTTTCAGGCTTGCTGTGATTGTGCCGCTGCGATTGTGCAGTGTTGCGAGCCATACGTACGATCAGGCACCGAATTCTAAGCTCTCCAATCGCTACGTCGTATTATGCCTCGAGCATGAAGAGTTTCCGGCTGTGAGCGGGGCATGGCATCGCGTATACCCTAAATTTCAATAAAGTCCGCCGCAGTTATGGTGCTCCGCTGCTGACCCAGAGGTCACGGGTGTTCGCATTTTCAAAGGTGAATATGCTAGAGGCCTATGCACTTAGATTTAGGTTCTAGTTGAAAAAAAACAGGTGAACAAAATTAAGGAAGCACGCCGACGTTTGGGCTCTCTTAATGAACAACATTCTGGCTGGTCACAACGCATTTATTTTGTTAGACGCCAAGCTACGTTACCGAAACCCCATTTGTGACCAGAAAGTCCGCAGGATCAATCTCGGCCCATGGCGGTCGCATTTCCATGGAGGTGAAATTTGAGTGGACTCTTAAAAGTGACACTTGAAGTTTTATAAAAACGTCAGTGCAATTTAAAGGACACCTGGTGGTCGAGATTTTCCGAACCCTACAATGAGGCGTGTCACGTAATCATATCGCGATTTCGGCACGTAAAGCCCCAGATATTATTAAAGTTCAACTTCAACACCTGGCGTTTCCTCTGTCCGCAACTTCGTCTAATGCTTTTTTTTTTGTTGCGGTTGGTGGTCAAACCGTAGAGCTTGGTGCTACTTAGATGCGCAGATCCTTGCTCATTGCTACGCTGATGGTGGTCGGACCGTTGAGCTATAGACATCCTGAAAGGGCGCATAATCTTTAGAAATCTTGTTGATTACAACGTTGACAGTTGTTGCATCCCTGAGCGTAAAAACAAAACATTGTCAATTACGTATAACAACCTTCATTGTCTCGCCCACGCAATTATTAGGCGGGGACGAATTTCTGTCAGTTATATTGCGAAGATTGCGGTACGTGATATGGACTACTATAAAAAGTGTAAACGGCAGCTTAACCTCGATTTGGCATGTAACAAAGCTTGTTTTTTGTTTTGTTTTTAACGTCAGGCCCGTCGAGGCAGTACAGAGATAGGCCTGTATTAGTGGTAAATCGCTAAGCCCTTTCCTGCTTTAATGACGCCATGCTTTTCCTGGGAGTGACAATTCACTTCCATGTTAGTTCGAAGGAGATATCGTGTCATTCCTTCTTTCTTTTCTTTTTTTTATGTTGTTGTGATCGTTGCCCTCTGATAGCCGTGCACTTTTTTCTTGTTCACTTGCTTACTTTTCGTCCACCTTGTATCGGTTTATCGGTTTATTTTTTTACAGTGTAATGTCGTACTCGCTGCATGATAGTTTCACATTGCGGGGCTGGTATTTCGATCTTGGTTTTAGCGTACTCGCTCTGCTAGAAAATTCCGACAGCAGTCTTGCATATGTTCGGAGCTCGTTGCGAGATTCTCTTGTTCCTTATTATACACTACATTTGAGACCCCACTCGCAATCAAAGGCGAGCGAAGTTTTTTTTTTCGGTATGAAGAGGCGTGTAGTTTTTTTTTTTTGCATCGAGAGCTGCGCTACCCAAACATATACTGAATCATTTTTTCTAGTTCAACTATCATGCGTAGCCTAATGAACTTCTTGCAAGGAACCACCCGATGCATGCATAAACCCGTGAAAAAAATACACCCCTTGTATAGGTTGAGAAAAAATACGTTGCCGGGACTTGCAATACTCATATCAACGTCGGAATAAAATATTTCTCGAGCTTGCGCGCTCGTTAGGCATTATGCGTGCACACTCAAAACTGCCTCGTATGGAGCAAGCGCATCTCGGCTAAAACTTTCTCGGTGGGGTGCTTCGTACGCGATAATATTTATTCGCTCAAGCAGCACTTCTACACGGTTAAAAAAAATCAAGTTGTAGTTCGATTATTTCAAAAATAAGGTGAATATTTTCTGAACCACGTTGCAAACAAAGCCAGATTGAGTGTCCGTCGTAGCCGACATAGAGTAAACCGTACCGAGAACAGCCTAGAGATTCAAAAAAAATTTAAGAAGCATAAATGCTTTCGAAATAAATAAATAAATAAAGGAATAAATAAATAAATAAATAAATAAATAAGAAGCATGAAACGTTGAAGCCAAAAGACGAGTATAAGATGCGCGAAACATCCGTTCGTGGACTCGTATGCAAATAACACGTATAAGATCCCTCTGAGAAATGCAAAGTCAGCGCAGCGCACGTGCGTGTACGAGAATCCTCTCGTCGCTTTGATGCCGATGTCGCTGCGTGCTTGCCATCACAAGGCGGGCGCTCCGCGCAGTCGAATCGCGGAGTTCGCGTTTCCTCTCTGCGCACCGCTGGAAGATACACAAAGCGCACCGAAGTCTTACGAGATCAGTCGCCCGCCTGTTACGCACTCGCATGCGACACGGTGTGCATAAAACTATACGACTGCATCTCCATGCGACCATTCTTTCCATGAGCTCCGTCGTTAAAGTCAAGATATTGACGAATACCGCTTCGAATGAGAACACCATCGTTGGAAAGTTGCCCGAAGCTTTTTGCCGAATCGAAGGCTTTGCCGGTTTATCTGTTCTTATTGGGTGCGCGTACTTAGATTACCTGTAGATGTTGGCATTAGATACCTAATGATAGCATACCTGTTTGCACTCAGTAGTATTGGTACCGTAATAGGTCTCGCTAGAAAAAAAAATGTCATGAGTTAACTGTGTATGTGTTATTCGTGACATGTAAGCAGTGGAATATTAGTACATATACTTAGGGCCGTCAATCTTCTTTTTTAGAACAGTATTACGAAAACTTACAACTGATTCAACGATAACGCAGGCGAAATTCCAAAAGC
The DNA here is from genome assembly GCA_013436015.1 of Rhipicephalus annulatus. NCBI lineage: Eukaryota > Metazoa > Arthropoda > Arachnida > Ixodida > Ixodidae > Rhipicephalus > Rhipicephalus annulatus. Next base: position 183,037 of record WOVY01001534.1, read on the forward strand.
TTTTCTTGTGAGAAAGGAAGTCTAATGGGCGAATTCTTGGATAAGATTGTGCTTTCTTCATCATTTTTCTATCCCACTTGTTCATTTGCACACTTCACAGTATCAATCAGTTAATCAATCAATCAATAAATAAATAAATCAGAAATCGCATTTTCGTTATCTACATTACATTGTTACATCGAAAGGCCAGAGAAAAAGCCGCGCCTCCACAACTTGAGCAAGCTCTCACAAGTAAATGAGAATATCGCAAGCAACAGTCGTTAGTTTCTCAAATTAACGAGGTTATACCACCTAGCAAGTAAACTTGGCGTGCACATCGATCTATAGAGTTCATCTCCGAAATTGGCTTGATTGCAGCGACGTAATGCCTTCACGTGATTGTATTCATAAATTGACCTGGCTGTCTATGATCAGCTCCAGTTCATCGGAACAAAGCGAAACTATAGAACCAGTTCCCGACTGCTCAAAAAAAATCTGCGTAAGAGTATAATTGTAATGTGACAACAGCAAAGCATACGCCTAACGGCTCGTTCTCTGTTCGCATTCCGCAGCTTCTTTTACCTCATTCGCATCAGCACTAAAAAGGGAAGAAAATCTAACAGTACGAAGACTAAAGCGCTGAACGCTAGACAGTCTCCGCCGCTCCCTGCCCTCGTTCGACATCTTAATTCACACAAGTCATGAACGCGGGCCAGCAGTTAACTGCACTTAGTTTTATTGCCATCGTAAGATTTGGTCCGACTCGGCCGCCTCGTGTTGCGCGTTAAGCCTATAATTTGCATGAGAATGTGCCCGCACGAGCTCGCGGTTCACGGATATTTCTGGCTCTTGTTTCTTTCTGCGCTTGAAGCCACTACAGTGTCCACGTTTTTTTTTTTCTCCCAAGTTCCACTAGTCGCCCGTATCTTTTTTTTCTCGTTTTTTTTTCTTTCTTCTTTTCTCGGGGCATTTCTCACCACGTATTTCAAAATCTCACAGAGCCGGAATAATTGCAGGAATACGCGAACTTCTCGACCGTAGTATCACCCACGCTCAAAATTTTTATGCGTCATTTTTATGCTTCTTAACCACCTAAGCCTATGTCTTACTTTCGTTCCGCGCGAGATGGCCGTAACAATAGAGCGCGCGTCTTTATCTCCAGCTCGACTTGTTCCAAGTCAAACTGTTCTTTGAAAAGTAATAATAAAAAAAGTGCAGCGAAATTGGAAGCGAGAACTCAACCCAAGCCGCTCTGTGTTTCACAAGCAACGAGGGACGTACCGTTCTCTTGTTTTCACTACTTAGAATAAAGAAGACTGCCTCTATAGACACAGTGACAAAACATGACCTATAGAATGCAACTCTCCTTGCTCCTTTGATTATAGCGCCTTTTTACGCACTTCCGTGCAAGATAAACAAGCTAGGTTGAATGTGTTCAGTAGAGAACAAAGATGCAAATAGAAGGAGCGGAGTGGAAAGGTAGAAGTAAACTGCAAACGTGCTTGGTCTCGGGTGAGTTGGTTATCCATGAAATATAGAGCGACCTTTCTTGACGTCTGTGTCATCTTTTTTTATTTTTTTTCCATATGTGTCACGCTAATGCAGGCTAAGTTCATAAGTAAACTACATTTTTAATGGCGCACACAGATTCGCGAAAAAAAAAACTTCGGCTTTAAATAGATGGACGCTTTGTGATAGACGCGCGCGTTCGCGAAGTTCGTAGCGACCATACAGCGCCCGTTTTCTTTACTTCCTAGCTTGCCCCGATCTGATTGTCTTTTTCGCAGCGCAAAGCCGCGAATACGTTTTTCCACCAGTGACGCGTATTCCTCGTTCCAGCCACTACGAGGAATACGCGTCAGCCGGAATTCCAGCCACTTCAAGCCACTACGGTGTCCACATTTTTTTTCTCCCAAAGTTCACTAGTCGCTCGTATCTTTTTCTTTCGTTTTTTTCTTGTTTTCTCGAGGCATTTCTCACCACGTATTTCAAAATCTCACAGAGCCGGAATAATTGCAGGAATACGCGAACTTCTCGACCGTAGTATCACCCACGCTCAAATTCCTTATGCGTCATTTTTATGCTTCTTAACCACCTAAGCCTATGTCTTACTTTCGTTCCGCGCGAGATGGCCGTGACAATGGAGCGCGCGTCTTTATCTCCAGCTCGACTTGTTCCAAGTCAAACTGTTCTTTGAAAAGTAATAATAAAAAAAGTGCAGCGAAATTGGAAGCGAGAACTCAACCCAAGCCGCTCTGTGTTTCACAAGCAACGAGGGACGTACCTTTCTCTTGTTTTCACTACTTTGAACAAAGAAGACTGCCTCTGTAGGCACGGTGACAAAACATAAATAACCTGTAGAATCCAACTCTGCTCGCTCTGTTGATTAGAGCGTCTTTTTTACGCACTGCCGTGCAAGATAAACAAACTAGGTTGAATGTGTTCAGTAGATAACAAAGATGCAAATAAAAGGAGCGGAGTGGAGGGGTATAAGTAAACTACAAAAGTGTTTTGACTCGGGCAAGTCGGTTATCCGTGAAATATAGGCCGACCTTTGCCGTCTGTGTTGTCTTTTTCATCTTTATTTTTGATATGAGCCACGCTAATGCAGGCTAAGTTCATAACCAAACTACATATTTAATGGCGCGCGCACATTCGCGAAAAAAAAAACTTCGGCTTTAAAAAGACGGGCGCTTTGCGATAGACGCGCGCGTTCGCGAAGTTCGTAGCGACCATACAGCGCCCGTCTTCTTTACTTCCTACCTTGTCCCGATCTGATTGTCTTTTTCGCAGCGCAAAGCCGCGAACACGTTTTCCCACCAGTGACGTGTATTCCTCGTTCTGACGTCGGCGTTTCTCAATATTAAGTGACAAAATTACGTGGAAAAATAAGCTACTTTAGGAAGTGACGTTCTTATAACATCCGCGGAACACGATAAGCTTCGTCTATAGAAAAGGAAGGAAGGGGAAAAAAGGAAAACGGGAGGAAAAAAAACGGCAGGGAGGTTAACCAGCCTATAGGCAAGCTACCCTGCGCATGGGAGGGGGATGGGTGAGATGAAAGATAGAGAGTGGAGAGGGGAGAGAGAATACTTTGGAGAGAAGGGAGCAGAATTAAAAACTAACAAGTGAAGTAATGCTAGAGCATTAAACTTGAAGACTGTCGTTTCTGGAGATCAAGATTCAGCGCTGTTCGACGCGGTGCTCGCAAATAAGAAAAAAAAACGGCGAGATGTTTTGCGAAAATCACCCGTAATAGGCCATATTTTCGAGCTTAGCTAAAATTGACAGCACTAACTCGTCAAATGCTCGGACGTGCTCCAGTAGAATTAGGCGAACGAAATGGTTGGGGATAAAAGAAGGGAGACAGTTTTGTTAGCTCGGTAGTGTGTTCAAGCAAGAACTTATTCCCAGCAATCAAACCCTCGCACCTGCGTTGCACCGAGCACGAATAAAAGTCATCGTTTCCTCTTGCGCAAAAAAAAAAGCACTTGTGAAATCATCGTCTCGGTGCTTCCCGCATCTTCAAAAGTAGGCCTCGAAAACCATGTACTACTCGGAGTCGGTAACGTGAGCGCCATCGTTCCAACCGACATGTAGGCAAGGAGCTGTCATGTTTTTGCATCACGGAATTGGCGACAGCAGCTGTAGGGAAAAAAGGGAAAGAAAAGAAACAAAGTAAGTAATAATATTCGCTGGTCTACGCATTACTGGAGGCGACGTTAACGTGGGCCCGTTTAGGGAAACGAAAAGGTTCGATTTCTTTGTTCCATACCTTTTTTTCCCGCGTGACATCTGTTCGTGTTCATCCGCGTCGATTCCGTTTCCCGAATTTTTTCCCTATCTCTCTCTTTTCTTCGCTCCTCGCTGTTCCTTACAAACGTATCTCGATCTATGGCGGTCTATACCTCTACCTCAACTCCCTTTCATCGCGAATGTCAGAGCGCAGCATCCAACTCGCGTTAGCGCCGAGTTTTCGTTTGGTGGTGAATTTTGGTACTCAGTGTCGCTTCCCGTATCCTCTTACCGTTTTTTTTTTGCGAAAGCGCGAGTTAAAAAAAATAAATAGAAGTTTACGTCTTGCACGTGCGTCCCATCCCACAGCCTCAGCCTTCTCTTCTGTTTTTCTTTCTTTACTTTACAGTTTCACGGCGAAATAGTGCCGCTCCAGGTTTCTTCAAAGCGCATTTCTTTCACACTCCTCTTTCAATGTCTTCCTGCGTGGTGTGCTTTGCTGGCCTCAAACCATATTACGCGAAAAAGCCATTGCATGAAAGGGAGGATATATCGGCTAGCTGCTTTTTATTTAGGCGATGTCCTAGATTCTCTTCGAACACTTCTTTTCTTATTTTCATTGAATCAGTGCAACATTGTGCGAGCCACAGATACCGCGCGGATATACAGTACGCAGTTCGCTAGTACGTTTACTCGCTCCAAGCATCGTTCGCGACAACCCTAGCCACAAGCGAGTAATCCGCAGAACCACATATCTTATATCGTAGCTTCCGCACCGATAAATTGTAAACCCTCTGCAGATGTTACAGAAGGAAAATCTTAAACATCTCACGATCTTTACACAGATCGTCAGATCGTAGTGTGAAGACACAAACACAAAAGCATCTGTTGTACGTCATTGTATTTGTGTTTTCACGGTGTGTTGAGGCGATTGATGAAATACGAGCTGACTCAAGAAACTCGATACATGCTTTAAATCTTGTTTTGTTGTTTCCGGCGCTGCCGCCTGTTCCTCCCTGATCTAGGGAAATGGGGACTCCTGAGCCGTTCTTTCGAAGGGATCGTTCAAAAAGCGAATAAATGAATGCTTGCATAGCACCTGTAAATATCTCTTCCTATGGCTTAGGTCGCTTTTCCTTTAGTCTAACAACGCCTAGCTATGGTTAGATAGACCTGCAAGTAGTTTAAATATCTGCTTTCAGTGTCCCTTGTTTATCTCTATCTGAAAGTCAGGAGCAAATACTTAAACTGTTTTTCTGAAGCACATCTATTCTTAAATCGCTTCAAAAACGCTGGCAGTTCCAAACTTGCGTCGCTCGTAAGCCACAATAACGCTAGTAAAGCCATTGCTATAAGAATCGACCGACGTTCGCTTTTACTTCCTCAACTTTCCCGACTCCCTTATCAACTAAACCGAACATTTAAACCACTGGCGTGTTCTTTCTCATGCGAAGCTCCTTAGGCGTTCCCTCCTGTAAAAACTTTTTCGCCCCCTCTCTTTCCTTATCTCACGAAATGCTGTGAAGGCACACAAGCAGCTGTTCTTTTCCCCTTTGTCCTACGCCTTCGATGCCCCGATTGGGGCGCGTTTTCTGAACTGTCCCCTTTAAGCGAGACTTAAATTGCCGCAGGGCTCCGTCGAAACAAAAGGAGTTCGCGACAACAATGGCACAAGTGCCACTGGCGCCGTCTGCCTGCCTGAAGGACGCTGCCCTCACAACTCTTATGTTTTCATCCATGCTCTCGTGGGGGCGCCTAAAGCAAGGAAGTGCTGCAAATGCTGCAGACAGCGTCATCAAACTTTTGTCAGTGACTCCGCGTGGCGGTTTGCTGTGCGCTATCAATCGCCTAAGTGTAAGGCCGCGTTCACACTGAGCATTCCGGCCGCCGAAAGTGCTCCGAATCCGGTTCGGCGGCGGCGAGATCCGCCGAAAGGGCCCTCTCCACGCTGATCGCTCTCAGACCGATTTTTGCGGCATCTGCCGCCGAATCGGTCACCGCGGACCAATAGGAGCGCTAGTCAAGGAATTTCGAAAAATGGCGGCCAAGCCCTACTCACTTGTTATGCCGCAGTGCACGTACCTGAATGTTGAAACCAACGGGAGTTTAACCTACTCTGTGCCTACTTCGCGTCCGTATTTCGTGGAAGAGGTGACCGAGCTTGCTGTTGGCGTGACCGAGCTTGTTGCGGTCTTGCAGAGCAAAACGAATCCACCAACGCCGCTCGCGTCGGTGGTTTTTTTGCTTTTCGTGCCTTACAAGACAGCCACTTGCCAGAAAAGTAAGCAGTACTGTCATTTCTTGCGTACGAGAATCGTCGAAGTATACACCACCGGATAGCGTAGTGGCGTTTGCGAGCCGTGACAACAACCGGGTGACAGCGCATCCATCCCGCATTCGCCCCGTAGTGGATGGCATATTCGGCGGCGCGGGGCGCGTCCAGTGCGAACAACGCTGCGTTTCGGCGGCAGAGGAATTTCGGTCACTGTAGAAAGCGGATGTTTCAGTGTGAACTAGACTTAAAGCGAAGTACGTGGAGAGTAGCATATGCGGAGCGTGTGCTTTCACTGCTCTCTAAGGAACATAGCGGCACTGTTTGGGGGTTATCTCTTCGTTAAAGTTTCATTTATCGATCTTTCGTCACATTAACAGATTACTACAAGCTACGCCCTACGTTTATTTGTAACGAAAGAGACGTACTTATGTAAATACGTGAAAGCGCAACCTACGCAGCCAGTAGCCAGCAATTATCCTAAACAATTTATTCGGGCATCGGTTGAACAGATTAGCGATACGAGTTGTGATAAGCTTCGGTTCTATATTTTTTTGCGTCTGTGTCGAGCTTCAACGCTTTCGTGGTCCAATCTATAGCTCTCACAATGCTGCTCGTATCTTCAACGCATCAGGGCGGGTGTACGTGCGAGCTTTCGTCCTTAAGCAGCTCTCCGCAGAATTCATAGCTCGAAATTGTAGGGACAACTGTGTTCGTTTTAAATACACACCGAGGGGCGCGTATAATTGAGGCTCCACGCCCGAATCTCCCTCGCCTGGTATCAACGCTTTTATTTTTTTTTATTTTTCAATTTCCATACAGCGCTCCTCTTGGAGCTAACACGCGAGAAGGAAGTGCCTTGTTTCCTATTGCGGCAAGAGTTGGCCGCATTAACTGAACAGCGGTCACTTGTGTGTTTTGGGGTCACATCTTGTCTTGGTTTTGAGCGTCGACCGTGTTGACAGGCTTTAACGACGATGGTTTCTGCACGCTTCTTGCTTTTCTCGTCTTGTTTCCGTTCCTAGTCTTCCACTCCTTCGTTGCCAGCGTGTCTAGTTGAAGTGTAACATCCTTCTGACAGCGCACGGACTGGCTCCGAAAGTGTGGCCGTCGTGCTGGCATCTTGCGAAGACAGCGACGCCATTGTTAATGCTCTCGAAAGCACTCGGAGTTGACGCGGAGATGGAGGGAGTTGGTGGGTAAAAGTTTGTCAAACCGCGCCCCTTAGTTTATATTCGACCCGCGGCGACATACGAGAACAAAAGCGTGCAACGCACTCCTCTCGTACTCTGTCTGCAAACTGAAGGGTCTTCTTTCAGCTGCGAGCCCGCTGGTGGAGTGGCACGTGTGGGGTTACTGATGCGGCCGCAGTTCGCATTTGCGGTGAAAGTGAGGAAACTACAGCTATGATGGGAAAGCTTAAAAATAAATACCATATACTTTGTGAGCGTGAACAGACGCTTCCGGGCTGATGTTCACATTTCCTTCAAAGTCAATAGGGAAACAAATAGTAGAAAAGGAATGGTAGAGAGGTTAACCAGTTGAAGGCAACCGGTCTGCTGCCCTTAGGGCAGCAAACCGGTGGTCTTGAAATGGTTAAACCGGTGAAACTTGTGTACACGCAAGGGGACAGGGTCAGTCAGTCACAGTCGGCCATGGCTCTTAACTCTTACACCGTACGCGACATTACTGTCACAGCCGCTTGTCCAAGAATGTTTTTCAGAACAACTTCAGCAGCGCCTTCGTCGCCTGCAGCGGCGATGTCTTCTTTCGACATCTCCTCACGTTTCCATTACAAATACTTCTAATAACGTCCCCTATACTTTCCTTGGCATTACTCTCTGTTAGTTCTCATTAATATTGATGATTCATATGTGGTGTTTAACGTCCCAAAACCACCATATGATTATGAGAGACGCCGTAGTGGAGGGCTCCGGAAATTTCGACCATTTAAGGTTCTTTGACGTGCACCCAAATCTGAGCGCATGGGCCTACAACATTTCCACCTCCATCGGAAATGCAGCTGCCGAAGCCGGATTCGATCCCGCGACCTACGGGTCAGCAGCCGAGTACCTTAGCCACTAGACCAGCGCGGCGGGGCAGTTCTCATTAATATTGTGTGTAGCAAAAAATGAGCCCCTAAATTTACACTTTTCTTCTTTGAACATCAACGAATAGTTTCAACAGACATACATCTATTGTCAAGGTGCGCCATAATAGACGCCGGTAACATGGTATGCAAGTTCGTTGAACATTCCAGTTCTAGAAATGGAAAGGACAAGTCCACTGGTAAAAACGTCAGCGCAAGCCCTCAACCCCTGTTTGCTATTTTTTCTTGTTTTGTTCTCTTATACCGGACAATCGCATGGGACATGGTGTAGCCTCTCCTCGCAACGACAGTCATCGCAAAGAGAGTTATCGGTCATATCAATGCCAAAGGAATGAGACCTCGTGAATACCACCCCAGCCATAATCAATTCGGCAACACGGCCTCTTTTTGGTGAGGACCCGTTGGCGAATAAAAACGCATCAGAGAGAACAGGTGGTATTGAACATTGGCCCGTGCTAGTCTTGTGAAATCTCTCCCTATAGTGATCTGAGGGTATGTTCTGTGCCGTGCCGTAGACAACATAAGGAAAATGACAAACGTAGTTTGTTAAGGCATGTTACCGGGTTAGTTGCTTTGCAATCGTAATTCACGTGGTGTAGCGCACCACGACAGGAACAGAGAAGAAGGACAGAAGAAGGTGCTATAGTGTGTGCACTTCCTATCCGTCCACGCGGTGATTCGCTACGCCTTATGAATTATTGATGCAAACGTAGTATTGGTTAAAGACACATCATGGAAAAAATAAAGGAGAGCAAGATGGGCTTCCCGTCCTTCATTCCTTTCGTGTGGTTTTTGCATCAAAATTTTGGTTCAAGCATAAACCAGCTAGTCCAACATCGCATGCTGCGGAAAAGAGTTAAGAATAGATACACTTGAGAAACTAGTCGCTCCGGCTCTTCCTTCAAAAGTGAGAGGATTCTCCTGTACAGCTCAGTAGATCTCTTTCGACGGAACGTCCAACTTGTTACACTAGGAATCATTAAAATTAAAAGTGTGCCCAACTCACCCGCTGCTCAGAAGAAACCATGGTGGTAACGGGAGAGTGGAATAACGGAACCCTTGATTGGATGGCCAAAGCTTTAAGAACTTGGCGAGTATGTAAGCTTCCCGTCTTGCGAGCGCAATTATCAAAATGTACCAGCTAGCACCTCAAGATGTTCTAATTAGCAATCTCTCTCTGTGGGTTTTATGTTAGGTGTTTTGCTTCTCTACTTATGAATCCATAAATTAATCATTCGAGTTGGATCAGTTATTAAAGTTGTTTCGCGCTTTTTGTAGAATCTCATTGGAAACAATGAGACAATAGTATCTGGGGTATTACTTCCCGAAGCCATGACATGTTTATGAGGGACACCGTAGAGAAGCTCCGGAAGTTTTGACCATCTGGTGTTCTTTAAAATGCACTGACATCACACATTACACGGGCCTCTACCACTTCGTCACCACCAAATTGCGACAGCCGTGGCTGGGATCAATCCCGAGACCTTGGGTTCAGCGGCTGAGCACCCAATACATTGATTCACCGGGGCGTACTCAGGGGCATATCATGTTAGCGTACGTAGAACTTGGTACAAGACAACACGTTTCTGAAGAAAGGTGCAAGAATTCTGTGCTTCAGAAACAAAAACATCGGCATCGTCGTGAGAAGAGCGGTGAAAGGCGACGCATCGTTTTTCGCCGTCGCGGTGACACTAATAGCAATAATCTAGAGCTATCTTCCGGCGAAACGAACCAAATGGAGGACGCTAAAAGGGACCTGTTGCTGCGGTGTCTTTCCAGGGCAACTGGGTCGTTTTGAACACAGCGCCGACAAGCGCCCAGGGCATCATGGTGCGCGTACCGAGTAACGCGACGTAGACTTTCCTTTTTTTTCTTTTTTAACGCCGACGAGCGAGACAGTTGAAATGAAGGTTCGTTACTCGGCAGGAGGGGGTCAACCGCTTTGTGTGTTCATAGACGTATAGGCGTCGCTGGAGATGACACAACGATTGTTGTCCCGTCTATCGTCGACCTGCCTCGCTGTATTTATTTTGCTATACGCGCGCCACGAGGTGTCACGCCTTTTTTCCGCCCCCGGAGCAACGGGTAAGATTGGCGTCCTCGACAGGACAACCGAGTCCGACGCGTGGCAGCAAATTAAACAACGCTAAAGTGGGTGGTAACGCAAGAACGTACTTGGAAGAGGCGAAGAAACGCGACACCGCTTCGCACGCCTGTGCGAAAAGACAGCCGAGGAAAACTTCTTTCTTTCCGTTGCGCGTGATTGGTCTCGTTCCGGAGTGTTTGACGGCCTTCCTTTGCTCCCATCTCGCCTTCTTGGCTGTTCCAGCCAGCTATAGGGACAAAAATGCTTAGGCGTAATTGCGTTAAAACTGTGCAGTGCGACAGAATCGGAAGCCACCAGGATTTCCGAGGAGAAATACCGAATTTGTTAGAACGCAAGTATGGCATGTCGGGCGCAAATTTAGAAATGGGAAAAATAGCGTTACATTATACGAAGCACAAGGGAAGAAACGCAATGCCAATAGTGCGTGTTCCTTCATTTTCGCTTCGTCTCCTATTGCGCTGTTTGTTTTTTGTTTTGTTTTTCATTTACATACGTGTTATATCACGCCTGCTTGCATTGTAGTAGCGTCGAGTGCTCTTGGAAAAAGTTCGAACGAGACACAAGGTTCGTAGGAAGGTGGATATTTGATACGATGGACGAATTGCGAACGTGTTGGGTCACTAGTGAATATTCGTGCCCTTTAAGGGGAAACAATTATTTCTTATATTGAAACATTGAAAATGAAAAACGAATAGTGTTGTTTGATGGGCTCGATTCTTTGCTGCACCCAACTAATGAAAGCATTGGGTCGAGCATCGTCCGCGTGATGCGAAGGTTCTCTGTTGGGATCCCATTGACTGAAGTGTGCTTCTTTGTCCACTTCAATTTCTTTCAATTTTCATCATAATAGTTACACTACAGTGAAAAACAGCAAATAATACCTCATGTGCTCTAATTAGTGCAATTGTTTGATGGTTTCATTGGCTTTGTCGCATTGAAAATCATGAAGTAACGATATTGAATGTATGCTCGCTGTATAGTAAATTAGATCGCGTAACGCATAATACGTGTTTACTAGAGCAAGCTTAAGAAGTACTTGCACCAATTTCTCTTTGCATTGTAAAAACTCGCTGCTAATATCGGTCACACCTGCAATTATGTACTTTGCTACTGCAACTTTTCATATATAAATCTGATATATATTCAATCTCCCCTGCAATTACGCACAGGATCGTCACAATAGAAACGTTTTCAGTTGTTGCCAGACTCGCTCGCCAATGACCAGAGTCCAGCAGGGTGAAATAGATACTCCTATATTGGTTTAACAAAGCTCGCATAGCGAGAATCGGCGCTGCACGGTTCTGTTTCCGCGCGCCGAATCGCTGTCAGCTCACAGCGCTTTACCGTATACTTCCCTTAACAACGCTGCACGCTTTGTTTTCGTGTTACGAAACGAGACATGCCAAGCGAGTGTTAACCCGCTCGCGTCTTTCCGTTGTGCGGGGGCGTCCAGAGAGGGGTCATCCCTAGTCGATCGCCACTGGACCGTGTTAATCTTGTTTGGAGGAAGGCTCGCCTGCTGCCGCTCTTCTGTCGCTTCTCTCGGGGATGCACGCTCGTCGACCATAGTAGCGAGAAGGGTGTGGGTTCGAGATTCAGAGCGACGACCAAACGAGATGAGCAACAGATTATATATATATATATATGAGATTGTGAGGACACGATTACGTGGGGATCGGGCTCCGAGTCCCAAGCTCGTCTATCTGTCTGTCCGGTGGTGTTCAAGGTTTGCGATTCTTTCTTCGATAGTGCGCGCCGGCCACAGAAGATCGGAAATGAAAACGGTGCTGTGTGCGCCCGAGGGCGGGGCGGTGAAGCGTGATTGCCTGCTACCGTGCCGCGTCACCCGGCCAGCTCGCTGTGGGAATCCGCGCTGGCCGAGTGAAGGAAAAAGGCGGGTCGTTTAGATTGCTGAAATATGGTGGGGCTCGCCCCCCCCCCCACCCCACTTTCACCCTCACCGCGATTGCCTCTTTTGTCTTACCGTTGGAGGCCGACCGAAAAAGAGTTGGCGGAAGGTACAGAGCACCCTCTGCGCGTTGCTCCGGTGCCCCGCGGGCGAGTGCTAATAAAAGTGGCGACGTGAGAGCCATGTTGAATTCGGGATTATTAGGAAGGGTGATAGAATTTGTCCTTGGGGCCTGTAGCTTTTGAGGTGTATTGTGCGAGGTGGACTGAACAAAGTAACCGCAAGAATCTCCCGTTGGAAAGATGGACCAACTAAAAGAGGGTTTGCTCGAGTGGTAAGCGTTGCCTTTGTCTTATATCGCGATTTGTAAAAGTCTCTGAAAGAGCGCAATATCGTTCTTTTTATAAGGCCTCGGAAGTTTGTTTCTGGTCTTCTATTACGGTGGACTCACTGGTGCAGCTGTGCAACTTCAGAGGCACTCTAACTGGCCTTCGATGTAAAGTTGTTCTTCTAGTTTTAGAGACCAATGAAAGTGCACCTGCATTTACCGTTTGAGGTCCATCAAGATGCAATCCATTTTGTTGCTTTCAACATGAGTGCACGTGCTTTAGTAGGCTGCATGCTATATAACTATAGTAGCAATTGTCACTAAAAAGCTCCGAAAATGTAGGCGTCATTTTTTTATCGTCTGCAACGAATGCTTTTGCGACGCCTGTCGCGTAGAGATGCGATCTTCAGTTTTACGAGCGCAATCAATAAGTGATAAGGGACATTCATCCACTTTCGAAGCATAGATCACAATACTCGAAGCTGGTTGCTCCAGCAGATTAGCTAATCAGGCAGAAGCCTAGCTTATGTAAAATGCGACGTGGACTGATTCGGTCATCCCAAATTACAGTCATCTTGTGAGATACAACTGCGCACTAATACTTGCATGAGAACGGTTTTCTTAAATTTGGCAAACTTATTTACACGCGCAAGTAAAGCAAGATTTACACGGCTCTCAGTTCATATGTTTTTTTTTTTCGAGTACTCATTGGTCCAATAATGACATGTATTGCATAACGATTGGTTGGCCTCTGTCATAAAGTAGAGCGAAACTGTGGTTGTGAGTTACGGCTGCAGCCTTAATTGTGGACAGCAGGCTTGAGTGTGATGTCGTGCTTGGTTTGAAATCATTCCGCAAAGCAGCTGGTGCTTCGCATAGGTTATAATTATCGACAGTTATAGAATAAAGGTTTCAATTGCTTTGATTCTCTCACAAAACTACAAGAAATTTCTTTGTAGGTTTCGGCATCAAAACATTGTTTTTTTCGTTTTTTGCGGTATGACTAACTAGTTCCACTTTGAAAGCTTGCTGCAGCGATGCCAAAAAAAAAATGTGCTGGAGAGCGTGTATTAGGTTTGATACATTGGAATAAGTGGTCGTGATACGGAACGGCTTATGCTCTCCCATAGTAGAGTACCAAGTACTCTAAATCGTTAACCATTTTTTTCTAAACACCATACGGGACGGCTTATGCTCTCCCATAGTGGAGTACCAAATACTCTAAATCGTTAGCAACTTGAAACATAGAGAAAGAAGAAAACAAGAGAGGACACTCTGCAAAACCTGGCCTCAGGAAGTGCGTCACGATTACGAAACCAACTAGTGCTCTCATCAAACGTCAGAGGGCGCAAGCGCAAAAAAGAACAGTTTTAATCAATGCAACAGAATTGTTTTCACAAAATAATAATTATACGCCCAAATTAGGTATGTTATTTATACATAAAAACAATTTATTCAACACACCTTACGCGATTATTTTTCGTCAGCCGTACTGTCATAAACACCATCTACCCAGCGACAAGCCCATGCATGACTGACAGCGAGAAGCTTTCGTCCACGTCGGCTGCGTCGGCGTTTTCAAGCGTGAGATAACAGGTGAGGCACGTTTTCAAGCGAAGCTTGTTGAATTACATGTTGTTGGTCTTGTTCGGTCATTTTTTTTTCAGAAAACGGTTACACCTGTGCGAATAAGACACCATGCAACAAACATAGAAAGATGCACACACACACGTTGCGCTTCGTGTGTGCGAGTTTGTTTCTTACGTGGCGTCTCATTCACGCAGTTGTAACCTTTTTTTGTAGCTTGTAAGGACGGGGAGGTTCGCTAAAAAGAAAGTTTGTGGCTCTATGCGGCGGCTAGACGGGAACATTGTGCAACGTATGCAGTATAGCAGAGGCGGCACGGCGCAAGCCGAGGCGACGCGTGCTGCGTCTGCCACGGACGCGAGCGTCTGTTCGCTGAGCATAGCTGGGCAGCTAGGTCATAGGCTCGGTGGCTCGGTGCAAAATATTGAGAATCGTTCGCTGAGCCTCGCATGCTTCACGACGCGTTTCCCGAAGGCTCGGAACACAAATAATTCTTGGTGTGCCGGAGGCAAATCTGGACTAGCCAAGTGGCCATCATCTTCGTTTCTTCGCTAGCCTTGTGCCACTAGTGCAAGCTGCCCACATATTTTTTTGACGTTTCCAATATAATTTTACCGCACAAATTTCAACTACGATTTTTCATCCCAATATACTGTGCTGATACTGCGTACGCACGAAGGTGTTCTAAAGTTCCCAGGCCGCGATACCATTGCATTACAAGGGATAGCGGCCTGGAAACTTCTGAAGATCTTTGTACGTGGTCTTGACGTCTATCTTTGTAAGTCAGAGTTTTATGGGTCGGAGATGTATCACTGGTTTTGTATTGTGCATCGATTAGCTAATCATTCAAGGGGGTTTGTTGGTACACTTATGACGTGCACATATCTTTTTCGTAATTTGACAGCGAAGCATCCACTTACTAACATTTTCAGACCGCGCTGATGCCATGCCGTCCGGCGGTCCAAGCCACGGCAGCTACTGCTGTGTATCGTGGTACTTCAACAATGGCAGAACCTACAAGAAGCCTGGGACGAGTTTCTTTCGCATACCACGGGACGGCAGGTGTGTTAAAGCTTTTGTATGGTTTGCATGTCTTTAGGCTTACTGTTCGTACTTGCTCAGTGAGGGTAACAATAAAAAATCACTATTCAAGCACTTCCCCTTTCTGCTGACAGTTCATTGCCAATGCAGGATGAAAGCATGGATGCAGTATGCTGGACGCGATTATCTCCTGAGTAAGCCGGCCAGCCTATTGTACGCAACGTACAGGGTGTGTAGCGACCAATTTTACTGCTCAAAGTTTCATGGACCCTGGGCACACAAGGCTTACAAGAATGTCTGTTCCCAGTGTGCAACCAGCTGCACCACGTAAGTGATTGACTGAAACTCAAATATGTGTAATAGCAGCCACTTGTATTGAATCAGTGGCGACAGTTAACCGCGAAGATCTTTGTAGCTGGTGGAGAAACCTCACTATAGAAGTAACACTTGGAAAGTCTGACATTTTGTGAACTATGGGCTATTACCTTCCTAACAGCAGCCTTACATTTCTGTCGTTTTTTGATGCTATTGACCAGCGCAACTTGTTTTGAAAGACTTTCAAGGGCTATTTCACGTTACCTTCAAGCCTGAGTGCACATGTACATTTACCTTTCATCGGTGAAAGCTGGCACTGTTGATAATTCCA
Source organism: Rhipicephalus annulatus (assembly GCA_013436015.1). NCBI lineage: Eukaryota > Metazoa > Arthropoda > Arachnida > Ixodida > Ixodidae > Rhipicephalus > Rhipicephalus annulatus. The sequence continues at coordinate 198,751 of WOVY01001534.1, forward strand.
AAAATCGCAAATTACTTGTTTCCTAGTTGGTGCCTTCTCTTTTCCTCCACGTTCGACCAATTTGCGCATTTGAAAGAGCTGTTTAAGTTTCCCCATGCTACAAGCTTTGTAACTTGTACCAACTGCACATATATGCACGTTCTCCGAGCGTCGCTTCAAATAGTGACTGTGACATGACTGCAGAAGCTGCACTGCAAGGTGCGGATGAGCATAAGTTTGTGTTATTTTAAGCCTCTTACTGACACATTGTCGTAATTTCATTTCTTCAGGACCTGCGGTAGAGGCTTCAAAAAGCGGCTCCCACACATTGAGGGGCCCCGATGAACAGGGTGCGTTCAGTGTCGCGATTTCTTTTTTTTTACCCAAATTGACTGTTGACCAAACGTCTGCAGGTGGCAGCTCCCTTGTAGCTGGTGAAAGAACTTCTGCTGACTTTGTCTTGCCGGAGAAAACCTTAACCAGTCGTTCAGCTGTCACAAAAGGAACTTGTGTGACCGGTAAGTTGTATGTTCACTTCAACACCAGAGTGGATTGATATTGAGACTTCCGCAGGCCGCTCGCAAGATTGTTCCGACAGCACTGTCCGAGGCACTGAACAAGCTTCACAAGACCCTCCAGAAGATGTCTCCGCCAACAGCTCCACGTCTGAGTGCCCTAGAGAAAATGGTGACTATGCTTTTATTGCAGCTGTTTTTAATGTGCTATTTTATGTTTAGGACATTCTGAGAAAACTATCCTCAAAAGGACACTACGTGTGCACTTACAAAATGTAAGGGTGGGCTCTCAGTGATATTAATTTTTTTTGTGCATTGTCGACATTGTGAATGGTTTGTTTTTAGGTAGTGGAATCGAAAACTTTGCACCACAGAAAGTTGTGCACCTTAGGTCTGAAAGAGCGAGGAAAGTGCTCGTATGAGATTAGTTTTTCTTCGCTTTTACATCCATTTTTTGTTTATTGCAGTGCGTTCCTGTGTGCCAGCGACAATGTCTCCATCAATGAAGTACAAGCAAACCATTAAACATCTGCAAGCCAAAGTAGCAGCACAGCGGAAAACTATTGCCGCGCGCTTGATCTGCCAGCGCAAAAGAGGCAGACGAAGTGGCAGTTCCCCTCGTGCCATTGTTCTTTTTTTTGGCTGCGCTGAGCCGACCGCTCTTCGGACTTTTGTGAGGACGCCTTAAAAACGTCTCCTGTCTTTTTAACGTGACATTTTAATGGTGGAGGTGCTGGGTAACCTCACCTATGCAACAGACTCCTTCTAGCAGCCGGAACGTGACCCAAAACCCAGAGCTTACGCCGGTACACCGTTTCAGTCGGAGGATTCGAGGACTGTCCCCCGAGTTTGTGCCTCACAGTACAAGTACGTCGACTGGTATGGAGAATACTGTTGCTGTCACCGCTTCCCCTGCCACTGGAGCCGCCGCTGCTCCAACCGCTGCACCCGCAGCTGCACCCACTCATTACACGCTGCAAAAACCACGTGTTCCGAGTCCCTTCCGTGGTGGCCTCTATGAAGATGTGGAAGATTGGCTGGCTGAGTACGAGTACGTAGCGGATTTCAACGGGTGGGACGAAGTAGCGAAGCTCAAGAATGTGTACTTTAGTCTTCTGGATGGTGCTCGCACATGGTTCCAGAACCGCAAGGGCCTCCTAACGTCGTGGCATGAGTTCTGTCACAGGCTCCGCGAAACGTACTCGAGTCTCGATCGTCGAGAGCGCGCTGAAAGGGCCCTCCAGTCCCGCATGCAGATGCCTAATGAAGGTGTGGCTGCATACGTGGAGGATATGGTTCATCTGTTCACTCGCGCCGATCCAACCATGCCGGAAGACAAGAAGCTGCGACACTTGATGCGAGGTGTGAAAGAGCAGCTCTTCGCTGGACTCATTCGTAGTCCGCCTAGAACGGTTGCGGAGTTCCTCACTGAAGCCGTCGCCATGGAAAAGGCGCTGCAGCAGCGGAACCAGTACGATCGGCAAGTGAATGCTACCTATACCACCGGGCTAGGCTCGTTCCCGACCGACGTGGGAGCGCTTCGCGAGCTGATACGTTCGGTTGTTCGCGACGAGCTGCAACAGCTGCAACAGCTGAACCAGGCGCAGCAGCAGCCTTCCACGAATTGCATCGCCACCATCATACGTGACGAAGTTCAGCATGCGCTCGGCACACCTCGTCGCGAGACACCAACGCAGGTTGCTGCACCACTTCAGGCGTTCGCAACTTCAAGTGAACCTCTAGGGGTGACCTACGCAGACGTATTGAGACGCACCGTTCCGTCGTCCACGACACCATCCCCAGTGAGTGGTTTCCAGCGCACCACTTATACCGACACGTTCGAACACAACGCACCTGCACCAGTCCCACTACCAGCCGCAACCCCGTACGCCACACTGCAGTCCGCACAGGTGGTCCCTTATTTTGCAGACACTCGACCCGTCATGCGTAAATCCGACATATGGCGCATGCCCGACCGACGACCGCTTTGCTACCACTGCGGTGAAGCGGGTCACCTCTACCGAGACTGCCAGTACCGCCGACTTGGGCTGCAGGGTTTTCCTGCCAATTCACCCCGCCCCCGGTTTGGACAGAGACCACCAGAAATTGAAGATTTTATCGCTCGGCAGAACGTCCCACTCAGGCGTCAGTCGCGTTCACCGTCACCGCGGTCGTCGTCTTATTCAGGCAACGGAAATCGAAGGCCGCAAGGACGGTCTCCGAGCCCCCGCCTGGAAAACTAACGCCAGCGACCTTTCGAGGCGAGGCCGCTGATTCTCGACGTGATGAAGACCTCGCCCTCCAATCGACGCGACATCGGACCAACGGAAATTCGACTACGCCGGCGCCTGTATCTCAGCTGAGCGACTTTTCAATGGACATACCTGTGATGCTCGACGGTCGCAATTTAACTGCCTTAATAGACACTGGTGCTGACTACTCGATTATTAGCGGACAATTGGCACGTACCTTGAAGAAAGTGATAATGCCTTGGACAGGATCGCATGTACGTACAGCTGGCGGACATGTTGTAACGCCGGTTGGTTTGTGCACGTCCAGGCTACAAATACGAGGCTGCACGTTTTTGGTCAGCTCCATCGTGCTACGTGACTGCTCCCGCGAATTAATTCTCGGCCTCGATTTTCTTCGGGAATATGGCGCCGTAATCGACCTACGGCGACGCTGCATTTCCTTTTCGACAGTCAACGCTACGTCAAGGGACTCCAACCGCCGTACAACCGCCCTCCGTGTTTCCGACGACAGTGTCACAATACCACCTCGTGCAAGTATCCTAATTCAGGTGACTTCCGAAGGAACCAGTGACGGTGAAACAGTGGCAGAGTGCAACGTCTCCCTGCTGCTGGCGCTTGGAATTTCTGTGGCACGAGGCATCATTGACATTCGGAACGGTACAGCCGAGGTCATGATTACAAATTTCACCAATGAGCATCGTCACCTTTTCCGGGGCACTGCGGTCGCCTACGCTGAAGCCTTGGAGGACGTCATTGAGTGTTTTGCCTGTGAAGACAGTAGCCGCGATGGACAAACCGTAATAGATGTTGACATGAACAGTGCACTGCCGGAAGAGAACCAGAGGGCCTTGCGAGAGCTATTGTTTGAATTCAGGGCGTGCTTTGCTCAGTCGTCTAAAGTGAGTCAGACGCCAATTACACAGCACAGGATAATCACTTACGACGACGCAAGACCTATTCACCAACAGCCATACCGCGTCTCGCCGACAGAACGCGCAGCTATCAAGCAGCAAGTGAAAGAAATGATCGACGACGGCGTTATCCAGCCTTCGAACAGTCCCTGGTCCTCACCGGTCGTTCTGGTTAAGAAGAAGGACGGTACGCTTCGCTTCTGTGTAGATTACAGAAAGCTCAACAACGTCACAAAAAAAGATGTTTATCCGCTGCCGCGTATTGATGACTCGCTTGACCGACTACGACGAGCGAAGTATTTTTCTTCCCTGGATTTAAAGAGTGGCTACTGGCAAATTGAGGTTGATGAGCGCGACCGTGAAAAAACCGCCTTTGTCACGCCGGATGGCCTCTACGAATTTCGGGTGCTACCGTTCGGACTCTGCTCTGCGCCAGCTACCTTCCAACGCATGATGGACACTGTGTTGACTGACCTAAAATGGCAAAGCTGCCTTGTGTACTTGGATGATGTGGTCGTGTTTTCAACCAGCTTCTCCGAACATCTGAAGCGACTACGACAGGTACTTGAGGCGATTCGGACAGCTAACCTTACGTTAAAGCCGCAAAAATGCCATTTCGGTTACGAAGAACTAAAGTTCCTTGGACATGTCGTAAGCGCAGAAGGCGTCCGTCCTGACCCTGAGAAAACCGCCGCTGTCGCAGCCTTCCCGACTCCTGCCGATAAGAAAAGTGTGCGGCGGTTTCTTGGTCTATGCGCGTACTACCGGCGCTTTATAGGCAATTTTTCGAAAATTGCCGAACCATTAACTAGACTCACTAGAGACGATACGCCGTTCGTTTGGAGTGCTGAACAAGAATCAGCATTCACAGAGCTTCGGCTTCGCCTGGCATCACCACCTGTTCTTGGACATTTCGACGAGGAAGCCGAAACAGAAATTCATACCGACGCCAGTAACGTCGGTCTGGGCGCGGTACTCGTCCAACGGCAGGAGGGAATTGAAAAGGTTATCGCCTACGCAAGCCGAACCCTAACACGCCCGGAGTCAAACTACAGTACCACGGAGAAGGAGTGCCTTGCTGTCGTGTGGGCAATTGCTAAGTTTCGACCTTACCTTTACGGCCGTCCATTCAGAGTAGTGACGGATCATCACTCGCTGTGCTGGCTTGCGAACCTCAGAGACCCCTCCGGACGACTGGCAAGGTGGAGCCTACGTCTGCAGGAGTACGACGTCACTATCGTGTACAAGTCCGGTCGTGCACACGAAGATGCGGACACGTTGTCACGCGCGCCAGTTGAGCCTGCCGCTCAGAGCTTCGAAGAGGACTGCCCTTTCCTTGGCTCCGTAAGCGTAACAGACTTGGCTTTACGGCAGCGAGCAGATGCTCAATTGCGACCTATCATTGAACATCTAGAGGGCCGCAACGTATCACTGCCCCAGCATATAACTCGCGGATTGTCATCCTTCTGCTTACGACAGGGCGTGTTGTACAAGAAGAACGCAGCCGCCAGCAACAAAACTTACCTGTTGGTCGTCCCCGCAGAGCTGCGTGAGGAAATTCTATTTGCCTGCCACAACGAGCCTCCATCGGGCCATCTGGGCATCACCCGAACCATCGCTAGGGTACGAAAGTCTTACTACTGGCCGAAACTTGCCGCTTGCGTTAAACAGTACGTTCAAGCCTGCCGCGAATGCCAGCGCCGAAAATCCCCATCTGTTAAGCCTGCGGGATTACTTCACCCTATCGAGCCACCCAGAACACCCTTCGATCAAGTCGGCATGGACCTCCTGGGTCCGTTTCCCTTGTCATCTTCCGGCAACAAGTGGATAATCGTCGCTACAGATTATCTAACCCGCTATGCTGAAACTAAGGCGCTTCCTAAAAGCACGGCTTGTGAAGTTGCTCAGTTTTTCATCGAGAGAATTGTATTACGCCACGGTGCTCCATCCTGTGTCATCACAGACCGAGGAACAGCGTTTACAGCAAGGCTCCTTGAACAAGTTTTTCAGTTAAGTTACTCCACGCATCGCAAGACAACAGCGTATCACCCTCAGACAAATGGACTGACCGAGCGGTTTAACAAAACGATGACTGATATGCTGTCTATGTACATAGACGTACAGCACAAGACGTGGGATGAAATACTGCCTTACGTAACATTCGCGTATAATACCGCTACGCAAGAGACCACACGATTCACTCCGTTTCGTCTTCTATACGGTCGGGATGTTCAGACGATGTTGGACGCAATGCTCCCATGCGACATTGACAACATCGAGGATCTCGACGAAGATGCTGAGTGTTTCGTGCAACGAGCCGAGGAAGCACGTCAACTAGCCCGCGTAAACATCAAGAAACAACAAGGCGTCGATGCACAGCGCTACAACCGCTGCCACAGACAAGTCGATTATAAACCAGGTGACCAGGTGTTAGTTTGGACCCCTGTGCGCTGCAAAGGTCTCTCTGAGAAGCTTCTCAGTCGGTATTTTGGCCCGTACAAAGTGCTACGACAAGTGAGCGACGTCAATTACGAAGTCCTTCCGGACGGAAGCCAACCACCCCGACGCCGACAGCTACGACCCGAGATTGTGCACGTGGTGCGGTTAAAACCGTACCACACACTGTGACAATGTCTTTTTTTTACGATACACGCTTCGTTTAGCATCGAGGCGATGCTCTTCAGGGAGGAGGGGCAGTGCCGCGCGCTTGATCTGCCAGCGCAAAAGAGGCAGACGAAGTGGCAGTTCCCCTCGTGCCATTGTTCTTTTTTTTGGCTGCGCTGAGCCGACCGCTCTTCGGACTTTTGTGAGGACGCCTTAAAAACGTCTCCTGTCTTTTTAACGTGACACTATCAAAAGACTGCGGAGACAGCCTCACCAAACTAACCACTCATTCGTTGCATACATTTTTTTGGTTACCCGCTATGAGGAGTAGAGACACTGTGTATTCGCTCGAAGTGATTTGCATAACCTTAAAAAGAATGTTGGGTATCCTGTCTGTATTTTTGTAGCAAACGCGGGCGAACTGTACACTTTACTGTGGGTCGCTTGGTCACTGTGTATGCTTTATCTCTCCAGCTCAAGTAATATATCGATAACAAAACCGCTTGTTGAAATGTCTTCGAGCGGGTAAGGAACACAGTATGAAGTGGGCACAGTTCACGTTATCACGCTTTTTGTATTTTAGCTTCTCATCAACCTCCTCATCTCGCCCATCAAAATTTTCAAAAGAATACCCAAACTTGTAGCGTTTGATGGGGCTGCGGACGCTGCCATTTTATTTTTATATAGCTTGTGAGTGATAACGTACGATGTAGAGCCTTTGTGAAAAATAATGAGCCAAAGTGGTTTCCTTCTGCTACTTATTAGCCCTGTAATACCACTCTCGTAACACCAATTAAGGTCCACAATTCTGGATAAGTGATGACTACAATCTATTTTAGCTCGCAAGCGTCGCAGCAACACCCAGACGCAAATCACTGGGGATCTTAAGTTTTTGGTGATAAGAAGAGCCACAAGACCTGCCAGTATTGTAGCATAAAGTTTGTCTTTCACGTAGTGAGCAAGCTGCAAAGCCCTACCTTTCTGAGGACAAGCAGGCATCAAGTCTGCTTTTTTTTGCATTTTGGCCTAGCTGTTCTTAAACACAGCCAGCACACTGCAGCTTTGCCTTTCTGCTATATTGTGTCGTGTAATTTCTGTGCACTCTTTTTTTCTATGCATTATTTTGGTTAACCCCAGGCGTGATTCGCGACTTCATTGCTGTGTATATGTCACTTCTTCCTTCTTCAGCATTGTGCGCTGTGTTTTTGCCATAGATCCTTACTTACCCACGGTCCCGGTGTGTCATACTTCACCAGCTTCTCGGCTTCTGCCAACTCTAGCGCTGTGTGCGTTGTCTGTGTTCTCTCTGTATTTGTTACAATATTTGTTACAATTTATTCTTTATTCGTAAGGCGAGATGCATTTGTTGTCTACCTCTGTCATATTGTGCTTTTTATATTCTCAGACTCTACCTTGCCTTTGAATAAAACATTGCGGATACTCTGTCTCTTTGACTGATATATACATTGATCACTTGTTCCAAAAGAACAAGTGATCAACAAGTGAACAAAAGAACAAGAACAAGCGCGATGAATATAATCGTAGTGAATCATCACTACCTGCATCTCTCTTTATTATAACTTAATCGAAATAAAAATAAAAGTAAAAATAAAAATTCAAAATTTGCGCCAGTGAAACCGAAACAGGAAGCGCACGCCACTTGCTCTCACCAACCACCAGGTGTGCTAGGGTCGATTGGGCCGCTGGGGTCTACGGGAGTGTCCACTCTTCACCTTTTTTTATTTCTCTATGCTTGAAATGCGAAGCATTTCTCAGCGAACTTTGGTGACTTTGAGCGTATCTATCTATCTATCTAGCCGCCTACGACTTTTAGCTCTCTTTGCCGTTTCAATAATGACATTGATACCAAACTTGGTATGGCATAACATGACTGTATAAAGAACATATTTGACTAGTCATAACATGAAAATAATGATATGTATGTCATGAATGTCATAATTTTCATTTCATGGTCTTGTTCCTCTTGCGGTGGTCTCGTTCACACTACATGTTGCGAAATCGGCATGGCATGACATGATAGCATGGCGAACACAAATGACAGACCCTAACGTGGAAATAATGACATGCATGTCGTGTAAGTCATGATTCATGACTACGCGCCACGCTCATCATGTTGCCCGCAGCCGTCTCGCTAGCTTAACATATACCAAATTCGGCGTTACGTGATGTGAGTGGATGACGAAGGTATATCACTTGTGCGAACATGATAACCATGAGATACGTGTCATGTGACATTATGACTGCAACCACACTCATGATGCCCTCGCAGCCGTTTCGCTAGCTTCACATACACCAAATTTAATATTACGGGACCCGAATGGACGACAGAAGGATGCGACTAGTGCAAGCATGATAATCATGTGATGCGTGTCATGTAAAAACATGACTACACGCTACGCTTATGATGCACTCGCGGCCGTCTCGCTAGCTTCACAAGTACCAAATTCAGTATTACGTGACGCGAAAGGACGACATGCAAACGACATGTCCAAACAGGAAAATCATGACATGCGTGTCATGTAACAACATGACTACATGCCGCATTCATTATGCGCTCGGGGCAGTTTCACTAGATTCATATATGCCAAATTTGGTATTATGTCACGTGAATGGATGACAAAGGTATGTGACTGGTGCAAACATAATAATTATGAGATGCGTGTCATGTAATAGCATGACTACATGCAACACTCAAGGCGTTAATACACTTAGACGTAACCCGGTGCGCGCGTGCTCCAGCGTTCGTTTCGTCGCGTCGTGCCGGCGATGCCACGCCAGGCGCCGATCTGCCTGGCATATACTCGCAGGCACGCGCCGCACTGCGTTGCTTCGACGCATGCGCGTTTGAGCACGTCCGGCGTCCCTTCGTCGCGAAGCTAGGCAGACGCGGTGAATTCTGGGTAACGTGGTCGGTGCGAAATGCAGCATTTCGCACCGGTTGCCGCCAGGCTGCGCCGACCGACGCAGGTCGCGTGTGACGTGAGACTATAGAGTGCTCGCGTTTTGCTAGCGTAGCGTCGCTGCGTCCAGCGTGCGCTCGTCAACGTTGCGTCGCAGTATATTGGGCCCTTTATGATGGTCTCCCCGCCGTTTCGCTGGCTTCACATATTCCGAGTTTGGTATTACGGGATGTGAATGGACGACGAAGGTATGCGACTGGTGCAAACGCGATAATCATGAGATGCATGTCATGTAACAACACGACCACATCCCCCGCTCATGATGCACTCGCGGTCGTTTCTCTAGCTTCACAAATACAAAATTGGTATTGCTTGACGTCAACAGACGGCGAATTTATATGACACGTCTGAACATGATAATTATGATATGCGTGTCATGTTAAACATGACTACATGCTACGCTCGTAGCACGCTCGTGGCCGTTTCCCTAGCTCCACATAAACCAAATGTGGTATCAGGTGGCGTGAATAGATGATGAAGGTAAATGACACGCCAAAACATAATAATTATGACATGGAATTTAGCTCCGCCTCGTAACGTTGTCCTGATTTTAAACTGGCATATAAACCTTCCTCATTCGTGCTTCGCATATCATCGATTCCCATACTAAACTTGGGATCTGCCAATTTTTTCTAAACACATAGATGTGCCGAACTGTACGTGCCCTGTTGCTGAAATATTATGAAGCCTTTGTGTTCTGTACATACTGTAAATAATTTGTTTTCTAAACACCTCCTTAATTACTGCCACTCCCTTTGCTTGTGTTTACCCTAATGGAGTATGTAGGTGGTAGTGGACAAAATTGTTCGTGCAAAGCATATAGTATTCTACATTTACGTAGAGGGTACTCTGGCCCCGCCACGGTGGTCTAGTGGCTAAGGTACTCGGCTGCTGACCCGCAGGTCGCAGGTTCGAATCCCGGCTGTGGCGGCTGCATTTCCAATGAAGTCGGAAATGTTGTAGGCCCGTGTACTCAGATTTGGGTGCACGTTAAAGAACTCCAGGTGGTCAAAATTTCCGGAGCCCTCCACTACGGCGTCTCTCATAATCAAATGGTGGTTTTGGGACGTTAAACCCCACATATCAATCAATCAATCAATTAGAGGGTACTCTGACGCTGCGATCGTTCAGCGACCTTGGAAACGACGGGTAGTACAAGTATTTGCCTACTCTTCGTAAAAGCGAGCGGCCAATCGCACTTGTGTCTTCGTTTATTGCTGTGTCTCAGTTCTGTTTCGGAGGGCAGAACGAACCCTTTTGAACTCTGTGGCTCGATTTGTAAAGGTAAGCCTAAGATTTTACGGTGGTGATGTGCAACTGCCGTAAATTTCCTCATTTTTGTTTTGTGACAAAACAGCTCCATGCCACGCGAACTCAAACGGAGCCAGAAGTACGAAGATTAGATAAATCCGTGTACTACCCATCATTCCCATGCTCGCTGAAGCACCGTGCGTCGCAGCACCCATAGACACTTAAAATCCCTAGATGAAACAACTTGTTTAATCTATGGCCAGAGCTTCCTCTAGTGCTTGTTTAGGAAACTCTATGGTGCCAAGAGCTAAAAAAAGAAAACACAGCTCATACGAGAGGAACTCGAGAAATGCGTCGCAGAGAGGGCGGGGGGCATCGCGTGAATGCTGCGTAATCGGTTATTGTTCGGAAAAAAATTTTATTTCGTCTTTATTATTCTCGTTTATCTAACGAAGGAGAAGCATTGCTTTCAACGAGTGGTGGGACGCTGATGTACGATTCAGTGCCTACATATACGGGGGGACCAGCGAACGGTTGTGCAGCTCCAGCAGTTAATTGTTACTAGCAGACGCTGCCTGCGTCGGCCTTGTGAGGCGAGAGAAGGACCTTAGGATCTAGCTTCGCTTACAGGTATATATATATATATATATATATATATATATATATATATATATATATATATATATATATATATATATATATATATATATATATATATATATATATATATATATATATATATATCGACTACGCCCATTGTAGGACAAAGGCCTCTCCCATGATCAGCCAATAAACCCGGTCTTCTGATTTCTTCTACCATTGTACCTGCAAACTTTTTAATTTTTTCGGGCCACATAGCTTTCTGTTTCCCCTTCGTGCGTTTGTCTTCTCTGGGGATCCAGTCACCTACCCTTATAGACCAGCAGTTACCCTGTCTACGTGCTACATGCCCAGCCCATGTCTATTTTCTTCTTGATTTCAACTATGATATCCTTAGCCCCGCTTTGTTCCCTCACCCACTCTGCTCTCTTCTTGTCACTTAAGGTTACACCTACCATTTTTATTTCCATTGCTCGCTGCGTCGTCCTCAATTTAAGCTGAACCCTCTTTGTAAGCCTCCAGGTTTCTGATCCGTAAGTAAGAATCGGCAAGATGCAGCTGTTATATACCTTCTTTTTGACGGTTGTTGGTTGATTACCATTCGTGATTTGAAAAATGCATGCCGAATATGATCCACCCCATCCTTATTCTTCTAGTAATTTCACTCCCCTGATTCGGCTCCGCCGTTACTGCCTGTCCCAAGTAGACATACTTCTTTACAACTTCAATTGCCTCTCCACCTATCGCAAAACGCTGTTTTATGCCAAGACCCAGATTTCATTCTGCGTACCTCTTCTTTTAGTGCTAGGAAGAAACATCTTTAGCCGATCATAGTGCTCCAATTAGGCTTCTTTAATGACATTAGACTCTTTAATGTACATTGGGGTCACTCGGGTAGACTTAGGAGTGCAAAACTGTTTTGTAGTGAACATGTGCCATCAGTATGACAGTATTCACAAGAAAGCAGTCTGCTCTTTCAGTGAACTCATCGAATTATTTAGGCACACTAGACGAATGAGAGGGAAGGGGCTTTCTTCTGCGTAGCTTCCTCAATCAACTCCGGCAGCCTGAAATCGCGCTGCCGAAGCGAATTTCAGAGGTCATGCGTGCTTCAGATCTGCTCTTCCAGGTGCTGGGACGATCCCAGCTGCTCGCAAGGAAAGAGCTCTTTCAATCTACCCAATCAATAAATTTCTGTTAATTATTCTGACAGGCCCCGCTGCGGTGGTCTAGTGGCTAAGGCACTCGGCTGCTGACCCGCAGGTCGCGGGATCGAATTTCGGTTGCGGCGGCTGCATTACCGATGGAGGTAGAAATGCTGTAGGCCCGTGTGCTCAGATTTGGGTGCACGTTAAAGAACCCCAGGTGGTCTAACTTTCTGGATCCCTTCACTACGGCGTCTCTCATAATCATGTGGTGGTCATGGGACGTTAAACCCCACATATATATCAATCAATCAATTACTCTGACACTCTATTCACTCTTACATTACCTAAAGGTATGCTCTTGAATGGTTTTTAATTTAAACTATCTTTAACTGGAGTCATTACATCCTATTTATAAGTTCATATGTTTAGTTGGGGTTTCATAATGTTCAAGCCATCGCTCAACTTCCGGTCCACTAGAGGTAAATCCTGGTGTGCTCCTTGAACAATTTCGCTAGGTACCTGTGGTGCATAACTATACCCACCACGCAGCACTCTGTGGCACATTTTAAAACCTGCAGTGGCGTCGTGGTGCCACATTCCCCTTCGCAGAGAACGAAGCGGCCCGAATAAAAATACGTTATCACGAGACACCGCGTCTCGCCGATGCACAACTCACAATATAGTGATTACGGGTGGGGTAAATGTATATGCTACATTCAGGTAGATCATCGATGTCTTCGGTACCGCAGACCTTTGATTCGCCTCTGAGAGAGGAAAACACTTTCTGACGCGTTGCGACAATTGGACGATCGCCAACTCTCTCTCTCTTCAGATGTTTCTGGAGCACCGTCCTCGTCTTTCGTCGGCCCACAGTGCGGTCGAAGCCCCCTTGAGCTTCATGACGAATACGGGCCTATGGGAACGCCTTTGATATTTGCATAGTACCACCGCTGCATACGCGTCACCCCATCTATTGGCAGTTTTGCCAACTTTTTCCCTTCTCTCTCTAATCTTTATTTTCCTGTTTCCCAATCCCCAAGGGTAGGGTAGCCAACCGGCCATGTGCCTGGTTAACCTCCCTCTGTGGCTTCTCTGTTGTTGTTCTTCCTTCCTTCTTTTTACCTTCATGTAGGAAGAAGGAAGGTAGCGGCTACGTTAGACTCAAATAACGGAGGATAGGCAGCGCCACCCCACTAACAGAAGCACAAATGAACGGAAATTTAACATCCCCTGCCTCCATTGTCAAGCGCCACCTGCAAAGTATTCTCCTCCGCGACCACAGTATATGGGAAGCTGCTTTATTTTGGCAGAACCACGTGTGGTTTAGAAAAGTCTGCACAGTTCATGTATACAACCCAGAGCACAACCTAACAAGAAAGGGGAAGTGGGGGAGGCATCTCTGTCCAGCTCGGATCCGAAAGCCCAGGAGGGTCCCAGGAAATGTGCACGGGCAGCCGCCCGCACCGATGGGATCCCGGACGAAGAATCCCACTTGCCGATCTCACTGAAAGACAAAATAAGTGTTTTGTTATCTCTCTCTCTCTCTCCATTAACCGCAAAGCAGGTGCTAATGCTAGGCGGCGAGGGAGAGTAGGAAAGGATAATAAAAGACACTGGTGAACAGTTCGATCGGTCGCATCTGGGTAGCACTGAAGAAATAGAGGAAGTGCTGCTTACAAAGCCGGAAATACATAGAGTCAGCTCACCGCTCTGCATCGATCATTTTTCTAAGCACACACAGCTTAACATTCCGCGTACTCTTGTTTTCTGGGTCCGTACATTGTGAAGGCTGCTCGCCGAGTGCAACCTCCCTGCCCTTTTTTTGATCTTTATTCTCTCTCTCTCGATTGCATTCTCTCTCTTTCTCTCGAGTGCATTCCGCTATAAATCATGCCCACCTTGCTGAACAGGTGTATTATGTCTGCTACTCGCTGTTGCTTCTTTTCAACACACGGATAGCTTAACCCTCTTCCATAAAGCAGTACCGAAATCGTGCCCCACTTCATCTCGGCCGGAATAAATCTACTATTTGTTGCTTATTCCAGGAGACATATAGAAGTTATACCATGTAGCCACCTGTATGTATAGAGAACGAACAGGTGTAGCAGATATTCTAGTGAACGTCAAGCGGAAAGAAATGGACCAGGGTATGCAACGTAATGCATAGGCCAGTCATCAGGCGGAGAGTAAGAGCCACAGAGAGAGAAAGAGAAAGTGTATAGGAAAGGTAGGGAGGTTGCCTAGTTTGACCATCTTGAAAACGCGCACATAGGGAGGTGAATGGAAGAGTAAACGTGAGGAAAAAAAGAGGGGCACACTTTACAACACACGCACATTGCAAGGTTTCACATGTGGTCGCTCAATGGTGATGTAATTATGTATCAGGATCGGTCGTGTGGCTTTCTGGGTTGATGTGCTCCGTGACCAGGCTCCCTAGATCCTCCATTCAGTACAGAGCAGATCGTCGAGTCTCTTAAGGGCACACTGGAGAGTCCACTTAGTGGGGAGTAGGGATCGAACCAGGGTTCTTTGAGTGGTTACCGAAGCACGGGCACACGCAGTCGAGGAAAGCAGAAAGTTTGATGAAGTGACAAAATTAAGAACTTCGCCGGAATAAAATCGAATCAACTTGCACGGGATAGAATGAACCAGTGTTCATTTTTGCGACGTCTTCGTCCTCCAATGGTGGCAAATGGCAATGATGTTGATGGGTGTATTGTTTTCTTCTTCCCTCATTCTATAATGACAGTTGCCACGACAAAACGTAACTGTTTGAGGCGCGTGTTAGCAGAAAATGAAACACACGTGTGGAAATAAATCTCGTTAGACGATACCGGGTTCGCCTTAGCGCGCCCCTTTCGGTCCGTTTCATCTGCCGCAGCAGCGCCTAATTTCGCGCCAAAGAAAACGCAATAGAGAAAGCCAACACGCGCTGCTTAAAGGCGACGCCGCGCAGACTCAGCGAGTGCTGCGCGTTGACGGTCCGAGCTCGCAATTAACGGACGGACGAGTGACCCTAATTGCGCCTGCAGTTGACAGCGGCGCTTCGTACGGCCCGCCTCCTTCTTCTCCCACTGTCCTCCGGTGTCGATGGCGACGGTGGTCAGGGCCATTTTGTTTTCCGCTCTGTCGGGCTAAGGAGAAGACAACTGCGCCGCCAGAAAAACACAAACGGAGTCGATAGAATGGGCTAAAGCTTTCGTCGCCTCCTTCGCGACCATTTGGGGCGTGCGAAGACGTGACTGTGCTTCGAGGATACTTGCTGGAACAATGCAATGCCCCGCGAAGCGTGGCTGGAGCCGACTAATTAGAGATAGAAGTTGCGTAGAGAGAGTAATGTCAGCGTAGATGAGTAGGACTTTGGCGAACAAACAATGATGAAATCGGCAGCGCAGGCAAGGGTAAAATGAGAAAGACGAAAATAGAGGATAAAAGGAACTAGACCCAGAACGCAACACAGAACGAACGAAAGGTAACGTGTTGTCCTTGCCCACACACTGAGACACCTGCACATGCCGGCCACCCTTCCTCGAGATATCGGATTCAAGCCAGCGATCTTTACATCTGCAGCCGAGCTATCTATCACAGCGCCAAATTGGGACGTCCATGAGATATCAGTTCTCGCCAGAGAAACAGTAGATATCATAGGTGTTAATGGACACGCACTTTATAAAGAAAAAAAGAAAAGCTTTTGTTGAATTAGCAGCTTTTTCAGCCATATCAATCAGAAACGAAATAGTTGGACCTCTTAAGTTAGCCTTAATTTTGTTAACTATACACATGCGTCTATGCGTGCATCTTTGTATGGGGGGTTATGCATGCACATTGAGTAAGTCTATTTATTGGCGTCACCTGTATCGGCGTCTATGAATCTTTCTACTATGTCTTGTTGTTTGCGGCAGAACAGGTCTTTCAGCAAATACCAACTGTAAGCTTCTTTTTGAGCAACAATGGTACTTGCGTCTGAGGAAGAACGGTACCACTTCATTTAGTAGTGCCGCTTACCTTACTACCCCTATTGTACTGTACCAGTCATTATCGCTACTGGCCAGTGCGTTTTCTGAAATCGCGATCGTCGTGGTTCTTGTCTTGCGCCCAATTGTTCAGTGTCCATGGTGTTTCCCGCGCTGCACACTTCCTGCGAGGTAAAAGAGAACGTCCTAAGCACATCTGTCCCTTGCCCGGCCGACCGAAATCTCACGCTTCATTCGTAACTTCTTCCTTCTCTCCCTTTGTTCCGCTCCGTCTCTGCGAAGCGAGACGGGCACTGTATCGCACTCATTGGGCCAACGCTAATGCCAACCGACTAGGTCGTTAACTCTAAAAACCGCTTTTTCCGCGTCAACGCGCGCTTACTGCCGGCGATGAGTTCGTTGATCTGGTCGCATTGTACTCGACTGAAAGTGAAAAAAGAAAGAAAATTTAGGCATTGAGAGTGAATAAAGCGTGGCAACGAAACTTTCTCATCCCCAAAGATCTTTTTTTGCTTTCTTACTTCTCGATCGTAACAGATTTTTTTTTCATACCCGTTCGTTTTCTTTTGGTTACTTCTTCGTTTTACGTCTTCTTTGTTTTTTCGCAATCTTCTGAGTTACATATTGGGCCCGGCAGCACTAAAGAGCATTGTCTTTCGGCTTTATGATAAGAGACGGCATGTAAGGTCACAAAAAGACCCGAGAGAGAAGTCAGCACTGTACGAACGCCGACCAAAAACTGATAAGGCGCACTGCTGCAGGAAAGAGAGATTTCTCTGTGCGTGCTCTGGCAAGAGGGTGATATCTTTCGATCCGACACGTGGGATTGCCTACGTGAGAGACAACTGTCCAGACATTTGATTTCGTCTTTAATGCAAGTTAATGAATGGTTGATTTATTTATTTATTTATTTATTTATTTATTTATTATTTATTAGAATACCCTCAGAGCCCATAGGGCATTACAGAGGGGGTGGGTACAACATTTATAACACACAAGAAAAAAAGACAAAATAAAGAAACAAATGTCAGATGCGCAAATCAGGAAGGCAACATAAGTCAACTAAAAATGTATGAGTAAGAATTCAAGCACATACAAGACAAAGATAGATAATGGAAACTGCGTATAGTTACAAGCATTGCTGAGAAATTGCAGTCTTGAATAACAAAGGGTCTGTTATTGTTACAACGGAAGAGGGAAGGTGGTTCCAATCGGCGGCTGTTTTCGGTAAGAAGGCTGCTGAAAAGAATTTGGTGCGGCAAAACGGATTCACGCATATGCTATCATTACTGTTGATATGCCTGGCATGAAGCATTACGCGAGTCTCTTCATTCCTGTACTTGTACAAGAATGCACATCCGTCGAATTCTTTTCTTCTTCGTGAATTGACACTCTCGACAATGCAGAGCTGTATCAGACAGTGAGCATCGGATTGTCAACGTCTTATGTTGCATTGATCTCTGTTTAACAGTGACCGATCTGCCCTACGTAGAAGCAGCCGCAGCTAGAAAGAACTTTATAGCACGCACCTGTAGGCCAATCAGTTCATTTATTGGGGCGTTTTACGCAACACATGACAGTCCGCTTCTTGTATATGCTGTAATGCTCACTCATACTTTCTCTGCAACGTGGTTGATATCTCACCTAGCTTAATGACAAACGTAAAAACGAAAAAATAACGCTACGTCTACAACACTACCAACCAGCTGAGTTTTCTGTCATTCTCTGCTTTAAGCTTATTCTGACACTGACATCACCTTCTCCATTTGACATCAGGCATTTAGCTAGCATGATATGCTTTTTCGCGTCGTAAGCGTAGGTGGTTCTTTCTGTTAATACAAAAAGGCCATGACATCGTCTTTCAGTGGTTACCTGGGCATAGTGGTATAGGCGGCAATGATTCTGTAGATCATGCTGCTCGCACGTCACATAAAGAAGCGAACAGCGTTCCGATACCGCTTTCAAGAGCGGATGCGGCGAGGCAGATTCGTCAACTGGCCCGCAGTCTCACATTGACGAAGTGGAACGCACCAAGCATACGACGTACACGACTGCACGAGCTCGACCCTTCACTACAACTCCGGCCTCCACCCGGCCTACATCGACGTGAAGCTTCGTTTCTCTATCGCCTTTGGCTGGGAGTTGCTTTCACGAAAGCTTATACCACGTTAATCAGAATTACTGACAGTGCGGCGTGCGATGTTTGCGGCACCGACGAAAATATCGAACACCTGCTGTGTCATTGTCCTCGATTTGCCTCAGAGAGACAAGTACTTGCCAACGCAATGCGGCGACTGGATGATCGGCCTCTTTCTGTGCAGGTGCTATTACAGCAACGTACGCATGCCTCGACAGCCCACAAGGCAGTGAAAGCCCTGCTGCGTTTCCTGAGAAAGACAGGCTTGTGTGAACGCCTCTGACATGCGGTAGAGTTCTACACGCTGCAGTGAAATTACTGTCAGTCTCTCCCCCACCCCCTTTTTTTCCTCTCTTCCCTCTTTCTCGTCTTTCTTGTCCCCTTCCTTTATCCCCCAGTGTAGGGTAGCCAACCGGATGTCTTTCTGGTTAACCTCCCTGCCTTCTCCCTTTTTGTTGCTTCCTCCTTCCTCCTTCGTGAAAAGATCATAAACACGCCTTTTTCGTTGACAAGATCATCACGAATTCCACTGTATTGTTAACCGCCCCGTCTGCTTCGATATCTTCCCGCAGGACCCCCATGATCTCTGCTTCACCCGTACTGCTCGGCTTTTTCGCGCAATCTCCTTCTGCCTTCTCTGCTTGAGTTTTCATTTATCAAGATTGAAATTCGTCCCGCTGCACCCTTGCAATGTCTTCGTGACAACTAATGAACACGTTTTGTGCGCGTCATTTGTTGGTTTAGGTTGTCGAGTTTCTATAGTGCTCTCGATCCTAAAATAAGAAGTTGGCTGCGTCGACTTTTAGCTTGTCACCTCGCTTATCTCTCTTTGACGCGTTCAGCTTTATTAGGCTGACTGTTTCGCCACGTCGTTTTCAACGTGCAAGTGGGATTAGATTTTTTTGGCTTACTCATCAAAAAAAAATTGCCCGCAGCTTCCCTCGGGGGGAACACTGAGGAGGATGCGGAGCATATAATTGGTTAACGGGGTGTTAAAGTGCGACTTACTTGGGTCGATGGCTAAATTGGTTAACGTGGTTGTGAAATGGGGTGTTAAATTGCGACTTACTTGGGTCGATGGCTAAATTGGTTAACGTAATTGTAGGAGGGGGTGTTAAATGAGTGAACACGCACACACGTATGCGAAAGGGCGGCGCTGGTCGAAGGGACGTCGATCATTGTGTTTGTGGATTCGTTGGCATTCATTTCACGGCGACTTCGGACGTCGACGCGCCGTACAAACCAACGGACGAGCGGCAACTGAGCGAGCGAGCGCCGACCTTGAGTATATATACAGCACGACGGCGCATGCACTGTCAGCTGTTGAATGTTCTCGAAGGAGAAGCGCGCGCGCGGCACAGATGGCGACGGTGCGACGGCGCATGCGCTGTCAGCTGTCGAATGTTCTCCAAGGAGAAGCGCGCGCGGCACAGATGGCGGGCGACGGCGCGACGGCGCATGCGCGCGCGTCAGCTGGCGAATGTTCGAGAAGCGGTGCGGATGGCGCGGACGGCGCACTACAAGGCGCGAGTATAAGATGCTTCCGCATCTAAAAATCTAACTCTGCATTCGTTTTGAATTTTATTCGAAGAAACGTCGAAACAAAACTGAATCGCTAAGCGCCCAATTTCATGCGGTGTCCTTTGAGCAGCCTGGGAATCGATAACTCAATCATCTAAGGCTATCTATGTGAGTCGACGGCAACAGCTAAGCCGCGTTCAAAGTTTGCAATCTCTGTTTGCGTGATAAGCCTTACGCTATTTATTACCATACGAGAGAAAAGCCGGCAGAGATGATGCGAAGCTGACACGGTGGACAGTCATAAGTGCGTGCGTCGAATAAGCAATCGTCCTAAGAGAAAAAAAATGTACGCGGCTTACGAAGGGCCTCGCTCCGAGATCATGTCTCAATGGTACGAGTTTGCATCTACACCGTTCGACCGCGAAAGTTTTAAAGTTGGAGCCCGCCGCGTTTGGCGAAACAAACCGAAGCATTCGGCCGGAGAAGCTTTTTCGTGTTGAGAGCAGCGTGACGAAGATTGATCGAGCGGCGTCGGAGTTTCGTTGGCGGCCACTTTTGCTCCGGCTTTCGCATTACCGTGCATCGTCTTGCGAAGGCCACGCGCGGGTCTCAAAATTCAAGAGCGCAAGCACTAATGCGCCGTCGTCGCAGTACCGCACCTCCCCTTGCGCACACTATCCTATCTCGAAGCAGAAAAAAAAAGCAACATCGGAAGTGCCGGCCGCCGATAAAGAGAAGCGCTTGCGCTGACAGCTTTGCGAATTCGACTTCTGATCTGCGTCGATCTGGCCGCAGTGCTGCACTGTTTTTTTTTTTTGAGAACTGGGGAGTGTAGATCAAATATCTCGGCCAGAGAAGGATGTCCATATTTTGCTTTGGAGTTTTGCTGGAAGATTGGTTGTTCTTTACTTGGGCTTCCGCCGAAAGTCTCTAGGCATGCTGTCAGACATTGCAGTATCGACGATAAGGGTTGTTCGGCTGCTCGGCCGTGTTTCCGACATGTCGACCGGATCCGTTGCCGACAGCCGTCGCAATAGTCGTCAGCCCGCGTTCAACTGCATGTACTGCGGAACTCTGTCGTGTCAGGGGCGAGCTTTTTCGACTTGATACGCGAAGAGGTTAAGTATAGGGCACTTCCGCCTTGTTCCATAAAGCGGCGATAGAGCGGGAGAGGGAAAAGACACACGAAACTCGGAAGTGTAGGGGCGAGAGAAAGAGAAGGAAAGAGGAGTCATTACTCTGATTCAGTCTCCTACGAAATGACGCAGAAAGAAGTTTTCCGAGATACGTGATGGTCTCATACGAGAGTGTGGAATGTCGCGTCACCGCTGATGTGATTATGAAAGCGGCACGTGTAGGATTACACTCGCCCGGAGGAGTCCCGTGAAGGAGCGCGACGTCTAATTAATGAAATGGTTTGGTGGCTCTATTAACATTCCAAAATTCAGAGTGCATCGTTTTACTCCAACATGTGAAACGATCCTCACGTCTCATTCTTTAATTTTTTTTTGTCATCACTGAAGCCACGGAAACATAAAAGTTGTTGCTCTTTCATGCGAAATTTGGTGTCTTTTGACTGAATAATTGATGTCGTATACAACTCGCATTCTTGCGCACGCGCGAACGTGACTGCTGCAAGTTACGAATGCCTTTAAGTGAGCCCCCCCCCCCCCCCACCCTCTTGCTTCCCCTTTACAACACAATACATGTGTTGTAAAAGTGCTATTATTTGAAAGTATCCAAGCGTAAAACGTCGGGGGGCCCTGAAGAATACGTTAGCTTCTAACATCGTGCGCTGCCGTCCAAGAAATAGTTGAGTCACAGGTTTTGAAAACAGAGATTCATTCCCCTCTACGTAATTTACGAATTTAGGCATATGCTTTCGGCAACCGTGCGTGAAAGGCATTCACATCCATTTACCGTTCATGCGCGTGGAACAACGTTGAGGTAAATTAAGATAATCTGAGCTAAAATGTTCAGAACGTCCGAGTGTTCTCCACATGTGAAGCAGTGTTTTGTAGAAACAATGGCCTGGACAAAATATGATTCGTTTTTGAAAAGGTTGGGGCAGAAGTGAACCGACGAAACCGCGGGAGCAACAGCTTTAGTTTCAAAAGTGAAGTGAACACTGATCGGGCGATTAGCGCAGTTATCACAAAGACACAATGAAATCTGCTGAAGTTTTGTCGATAAATTCCGAGACCACTAGTCGATTAAAATTTAAAGTGCAACAGCTCTCGTAAATATTTGCAAATCCTAACGTCATTTACCAACTCGGCTTGTGCAGTTGGTATATTGCTACAGATTTGGGATATTGCCATCTATTCCTGCTAACAGCGGTTTAATAATAATGCTTTCTAGTGTTTTGCGTGTCAAGGTCATTATATGGACACGTGGATAAATTTCAAACGTTCATTAAAAATAGTAGGAGAAATATAATCTTTTTGCTGGGTTGTTTGTTGTTTCACGATTCATCATTGTTGTTTTATGAATCATGTCTTTTTGAAAGCTTGTTTTCTTGTTTTTTTCTTTTCTTTCTCTCATTGTTATTTTCACGTGCATTTGTGTCAGTCCACCTTGTTACGGCCCCTACTTGGAGCTAGCGGTATTGTAAATTACCTAACTATTTAATGTCATTCTACGACACGCCTTATAATGAAAGGTACTGGAAATTTCTATTGACAATCCGGGGTTTTTCAAAGTGCACATAAATTTAAGCACGTGAACTTCAAGTATATCGCCTCCATTGAAAATGTGACTACCGTGGCTGGATGTGAACCAGCGACCTTTCTTAAAGCAGTCGAGCACTCTACTCCCTGTTCCACCATGGCGGCTTTCAATAATAATAATAATAATAAAATAATAATAATAATAATAATAATAATAATAATAATAATAATAATAATATTGTTGGTGTTGTTATTCAAAAACTGGCTATTTACAGAGTTAATAATAATTTAAATAATCAAATGCGTATATACATAATTGACTCCTATGTCCCTAAAACAACACCAGATATCAAGGACACCGCCCGGGAAAAATCACAAACTGACTTGGTGTACATCCCTTCCAAACTATGGCGCTTTGCCAGATTTACTTTCTACTCAAAAAAAACGCGATACTCGAAAGATTTAGACTTACGTCATCACATATATGTCGGTGCCACAACTGTCAACCCAAACCGCGACCTCGCGTTCGGCAGCAGAATTCCGTAGACCCAAAACCGTGTGCAGCGAGTGTGCTTAAACCGCGCCTCCGTACTCGCCTTAGCAAAATGGGCTCGCAGAGTTTTCATCTCGACGGGTGCGTGAGCACGCGCGTTATTTCTCCCTCTCTTCGCAACATTTCTTTTTAACATCTTTCATTCCCTTCACCCCTTTCCCCAGCACAGGGTAGCCAGCCGGTCTAAGAACTGGCTGACCTCCCTGTCTTTCCGCTTAAACTTTCTTCCTTCCTTCCGCGTTAGCGCCAAGCATATCCGAGACAGCCGTCAAACTCGCGCTAGTGCGTGCAGGCCGCACTTTGGCGGACCGCGCTAAAACGGCATCCGAGAATAGCAACGCCAAGTGCTGCCGCCGATGGATGGATGGATGCTATGAGCGTCCCCTTTATAACGGGGTGGTGACAAGTATGCCACCAGGCTCGACAAAAAAAAAAACTTTTTTTTATGTTGGCCTAATGCCTCTACTTCGATAAATTCTATCTTAATGGAAAAAAAGGTAAATTTTCAGCTTAAGTTCTCTGCCATTTACGGCACACTGTCCATATTTTGTTTTTCCAATATTTATTTTTGTCCTTTCTCTCTAATTTTCTGCCACCAATACTCTAACCGTCTCTTACTTATTTCAATCGCGGGTGTGTTCAGCTTTCCATTGTTGTCCCTAAAACCCAAGGCTTCCTGTAGGCTCGTGCCCAAACGTACACCTGGGTGGATATCTCCACATTCAATCAGAACATGCTCCGCCGTTTCCTTATCTTTCCCGCAGCATGTGCATTGTTCTTCTTCTTTACTGAATCTTGCTTTATAACTACGCGTTCTAAGGCAACCCGATCTCGCTTAAAACAGTAAAGCGCTTCCCCTTGAATTATCGTAAAATGCCTCCCTCCTTATTTCATTTTTGCCCTTTCGGTAGTTACTCAAAGCCGGTTTTTTCTCCATAGCTGCCATCCAGTAAATCCTCTCCGCCTCCCTGACTTTTCCCTTAACGCTCTTTGTTGACATATGGCTTACAATACCAGCCGTATATTTACTAGTGAGTCTTCTAGTTCTTTTTCTCCACTGTGTGTCCACGCTCTTCCTATACAAATAACGGAACACCTTCTCTGCCCATCTACTCTCCTTCATATTTCTTAGCCTTTCTTCGAACCTTATTTTGCTCTGCGCTTCCCTCGCCTCAAAACCTGCCCACCCCATATCGCCCTTTACAGCCTCGTTTGTCGTCTTCCCGTGAGCACCCAACGCGAGGCGTCCCACAGTCCTTTGATTTACATCCATTCCCGATTGCACCTCTGCCCTCATGCACACCACTGAGTTCCCAAAAGTAAGCCCTGGAACCATTACTCCCTTCCACAGACCTCGAAGCACCTCATACCTATTGTATCCCCACAACGCTCTGTGCTTCATTATTGCCGCATTCCTCTTTCCTTTTGCTGCCGAGGCTTTTTCCTGTACCTCCATGTATCTATCACTCTCATTTACCCATACTCCAAGGTACTTGTATTCACTTACCCTCGGTATTTCTTGGCCTTGTATGGACACCGTCTGATCACAGGGATCATTGAATACCATCAATCCACACTTCGTTACACTGAATCCTAGTCCAAGAGCTTCACCTTCCCTTCCGCATATATTCGCCAGCTGCTGTATATCATCTCGACTGTCCGCAAATAAGACGATACCGTCCGCATAAAATAAACCTGGAAGCTTCTGCTCAATCATCATGCCGCCCTGTTTGTGTGACAGATTAAAACCAATGTTGCTACCTTCTAGCGCTTTTTCCACCGGTCTTGCTGGGCAGCGCCGCCTGTCGGCAAAATGTCGTTCATCCCGGGGACGTTAATGGGCAGCGCCATCTCGGCGCAGTGTTTGCGAGAAGCAACGCTGATCTCCAGTCACGCACAGATGCCGAGTCAGTAAACGAGGCTATATATATGGAGGGGAAAAAAGGGGGAGGGTGTTTTTGAAGACGCTGGAGAGTAAGCAGGAGTGGGAAGGGGGAGGTTTTCCACTCAGGTGGTGCAGCTTTTTCGCTTGCAGATTATGTTCACTGCTTGTGGTAGTTATTTTCTAGTCTAGTCAGGCGCAGACTTATCCAGTCGTATGTTACGTATTTTTTTAGGTTATTCGTCTTTCTATGTTTCATCGGACGAAGTATCTGGCATGATCGCGAAACTTTAATGAAGTACCATGTGACCGTTCAAGCGTGGCTCGGGGCGCGCGAGCTGGACGTTCAGTTCGTTTTTGCGGCGCTCACATGACGAAAGAATTATAAAAAAAACCTACGCGCATCCCAAGCGCGATTCAAGGCTCACTTCTTTGCTCGGACGTTCACGGGAATAAAAGAGAACGCGCGGCTACACTTCGTGATCATTGGCGAAACAGCGAATCTGATCGCCAGGCTCACCTTCTTTCTAGTTTCTGCGCCTCTCATTGGTTCACCTTTTCCACCGAGCCTTAGCCAGTTGGCGCGGCGCAGCCCTTAATTCCTCTCTCGCCATGCCCCGTGACCACGTGACCAGCACTACGCCAACAAAAGCGGAAGCCTCGACTAAGAACAGCTTGGGCTCTGCCTGACTCGGCGTACTGCCAGTTGTATACACTTTCGTCAGCAAGTGTTATCAAGTCTTGTCTGTCGACATTTCAGAAATACTTAAATTTTAAGAGAGAGAGAGAATAAAATGAGGGAAAGGCAGAAAATAGTTCAAATTCCAGACCAGGACGAATTTTTCGGTAACTAAAAGTTATTTTTTCTGAGCAATCTTTGCAGATTTCCTTGTGGCATCGTGCAACAAAAGGGTGGCTGTCTTTTCTCCCTTTATTACTTAAACCTTTGCATCACTTCTCTTTCACACAGCTGTTTCCAAAAATTAGGGTCCCAATTCACGAAAAAAAAAAGTCTCTCACGCTAGAATTGTTCATAAAATAAGTTCTCAGCCAATCCCGTGTTGAAATCACTACCGGTCAGTGGCAAATATATTTTTCAACTATGCTGTGAATCTCTATTAGCCTAATGTACATCAGGAATATTTATAGCCGAGCTGAAATATGTATTTCGACGTCAGCCTGCTTTTCACAGTAAGCGTCACTTACGCGAAAGTTTCCGAATGAATAATCGCGCTCGCAATTTTTCTTTCGCAGCTTCCGAATTAAAATCTTCAGGTGAAGTTTTTTTTTTTTTGCTCACAGCATCTCATTACTCGACACTCAAAAAAAATTGTTGTAAAGGCAACGCTAACCGTGATTTAAAATCAGAGTGATTCCAAAGGCGTACCGTGAAAAGTTAAAGAAAAACGAAAATCGCTAGTGGTGTAAAGACGCAAGCACCTCATCTGCGTGTTTCGAAGAACTATAGGATACATAAAATGAAAAACGTGTCAGTAATAAAGACAGCGGATAAAAAAAAAAAGGCAACTAGCCTCGCTCCCAACACTCTCGGCTCCGGGGAACCGCTTAATCGGGAATGGAGCCTTCTCGAAGAGGTCGGTAATTTCCGGCCGTAGAAATTAAATTGCCCGTCGATTCAACTTTTCGGGTGGTTCCCTAACAAGTTGTTAAAGAGATCTGCCGGGAAATGGGCATTGTAAAGAATGAACGAAATGCTTCTCTCCCGAGCTCTCTCTTTTTTATTCCAATTTTTTTACGTGAATAAATTACACACGCTTTGTCGTACTAAAGCATCGCGTCGAATTTTCTGCGCCTGGTATTGACGATGTAGCTACTCCAAGTTTCGCGCTGCCAGTGGCATTTAACTAAAGAAAAAAAAAGTCGGCGGGATAAAGAACAGAATGGTGATGTGCTCCACTAGTGAGAAGAAATAGCTACGTACGTCACACAGGCTCTGTTCTTTCCACAGAAGCTTAGTACAGAGTTTGAAAAAAAAAAACGAATGAATCCAAACGAGCTCCTGTTTATGACAGGAAGAAACGAGCGCCAGTGCCAGCAAATCTCACAACGCTGAGCGAGGAATGGAGGAAGAATACACGCGCGAATAATTATAAAGCCAAGTGTTACGGCTGAGGCGACACGGACATGTGTTCCATTTCTTCGTTTCAGCCTGCAAAACTTTAACACTAGCGTACCGCTTTAAAGCCCAGTGCACGATTTGAAGGAGCCCGTAACCAAGCCAGAGATATTATCTTGTCTGTTTACATCCGTTTCTTGGATTTTGTTGTGTTTTTGTAATCTCCTAAATGAAAACCTTATTGCCTCTGCGTAACTCCGATGCTGCATTAAACTCTAATACAGGCGCTTTGTTGTTTTTTTCTCTCACGTTTTACTTTTAGTGCGAACGTGGATAACACCCTATAGAAGTAAGCTTTGGGGGCTCAACAAAAGGGAGCGGTAGAAAACACGAAAAGTAAATACGTAAATAGATGGTCTCTGGAACAAGTGCTATCACGTCGGATACACGTTCTCGAGAAGTGAAGAAACAAAGAAAAACGAGTTCAATTTTCCACACGCTTGCTTCGTTTTTCTCAGAGGGGAAAAACAAAAACGAAGTCTATTACGGTCGAGCCAACAACACCGTGAAGGTTAATGAAAAGCTGGAATTGACGTCAAATAGAGCGCACTGACGACCCGTTTCACTATGCCCCCTTTCTCAGTTTCTTATATCCTTCCGATGTCAACTCCTCTCCCTTTATGAGTAAAATAGTAAAGTCATATCAACAAATAACGTTCAATTTTATAAATCATATGCCAACTTTTTTTTTTCTTTCCTGCGGTTGTCTCTGTTCTAACGGTGGGAGCTCTGCTGCAACAGCACTTCCGTGGTATTCTTCCGAACGCAGCAGGAAAAACGTTTCGGTAAAAAAAAACAAAAAAGGTGAACGTTACAAAAAGCTTCTGTCAGCGCCTCACCCCCTTTGTGCTGTTTATGTTGTTTTGTTGGCCTGTTACAAAGAATGGCGTCATCAAGATTGACGTTAACGAAAACTTCCAGGCCTCCTGCTTGTACTGCTCTCATCAAAATTCAGAGAATGCGGCCGGCGTATACGCTCGAGCTTTTGTAAACACGTCTTCCTACGATGCGTTCAAAGGATCAAAAGAAACCAACGGCGAACTTAGGTTGCAGTTTATTCATCAGGTGTACAGTGTAGAAGTATATAGGTAAGACTTGGCTCGAATAATCTGGGTTAGCTAGCTTTTTGTGCACGTTTAAAAATTTTTGTGTGTTGTACACTAGCTAAGGAGTGTCGTGTCTCTCATTGAAGCGCTAAAGCCACTGCAGCTCCTATGCATTTGTTCGCGTACTCAGCGCAGAATAATATGTCAGTGCATGTTGAAAACCAGATGATCAATGTTTTCGGAGCGCTTTCCTGCATCGTATCTCATAATCATGTCTTGGTTTTGGTATTTAATACCCCGGATATTATTATTATTATTAGTATTAGTATTATTATTATTATTATTATTATTATTATTATTGTTATTATTATTAATATTATTATTATTAATTTATTATTATTATTATTATTATTATTATTATTATTATTATTATTATTATTATTATTATTATTATTATTATTATTATTATTATTATTATTAATATTATTATTATTATTATTATTATTATTATTATTATTAATATTATTATTATTTAAAAAGTGGCTACTTACTGGTAAATGTTTCTATAAAAACGTTTGGGGAAATCTCCCTGGGAAACCTGTCAAATACGTTTTTTTTTCATTGCAGTATGTGTCGTTAGGTGGACACTTAAATGTTCGCTTATGCACTTCTACTAACTAAGCACACTACGCTTTTTTCAGTTGGTTAAGCTATGTATGTTTGTTCGATATATAATCCGGATCAAAGGATAGTGTTGTAATAATGGGCATACCCGATTTTTTTTTACTATCACGGGAAAACACAGCTGATATGCGCATACTGTACCACCAGTTTTACATACAAGAAAAGTCTACAAAAGATGTCACCTGACATATGCACTGACGTCTCGATCAATCGCGTCACTTACTGAGGGGAAATGCTTCACTCGTTCATTTAGATCTTTATTATTACACAAAATAAAGTGGCACCGCACAATATTAGAAATTTCGTCACTCTTAGTCACTTAAATCAGTGTGTCCTTTCTATATTAAACTTCAAACTTGATTTGAGGCCCAAAAAAAGAAATCAGCAATAGCCAGTATACATTGCGTTTCCATCTCTCTACTTTTTATTTAATATCCTACTGTTCAATGATTTTTGCCTCGGGCTCACATGAAATACTCGACGCAATTTTAACGGACACTGGCAGTCCTATAGTAACTAAATCAAAGTCGCATCTCACATTGCTCTAGCATTCCTGGTGCATCAAAGGCATCTCCGAAAGTCAAACAAATTTTTTTTTGAAATCGGGCCATAACACCTACAATTTACGCACACTTGACATCGGACCACTTGGTCTATATAACACTAAAATTGTTGCTTTTCACTACCGCTGTCATTTTCGGAAAATGTTATCCGAACAGGCTTATATTTTCTCATATATTCTTGGGAAAATTTTACGGAATAAAGCTTTGATATGAAGCATTCAGAATCGATTTGACGAATTCCACTGAGTCTTCTCTACAAACGCACAATTGAATGCCGGATCATAGATAATTTGATGTACAGATTGAAATATGGTATTTCGCTCGTCTAGTAACCCTAATGACATCATAGTACAGGCAGTAGAGTAACAATGAAAGATTGGAATTTTTAGGAGCTTGTTTCTTTGTTAGCTACTACCAGATGATCGCAACACACAGGCCACGTTATGCTTGAAGGGCATTATTTGTTGTCTTTAACTGCAGTTTAGTGATTATGACGTAAACTGAGGGTAAGTCAAGTGGACAAAAAAACCACCCATACCATCGCTGCGATCACAACTCAAAACTTTCGGTCGATGAAATACTTTGACTCGCACCTACGTCCGGACGCACTACTGTTTTTGGCTCATTCGCTCTCAAAACGTGGTCACTTCGGCAATGTCGCAAATCTACAGCATCCTGCTCAACGGGGGAAGTGCCGCAACAGTAAAATTACTGCTCTCGGTGTTTATGCGGCAGAAAGATCAAATCAGAAAGTAGCTATAAAACGCATGACTATAATAAATATAATATGAGTAGCACGTTTCGTGTTATGTTCATACCCCCAAACAGCCCCAAGTTTTATTGATAAAATGTTCTTGCCCGTTTCATTACAAAAAACGCGTTTCATTACAAAAAGACCCTGTCCACTGCCACTCTAGGTTTTGACAAAAAAACGCACACGGTTTCAGCGATGTGGAGATAGCCGTGGTTTCCGCAAGCCAATATCAGTGATGGAAGCGGGAATCTCCAGTGCGAGGGATGATGATGATGATGATGATGATGATGATGATGATGATGATGATGATGAAGAAGAAGAAGAGAAGAAGAAGAAAGAAGAAGAAGAAGAAGAAGAAGAAGAAGAAGAAGAAGAAGAAGAAGAAGAAGAAGAAGAAGAAGAAGAAGAAGAAGAAGAAGAAGAAGAAGAAGAAGAAGAAGAAGAAGAAGAAGAGAAGAAGAAGAAGAAGAAGAAGAAGATAATCCCTTCGCCATCCCTTAGCGCCGCATTTATAACTCCTGAAATTAGTGTGGGTGCCAGGTCACTGTGGATTACAATTAAATGAATTGGCAGATGTTTTGGCCCGAGCATCACTTGATGGACCAGTATTTGTACTTCCCGAGTTAAAATACTTATCAGGGGTTATATATAGGAAATTCACTATTTTTTACAGATAGCTTAAAAAATATCACACAATGAACAGATTATCAGAAACTATTGAATATTATTTTGGCTCATTTCGGAACTATGCAGCAATTAGGAAAAGACTTCTAGATATTTCATTTGTGAAGCTAGGTTTAAGTTTAACCACAGCAAATGTTCTAAGTTTTGGTGCCTCTGTTTTGGGAAATTGCCACAGAGATGCATTTCATGCGGTGTGTAATTTTATTTATGACTCTAAACGTTTTTCAACATAAAGCCCAGGTTAACAGATACTAAAATAAAAAAAGCGGGTCGAGAAGTAGTTTTAAAATCTGGATAAATCCGTGACATACCAAATTAATCGGGTTTGGCAAAACTAGCTGTCTGGTTGGCTCCCAAAATCAAGGTATAGCTATTAGTGTCTACTTTCTTGTTGATTTTATTTTTCACTATCTAAATCTTTCGTTTCTTTTTTTTGATATACTGTCTTTATTCTACAACTCCCATCCACCTTTTTTGTTGTTGTTGTAAGCAATAGTGCAGTTATCGTCCATATGAGACTACATGTTCTCTTGGCCAATCCCCCAGAATGGGTAGAAGCCATGGATTCTCGGCTACATACAAACAAACAAACTTCACCATGTAACTAGGATAGCAAAGCAAAGCAAAGCGAATCCCTTCGCGTTCTGAGGTAGCAACCAAAACTGAAATGCCGATGGACACGTCTCGAAAGAAACTGTTCTCTGCTGTAGCGGCATCGGCTGCTTCCGCCAGCCTTGTATTTCGGCATCGGTAAAGATCAGCTCGGACGCCCGGAATAAGAACTTTCGTCGCTTCTGAGGTCACCAAAAGTGTAACGCCGAAAGAAAAAAAATGTAACACTAGTACAGCAGCTGGCGTCTATAGGAAATAAAGGAAAAAAAGGAAGTATCTTGGTTGTAAAAAAAAAACGCCTTTCCTAGTAAGGAATTGAAGAAAGTCGCCGCGAGGAGCGAAAGTTGTAAACATGGACCACTGAGAGGAGCTGAAAGCGATGCACAAAAAAAAGAACGCGCAAGAGGCGCATTTGACGCGTTGTTTCTCTTTTTTTTTTTGAGAAAAGAAGAGCTTTCATCTCAGTACTACAAGAAATTAAACTTTAAAAATGAGAAAGACGGCGAGGCGGTAGCTTCAAGTATGAAACCGACTGGTCGAGACAATGCGTCCTCCATGCCTATCTTCCCTTTTTTCTTTGTTTTCGACGTATACCAATGTTTTCGCGTCGAATTTTCATCACTGTCAACATCGATGTTCCAACCTGTGTAGAACGCTTTTTCCTGTTTTCGTTTTTTATGGCAAATTCAAGAAATTCGGAGATGTTTGTTCTCATCTCTGCGATCGAGCGCCTCGACTTTTGCAACTCCCCTGTAAAAAGCCTTCCGAGCAGTTAACTCTATAAAACTAGCAGCCTTCCTTTGAATTCCTTAACTTGCAATAACAGTTTACGTTGTGACCGTTTCATTCTGAGTCGGCTTTTGTTAAAATATGATAGAGCTCCGCCTATATCATCTGGACCGCAAGCGACTGAAACAGCAAATGTTAAAGGAATGGTCCTCCATTTCTCGATATGCGCCTTGTAGGGAGGAAGCCTTACGATAATTTGAAATCTAACAGCAATGTATCGGCTTTATCAAATATTTTTTTCTAATTTTTGTGCAGAACTAAACAAAGATAGAACTCAAACTTGGTGTTCGAATCACAGGCTGGTGAATAGGTATACAGAATACTGTTTTTGAAGACGCTTCGAGAATTATTGAAGCTTTGATCGGGTGACACTTCGAACCTAGAACTTACGAACTCTGACCTGCTCACTCGAAGATAGTAGAGGGTGCAGTAAGGGTCGGCTAAAACTGCAAGGTTAGCTTACGCAGTTGTTCAATTACACATGATGTGATGGCGTCGGTGCTCCCAGTTGCGCATTCAAAGCATAATGCCATTTTTCAATTTTCCGTGTTATATATCAAGCTCGTAGACATGTTAACTGCCTTTGAAAATGTTTCATCTACCACCCCATCCTATCTGTTTTCTAAGACATTAAATTAAAGTTAAATTTGTAAGTTGAAGTGAAGTGACCATCTGGTTGGCTCCTTCACACTGAAGAGAAAAGAAAGCTAGGAAATCAGTGAGAGAATATGAAGGTAATCCGTCAACGCAGATCCCATCAGACCTACTAACTAGCATCACATCCTTTTTTTTTTCAGAACCACTTTGTAGTGATCTACCCCGCATTTATTAATTCTCTCAATATAGTCTACAGTTTCACATAATTGTATGGCAGCTGCATTTCTGTACACACCCGTATGACACAGTAATTGAGGCTGACGGTCCATTTCGGTACTTAATCTGCATTCAATGTTTGCTTTTGTAATCTCGTAATTATATGATTATTTGACCATCGAAACAAACCACTAAAATCGCAATGGGAAACAGCACACTTAACGCGAAGGTGCACTGGCTTCAATCTCTCGGAGAGTGCGCCCGCATGCGCAGGGCAGTGTGGACATGTCGACCTTTTCGACGGCCGATTAAATGCCGAACATGAGTTACGGCAGCGTATTTCCGTAAAGCTTAGAATCCGACGTATATCGCAATCATACTTCCATTAGTGGCTTAAGCAACAATTAGGCCGTCCCGTTTGTGAGGCACGTGTGCCCGCATAATTCTCTTGCGATGACGCCGAATGGTTTATCGGTCGTGTGAATGCCGTCTCAGATTTGAATCCTTAATTGTTCCGTCTGCGGTGAGGATTAGCAAGAAAATCATGCGTGTATCGATTGATTGATATGTGGGGTTTAACGTCCCAAAACCACTATATGATTATGAGAGACTTTGTAGTGTAGGGCTCCAGAAATTCCGACCACCTGGGGTTCTTTAACGTGTACCCAAATCTGAGCACGTGGGCCTACAACATTTCCGCCTCCATCGGAAATGCAGCCGCCACAGCCGGGGATTCGATCCCGCGACCTGCGGGTCAGCAGCCGAGTACCTTAGCCACTAGACCACCGCGGCAGGGCTGCGTGTATTGATTGACCAGCAGGGTCCTTCGAGAGAGTAGAACTACACTGTCCAACATTTCAGTGAAGGCGGAATGCCCATGTTTGTGGGATGTCAGTGCTCGTCAAAGGTGTAGGCAGAATTTTTTTCGGGGGGGGGGGGGTGGGGGGTGGAAAGGCACCTGCTTGATTTCGGAAGGGGCAGCTCCTCAGAATAGTCATTTTTTGCTCTGTATGCTAAGGCGAAAGGACAATTTAGCGGGGGGGGGGGGGGGGGGGTCTTGTGCTTGGGTTCGAAGAGCCAATCCCTGTATACGCCACCGGCGCATGTTAAATAACATAGGAAGGTCCGAGTTTCACGGTGTTCTCCTCTGTAGTGTCTCGCGTAGTCATATAGTCGTTTTGAGACGTAAAACCCTATATATGGTATCGTACGCTTCCACCATGGCTCCGCGCTCGTCATTGCTACGAATGTAACACCAGAGAAAGTTCTCCTGCCAGAGGGCACTGCAGTAGCCTGTGTTGTGGATGCTGAGCCTGTCAGCGTCACGCCACTTAAACCTGCCTCTACCAACGACCGTTCTATGAGTAAGCCTGGATTATCCTCTCCCTTCACAGCCCTTATCAGTGATGATTTAACAGCTATGCAGGCGCAGCAGTTGCTTGCGGTATTAACGAAACACGCCGATTCTTTCGACACCTGCTCCTCGACGTTATTGATATTATCAGAAGCAGGACTCATAGTTGGGCTAGTTGGTGATATATTATGGGCAGTAACAGCCCATAATGTATCTTTGTGTATCTTCTCTTCGTCCCGTGAGTTTGTGCGCTGTTACTGCCCATAACGTCATTATCAACTACATAGTAGGACGAGCGATGACGCACAGTAACCAGGGTTTCTGAACTATGAAGTTTTTCGGTCCTCACGCTATCTGAGCGCGTATTAACAATAATTAATGTCTTATGCTATGAAAACTTTCGTAAGACCATATTTCAGCCAATCACGATGCGGAACATATTGTTAGTGAAGCCAGCTGTCCAGTGAGAAAATGTGCTTACGAAAGAAAAGCTTCTGGATTCGTCACCTGGTTTCTCTTAGAAATTTTATTTGTATTTACTTAAACTTCAAGCTTAGCCTGAATACTATGAGCCAGCGGATTGTCACCCTATAAAATAGAAGTCTTTCTTCTCTTTCCCCACTCTCAATTTATCCCGCTCTCATTGCTAATTCGTCAGAATTTTACAGAATATTATAGAAAAGGAAATGAAACATCGTTTATGAAAACGTGCCTTCAATACGCCCAATCAGCAACTTATATCGCTCCACAAGTGCCGCTCTCCTAAAAAAAACTGTCATTCGTTCTATCGCCAGCGCATGATTGAGAAATGGCGCAAAAACTTGAGTGTCGTCACAAGTTCATTCGATCTCTATTCCACGAAACACTCACTAACTGGATTTTGTGCGAAACATCTTCACACCAACAAAAAGGTGGGTGCTCGCTGTATAGCCACCTCTGAACGCGCCAGAGAGGGCAATGCATGAAATAGGTTCATCCACGTGTTCCGAAAATCCTTTGACAGCGTAGACGTTCCGCTGCATAATTGAGCAGTCCTCTGCTGAGCACACGTACAGTCCCCCACTTTGCGTGGGCCCTCATCGTGCAGCATAATGGCACATGAACGCGTCGCCTCCCAGTTAAGCATTAACGCTCTGAGACAGACACCTCCGCTGCTTCACTTCTATCCTTGTATGCCTTATTGCAAGGATCGGCGGTGTAGGCGTAGGTACTGTCATTTTTCGGTTGCCTAGAGCCCGTCTTCCCAGAAGTGGATCGCTCACGTATACGATTCTGAAGTGTCGGTCATGGCTCTCGAGGGACGTGGGCTGGCTGGCCCCTGTCCACTATTGTCTCACCTCATTGGTCAACGAACGCTCGTCTAAACATGTGCTGGCGTCAATGAACATCACCTGGCGCCGACCTCCACGTCCCTGACAATATTCCGCGCATCGAGTAAGTGCTGTGGTGACGCCAGCAGCCGCCTGTCCCTGTTGCGAAACAAGTAATACGTAAGCGCGCAAACGGGGAGAGACAATGTACAGAAAGCGAGATGGGCAATACAGAGGAGCGGTCATTGTTGACTTCGCCTTGAGGGCTCGGGTCCGATACCCGTACGCATGTATCTAATTGCGTGCAGCGCGAAAAGAGCTACGACATGTCCTGAGGCAGATGGTCCCACAATTGAAAGAAGTGTCAAACATCCTGAAGTGTCCGTGCTTCATCTACAATGCCCTTAGTTCAAGCAGGAATGGCTCGAAAATTCCTGTTTAATGCACGGGTACACTTTTTCTGACGGCGTCCGCGCTTACACTTTTTCAAAAATGGGAAATCAATTGGTGATAGCTTCTGTCATGACAAACGTTCGTTTGCTTTCTGCCGCAATTTCCTCTACTTAAGCTGATTCTGATAGTGCTGTTGAGAAATGTTCGTACAGAAAGTCGCTTAGCGTGAACAAGTCGGCCGCTGGCATTCATTCATGATCCGCACCGTATAATATAGGTCATGGATACTGGTATTAACGCAACTGTCCGCTCAATCAGCGTGGTGGGTTCGGAACAACTGATGCAATAACGAATTCGATGGAAAGTAATTAAGGGGAGATGGCATTGTGTTTCACACCGTGATTGTGTGGCGCATTGCTTATACCTCTAGGCTGTCGGATATTTGTCTCGACAAACACGCACTCACAATGTCGAGTGAGGCTTCATATTTGCCTACGACTATGAACCTAATGGTGTCGCTGCGTCGCGCGTCAACACTTAATCTCCGTGTGTTGATCTTACTAGACAATACGCAGCTGTACACGCTTTCACCGTGTGATTGGCTAACGCGAGCTCACACTGGCGCGGCGCTGCGCTCATTTCGTGGCGCGATGCAGGGACGAAGTGCTACTGGGCGCAAAAGGCGCGGGCATTATTTATCGCGTCCCCGATGCGCCCTCGTCACGGCTCATCGTGCTCGTGCTCGCCGTTCGGCCCCGTCATTGTCGTCGACGCCATCACTCTTTCAGAAGTGGATCCGCCGCGCTGGCGCCCGCCGCCGTCGTTTGCTCAAGCCCCAGCGGGACCACCGGAAAGGGAGTCCGAGTGATAAATTAATCGCGAGCGTGCGCCCCCAAAACTTTCGATTGCCGCTCGACGTTTCCCGCTGTTGGCGAAACGGTTGAAAAATACCCTCGTCGCCACTTCCGCCCTTACCTAAGGAATGGTCTTTATGCACGAAACCCTGGATCGCGCGGGAAACAAAAAAAGCATTGATCGGTGTTCTGACATGGAGTCGAATCCTCGTTGAGCCTCGTGCACGTGTTAGGACGTAGGCCTGAGCACGAATCTGTGTTGTTAGTTTCTCGCCATTGTTAATAGCCAGAAGTGAGACTTTGAAAGCATGCATTGCCTAAGCCGACTTCGTGCATCAAGCACTTCCATGGGACACGAAGCTGAAAAGCCTTATTCTCTTTATCCTTTTCATCTTGCGAATAGTGGCCGACGAAGACTTGCATTCAATTGAATCCTACGCCCGCTTTTTTTTAGTGCTTTCTGACTCTTTTTGTCTGGTTTACTTCAACGTGTCTGCTCTCGCGAAGGCTCTGTAAGAATAGACAAACCTGCGAAGAAGTTCGAAAAGAAGCCGCGCGAGGCACGTAAGGTGCAACGCCTAATTGTATTTCTTCCATCGGCGAAACCAACAAAACCAATTTATCGTACTCTGTCGATCTAAATCGCTGTGCGTGTGTGACTGTAGCAAACGTTGTTGAGAGACAATAGTGTCTGCAGATCGCTCCCGCAAGGTCCCCTCCTTTTGTGTTCTCAGAAGGTTAGCGCGCGCGGTCGTGGCGCCACCGAACGACTGGGTAAACACTCGGCAAACGAGGGTAGAAGCCATGCGGCTCGGTTGCCTCGTCCTTTTTAATGGCCTTCTTCAAAAGAATGTAGATGTTGTACCGCTGACTAGTCACGTGCAGTGTAGTAGAAGACGGAAACATCACGGTACGAATCCTCGCGAAAGAAGGACATGTTTCCTGACACGCGGTAAGCGCACTGGCTAATCTCTGTGGTACGACAGCGAGGGCTTTGATCCTGTCGCAAAGCTCGTTCAATCGCTGACTGCGTTGGGACAGCAGATCTCGATTAGACAGTGCCAACCGCATCCTCTACTTCGCTGCACCTGTCTACGTCGGCAGTGCGTAGCAGTGGCACACTGTTTGCTCTAACCCGTACAGGTGTCGACGCTTCGGTCTCGAATGGTCAGGCGTTGCAAGCTGTACAGGAATTATGCGACTCGTCATTGGACAGTTTGTCTTTGTATTGTACAACACGACGTTTCATTCAGAACAGGATTGTTTTGGTCAAGGTGCAATTCCACTGGTTGTTTCTGAACATCCAATTAGTCTAACGTTAATGTGCACTGAACTGCGCGTTAAGGTGATTTGAATTTGGGTGGGTCTACAGTGCGAGAATATTATCTTAGCACAAGCATCAATGGTAATGTGGGTAGGTAGATAGACGACTTTATTGATTCATGAAAGAATTGTGTGAGGAGGCGCAGGGGAGAGGGGGTGAAGGAAGCAGGACGATGATGACCTCTAGGGTCGCTATAGGTGGCCTCTCTGGGCCTAGCCCCCTGTACGGAGCTGCAGCTCCAGTTGCAAGCTGCAAAGAAAAATTTACACAAAAAAAACAGTACAAAACTAAAGAAACAGAAAAAGACACAGTATCTAGACTTCAAGATGAAGGTATTACTGATTTACTAGTAACAGTAGAACCGCTAGAGACCATAGTAAGACATATATTGAGGCCAGTCTAGAAACTGAGCGAGAATTGTGTAGCTTGTGAGGGGAGCTACTCGCGTATCTGCGTCTGCCTCCTCGACTAACGGCATAGAGATGAGAAACAAAAGTTGTTGATTTTCTTATATTATGCAGGAAATTGATTTGATGCATCTTAGGAGAATAAACGGACATCAGAGAAGTGCCTCCGCCATCTTCCTCAGCATGTTCTTCTCCAACACTGACTTTTTTGACACGTGTCAGAACTATTTCTTGCAGGTTAAGTTCTTTTCGACGAACTTCGCAATATCTGCTCGAATCTCATCATCTTGCGGAGAAATCACTATAGTCGCTAAAAAATATATTGGCTCAAGCGTATTCGGTCTTGAAGTAATATGGTGACGTATCCAACACAACCGCTGTGATTCATATCATGATGCAAATGCATTGTTTATTGTCAAGGCGTCATATTGGTGTGCTATAGTCTGCGTGCTTTTTCTGTGAGTGTCTTTAGTCGTAATAACCGCCGCAGGATGCCTGCGCTCACGTTTCCTCCACCCCCACCCCTCCCCCACGTCCCCGCGTCACTGTCGCTGAGAGACGTGTTTGTGTGGCGCAGAGGTAATCCGGGCATCGCTTGTTCTTTGATTGAATCGCGCCTAGACGCATGAATCGGATTTCCCGCAGGCGACGTCCCTCATGATACATCCATTGAAAGTTGAGCCGGCTCTCCTGGGTCTCCCATTGGCTGATGAGCGAGTACGCACTGCGTAGCCATGCTTCGCAACATGACCCCGTCTTCTGGTTCTTCGTTATTTTCCGAAGAGCCTGACACCGCCTCGCCTTCGCTCGACATACAATTGTGCTTTGTGTCGAGATGGTCTGGAGACGAAACAATGAGAAATCGCCACTCTGCTGATTATTCATAGCGACGCGAACGAAGCAGAAAAGAATGCGAATATGAATTCGGGAGCAGTCCTCGTGCATAATAAGGCGACGAGCTGTCGATGAATGCAGTCCAGGTCGAATGATCATGCCATATTTCAAATATTTCATATGCGCGAGCGTAGGCTAATGTGAATTTCGGTGCGTAAAAAGGAAGGCCATGATTTCGACACCACGGCAAAGAAACCCGATGATAGAGAGACAAAAGCTCTACGTGCATTAATAATGAAGTGACTTTATTAGTCAAAGCGTC
The DNA here is from genome assembly GCA_013436015.1 of Rhipicephalus annulatus. Lineage (NCBI taxonomy): Eukaryota > Metazoa > Arthropoda > Arachnida > Ixodida > Ixodidae > Rhipicephalus > Rhipicephalus annulatus. Next base: position 238,608 of record WOVY01001534.1, read on the forward strand.
TTTGTTTCTGCAAGCCGTGGTTGGCTGTGCGCGATGCACTGCCGTGAAAGAATGAAAACCGAAATTTGTAGTAAGTGTAAAAGTGATAAAAACACTTAATATTCAGTCAGTATTGTAGCCGTATATGAGGGAAATATTGAAATGTGTTTTCTGGGGCCACTTTTAACATGTTAGGAAGCAGATTTCTACTTTAACACTTCCCTCATTAGCGGCCGTTGCAGTAATCATTTTAGTGCTTCTGATGTGGTGATTACTGCGTTGAGTAATGTGTCATTTATGAAAAATAACCGAACAGAGGTGCTATTAGCTCAAGCCCAAGGCATAGGATAACTTTTTATCTTCTTGAGTCCTCCGTCTTCTCGGGAACTATTCACTTGTTTGTGTAGATGCACGAGAGCCTCCGTAACTTTTCTCAATGCACCCGTTTCATTCCTACATTTAAGTCGTGAAGCGAAGCGAAACTCTTGTACTTGCGTTTATAATACACATCTTTTTTTTTCTTTTCTTCTCCTTGCGCAGGCAACGGCAGCTGTGACCAGGTGATTATGAGCAACAGCTCCAAGAACGGCACCATCACGAGTCCAAACTACCCGAACCCGTACCCGCCAAGCACGCGCTGCAACTACCACTTCCAGGGGGAAGGCAAGGAGCGCGTCCAGATCAAGTTCACCGACTTTGACCTTTACATGCCTCACGAGGGCATCAAGGAGTGAGTGAGAACTTTATTCTATCCTCTACTCGACAGATCCCGCAGATCGAAGTGACCAGGCTGTTCGCGGCGCTAAAAGTTCATCGCTTCTTCCGATTCAAGTGTCTTAAAGGCTTCGAGGTTTGCTGAATTTTCAATGTGTTAATGCAAACTATGCTCGCTTTATCACGCTTTTTCGTCAGCCACTAAAGCAGTTTTCGCGTGATATTCAACAAGAATAGCGTGAAAATGGCAAAAAATGGTGATATATCTCACACTGCGCGTGATTCACGTGTATGTCAAGGAAACACGGAAGTTTCTGGACATTAGTGTGGTTGACTAGTGCAGAAACTTGAGCGTGTTAGTACGCGGCTATAATAGATAAGGAGAAGAACATAAAAAAAAATAAAAATGACGTCAAGCTGGGTTCTCTAATTGTGCGCCCGAAATCAAAGTGGCATACGTTTGCACTTGTGGTGTACTATTTGTGTACTTTTATATCCTCTAATTCTTGCGAACCTGCTATGCCTACTATCAAGCATATCATAGAAACTTCTATTTATTACACCATCGAGACTACTATAAGTGGTTGGAACATAATATTTTTTTTATTCTTTGACCGGACTCACATGCAGCACTATACACTAAATTTCAAAAGGCGCTCGCCCATTCTCGTTATCACTTTTATATCTTTCATCACAAGGAGAAAAATGTCCGTTTCACTAAAAACGTCGCAAGCTTTCAACTTCCGTATACGCCCGCTTGTACAAGAAAAATGCTCGCGACAGCGATCGCCATCATTTACATGTCGTTCGGCACGCATCGCTTTTTCTTTCGTTTTGGAATTAGTTTATTATAAACTAGATACAAAAAAAACGGCAGCAACGCGCACTCGGTACCTGTCCACGAATGTCTACGTCACTCAGCAAGAACGCGACACGCTTCCCTCCCTCCTTCTTTCATGCGTACACGTCGAAACTATTTGTCACCGACATCCATTCCTCTTTCATTTAAATCACCGCACTCTTCTACCGCACACTGGTGACACAGAGGGGGCTGACAAAAAATTCAAAGCGATGTAGGGGACACAAGACCCGTCAGGGTGCTTTTTCATCGTCCCCGCGTTAAAAGAAAAGACGCCTGCCGCGAAGCGACGGCCGGACTTGGCTGTCACATGTTTTCTGTTTCTTGAGAAGACGCAATTATTCATCCTTCTAGCGCACTCATGTTAACAAACTTAGCCGTTCTTCGTATCTTCTTCGTTCACGTTGTTTTCACGTGGGCCGTGTGTGGCGACTATCTTTTATCGCTCGCTCTTTCGATAACAAATTGAGGCCGGTTGCTCTCGAAGGCCACTCCCTCTAGAGCTCGAAGTGGACGCCAGGAAAAGAAAGCAGAGCGAGAAAAAAAAGGGGGCCAGATGTATTGCATCATTGAGCGACCCCATAGGCCCACCACGTCGCTCGCGTCGCATATAATCGAGCTGAAAGCCTTCGGGCTTTAAAGGATCTTCCGGTGTACCCGTTCCGAACGCAGGGCGTTCGGTTGCAGTATGGTTCTTCGGAAGCCTTCCCGATTTTCGGTCTTTTGTTTTCTTTGACTCTCTTTCTTTTATCTAGACACTTTTTCCTGCTCTGCCGTGACCGATCTTCAGAACGCTGTGCTCTCTGGGAGGATAGGTTAAAGTCAAGCTTTCAGGAGATTGTTTCAAACGACATTGATGAAGCAGTTTCGTTGCAGCGTTGTGGCGTATGCCGCTGATTATGGCGCTCTCCGTTCGAGTTGAACAGCGCGCTGGTTTCGGAGAGCCTTTAGCCGCCCACGGAGAAATGACGTTTTAGGGGCGAAACTCTTTAAAGCGGTACCCGTTCATCCCTCGTCGTAGTACGTAACACGTCTTACTCTTTAACCTGCAAGGTGGTGCCAGTGGGAGATTGCTTCTGTTTGTTGTTGAACTATAAAAATTCGCAGCGTGCGCGTTAACTAAAAGCCGAATTCTCCTGTCTCTCATTCCCCATTAGCACAACCAATGGCATGTACATTGAGCACTTTCTGACAAGAAAGGGTTGCTACGTTATACTCGCTGGGTGTAACCTCCTTTGTTTTATAAAGATTTAGTGAACGTTTGGCCGCATTGCCATGAATGCATTGAACTAGTATATACCATGAACTCGAGGTGGTTAAAGGTGCGAAGTAGACACGAAGCGCAAGCCGTAAGAAAGTGTGCGTGTACCACCTCTCGTTTCGGAAGTAGGCACGTGACTGGAAGTGCTTCGAGGAGAAAGGAGACGCGTCTTTTTTTTTTCTTTCCCCTAAAAAGACAGGAAAATGAAGTGGGTGGGCACAAGCGACGACGTCTTTAACACATACTGTAAGCGAGCCGATGTGCGTCCTGTAAAGCGTGCACCTCTGTAAATATGGTCGTTTAGCGGCAGAGTCAGCTTTACAAAAACTTGTGATTAAAAAAGTTTTGTCAACGGCACTTTTTGACACTTTAGAAGTGTACTTAACGTTTTTATTAAAATTACATAGCTGAAAATTGGCGTAAATTTCTCACCCCCCTCCCACCTGCGAACACCGTTATCTAAGAAGCAAGTATACTGAAAGGGCCCAAAATTAAGCCTAATGTAACTGCGCGCTATGGCAGTCAAGGTCTGGTGTGAAAAGGCCACCCGCTAAGGTAGCTTACTTAGCACGTCAAGTGTCGTGCTGCTAATCTCGAAGGCTCGGGTTCAGTTCCAAGCCACAACGACCGCATTTTAGTGGGGGCGAATAGCGAAGAACAAACGTGCACTTAGATTTAGGTGCACACCCTACAAGAAATGCAGGTGGTCGAAATTTCCTGATATTCCAACTACGGCATCTCTCATAATCATATGATGGTTTTTTGGATATAAAGACGCAGCATTTATTGTTAGCTGAGTACCCTTGCAAATCAGGTACCTAATTTGTGCATTAACGTTGGCAAACGCTATCTTCTTGCCTTTCTGGTGTATGCGGTCAGAATGCTATACGGTACTAGCCTGGAGGAGACGGTTTCTTAGAACTAATGGCATAGCAGACTGCTAATAATATGTGCAGGAACAATTTAAAAGGGTGCGGGGGCTGCAACAGCCACACTAGTCTGAATAAATTAAGCTGATTTATGGTACAATACTGGTACAAAAAGCCGTACATAGAATACTGTGGTTATCTTTCGGTTTTGTGTAGTCAAGTGTTAAGTGCAGCAGAAGCCAAATCGAATAACAGCGCGTGGGACATGAAGCTATAGAACACAGAGACATGCTTCGCTCTCGCTTCTTCTGTTTCGTTTCGTTCCACGAGCACTTTTGTTTAACTTAGACATGAAGCAGCTTGTCAAAGTCAATAGGCGTACGACAGGCAAAGAGGCGTACATTCTTTCATAGCGACTTCCTTTATTTCTTTTTATCTTCAGTGCAGTTGGTCTTCGGGCATCTCGGTTTCCTGCGTTTTATTCACCAAGTTGAACACTTGTTTTTGATACATCATTTTGTATTTGATTTCCTCCTTTTATGAAAAAGCTTGTTAAGCTTTTTTGACTACCCTTTATCTTGTCATTGGTGCTCAGCGAACTCAAAGTCAATGATCACGCGTCGACTTTTAAGCCACATCAATCTAGCCTTAATTCGATACTCTGTCTACAAGACAAAGATGTGTTCGGCTTATTTGTTTGTTTTTTCTTTATAACACCAAAGGGGTGTTTCTTATGGTTGTTTCACTTGATTGTATGTATCTTATGCCAATCCTATGTACCTATGCATTGATCACCTTGTGTTCTTCAGCATTTTAATGTTGTGAAGGGTCAGTTTTACTTTTTAATAATTGATTAATATGTGGCGTGTAAAGTCCCAAAACCACTATATAATTGCGAGAGACGCCGTAGTGGAGGTCTCCGGATATTTGGACCACCTGTGGTTCTTTAACGTGCACACGAATTCGAGCACACGGGCCTACAACATTTTCGCCTCCATCGAAAATGCAGCCGGCGCAGCCGGTATTCAATCCCGCGACCTGCGGGTCAGCAGCCAAGTACCTTAGCCACTAGACCAACGCGGTGGGGCGCTTTTATTTTTTAATGTGGTATGTATGTATGTATGTATGTATGTATGTATGTATGTATGTATGTATGTATGTATGTATGTATGTATGTATGTATGTATGTATGTATGTATGTATGTATGTATGTATGTATGTATGTATGTATGTATGTATGTATGTATGTATGTGTATGTATGTATGTATGTATGTATGTATGTATGTATGTATGTATGTATGTATGTATGTATGTATGTATGTATGTATGTATGTATGTATGTATGTATGTATGTATGTATGTATGTATGTATGTATGTATGTATGTATGTATGTATGTATGTAGAAAACTTCCACGTTCGCGCCGTACTTATGCACTGTTCCAACACGTGCGCTACTGTAAATGCGACGCGACAAATATGAAGCGTGTCACGTACAATTTCGGCGCGGCTTCCATGTCGTCCTGTTAACACACTTGCGTTTGCTTTACTTTTGGTTGACTCCGGCTCCGTTAAACGTTACGAGGGCTCCGAGGTCGCGAACCTTGCCGACGTTATTACCCTTACTGCCGGAAATACCATGCGCAAGGACGCCGTCCTCTTCCGGCGAAGGCCTTGAAGTGGCGGCTGACCCAGGTTCCAGCCGCATCGATCGACCAGGTGAAACTGGGACACGGTGGCAGAGAGAAACTTGCGCTTCGCTTGTGCCGCGCCCGCTCATTTCCTGTATAGCGACGACCAACGTGCGGCCGCTCGTTGCGGTGAAGCGTGCAAATCAAGGCCAGCCTGCGCAAGCGTCGTCGCCCAGCTCCGTGCGTTATGTCCGAGTCGGCTGCGCTGTCAGACGATCAGAAGAAACCTGTAACTCCGCGCGTTCAAAGTGCGAGTGTCTGGTCATGCTGTTCTCTTTTCAGTTACGCCTGAAAGGCGGCTTCGTACGAACCCCCTCGACCCCATTCGTTCTTGCGGCCAGAGATGCTGACCTACTTCTTGTTGTGTCTGGATCTGTTAACTAACTTAGTCTGCTTAGGTCAAGTTTTTGTATTGAGTTTACGGTTTCTGCTGCATGCTCTGCATGCTGAACAGACAAACTGGACTTGGGGGATAAGTCCTGATTGATTACCCGCCACGACGGTCTATAGTGGTTATGGGACCGGGCCGCTGACCTGGAGGTCATGAAATCAAATACCCGGCCTCGGCGGCTGCATTTCCGACGAAAGTGAAAACGCTCGAGATCCACGTACATAAATTTATGTACACGAGAACTCCAGGTGGTTGAAATTCGTAGAACGCTTCACTGCAGCGTCTGTCATAGTTATGTCGTGGTTTGGGACGTAACCCCGGCGATATTATTTATTGTTAATCCAAATTGATTGATTGATTGATTGATTGATTGATTGATTGATTGATTGATTGATTGATTGATTGATTGATACCGCGACTTTGCATACTTATCTCGGTCTCCCGCAAATGCTTAGTGGATAAACCTGATTCTGTTTGCCATTGCAGAAAAAAGATCCACCGTGTTAGCTTCGTTACTAGGGCGTATGCGCGTGAGCTCTAGGACGCGTGTATCGTTCCCGACAAAGGTGGCCGTACATCTGTGAGAGCGAAATGTAGACACTCTATTGTGTTCGGCCGTGGTGCGCGTCAGAAAACTTTAGCGACGCATATTATTCCTCGGTTTTCCACAACGGTGTCCCTCATATTCGTGTTGTAGCTCTCTAGCACGTAAATAAAATAAATTATTTGACCATGTACAAGCAGCACTGCCAGTTGAACTTGTTTCGTTTAAAAGGTAAGTACACTCAGAGGTGTCTTGTTCGCTTTTAACTATAGCTGCGTGTCCATGAACCGGCGTTTCTTTAGACTTAATTGAGTGAACTTACAGCCGCGGTCACGCCTGTGTAGAGCAGTCAAGCAGCCGGTTTTCGCTCTGTGGGGCAAAACCTTGGGGAAGTTTTGGGCTCTCTGGAAGTGGTGTATCAAGAGCATGCGCGGCCTAGTTGTCAGGCTGACCACGTCAGAACGTGGCCTATTTGTCAGGCTGACCACGTCGGAACCTGATACTGCATCAATGTTTCGCCCCGCAGAGCGAAAACCTGCTGTTTGCGTGCTCTACACAGATGTAGCCGCGACTGTACATTTCAGCTGGCGCTGATTTGACAGAATTCGATAAATGACGAATAGGAACCAGTCATGACTATTGCCTAAAGTGTTATCCAATCAACGTGCGATGAAATCAATGATCCATTGCACGCACTATTTACAAGCACCTTCTCTTGTTACGCGATAGCAAAACAGAAACATAAAGAACTAGACAATATCTCAATGCACTACGCTGTGCCATCATGCGGACGCTCAGTGAATCAGCACCTTGTTGTAGACTGCCGTGCGTGGTGCTGTCCAGACAGGAAAAAAATTAACCTGTTCTTTCTGTTATGTTTGCTCCTTTAGCCGTCTATCTCATTATTCCGACCACTATCTGTCTAAGCCACTCAGCCATCCCTACTACAATAGTAAAGTTAACACACTCTCAGACTTCTTAAAGGCTGTCTCAGTCGTCTACATCAGCCACGTCAGGAAGCGGTCGGCATTTTCGCGATATAAAAGTAGAACCCATAACCAATCGCTAAACAGCGGAATGCCAGGGCGTACTAACAAAACGTTGGGATAGTAAGTAAAAATGAAAGCGTATTCACTCTCCGCGTGTGTTGTTCACTGCATTTTGCTGACACGACACCTTGCCTATCAGTAAACTGAATCAGGCTTTATTAAAGTTATGTTTCCAAAATATAGGCACCAGTGTTCGTAATTTCGGTACCGAAATAGGCCTTTATGCAACTTTATGGTTGACTGCAAAGCATTCCTGGTCTCTTAACTGTATACCACAACAAGCTCCGGCAGTCCCTGCTGGTCATCGCGTAGATTTGGCCACAAAGTTTAACGAGCTCGCTTGTTTGTCAGCAAATGCGAACATGAATTTTATTAAAGAAAGATTATAATTTGAGTTCGCAAAATTTAAAGACTTCAAGGCACTAGGAAGTAAAGGTCATGAGCCCAAGCTTGGCGAGAATTTCGCTTTGTTGAAAATCAGTTTTATGTTTACACTCAGATTTTTAACTCGTGGTGGCTCACGGTCACCCGTGAAACCCATTAGGCGTAACTAAATTGCCCAGTTATCTGTGGTTTGAGCCGATGTTGCCTTCTCGTTCTTTTCTGTAATGTTATGCTTAGCACAGCTTCTATTGCCCTAAAGGAAAAAAGTGTTGTAACGTTCGTTCATTATCGAGGCAGAACGCTGCGTCGATATGGATCATGTCTGGCTCCATGGACGAATCATATATAATTCACTACGACACGATGCGAAAATCAGTATGCGATTCGCCAGCATGTGTTAGCAAACAAACGAGGCCGTTTCTTAATCGAATAATGAAAATACAAGTAATCAACAAAGGGCCGGCTGATACGAATAACGTCACGTTCATCCCTCGGCCGATAATCTAGGGGAAATGCCGCCGGCGCGCTATCACCCAATCATGCAGCGCCGTTGGCACGCATCCTATAGCGTTCGCGCGTGTTTTAAGTCATCCCCGAAAACAAGTCGTTTCGAAGCCCGGTCACATTCGCCGCTGGCAATTTCCTTTGAATCCCGAATGCGGCGCCAAAAAAAAACTTGCTCCACGACTCCCCCGTGAGCGCGTGAATTATGACTATAGCGGGGAGAAGCGATTTCTTTTTTTTTTTCGGACACAGCTGCAGCTTTCCTATGCACGTCTAGCAGCGCTCCCTAATCACGCGTCGGAGACGTGCTTACGGGGTTTTAAGGACGACGTGTGGACGACGCAGGGTTATTATCCTTTCATTACGGAAACAAGCTCCTCTGTGCGCAGCCCTTTTGACGGTTCTGTCTTAGAAACAAATTATTCGCGACGCATAGTTGGTACTCATTATGAGAAGCAATTACAGCAGATAAGACACCAGCGCGGGGCGGCAAAAATATTTAGTAGTATTTATGGTTGTTCTTTGAGTCGTTTGTGTTATTAGCGGAAATTATACGGAACCGAAAAATCGAACCGACAATCAGGCCAAGGAAAACATTAGGGATTATAATTGTTGTGTTTAACTGTATAGTAGTGATTATGAAATAAATTGAAATTCATCAATTAGTGATGACGTCGTCGCATGACAGCATTGATTATAGGGGCCGTGCAAAACCACGTCAACTGAAGAAAGTTCTCGAAGGTGGACGGGAGAGAATAGACAACATAAACTACGAAGAAAAAGAAGATACCTTTTGCCTTCGTGTCGATTTAGGCGAGGACGTAGGGTTGGACCCTCGTAAGTTTTTTTTTTTTTTACCACTTCTGGCGTTAACTTGAAACTATATATCCGGCTTGAATCGTGGAAAGGTATGTTCATGACTATCACTGTACACCGCGTTGTTTTTTTTTTTCATCACCACCGACGTTTGACGACATGTAGTAGGCGGTTCTCATTCCCCTTGCGTAGCCACCTCTCCTAGAGTTGCGACGTTAAACCCCACAAATCAATCTCCTAGAGTTGCCATATTTAACGCTGACCCCGTAAACCTTCACGTTACCGCTGGCTGAAAGAACTTCCGGTCGTTGTCCCCCAGGTCCCGGAATGCAACGCTTGTTCGTGAAATTCCGCTAGCGTTGAACGAGCCTGGCGTCGACCCGAGAAAACGTCGGGGCACCAGTAAGCGTTTATTCTGGACCCTGCGTATACCGCTGCAACGCCTAGAGACGCGTCCGGTGTAACGAACACCTCACCAACATAAAGCTACCGCATACCTCCGTACCAGCGCCCAATTCTCTGTTTATTACGGCGTCGACTCCCGTAGTAAAAGCGTTCTCCTCTTACAAGGGGTAGGACACCAAGATTGCATGCGACGATAAAGGCTGTTGGGCTGAGAGTTTGCCGAGCCGCCTGATCTGCTTCTACCGTTCTTTCAGCCGCAACAGCTCAGCGTTACGCCGTCGCCTGTGTCATTAGGGAGCTTTAGAATACCGTTTGCAAGCGTTGCGGGTGTTGCGGGCGTAGCGGGCGCCATATGAGTTTTAGTATAGCGTTTGCCCTGCTGCGAACCGCAACGCGCGATCGCAGCGACACCGTAGCTTCAAAACCAGTGTTTGCGGGCCCCATGCGGGCTGCCATCACCGCACGCAATTTCGGATTTTTTACGTGCGGTCCGCGAACGTGAACGCCGACTCGCGTTACGACGCACGCGCAGAGGCAGTGACCGCACCGCAAGGGCCCGCGGTGCGCTATTCTAAAGCTCCCTATTCCTTGCGACGGAGGCACGCTACGTCAGCGTGTTCTGCGGCACTATAGCGTGCAGCACTGTTGGTGCTATATACATGTATGCTCGCCTGCGCAAGAATGCGAAAACTTTGCGCGGCGCAGCGTGCGCTGCACCCTTTTCATTTGTCTCATTCATCACCCAGCGGTCACACGCACCGGTTTCTAAGTGCCCTCAAGCTACATTTAGTGACGTTTAGCCTTAACAATCACATAAAATTTTAATTATCTGATTCCCAGCACGAAACATGCTAAAGATACCCCTCCGCCTCCCCGTTTCTTTTACTAAGATGGGATTACGATGTTTCTTAATTATCGTTCACAAAGCTTTTTGTTCGTCTGTTTGTTTCTTTGTTGTCATTAGCTGACCACTTTCTCTAATGTGCTTTCTCGCGAACGATTCAAGTTTAGAAACACTTATGCGCGAATGATATCCCTGTACGCTTTACGATGGCTGGAAAGCAAGTAATAATGCCGTCGCAGTAACTTTCCACTGCCCTTATGGTATATGTCACATTATACAAGATTACCAGACGTCAAATATAGCATTAGAACCACTACAATGATACAAGGCCAGCAGAGCTCTTTTCTGCATAACAATAGTAACACCGCTACTGTCAACAAAATATGTTTATCATGATGGCCTATATGAATGGCTCACACCAACGTAGAAGGCAGTGGTTTTATCTTTTTCACCTATGCGCTTCCTTTTTTTTTTAGCCAGGCTGCATTGTCGTCAGCAATAGAGTTGGTAAGTTAGCACCATCGCGTCGGCTGTTAGCTCCTTTGAATAAGTTCTCTAGGTAGAACTGTTCTTCGAAAACATCGAACTGTCCCTAAATATCAGACTTTCGTTTACAATAAAACCATGAGAGAAGAGTTCATAGCAGTTACTTTCAACCTGCCTTTTTTGCGTAAAGCTCATACGTCCTCGTAAAGGTGTCTATATTGGAGCAGTCGTCGCTTCCGTGCCGGTGGGAGGTGTCCCATCCACGGCCCGGAGTCTCTGTCACATCGTCGACGACTCTATAAGCTGCTTATGGTAACACTGACACGTCGCTTCGCTCCGGTGTCTCGGTTGTGCCGCATCGGCACTATCGCTCGCTGCACGGATTTGAGGGGAAAAGAGTGAAGAAACCAAGCCATAAAATGTTGACGCGGACGGAGGTCCCGGCACGTGCCGAGTCGCACCCCCTGGTTACGACAACCTGCAGCCCCGCTATTTCTTTCGCTTTTTCTTTATTTGTTGCTTTGTTGGTATCCCTTCGATTCCTGCGTCTGTCCGCCTCTTGACAGTTCGGCTCCGTGAAAGTGGTAGATCGACATACCATACAGGTGGCGTTAGAGCGTCTTCTGATCCTCATAACCATGATCGCATGTCTGAATGTTGATAAGGCTTTTTGTTTAAAAAAAAGGAATGTGTGCTGGGCTGGATGCTTATCTGTTGGAGCCACGCGCTTGGCACTGCGTTTACGAGTGCTTTTGCGCGAAAACTGAGAGCATGTTTCCGTGTTTGCGATGTCACGGGGCACTAATGGCGTTGTCGACCTCCGTGAAACCCTATTAGGCGCTTATATAGCTTCGTCAAAGCTATTTGCACAGCTTTGCCCGCGTTGTCTGCGCGCAGTTTGGTGCTTTTGAGGAAAGGCGTAGCGCGGTGGGCGTTTTTCGCTGTTCCACAACAGGATGCCCGCATCTGGAGTGAACGGAGGTGCTGTAAAATAAGTGTCTTAAAAAGGGGCCGTAATAATGTTGGGTGTGCGATGATTCTCACGGCTGAAACAAGCAACTTAAGGTTGTGTACTTTAATTCAAAACTACGCAAGTGCTGTTGCCATAATTAGGTGGCGAGAACATTACACATAGTTGTTGCTCGGGGACGTCAAAGAAAAGGGGTATATATGTGGGTGTGGGGTCTGTATGATGTGTATGGTTGAAGCAATGAGTTAGTTAGTTAGTTAGTTAGTTAGTTAGTTAGTTAGTTAGTTAGTAAGTTAGTTAGTTAGTTAGTTAGTTCGTTAGTTCGTTAGTTAGTTAGTTAGTTGGTTAGTTGGTTAGTTAGTTAGTTAGTTAGTTAGTTAGTTAGTTAGTTAGTTAGTTAGTTAAGTAGTTAGTTCAAGTGTGCATTTCAGTGCACATTCAAAATAGCTCGCCAGATTCTTTACTACACCACCAGATGTCACTGAGAAAACGAATTGCGCTCCCGTTTTTTTTTTTTTCTTTAGACTGAGATGAGCAGCATCTCCTACTCAGCGATCCTTTCCGATCGATTCATTCTTGCTGTGACAGCTGCGAATACAATCGAGAGCGAGGGTTTTTACTGGAGTTACAATGGTAATACGTCTTCTGTATACAAGGTTATGATTTCTATTTAAATATATTTGCTGGAACTTACTAACGAAGACTAGTCGTGCTTCCTCGTAAACAAAACTTCTACACCGAGTCGGCCATGGTATTATCATGCAGTGCCCTTCGTGTTCCGGAGCGTGCGGTGATTTTTTCGGAACTTTGAATCGTTTCTTATCGCAGGCAGGGGAGGGGGGGCGGCAAACTACGCCTACACTTTCGTGCCACCTTCAGATTATAATCGTTATTTTGCTTGCGCGCTCTATCGGAAGCCGTAACGATCGACTAGAAAGCTTTCTTCCTCCGACAGGCTTGTTTCCTCGTGTAAAACACTCACAAACAAATCAGCTTACCTCTACGCGAGTATGTTCACTGCAATAGCGCTTATGTGCGTAGCGTACAAGCCATCAAGTATCTGAAGTGTGCCTCGTAGGGACTAGTTTTTTTTTTCGTTATGTACCGCTTGCTCTAAGTTCATCTCGGAGCTTGCGACACGTATTCGATGCAAGAGCGCGAGCGCATTGGCAAGCGAGGTGCAAACATAAAGAGAACAAAACAGGGAAGCGCCAATCGTGGGAACATGGAGCGGTGCGTGCAGCCCTCACTTCCGATCGACGGGGGTTCTAAGAAGTGAACACCGATGCGGCGAGGAGAACGTTCCCGAAAACGATCGAGTCTTGTTTCTTTTCTTTTTCTTTTTTTCTGTGCCCTTCTATCTTTCGAGGAACAGTGGTGGTACGTGCGAGAGACGTATAGCTATACGAGAAAGCGAAAAGAAGAAGAGACATAAATAAAAGTGAGACGGAAAACGGTGGCTGCGGCCGATTTGCATGAAGGCAGCCAAACGGGCACCGAGCCACGGAGCTCTCCTCTCGGTCCGTCTGCCGCTTTTGGGGAACGAGGCTGCCGCGCATGCCGCCACACACTCGGATTCCGCAGAGAGAAGCGGCACCGTTTCAAAGCACGCTGATGGCTGAGCGATTGGGTCGCCCTCGCCACCACCTCTCTCCTCCGAACACAAACAAAACGCCGCACCGCGCGCTAGCGTACGGTGCCCCACTAACGCACGCATTTGAAGCCACGCACGCAACGCTTATCCCGAACGCCGAGCATTCGTCCTGCTGGGAGGAAGAAATCCGGCGGTTCCGGTTGGCTGCGATGCACGCCGTTCACTTTCCACCTCGCGTGGCCTGTGGCAGCTGCACCGGCCTCGTGCAACGACCAGTTGCGACGCTTTGGAAAGCGATGGCCAAAATCGATCCGGATGGCGGTGGCGGGGGCGGTCCGTTTCAGATTCCTCGGATTTCTAAAGCCGCCGCACTTCGAGTCCGTTGGCCCAAGTGTCGCAGAACGCGGTGCGCACTGCACCTATGTGTTAGAACGGAACACCGCGCCGGCCTCACAAATGCTTTCTTTCTGCGCGGCCGTGGCTCCGTATGGCAGTCAGTTATGTGCAGCAGCTTGCGTTAATAGGCGAGCGTTTCAAGGAGCACCCGCCCCTCGATTGCGTAAAGTGCTTCGACGTCACTGATTAACTGAAAAAAAAATCCACAGCGTTCATATAGTAGAAGGCAGTGATAATGAACGAGACGTTGGCGTTCATTCAAATATTGGCACATATTATTATTTCTTTCAGCATCTGCATTTGTATCCCTCCATTTCTCGAGCCAATTCACTCCGTCACTCGCCAGCTTCGAATTCAGCTACGTCGAGTGCTGACTCGCCTTTCAGTAGTGACCGTCGCTAACGAGTCACGTTTACGAAACGCTGTGCGCCAAGGAACTCGTTGCTCCAGCCATCCTCCAATCTCCTTATTTGTGGCACGAAGTTAGCGCAAGACGACGTGAACGAAGAATGCGCTCATTAGCCATATAACTCGCTGGGACGCCGCGCCGCACGTCCGGCTGCGCTGGGCGCAATTTTGGCGCAGCCGCCGCACAGAATTAACCAGGCCCTCGCTGGCGACAGACGCTTTCTTTCCTGTTCTTAGAAAGCCTAGGCTATGGCAGCCGTACGCACTCAACGTTGCCACATTTCGGCCCGAGCGAAAGGAGGGGCAAATAAGATGTAAAAGAGTAACCACTGGGGCAGTGTGCGTAGATGAAACGAATCTGCATGCAAACACTCTTTTCCAGCTAAAGTGGCGACAATGGAGGCGCGAGTTTGCCGCTACGTCGGCGCGTCCCGTTTTCGGCTGGGTTGACCGGCGGAGGACTCCGGGGGATCGGGTTTTCGGAGAGCGCATTAGGCGGCCCACGCGCCATCCGAGAAGGGGCCCATTCGGCCTGCCTTAGTTGCTTTCAGTGTGCGCCCGGAGGTATTCTGCATGCATTAGCGGGGCGGTCGCCGCGCCGGAAAGCACGTCAAGGAGAGCGCTAACTTTCGACTCCGCGAAGCGCGTCAGCTTGTTGCGAAACTGCGAGGCGATTTCTCTGACCCCCTCCTCCGCCTGACTTGTCCCGTTTCACAAACACACAATCTCTCTCCCACTCTCTGTTACTGTCGTTGCTACTGAGAAAGCCAATCTGATTTGTGTACCAAACGGAACTCGACTCGGGGAACTCTCAGCGTCTAATTAATACCTCTGGCCCGTCCCCAGCCCCGAAAATCGTCCAGGTGGAGTCGCGAATAAACGAGAGAGCGCGAGGCGGTGGCGAAAAAAACCGGGGACCCACCCAGCCTCCGGCCGATTTTCGAGATTAACGCGCCGAGCCCGCCAGAGCGTTACGATATTCCGGGATCTGTTCAAAGTCGAGTCGATGCCCAATACGCTTTGTCGGAGGTTCTCCCTGAATTTCGCGCACCGCCTGGTGTATCAGACCCCCTCCGACGAAAGTTTCGAAGGTGTCCAAGGCGTGTCATCCCGCTGGGATAACCTTGCACGAACTACTATAGGTTATTGTTCTCTTTGTTTTTCTTTTTAGCGAGCCTTCACTCTCTCGCTCAACCTCGGAAGCAAGTTCTAATGTAAGTGTGCATTTTACGGTTGGCTGCTTTGGTTCTGCCGATTCGTTTCTTTTTTCCCGCTAAAAAATCCGCATTCCTGAAGTTCCAATTCGGAGATAAGTAAACTCTCCCGGATGACGTCAGCTTACGCGTTCCCACAATAACTTAGCCCCACCGATTTTTTAAAAGCTGTAATTTCATTGCCCCTTTTACCTGCCTGTTTCTTTTTGCTAATTGCATTTGCCGTGAGAGAGCCGCACTAGGAAAAGCATCAACAAGTACGCTGTTGTTTATACTGACACTCTTGCTTTTCTGTTAGGTACTTGTGTTGATGCTGAAGCCAACTTCAAAAGTAGGGAAAAACCAATATTGATTTATTGGTTCACTTGTCACGAGCGTCTCGGCAGCGTTATATTCGAAAACTGGGCGGCGTATGACGTAGGCAGCTGACGTGTGCTGATATTTTTATTGTTTTTTGTTTAGAAAAATGTTAGCGTTAACTTATATCGATCAACAACCACAAGAAATGAGATGACAAGAATACTAAAGGCAAATTTGCATGTGTATCTTTATGCCACAGTTTACTACGGCAAAGGACAGGCTTTGAAAAGAAAAAATACTTGGATTCTCTAGCTAATTGATCAATGTAAATAAATCAATAAAGAAGATATTAATAGGCCAATAAAATGAGCTATTTGGGGCAGACTCTGAATCGATAAGCGTCTAATGTGGGTGATTGAAAAGCACGCTGGAAAACCATCCTTATTGATAATTACAGCGTCACGACCAATAAACACTAAGTACAGAGCAATGTCAACAGCGACACATTCAGTAAACGTTTTCAATTAAGAGTGAGATGATGTTTTCGTAAATAAGGTCACCTTTGCGCAAACCGCTTCCAAAAGAGCAATAGCAAAAAACTAGTAACTGTGCCGTTTGCAAAAATAGAATCAAACAATTTAATGCTTCGAATCTCCATAACAGATAAGCCTGTTCATAAAAAGCATTCTATAAACGCTGGTGCTTTGCTTCAGGGCAACTTTCCTGGCAGATGAAGCTAAGCGTTCCCTTTAGGTATAGTCCCGAGTTTACGCCCGTATTTACGATGTGAAAAAACAAAACAAAAAGTAGTCAATACTCTATTTTTTATGGGAACTTATTTCACAGAGGGCACAATATAACCAATGATATTTACATTCGTTTTCAAACACGTTGCCATTTAGAGCACGCTGTTTAACATGACTTTACATACTTTTACATTCGTACTTTTACGTCTGTACTGCAGTGAGGCTGTAAGAGAGTTGCCTTAGTGTTTTGAGATGTCGTTCTTTTTCTTTAATTCCTAGCAGCGTGAGTATGGCGAGAAGCAGCCTAATCAGTTCTGGAGGTCCCTGCAGTATCAGATAAAAAAGTTAAAAAAACACAATGTGACAACATCTTTGAGCCTGTGTATTACAACTAGCACCTCAGTGGAGCATCGCCTCGGCACCTATGTAGTAATACTTTTAAGAAAAAACAGAGCAAAAAATTCTATTAAAAAAACGGGCCATTTTTGTTGGCGAACACCCAATAACACTGCGTCGCGAATAGTTTTTCCCGGTTACACAACAGCCACAGGCGCAGTTCGACCAAAGATTGATCATTTGAGAAAAAAAACTCTGAAACTTCACACAAGTGGTGTTCAGTCTTCCTTGTCGGGAAACCCGGCTGTTGTTCTTTGCGTAGAGTGGGCGACCTAATCTTTCACGCTGGAGTGCCCCGGCTCCTAAGAGTTTGTTATAGCGCGCTTCACTCGATGCTGAGATCGGTCGCCCAGCGACAGCCACTTTGAACGATCCAAGCTCACTACAAAGCTTACTTTTCCCGCTCTCACCTGAGCTTTGTGTGTCGAAGCTGCCGGAAGTGGGAGATCGCCTCTAGTCGAGCGACGCCATTGATCCTCGTCTATTGCGCACAATGAAGCGTCTTTTACTCATTGAAGGTGGCGTCCTCGCAGTGGTTCTCGAGAAAAAATGGCACCGCCCGGATTGGTCGCGAACGATTGTGAGCGAACAGGCGTGTTTTATAGATGCTCCCCGTATGGTGGCCGATGAAGTTGGGCCGTCTCCGTGCGCGGAATCTTTGGAGTCTATGTTTCAGTGTATATGGGCTGGTGTATTCTTGAGCTCCGGATTAGGCTTTCCTCATGCACTGTCTGTTGGACGCCCGTCAACTACACGCTTCATTCTCAAAATATAGAGCGCTCAACACAAAGGCTCTAGTGGCTATGACGAGTCCGAAAATTTTTGGTAAAACATAGTGGCCCTCATCCTTTTGGTTCTCTCACTATCTTAGTGATATGTGAACGTACAATGGAGGACACTGTGAAATTATTGAAGATAAATTTTAAAAAAGGGGTGGGGGGAGCAGGGGCAAACCGAGAAGGCGTGATTCAAGCGGTACAGTGTGAAACCAGTGCATCATCGCTCTTAATTTAGTTGGAGACAGGTCAGTTTTCCTTATACTGTCATGCAATGTCATTACACCACTGCGCTTCTACATTTTTTAACTACATATAAGCATGATACCACGCCACAGTACATGCAAGAGAATCTTGAACTGTGTCTTCAGTATGTGTGTGGTGTGTGCCCTCCTGCTTTTCCCCCCTTTTTTCTCTTTTTTTTCTTTTTTGAAACACGTGAAACTTTATGATGCGCATTGTAATGCTAACCAGCGCAGATGGTGCTGACCTGTTATTGAAATGAGCTTTTAAAGCCATGTATGAATTCTTGTCACATTACTCTGATGAAGGCTGATCCACCAGCTGAAAACGTTTAGTAAAGACGCTTCAGTAAAAGTTTCGTCGTCTCTTTCTTGCATATATATATATATATATATATATATATATATATATATATATATATATATATATATATATATATATATATATATATATATATATATATATATATATATATATATGGGAAAGAAGTGTATACCTAAGAGCTCGTTTTTCCGTGTTTTAACACAATATTAATGAGATCTAACAGACAGTAAAGCCAAGGAATGTACAGGAAAAGTTATTAGAACCAATGGAATGTAAATAAGAAAAAAGAAAAGTGGATGAAAATATATATATATATATATATATATATCTTTTGCTTCACACACTCTTTCTTTCTTACCTTCCGGCAGTTGATTAGACCTTCATCAACCTGCTTATCAGCGCAACACGTCTGTTCCTACAGGTGAAATCGACGGTCATGCTAGAACCAGAAATGCAACGATGAAATGTGGTAATGGGAAAAGACTGCCGACCTCGATAAAAGATCAGATTGCCACATCAGAAACGGCTGATTGTCGACAAGCCCACGATAATGAGAACATTGATCACTGGAAAAAGGCGCATACAAATACGGCATCGCTAAAGGGGTCGCATTTCGATTCACCCTCATATCTTTACCCGGCACCAGGTTTCTCGCCAGCTAGGCCGCCACCGCCATTCATAATAGTACTTTAAATCGTAAACCACTTTTTCTAAACGCACAGGACGTAGTACCTTGTAAGACCAACGAGACGGCTTTCTGCTCTCCCATATTAGAGCAGTAGAGTACATCGTACTCTAAATCATTAACAACTTTTTCTACACACATCTCAAAGGAGACCATGATCTCAAGAATCAAGGTATGGTGGTTTAACATCTTGTAACCGGGATGGCTCATTGCTCTCCCATAGTTGAGTAAGAAGTACCCGAAACTGTTAAACACTTTCTCTGAACATCTGTAACCTATATAGGTTCGTTTAGGCTGCCTATAATGTGCAATGGGAACAGAAATATTGGTGATAAACAGTCTAACCTAGTGCGCTTCAAAACTACATGTGCAGTCATGAAGCACAGCTGATGAACAGTTGTCCGGTGAACGCGTATTTACCTTTTACGTAACGTATAATCCCGAAATTCTTGCTACCAGCGGCAATCAGCTTGATCCTATAATAAAATGTGTTCCGCCAGAGTGCGCAGAATGAAACTCGTGTAGACTCATATTTTGTCCGTGCCACTTGTTTGCTCACCACTTTCGAGTTCCCGTTAACTTGAATGTATCTACGCTTCAAACCTCCTCGCGATTTTTTTTTGTCCTGCGCCTTATATAAACCGGCAAGGGGCTCTCAATGGCAGCTCGTTATAAAACATTTTAGAAGCAGGAAGCAGAAACAAAAAAGCGTAATGTCATTCAGAAATTGTAACGGATGTTACGTAAAGCCAATTTTCCGGGTCTCGTTCCTTGTTCGTGTTTCCCGAGCCAGGCGACGCCGACTTGTTACGACATACAGCTCATGTTTTGAAAACATGGAAAAATCCGTGGTGGTTCGAGAACTGAAGAGGACTGAGGTGTATTTCCAAACAAATGCAGCGACTGCAGGAGCTTCGTTTTAAATTGTTGCATAAGCTACCAAACTGGTTCTGTCGGAGTGCACCATATAACAAAGCGTTTTCAAATTGTATAGGCCGATGTATATTTGTGTCCACATGCGCTCGTCCGTAGATTTGGCACAATGCGCTTATACGCAGTGCCTACGAGCAATCCGCATGCTCGTAAACAGGAAGTGTGCAAGCATTCACGTATAGTTCAGTTCCCGCGAGCTTGAAACTACGTTAACGCTTCGCTTTGGCACAGAATGTTTTTATCCTGGTCCAACTCTCGAGGTAGCACTCTTTCCGGAGCATATGCATGTGAAATATGCCTTACATAATTCTTTCGCCTTCTAGAAAATGTCAACTTAAATTGTCGACTTCCTTTGTCAGAATAGAACATGGTGGCAGCTCCACCGGAAATTTGAGACGACGCTTTATATTGCAGCTTGTCAAATGTAATGCCATCTTTAAAAGATATATTGACCCAATCATGCGGGTCAACATTTCATACTCTCTTATATAGAGCGGACAACGCGTGTAAGGTTTAGCAAAAAGGCTTACAAGTACAGTGGTATCAGGTGCAAACAGAAAGGTACATCAACGTAATTTAGTATATTATCACAGTGGTGTTCGTGGTATCGCTTAGGCGGAATTGGCGACTCCAGCAATTCATGCGGCACCTAGCGGCAACATAGGGAAGTTGCGTACCGAGGTCCAAACAGTTCAAGCGCCGGTCGTATACGGTAGGAGCACGGTAGGATTGAGCCGCCCGTGAAGAAAAAACGAACGGTCAAGCAGATTTCTTCTTTCCAGGCGAGGCACCAGTGTTAACTTGTTAACTCGATCATAATAAATGACCATTGTATCCAATGACTACATGTCGCTGCGGTGCCCGAAGTATGTAAACTACAGTACTGAAAGTTGGACGAGTTGGTACTCATTCATGACTTCTTTGCGCAAACACGTACACGGACACAAGGAACATTGTGCCCGTGTTGTTTGCCTCTTTTCCTTGTGTCCGTGTACGTGTTTGCGCAAAGAAGTCATGTATGTAAACTAATTTCGCAGAGACACGGTGCGCCATGTGCATTACACACACAACGCGACCACTTCAAGAACGCCGCTCGCGTTCGCGGGACTAAAATGAGATTCTCCGCGTCAGCAACCCGCTCCCCTTCTACAAAGCAGCGCGAACTCCAATCACACTGCAGAAAACTCAATATTTGTGTTAGCGACAGCGGACGTGGTGATATTCGTGAATCCGCCATGCTGTAACTCTGCAGTGCCCTCTCATGTTCATTTGAGTTGCGAAATGACAAAACTAAATACCCATCACGTTAACATTCTTGTTAGCTGCCTTAGTGCTTCACTAGTTTTTGGCGCCACATTTTCAACATCAATGAATTCCAATTCGCAACGTTCATCTTTTTTACAATTCATGGTTGACAAGTCAGAAAATACACGCTGAAAATATAACGAACCACTTGCTTAACGAAAAAGCTAAGAAATCAAAATAAAGAAAACGAAATGCTGAATTTGAAATGTTAACACTTTATACAAGAAAAATTTGAATTTTCGCAGAAAATAAATTGCTCTAAACCGCTTTTACAACTATTAGCCCGCATATGTTAATATTACAGTCAGCTGGATATAATTTATAATGAATAATATATATAATCTGAATAATATATAATGCGCGCCGTAGTTGTCCACCGTCACCGTCGCTGGCCGTAACCACTATCCCGCGATAACACCTACAAACAAAAAATCACATCATATCCACGGAGTGAACGATGATGAGGGGGGCGTAGCGTCTGTCAGTCCATCTGTGCTTCCGTCAGTTCGTTCGTTCTTGCTTCCGTCCATCCGTGCGTTCGTCCGTTTTCCTTTTTGCATGCCCGTTCATTCGCGCGTCTGCCCGTTCATCCATCCAGTGAACACTCTAAGTACCGCCATCCCGCATCTTTTCATCATATAATCACCATATACAAGTACTGCCATCCAGCGAACAATCGGAGGACTAAACGAGAGGTGGCTACAACTACTACGACAACCACATACATTGGGGACGCACGACCCACGGATGAGGAGCTTCGCCCCTAAAAACACCAAAGGCACAATGAGATTCGAACCCGGGTCCCCTGCGTGCCAGCCCAGTATTCTACAACTGAGCAACGCCGGTTCTTGGAAACGCTTTACAAACTGGCCTTTAGCAGGCTTGATGTCGGTAAAGGAATCGCGTTAATATGACTAATAAAGCGTTTTAGAACAGCAAAAGAACATTCGGGTGTCACAGAATGCGAATTACGCAAAGAGTGACTCCTCGAATGCTCCAATCGTTTACATAAGCTCGATCTTGTTCACTTATTAACCATGGCGCACAACCACTCAAGGGGATTGTGGGGATTAACAGAGCTTCTGCCATAATTCTTCATTGTCGTCAAGCACAGCACACAAAAAAAGGTACCACGCTTCTTCAAAGAATGACGAAGTATGACATAATGAATGCCTGCTTACAACACAATTATTTACGGCGTAGTGGGTACGCTGCAACTGTACCTGATAGTCACCTAAACATGCAGCGTTTAAAAAAGACTCTGAAAGGCCGCTTTTGCAGCTTTCGCTGTCAGTGCTGCGCGTTCTGCGCAGGCCTGGCGGGTTTTCTTTTTTTTTCTGCTTTGGTCAGATTAAGCTTTGTTTCATTATACAAATAGTGACCTAACGATGAGCGTAACATAAAGATAGGCTTCCAACGTGGATTTAATTTTATCTGTTTATTTTATTTCAATTCATTTTATCATTTTTTGCAGTCTCCTTTGAGTGATTCGGTTCGCCCGCAGAATTGGAAATCGAGAGGCTCTTTCGTTGTCCACACGCTCGTTAACCTGATAAAGGTGCTGATTAGACATAAGCTGATTAAGCCTGATGACGTGACTTCAGCTTATCATTATGGAAATCGCAGTTGGCGCTGAGCTACATGGCTTTCGGGTAATCGCTTGAAACGACCCCAACGAGAAGACAGCGTCGTCTCATGCCTCTCTTGCGCTTCTAGTAGGGATTATATCGCACTTCTACAGAAACCAGTTTTTTTTTCATTCATAAGCGACGACATCGAAACAGAAAGGCTGTGTGAAAGCCGGTTGTACAGAGACCACGAAACTATCATCGCATTTGAACAGAAAGAAAAATGGTGGAGCTTGTACTTAGCCACGCAGTGCTTCAAACAGCGAAACTGAACGTTTCTGAAGGCTAATCTGGTTGCTATCTACGATGTTTCTGAGCCTTAGCTATATGTGCATCAACTTGCTTCTACGTTTCTTCGAGGTTGTTATTAGGCTTTCGTGAGGTGCTTCTAGCCTGTTTATGCGCTGATTATCAGCTCAGATAGGTTAGAGTTGAACCACAGATAGTCGCAGCAGGCAAGACACGGATGTACAGACTTCAGAGACAGAGACTCTCAGATAGGTTAGAGTTGAACCACAGACAGTCACAGGAGAAAAGACACGAATGTACAAACTTCGGAGACAGAGACTCTCAGATAGGTTAGATTTGAACCACAGAAAGTCACAGCAGACAAGACACGGATGTACAGACTTCAGAGACAGAGACTCTCAGATAGGTTAGAGTTGAACCCCAGACAGTCACAAGAGACAAGACACGAATGTACAGACTTCAGAGACAGAGACTCTCAGATAGGTTAGATTTGAACCACAGACAGTCACAGGAGACAAGACACGAATGTACAGACTTCAGAGACAGAGACTCTCAGATAGGTTAGAGTTGAACCCCAGACAGTCACAAGAGACAAGACACGAATGTACAGACTTCAGAGACAGAGACTCTCAGATAGGTTAGAGTTGAACCCCAGACAGTCACAGGAGACAAGACACGAATGTACAGACTTCGGAGACAGAGACTCTCAGATAGGTTAGATTTGAACCACAGACAGTCACAGGAGACAAGACACGAATGTACAGACTTCAGAGACAGAGACTCTCAGATAGGTTAGATTTGAACCACAGACAGTCACAGGAGACAAGACACGAATGTACAGACTTCGAAGACAGAGACTCTCAGATAGGTTAGATTTGAACCACAGACAGTCACAGGAGACAAGACACGAATGTACAGACTTCAGAGACAGAGACTCTCAGATAGGTTAGATTTGAACCACAGACAGTCACAGGAGACAAGACACGAATGTACAGTCTTCGGAGACAGAGACTCTCAGATAGGTTAGATTTGAACCACAGACAGTAACAGGAGACAAGACACGAATGTACAGACTTCAGACACAGAGACTCTCAGATAGGTTAGAGTTGAACCACAGACAGTCACAGCAGACAAGACACGGATGTACAGGCTTCAGAGACAGAATCTCTGGCTGAAGCCGAGCGTTCGCACCTCTCGTAGATCTGCGAGCATGCACGTAGACGTTGGCGCAGGTCTTCCATCCCTTCGGGCTCCTTTCGCAGCCGCCGTTGCCTTTCCTATTCCCAAGTGTTGGGCTGGCTATCGCCTTCTTCCTGTCTGGTGTGCAGCAATGCTGATTAGTCGGACTTACCCAATTTTTATGGCACACACTCGTTTGGGATGATAGTTTTCCGATAGGCCGCCCGAATTTCTGTGGCACATACCCGTGGGCTAACTGTTGGGTTTATCTTTTTCTAAATGCGAAGCAATTCTTAGTGTACTGCAAGCACTTTTGGCACTTATCTATCTATCTATCTATCTATCTATCTATCTATCTATCTATCTATCTATCTATCTATCTATCTACCGCTTACGTCTGGGTCGTCTCGTGATCACCCGCTTAACATGGCGTCAAACAAAATTAGTGTGGGAGGGTAAGATGGTTTGGCGAATATGACGCACTGGTCAAGACATCAATGTCACAATCCCGCCGAGTACGTCGTCAAACACTTCGCCTACGTCATCAAAAACACGTCACGCACGCTGTCAAAAATGTGTCACTCTATAGAAAGATTGTAACACGGTCACCCTCTCTCCGCGCGCTTCGCATAACATCGATTCTTAAGGTACGTGAGATCTGCCGAATTTTTGTTTTCATATTAGTGGGCCAGGGCTTATTAATGGGATTAACCCCATTCTCGGCGCATACCTGAAAGGCTGCACAAATTGCACCTGCCTTAAGCAGCTTCACTAATAAAAAGTCACAGTTTCACCTCATGGGCGAAGCTATAACTACGATAGCCATCAGTTTAAATGACATATGCAGAAAGAATAGCTCGACACCTGCAGCACGCTGCTCAAACACGAAGATGGCCGCGTGAAAACAACACAGAGCGCTTGTCCTGTGTGATCCTGTATGTTCTTTTCGTGCGACCTTCTTTGTGTGTGAGTAGCGCGCTGCAAGTGTCGACTATGCGCAACCGACTAGTCCCTACTACGACTCTTCTAGCCAGCAGCTCACCCTTTCCGCAACCACAGCCACTGCAGCGGACTGAATGGCTTTAGTGTAGTTTATAGCTTCAATGTAATATTTGCGGTGAAAGCCCATGAGCCACTTTTCTCTTCTTTCTCCCCTTTCCCTAAAGAGATAAGCACGCGAGCGCGGGCGACCGTGTCGTGTAGTACAGTGTATACAAATTGGGGGCACGCATCCCAAGTCCATCCAAAAAGAGAGCGGGGCGACGAGCTTTAAAGTGCATCCCTTTACGCCATTGCGCGGGTGGCAGGGAACAAACCTCTGCCACCCCAGAGCTCCGCGCACCGTCAGCAGTAAACGGTGTATGTAAATAGCTTGCCGACAGCTTGCTGGAGAATGTATGCAGCGTGGTGAAGCTTCCTAATGCGGCGCGCTGGCTTGAACTTCGTATATCCAGCCAGTCGCACAGCTCGGAAGAATGGTCTTCTGAACGACATCTGTAGGCAATATGTAAACATGAATCGCCTGCGTACAAGAAATTTCCTTATTGGCAAAGCTCGCAATGGGATTAAGACGTGAATTAGCAAGCTATTGTTGTTGATTGATGTGTGCCTCACTACCACTGTCGAGGAGCGACCGAGCATCGGCTGGGGTATTTAGCCAAGCAGGAAGTGTACAACTCCGGCGAAGTTTTCAGTTGATCCTAACATATGACCTTCACGTGTACTCGGATTTGGGTGCACGTTAACGAACCCCAGGTGGTCAAAATTTCCGGAGCCCTCCACTACGGCGTCTCTCATATTCAAACGGTGGTTTTGGGACGCTAAACCCCACAAATCAATCAATCTAACATATGACCTTGTGGTTTCGTTTTGCTTTTACCTAAGTTCTGTGTGAATCATTACCATAATCTTGTCAAGTTTCGTTACTACCTCGTGCGTATAAGCGCGGTGTATTCTTTAGCTCCACCCCTGAAGTCTTTCGTCGAGGAATACAGACTTGCAGCCAACTGCGCTGCGAAATATGCTTTATCGTCGGCTGCTTTTCCCTCTGTCACACCATTGTCGCTCCAGCGCCTTTGGATGTAGGCTCGCTGGATGAACGACACGCTTTGCAATTCCAACGAGCTCCGACGTCACATATTTTTTTTTCCTCTCGGCCCACTGGTCGACGTTAGGGAATCACTGAAAACGTCAAGTCTACACTCAGACTCCTTGGAAGTACAGTGTCAGCACCGTCGATTCCATTTTTCTTTTTCAAGCTACGCTCTTCTTCTAGTCTTTTCTGTTTTTGTTTTTTGCAAACTCGCTGGAGAGCAATTTTTAAACGCGCTGTCGTGAGCAGGGCGGCTATATTGGACGCAGTAACGTTGCCTCAGACTACTCCTCCCCCACCCTCCCCCCCCCCCCCAAAAAAAAAAGAACAGGCTGGGCCGTACGGAGATGCCTAGCTACGAAGATACTGCCGTGGTCAGAACCCTGCGTGACGGAGAATTATGTTGTTTCTTTCTCTTCTTTTTTTTACTCCTCCGACTTCTTTGCGGAGATGTGCGCGAAAGAATTTGGGCCTCTCAATCGTAACAACGGACTGCTACAAATATAGTAACTTCGAATGAATTCATTGGGCGTCATCTATATACGCTGCAACCAACCGTGCTGACCACCAGCTGCTTCCGGGTTTGTCTAGCGAACAACAGTATTAAATTTAATTTCGCTGCTCTCGTTCCTGAGGCCTTATTAGTGCTTCCTGAGTGACGCCGCAATGAAGAGCTTTACACTAAGTACGAGTACGTGGGTTTGACCAACGCGCGTGTTAAGACCCGTGTACACGTGACATACTGGTATGAACATAGTCTGCATCTTAAACACCATTGTTCTGCCTAAAAAAACTAGAGCTTTAGGTTAATTTTCTAGCGTGATCTGACTTTGTTTTCTTTTGTGTATAACCATCTCATGTTCTTGCTTTCTTTTTCTGTGATCACCCTACACTATTTGTTGTAGGTACTTCAAAAACGTTTGGCGTATTTTTGGATTTGTGAGCTCAAAGAAATGCGTTTATTAGCTCTACTAACGGCACGTGAAAACAAGAGCTGAATGTACGTTACTGTGTGACCCACCGCTTTCTTAGACATTTTCATAATGCACTTAGTGAGGTGACGCAGTTTCTATCACTACGCTTTCTTTCGTGAGCAAAACAATGTACTAGATTGTCTGACGCATCATTTTTCTTTTGTCTACACGACGTCAGCGTTCGTACAAATTCATTTATTTTGGTTTCATTTTGCTCCTTTTATTGTCGATTGACCCCATCAGTAGACTCGAATATGTTTACGCTTACACTCACGTTTAGAGCAAGCACACATAATCTCGACGCCAGTTTTCATCTGTCGGCGGGGCGGTGGGATAGTTAGGTCACTGTTCATGGCGAGCCAACACCGGTGGCCATCGTGAGACTTTTCTTGCCCACGAAGAGAAAACTATACACGGCGGAGCTTCTGCGCAGGCGCTACGCGAAGCGGTTCGGTATGGCGCGCGACTCCCATTGTTGCGGAATCGGCGTTTCATACCTATGAATACGTAGCCTAGCGTTCGAGGTACACGCAGTACTCTCGTCTTTCTCGCGCGCGTGTATTAACGCAAAGTGAC
This sequence comes from Rhipicephalus annulatus, assembly GCA_013436015.1. Taxonomy (NCBI): domain Eukaryota; kingdom Metazoa; phylum Arthropoda; class Arachnida; order Ixodida; family Ixodidae; genus Rhipicephalus; species Rhipicephalus annulatus. The sequence continues at coordinate 266,391 of WOVY01001534.1, forward strand.
AACATGTATTCGCACTTTCCGACACCTGTAGGTGGCGCGGAGAGCGTTTCATAGAGAAATTCTCTATGAGCGTTTCAATATGGCGGGTCGAGAGGTGATGGAGGCTACCCTAAAGCATGCGCGTCTCGAGAATAAGGCGGCTTTCGGGCCTCTGGTGTCTCTAAGCACTAAACATAGAGATATATGTTGTCGAAGGAGGGGCAGCGTTTATCGCTGGTCACGTTTTGCAAACTCTGTACAGTATGCGAGAATTGAGAGCGAACAGCGGTAGCGCAGATGTAAACAAAGAGCCAAACGCGCGTTTATGACGAGATGTATATGGTTCCTCGCGCCGGCTGAGCTGCGAAACGATCGTTCAAAGTAGCCGAGTGACACGGACGCTGTGAAACAGGAGTGATTTAGGAGATAGGGACACTACACATGCGTGTGCTCTTAGCTCGTAGCCCGTTTTTCGCCATGGTGCAGCACGACTACGATGAGCCCGCACCACCGTCTTCCAGCTTCCGAAAAAATACGCATGGTGGCGCTAGCTGATCTGGAAAGAGCGAATACAGTAAAGCAGAAATACCTCGCTGGTGTGAGCTGCGTCGTGCCTCAAAGAGCGACGTGCATAAAATAAAAGATATCAAAAGTATTGCTGCGCTAACACAACAAGCACTCTTCGGCTTTTTTCGTCGTGCTTGTCTTGTTATCGTAGCAATGTTTGTGATATATCACGCACAAAATACGATCACTATTTCGCGACTACGTGCATCGGCACTGCCTTGCGCGCGATTTAGTTCTCTAACGTCCGCTTCATTCACACATAAAGTTGTGTATGAATATAGCTTTTTTTACTAGATAACGTAGGTTGAGGGCGCTACGAACCCAAGCATAGAAAAATTCAGAAGCCCTTCTTGACCTATCGGGAAAATGGGGACAAAGAAAGCTTAGGTTGTGCGTGTCTGTCGTATTACCTTTCTTTCTTCCTTTTTTTTCCCCGGCGGGATCGAAACGGTTCTGATTGGCTGCGGGCGTGGTGTGAGGGCGCGCCTACGCACTCGCGTAGGCGCGCCCTCATGTTACGGCGCCGGAACGTGAGGTCGTGCGTTCACATCCAAACAACAATTGAATGTTTGAAATGAGGCAACAACCAATCTGCTAGTGACCTCGAAAAACAGATCGAATCGCCATATCCGAAATGACTGACCGCCGATCAGCCCACACTCGAGAGAGCAAAATTTAGGGGAAAACAGCGCACACGAGTGCGCACGTCACCAGCGCAGCTTTGAGAGCCACATTTCTGTACCTGGCTAGCACCACTCTATTTATTTCTTTATTTACCGATTTATTCATTTATTTTATTTATACGATGTACATCTTGCAAACAGTAAGCCTCGTGCAGTGTGAGGCACACGAGACGGCTTTGCGCTCTCCCATAGTAGAGTACCAGGTGCTCTAAATCGTTACCAATTTTTTCTAAACACACAACGTTGCCAACGAAATCCGTGACTGGTATGCTTCGCTTGAAAATGAATAGGACTTAGAGGAGGACCTAGTATATTCACTATACCCTACGAGCAGCCATGTGCGCAGCAGTACTGCACAGTATAAGTGGTGCCGCGAAATATACACTTCTGTCTTTTACTATGTTAAACCCGATAGACGTTTTTACCATTATTGCCTCATCTACGCATCTGTCTGTGCTTCAAATGTATGTACATTGGTGTCTCACGTAAACAAGCGCCAAAGCCGGCCTTTTATGCCTCCTTTACATATATATAGACACCGTTTCATATATGGGAGTCATCCGCCGACCATTTCGGTCAGTCTGTCGGGCATGAACGTCGTAAAATACATGCGCACGGAGAAGACTGACCAAGAGGGACGCCGAAATTCCGCGGCGATTCGCATTTCCATCAAACGCGTCGGCCGGCTATCGCGAAATGAAAACAGAGATAAAAGGGAGTTGAACTTCCCGGAATTGTGAGCAGCTGCTTTAGATAAGCGTTGGAGTTTTGGCGTGAAGCTAGCGGGTGTATCATCTTTTTATTCTTTTTGAGGTTTTTTACGTACCCATCGTTTCAAAGTGAGACCTGCTTCTAACGTGTCTCTCGGTCTGTCAAAATGTATTGACCCTAAGCAACCTATCCGAGTAGAAAATATAGGGTGCAGATGGCACAAAAAAATAATGTAAACTGAAAATCGTTTCCGGTTGTGCGACTCTGAATTTCGCAAGATTTATTCATTGGAGAACTGATTTAGGGGTGGAAATATGACTGCGCTAGCGGGCAGGTTTTCGAAACCGCGTTTCCGATGCGTCCGATCAATTTTATACTTTTGGTGTCACTAAGCTACCTCCTCCTATGGCTGCTTCAATCTCGCCATGTGTAAAATATAAAAGGAAACGAACCTCGCCACCCATCGCCACCGGCGAAGGCGGACCGCATGTGCCCGCGGCAATGCACATTTGTGAACTGGATGCCACTATGTTATCACGCGATATTGAAGATTGGAGATGCCACCTGTACTATAAGTAGATCGACTGACTGTGGCGACGTCCATGCTTGCAACACGATCACGGAAGGTGGCACTGTATATCAGACGCACGTGAAGTTGTGTGCATCGCGAAGGGTGTACTGCTGGCCAGAATCGGCGTTGGTTGATACTTTGCTCCCAATAGACTACTTTGCAATCCCGTCTTGCAATATGGAAATTTCAAGTTTCCTACATGACTACTTTTAAACTAAATTATGGCGCATTTACTAGACGTTATTATATAACTCGCAAATAAAATATGACACAAACCTTAAGAATAGCCATTCTTTCAAATCTTTCCTATCGTGGTTGCGGACGTGCGCGCATGTTTTCAATCCGCCAGCCGGTTGGTGCGCACTGCGGCACCCAACGTGTGGCGCGATGGAGAGACGGAGTGACGAAGTTGCGCCCACGTAAGCAAATGCTTGGCGATCCCGATGCTGGCGCTGCCCACCGTCTATGCTTACGCTGAGCGCTACTTTTTTTTATTTTTTAGGCTGAAGCGCAGCGCGTGTTCCCGCGCAAACTCCACCAAAACGAGATATCCGTAACGAAACGAAGCTGGGCTCCTAATCTACAGAGATTATTGCGATACATGATGCGATACCACGATATGATTGTGAGGGACGCTGCAGTGGAGGGCTCCGGAAGTAGCGCCCACACGTAGTTCTTTGACGTGCACCTAAATCTAAGGGCACGGGCATCTTTCGTTTTCGCCTCCATCGGAAATCCAGCCTGTGCAGCTGGAATCCGACTCCACAACATTGCACTCGGCCGTCGAGCATTGTAGACCCACCACGGTGAGTCTTAATCTTCAACCAGGGTTCGTTTCTTGTAGCAGGACTATAGTATAGAGATAACTCTACTAAATCGAGTTCGGCTGCGGCTCTGAGGAAAAACATGAACGTTTAATATCATCATTGAGTTACGGGATTAAAATCACTGTGGCAAGAAGTGTGTCTGTCCTATAAAAACTCCATGCAGGAGCACTGGAGTTGCGATAACTTTATGATTTTCAACTTACCTGTGCCTTGAAGATCAAGCGAGTGGTGAAACTATTTCGCTATTTCTTCTGCGTGTTCGCTTATTCAAGGTGAAGTTATTGTTTATTATTCAAAGCTGTATTCAAAATATAGGTTTACTTCTGTATGGCTACAAATGTAGCACGAAAATTAAATGTTACGGCTATTTTCGGTACTTTTATTAGCTTGAAGTGTGACTCCCCCTAAAATTTCCCCAACGGCAACCCTGCTATAGGCTAACAGGTCACCCAGATCTATGCCGCTGCGTTAGTATGTGTCCCTACTGGTTTATGTTGCATGGTAGCGCGTCATTCTTTCGTACGACTATACAGCTGTGGCGTCTTCACACGATTGCAGGTGTATCACCAATTCGATGCGTTAAAATTAAATGAACATCCGTGTACCTATAGGTACAAGTGCACGCTGAGGAATCCCAGGTGATTGATATTAATGGCCTGCGCGGTATTATTATAGCGTGATATACTGCTCAGTATCCGAGGCTCTTTTATGTGCCGCATATTCCTTCTTATTCGCGGCGTAGCTCCTTTACCTTCCGAAACTACAAGCCACTCGCCAAAGAGTGGCTCTGCCGTCGTCAGTGCTTCAGCGAACGAATGAATCGTCGCCTCGCCCGTCATCGCGAGCTGCTCGGCGAGTCTCGTGAAGGATGACTCGTCACGCAGAGAGTGCGAATAATAAGCCTCCATTGTGTCGCCACTCGAAAGTTTCCTCCGACGGCCGCTCGACAATGGACCTGTCGCGTGGAGTCGTGGGCGCGCCTCGAGCCGCCACCGTCTCAATTTTATGCACATGGTTGGCTTCAAGGCTGTCCGCAAGTATACTCGTCGGTGTCTGCGGAGAGAATCTGCGAGGCGAGCACTTTGGCGAAGTTGGCGAAAATCGCCTCTCTGTGAGCGTCTGGGACCATCGAGCGATTTTTGTCACTTAGTGTATAGTTTCTCGTTGTGAGAATGGAACAAGACATGTGCACTAACGTTATATAGGATGCCTTTTTTATTGTACAGCAAGCACATTTACAAGTGGCAACAAGACGACGTACTTTGACGCGTCTCCAGGATATGCTATATAGTTAGAAGTGTAGGCGAATCAGTGATTTATCATGTTCTTCCCGCAGTGCGCACATTGTTGTCTACTTCCTGTGGTATACCGTATACTTCGCGCGCATGCTTGTGTGTTTGTGTTCGTGTGTGTTTGTGAAAATTACGTTGTAACAACCAAGCAACCAAAATGTTATGCTAATTTTTTTAATTTAGTCATGTCCACGTCAGACACAATATAAAAAAAAGAAAACAGAGATTGGACCTGTGCAAGCTGCCACCAAAATAAAAGTGTTGTCCGTCTTTCCCACTCGCTCTCTCTTTACTATCTCTGTTTTACATTGGACATAATTTATCCGCTTATTAGTATAACGTAACAGCCTTGCATAAGTTCTACATGTAACGGCTTCCACTCTTTTTATGACAATGACGGAGATGTTTAAATTACCTCTACAGCCCCCAGAGTGCCTAGATTTCTTTAAAAGGTACTGTGCATAGCAATTGCGTCAGAACCCGCGAAAAGAGCCTCCGAAAACGGCGCTCAAGAACACCGTGCGTTTATGCAAATAACAGGCACATTTACGTAACAACGTTTTGCGTAACGGCAACCTCAATGTTCCCAGCGACGCTTTCCCCCTCCCTCCCGCTTAACCCACTCGAAGTAGCAAAGTGTGGTTCAAGTATGCAAACTGAATCGAATGGCGCAGGTTTGTGATGTTTTAGTACGACATAAAGAGTTGGGTAATCTGCAGGCAGGCGCACGGTAATGAGCTTACCCGCCAGGGCAAGCGTAGTGTTTCCACATGCAGTTGCCGTCTCTCCGGTAGTGCACATTTCATTCGGTTTTCACAAACATAACTTTCTCCGGTCGTGTCGGCTCTGAGTTTTAAAACTCAACGAGAAGCTGTTACATGTCCACATCTGGTCAATCCGAAATGTTTCTTAAGCTTCCTCTGTTTCGATGTCCTGGTAGCTTTGTGCCACTTGCGCTTGCAGAAAGAGCAGGAAGTTTTCAGCGCTCTTTTATATGTGTGTGTGTGTGACGCTATGATGACTAGGAGACTCGGCCTGGCTCATACCTCATGTTTATTCTATTCTCACTTCTTCTTCATCAGCCTCTGCCATCAGTCACTGTTTTCCTACGTCACAGGATTCCCTCTCCCCCCTAAAGATGGCACCGTTTACAAACTACAGCGAATTACAACCAACAACCTACAACAATATACAACCAACAAAGAACGAGCTCTCGAATTTCACATTTCTTTTTTTTTATTCATAGCGAGCGTCTCACATCGGCAGACTTGGTGCCTTCGCGTAGCATGTGAGAGTTTATTGGACAGCTGTCTGCTCATTAAAAGATCGCGTGCTACGTGCAACAGTAAACAACCATGGTCCACACTCGCTGTCATGGCTTTTAGAGACGTTGACTAACACTCCCCAGGTTTTCATGCGCATAATTACATGATAAATAGTTCGAGAGGACGACCGCCACCGCATATTAATTGATAGGGCATCGGGTGCGTAATACGAAGGTCGTAGGTTCAATCTGTTCTCTTTTCGTTAGCTTTACTTCAAATAACGTCTGGGAATCGACCTCGCAAAGCCACAATGTGATTATGAGAAACGCCGTAGCAGCGGGCTCCGAAAATTTTGACTCCTGGGGCTTTTTAGCACCTAAACCCAAGTACACGAGCATCAAGCATTTGTGCCTTAGCCTAAAGTGTGGCTGCTGCAGCCGGGATTCGATCCCGCGACCTGCGGATCAGCAGGTGAGCACACCAGCCACCAGACCACTGCAGCGAGTCGTCCGCTTTACTTTATTCACATCCATATTCTAATTATTTCAATACAATTCAAAGGGTACATTCAGCGTTCTCTATACATTCATTGGCTTCATTATGTGTTGCTTTTCATTAAGGTAATACGCGTGAAGGACGACTTCTTCTTTGGTGGCCACGTCCAACCTTACTATCTGTTTCTGCAGAATGTTTGTTTTTTTTTACTGCTAAGCTTTCTTTCTTCATAGCCACACGCCAGTTTGTCGACATTTGATATTTTGTCTCATTAAAGTCTTTCTGAAATTCCTTCAATTTTTCCTCCACGGAGAGAGAGGAGGGAGTTTTCTTGCAATGCTGCCTTTTGAAAACCCGAGTTGAATGGATTCAGCGAGCTTTCCAGCCAAAGTTTTATGGGATTACTGTTACCGGCTTCGTTTCTTTTTTTCCTGCTTTCGTGATCGCGGACATTGATCCAATAAAAAGTCTTAAGCGAAAGTGGATCGGCCCTAACAGCACGATAATGAATTGCGTAAGCGCATCCAACAGCTACCTCGGTCGGGGTGATCCAAAACAACTACACAAACGCGATGTCCCAGCCGTGTATGGAATGTGAAACTTCTTTGTCAGTATAGATGTAACAAACAAGTATAAAACAAAAAAAACGTTTAAAAAAACACAGCGATCATGCTTGAGCTCGTTACATGCTACTTTACGACACCGCTAAGCTGCTTCAAGTGTCCTATTCTTCGCCAGTCCTGCTTTTGTTTCTTCAATTTTTTTGCGGGGAACTGGTACGCTTCTCATTCCCTTTAACTGGTAAACCACTGCCATGTGCCTATCGTCATCCCTTCTCATCCCTGCTCCCTAATGAATCTTTCTTCGTCGTAAAATTACTGCCTGCATCTCAAAGAAAGCAAAGAAAAATCACACCGGCGCCTTAATCTTGTAATAGCTGAAAAAAAAAACAGCAGAAAAAGAAACAACTTCTTAACTTTTTCTTTTTTTAACAGTTTTTGTGGTGAGCGCTATACATTCCTGTTTCTGACGCACCGTCATGTCCCTTGTCAGGTAAAGAACACCCTTAACGAGCGCGGAAAATGACTCGCCGAAGATTGAAGCTTTAGTTTTGTATTTATGTGCGCCTTCTGTTTCTTATATTAGTACATAACTGCGTTCTGTCTGCTTAGGCCGCAGTGTCCTCGTTTATTTTTTCTTCGTATTAATGTGTAGTCGCTACCAAGTTTAATAACGCAGCATGCGATGAGGACTAAAAAAAAAAATGTCAGTCTTCTCCGCAAAGCGCAGCCCAGTCTCAACGAGAGCATGAAGAGCGGCTTTTCGGGGGCCTTTTGTGAACTTTCTGGGCCAGAACTGTAAGTACACATGCATGGCACCCACTACGACAAAGCTGATCTTTTTTTGTGTGTGTGAAGTAGGGAAGCACCCAGTGCTCCATTATTCGGTAACCTGCAGGTAAGCGAGGTACCCGCTTACACATCGTCACTATGTGCAATTTGTTGATGCAGCGCCTGATAACGATGAAGAGTTATGGCTGAGCCCTTTGTAATAGGTTAAAACTTTTAAACGGCCTACTAGTTTCGTGGCGCCCAGGCACTGTTTTAATCCCCTAACACGCTTTGTTACACATGTTAACGGTCTTCCAAATTTAACTACACTTGCGAGGCACCTGCTACTCCGCACGTCATCGTGATTTTAGTGTTGTAGAGAAGCCGTCCACCATGCCATTATTCATCATTCTGCGGAGAAGCGAGGTATCCGCTAAAGACGTGTAGGACACCCTGTGAACTTTGTTGAAGCGGGCCTCACCACGGTGGTCTAGTGGCTAAGGTACTCGGCTGCTGACCCGCAGGTCGCGGGATCGAATCCCGGCTGTGGCGGCTGCATTTCCGATGGAGGCGGAAATGTTGTAGGCCCGTGTACTCAGATTTGGGTTCGCGTTAAAGAACCCAAGGTGGTCGAAATTTCCGGAGTTCGCCACTACGGCGTCTCTCATAATCAAATGGTGGTTTTGGGCCGTTAAACCCCACAAATCAATCAATCAATTTGTTGAAGCGGTGGCTGATGACAATGAACAATTATGGCTGAGTTTTTTGTAATGAGTCGGAAGCATTCAACGACCCACTCGTTACGCAAGTGGCATTGTCATTTCTATTTTTAACGCAATTTCGTGCATGTTAATGCGATTCTTTTTCTGTCATAAAGCCTGCATAGGGTCTTTTTGCAAGGGCTTTCCAAGCACTTGAGTGGCTCCGTCAATGAAGAATAAAAAATTGGTGAGGGTCTGTGGTAGAATGTTCGACTACCATGGAGAGAGCATGGGTTCTAATCACGTTGTTTTTCTTTTTTTCTTATTTCGTGTGCTAGCGGTTTCGGACACCGGCGGTGGTGTCGGTGGACAAGTACGATGCCAAAAATGGTTGTTGTTGTCATCTCATGACAGCCTTCGCTGTAAAAAAAAAGTATATTCTGAACGACGCACGCGCTATGCGTATTCAAGAGGGTGGCGTGAGCGACGGTCATTTAAAATGGCTGAGTGAGGTCGCAATTCGGTGCAAATACATGTACCTTTACATCAAATTAGACACGTAGCACAAATTACACGCAGCGTTAAGTACATCGGGTATTCGCCTACCAACTTCAACCGTGCTACTCAAGATGCGCTTCCGCGTTTTTGTGCTTTTGTCCTCGTTCAGGCGCTTCTCGTGGGCACATCTTGAAGATCAAATAGCAGCAGTGCTATCTGGCGGGTTTCTGGTACCTATTCCTTTCATGCCGAAGTTGTCCGATCATCGGCCGTTGACTCTCTTTATTCCATTTCTCACCGTCATACGAGACTTAAAAAGCGCTGCCTGTCAAAAGTAATCACTCGTAGCTGTTCCGTTATGTCGGTTTCTGCGGGCATCCCAAAGCCGAGTGAGCATCGACCAAAAGCAAATCAGCACGAGACTGAGCTCAGGTGCGTGTTAATTCGACGCCCACCGCGCTCGCAGCAGGATAACCGCGATTACCGACTTTCGTAATCACCAATCACCGCTGCCCAGCACACTCACGGCGTCACAGCCGCCCCGTCGTCGCAAAATGACGCATCGTGTGGCCAGAGAAGATAGAGAGCCCTCTAATGAGCAGCGAGAGGGGCCGAGGATTCACGGGGGATTATACAGAGACCTGAGCGCGGGAATTCGGGATGGAGTGCATCGGGCGGAAAGGTTGGGAGCAAGCCTTGCTTTGTGCAGCCTGGTGGTGTACAGTGAGCACGGGTGTGTGTGTGCGTGAGGCTAAGCGGATTATGGCCTCGGGGTCGGGAAACGAATCCCGAGGAGGAAGACGTCACGCAAGAGTGTGGTATGGTCTCGGTGATACCCAAGTGGCGACACCCCATCCCAGGGGCACTTTTCACAGCGGGGGGTTTTCAGAGCTTCATGGCAGGCCGTGGTTTCAAAAAGAAAGCGATAAAAAAAGAGGATTGCACTGCCGGCCCCGCTCATCGGTGCACAGCGCAGACGCATTGCGGCTGTGGAAGTTCGTGACCTCCGCGAATCTCCGTTTCTCTAGCTTTCTTTTATGTTGTATACCAGTGGGCTTTAGGATAGAGGCTTCGCAAAGACCGTTACGCTGTCACTTTAACTCTTTCTATCTTAAGAAGTACCCCGCTGGTGTAAACTTTTAGTGGTTACTCTAGGATGCTGAGTCTCTCGCGTAAGTGTTCTCACGCGCAAAGCGTGAGTTTTATGACCTCCCCGCCGAAACGGCCGTGTTTCGATGAAGGTCAAATGCTACAGTCCTGTGTACTTGGATTTAGGCGTACGTTAAAGAACATCAGATCGTCTAAATTTCCAGAGCATTTCACTACAACATTCCTCATAATTATATCGTTGTTTGGGGACGTGAAACCGCAATCATCGTTGGTCACGCTGGATTAGGGACTATGGCACTCGGCTTCTGACCCGTAGATCGCAGGTTCAATCACGGCTGCAGCGTCAGCATTTCGCTGGAGCCGAAATGGTTGGGGCCTATGTGCTGTGCGATGGCACGGCACATTAGAGAACACTAGAGGGTCAAAATTTCCGGAGTCTTTCGCTGCGGCGTCTCTCATAATCATATCGTGGTTTTGGTACGTTAAACCCCACGATGATATCATTATTGAAACCCCAACTATTGCTATTATTGTTATTTTTAATTACTACCGTGAATGTTTTCGAATATGTCACAAGGTTTGTCTGCATGACGCCAATATGTTAGCCCCACCGTGGTGGTCTAGTGGCTAACGTACTGGGCTGCTGGCCCGCAGTTCGCGGGATCGAATCTCGGCTGCATTTCCGATGGACGCGGAAATGTTGTAGGCCCGTGTGCTCAGATTTCGGTACACGTTAAAGAACCCCAGGTGGTCCAAATTCCCGGAGCCCTCCACTACGGCGTCTCTCATAATCATTTAGTGATTTTGGGACGCTAAACCCCACATATAAATTAATAAATCAATCGATCAATAGGTTAGCACGCTTTGGAAATTACGTCTGTAGCCACTGCGCACTAATGTGCGTTTTGCCGGACAACCACCCACCCACCATCGATAACGCTGGGACGTGCTACATTAACGCATTTATAGAAGCCGACGTGTTCCAGCAAACGGCGGTGTTTTCTACGATGGACGACTGCGCTCGCCTGTATCGTTGTACCGTGAGTGTTAATTATTCCTGCTGGGCAAAATTTCATTCGAAAAAGAGCGGAAGCATTACATCGCGCCTCATCTGTTGAAGTCTTTATCGCTACAGCAATTTGGCTGTACAAACCCTTCGTTGCGAATCGGCGATTGTAGTACATATACTCGTGAGCGAATGGTCAGAGATGCATGTGATTGCATCACGACTACTTCGTATTGTTCGTGGTTGGCACGTGCCCAGTAGAAGCGCTGATGTGCGTCACATATATCTGCTATGCATGGAGATGATGACAATTGTTTTGCAATATCTCTTTCTCTTTCTACATGGATCGGCTCATTTAGAACCTGTTCCGCGAGACACCCTTCAACACATCCCATTTAGCCAGACAGGAATGTCCTTGTCGGCAGCAAACGACAAAAACAAAATGTTTGATAAGGGCGTTTTCAAATATGAAAAAAAGTGTGGGGCCCATATCGTGTAAGTGAACATTATGAATGCGGGGTATTCTTGCACTTATCGGTTGGTGGTCGCCATTTCATTCCCCTGACCTCTGTTTTGAGAGACGAACCCATGGTGATGAAATGCCCTTACGTAATATAAGATTTCTTGAGGACTACACCGGTAAGTTTGTCGTATAGCGCAGTCAATCAGCGTCACTATCAAGCTGTGAATCTAAGTCAACTTCCGCAAGAGCACAGCAGCATGGTGCAGCGCTTCTTGTACACTGTCGTCCTTTATGACAGGGAACACGTGAGTGACCTGCGCTCTGCAGTGGCTGCCTACAGCACCATCAACCGACAGCAAAAGAAAACACGTTCACCTTCAGCGTCATCTGTTGCCAAAAAACATAACGAGTTATGACCAGCAGACAAGCGCTGCTAAATTGCACTCTCTCTCTGCTCTGGCCTGCAGTGCGTAGTTCGCTGCCAACATATCAAACGTTGTGTGCTACCGCGGCGCAGGCTGCAGTAATCGTTTGATATCGCTCGCCGAGCGAGTGGGGAGGGAACGTAATCTAGCAGCGCTTGTCTACCGGCCATGACTCGTTATCTTGCTTGGCCATAGATGACGCTGGAAGCGAACGTGCTTTCTTCGCATGTCGGTTGGTGGTGCTGTAGGCAGCCGCCGCAGAGCGCAGGCCACGCGTTCGCGTGTTCCCTTTGATAAAGGACGACAGTGTATACGTGATAGCGTGAAACTTCCAGCGATGCCGCCATGGCCGAACCACGCATCTCCGCTAGCCGTGCAGCTTCGTATTGAGTATAACGGCTCTGAATTTTCTTTGTACACAGACTAGCCAGGGCGGCCATCTTTAGGGCTAGAAACGCTACTGTCAGGCTTTCCGTTGTGGATGCTCGCGCCGAGCGTCGCGATCTGCAAATACGTGCTCCTGCCCTGGCGCAGGTGCGAGAACGTGGACTCTGTGATCGGCTTCATCACCATCAAGGGACAGCGCGAGCGGCTGGACAACTTCTGCGGCTCGCAGCTGCCCAACCAGATCATGTCCAACGAGCACCGCATGACCGTCATCTTCCAGAGCTTCGGCAGCAGGCCGCCCAGCGTCAAGGGATTCCGGGCCATCTACCAGTTCGTCACCAGTGAGTATTGTTTCTTATGCACATAACTGCTCCTGCACTTTTATCGATATACAGTCAAGTATAAAATTACAGGTACCATGGTAGTGTGTGCCCAAATTATAGTTGCAGTATGTGCTACATTTAAATTACAAAGTTGTGCCTAGGTCTGGCTAGCAAACGCAACCATGCGGTGCAGTCGTACTCTGTTCTTGCATATGACCTGCCAATCATGTCACTGACCGACGTGTTTATAGTGTGTTGAAGACCAGTAATTAATTTGACTGCTGATAACTGGTGCCAATCGAGATCACTGCAGCCGTGGCGGCTTGAAGAAATGCAAAAAATTGGCCCCATTATCAGCGTCTCTGCAAAGTGTAGTTCCCAGTTGCATATGAAAAAATGACGTGCACATGCACGCTATTTAGAACTAGAGCATCGAACTAGAGCCCAATTGCATCGCAGCGCCTTCTGACGGCTTCACCGCTAAGTTTCGGTGCTTGTACTGCACACGCGCATGCTTTCCTACTCTCCGGTCTGCTCGTTTGCTCGCTTCAATCGTGTACACACCTGAACGTGAGATGAAGCGCAAGGACCCACTTCTGCAGTCGCCGTGAAAGCGATGGTATTCTTACGAAGTCGTGACGGTGCACAAGACTCCAGCTGAAATCGCAAATACGTAACTCTTTATTTGGCAGAACTTGTGGGCAGAAAACCCAGAATTAAACTGCAAGCGGGCAATGCACGATGTGCGTACACCGATAGCGGCGAACAGAGCGTCGGCCGTCAATAAACTGATCATCGTTGGAACGCACCATCTTTTCGAACTTTCCCGCCTTGTTGCTAGTGGTCGCGCAAGCTCTGGAATAAGCTAGGCTGTCAGCGTCCTGCGCGAATTCTTAACAAAACGATCTGCTACAATCGCGGAGCTTCTCGAACACTGGGGTGTGATCTGCGCCGAGCATTTCTGGCAGTCTTTGTGGGTGTAAACCGAGTGCAGCAAAATCAAAACGAGAGGTATTGTGGCGAAACTACTTCGTTACAGCCCAAGCGTCGTCGTCACGATATCATCGCTTTCATATTGCACCCTCATCACCGGTTCCCTTCGCGCACTTGTGACTGGTGCCCCTTGCCATAGAGTTCCCTAATATACACTAGAGGGAACTCTGGCGCTAGTGTCTATGGGAGCTTCAACGCACGGCGCTTCAGCGAGCATGGAACTGATGAGTAGTACACACATTTGTCTCGTACTTCTGGCCTGCTTTTGGCTCCGTGTGTGCTCGTGTGGCTTGAAGCTGTTTTCTCACAAAACAAATATTAGCAAATGCTCGGCGGTTGCGCTTCACCATCTTATTCTTTTAGACTTACCTTTCCAAATCGGGTCGCGAAGTTCAAAAGGGTTGAATCTTTCTTTCAAAACAAAACCTAAACACAGCAACAAACGAAGCCGCAAGTACGATTCGCTGTCCACAAGTACGAGGACTAGGCAAATGTGTGTACTGCCCATCATTCCTATGGTCACTGAACGATCGCAGCGCCAGTGTCCCCTCTAGCTAATTTTACGAAACTCTATGCCCCTTGCAACCGCCGACGACTCTTTCACGTGTATCGCGATACTCGGTAGTGGCACTCCCCACCAGGCTCCTTTGTCTCATGACGTATACTCTAGAAAGATGTCGCTAGTGCTGTGATGAGCGTGCAGTTGCCCTTTGAACTTGTTATGTAACGGACGAGTGTCGTTCGCTCGGAGGAAGAATATCGCGAATCAAAGAAGTGCCAGCCTTCACAGATGCGTGAAAGGGCACGGAAGCGACGTGAACCTGCCGGCTGCGCTGACTGCCACCTTCACCGTAGGCTCAGAAATGTTTTCGTTACTGTTTTACAAACTTGCCCTTTCTTTTTTTTATTTCGACTCAATGTGGCTTTCTTTTTTATTTCTTTTTTTACAGATTTTGGCATTCCTTCCGGTCGTCAGGACCCACAGGGTGGTAAGCTTCAGTTTTTCTGACATTTCCGCCTCTTTTTTTATTGAGTACTGTCGTTCACATCAACCCAGGGTTTGAGCATTTAGGGAGTGACGTGCGCGTCCCACATAGAACGCGTCTTTGAATTCGCCATGGTATACATTCAGCCTGAATTGCTGCTCTTTCAGCTAAGCTCGACTACGCTCGTTTGATCCCCATGTCATACAGTTGCGGCTACCTTTAACGTTACTCCCGAAATTCACAAGCTCGTTAAACGCCCTGCTGTTGGCGCTATCGATTACCGTATAACTTCAGAGGCACGCCGGAATTTTTAGTTAGAAACGCTATATTGCACCTGAAAAACTTAATGCCTTTTCGAGACGGACTCACCAGTGGGTAATCGTGCGCTTATACCGCCATTTTCACATCGAATGGCACCGATAACAAAAAATAGCCCATTTCACGCAGGCAAGCTGCATGAGTATGCGAGCCCGCTCCACTTCTGGAATAGCGAAAGCACATATAGGCTGCGGCGTTGCCCGAATGTGAAATGCTGCTCGCTCAGCTCGAACATTCAATCTTAACGCGGTAGTGTTAAGGAGATTTTTCGGCAAATATCCTGGCGACTGTTATGAGCGAAAAATTGATGCGGTCCGCAAATTAACATTTTATGTATACGCAAAATAATAAAAATTTTGTGTCAGAGTGGAAATCGAAGCTTGGACTTCCTCGGGGCAAACATCTGTTCTAATACCGAACCACGTACGCCAGTGCCTACAAAATTATTTTGAAAGAGAAGAAAAAAAAGATGTGTGAATACCGCGCAGTACGAACCGCCTCTTTGAGGCATGTATTTTATTGTGACAGAAGCGTAGAATCGCAACAGGGGTCAAAATATATGAACAGCACTGCTTATGGCCGGTTTTAAGGCCCACAACATGAAGAGCAACAGCACCAACCATGAGTATAGATTCGCGGGTGGGCTTGTTGCCTTACGGACTAGCACCAGGTGCTTCGCCAATTGACAAAATAAATAATTATGGCAGACTGGGCTCTTCGCAACTGTACTTGCAGCGTGGGATGTTGCGGCCAATGTTGAGAGCATGTGCGTTCTTTTTCTTACGGCGTGGCGTCCACCGAAAAGCGAAGCTACGCTAGCGACTGGGAAAGCGATGTGAGCGGTTGCCAATTACGCAATCATGCTCTATCCTGAACGCAAACTTCAAGCGCCCTCGAAGTTTTAAGGGCGAAGCTGTTTAACAATCGTTCGTTGTTCAGTCCGTGCTAAATAATTTTCTTCATCCTAAATGGTTGTGTGCCACAGAAGTTGGGTAAGTCCCACCTCCGCTAAAAAAAATAGGAAGGCAACAATACGTTAGCGCAACGAATCGCTGCGAAGCGACTGCGGTGAGCCGAAGAAACCCTCCTTTCCTCCCCACTAGAAACTAGAAAAAACGGGAAAGGGCAATAGCGGCTGCAAGAAGGGCCCGAAGCGATTGAAGGTCAACGACGTGCCCGCCTCGTGTCTGTGACTGGCTGTTCTTTAACTCGGACCTCTCTGCACTGAGACCTATAGCACAGTATATCCAAAGCCTAGCAACGACCTATAAGCAACTTAGAAACAACCTGCGTCACCTAGCTGAGACCTAGAGTGACCTAGAAGCAACCAGTTTTAGTCTTGAGAATCGTCCAGTTTCAATATTTCAAGGCTGGCGCGGCTTCATTAGTGAAAGCTTGGCCATTTTTTACAGCGAAAACTGTTGAGGTCACAACTCGGGTCACGTGCATGTCCGCCGCCGCCGCCGGTGTCCGTAACTTAACACCAAATACACAGTGTGGCTCGAAACCCGGGTGTGCTGGGTGTCAGCCCAGTATTCAACCACTCAACTACGCCGGTGCTTGTGACTTGTTGGCAAACCTAGCACCAAAGACACAGTGGGGCTCGAAGCCAGATTCTGCTGTGTGTCAGCCCAGTATTCTACCACTGAGCTACGCTGGTGCTCGTGGCTTGTTGGCAAAATTACCTTAGGCAGGCTTGATGTCGGGAAAGCAATCGTGTTAATACGACTTATAAAGAGTTCTAAAACACCGAAAGAACAATCAGTCGTCGCACAATGCGTATAGCGTTACGTGTGGGTCGTCCAATGCTTCAACACATTACAAAAGCTTGTTCTTGTTCCCCTATAAATTGTGACGCATACCCACTTAAGCCAAAATTCCTCATCGTCGTCAGCCATTGCATGAACGATGGGCACAAAATTCCTTGCAAGCGGATAACGCAATTTTCAGAAGAATGGCAAAAAAATTGCTCAGAAGTTTATTATTATCGCTCTAGTGGGTATCAAGCAAGTGTGCTTGCAGTAGCTACCTAATGAGTGTTTTTAAAAATCTCTGAAAGGCCGCTCGTCTAGCTTTTGCTGTGACTATGCTGGCGTTTTTTTTTTTTTGAAGCAAAGCTTGTTAAGAATTGCGTTTAGAAAAAGTGTTTAACGATTTAGAGTGCTTTATATTCTACTATGGGAGAGTATAGAGCCTACACAGATTTCTGTAGCCGCACGTTTTGTGCAAAAATCCGTCATCGGCGAAGGTGCAAAAAAGAACATTTTAAAAAAATGTGGCCACGGAATGTGCACCAGTCACTTGCGGATTTGTGTGCGTGTTTTCTTCTTTTTCGAATAATGGATGATCTCTCGAGTGTGGGATTCTCGATGATCAGCCCTTACTGATATGGCGATCTTATCTTTTAACGAGGTCGAATGTCATTTCGCGCTGCCACGTTTCATAGTTGCCTGGATTATGCACGCGTGACCCTCTTTGTTGCGCATAGAAACATAAATGATGAGCGGCTAAGCACGCGGATTGAGATCTCGTTCCTGGCGTGGAAGAAGGAAAAAGTTAGGAGGGAGCATTGAGCGTTGGGAAAGAAAGAAAGATAGAAGGAAGGAAGGAAAGAAAGAAAGAAAGAAAAAAAGAAGGAAAAAAGGAGTGATAAAGAACGAGAGAGAAAGAGAGATAAAGAACGAGAGAGAGAAAGAGAGGGAGAGAAAGAGATAAAGAACAAGAGAGAAAAAAAAAGAGAGAGAAAGAAGTATAGGAAGAAACAAGAAAGAGAGAGAAAGAAGTACAGGAAGAAAAAAAAGAAGGAAAGAAAGAGGTAGGATGACTGCCAGTTAGGCGTGTGGGTAAAGGTTCATGATGAAACAGGCGCAAAAATGCACACACTCAGAGAGGACACAGACAAGCGCTTACTAGCAACTGACAATTTTAATTCGAAGTGAACACTAATAAATACAAACAACACAATTTTTTGTTTTTTTTTGTTTTTTTACATTTTCTTTTCTTAGTTCTTGACATGTGTTTTTTTTTCCAGTAGTGGGCGCGTGAATATTTTGTTATATCAAGTGGTTGATGATGACAGGGGAAGTCGGGAATGACGTACATGCGTGTGATGTATTTATTAGTGTTGACTTTGAAATAAAATTTTCAGTTGCTAGAAAGCGCTTGTCTGTGTCCTCTCTGAGTGTGTATTTTTGCGCTTGTTTCATCATGAAAAGAGGCAGGCCAGCTTCACTTGGCGTTATTTTCCTGATGGGGCATGAACATCTGTGGTTTTTTTTTTTTCTCTAAGCATACGAACCTTGGTCACAACATGAGTCCGAATGACTATGCTTGCTGACGCAGCTTTCTCTCTCTCTCTTTTTTTTGTGCTTCCAATAGTTCCGTCAATCTCGAGGCGTGGGCGAGCAGCCTTCCCCGCGGATCCCGCTTCGAACGCCAGTTTTCGCAGCGACGCGCAGAAACCGGATAAAACGAAATTAGAAGTGTGAATTCCGCTTCCTGGGTGCTCGTACTCTCATCGAATATTTCCCCGCGAAGCCTTATCGGAAGTTTACTTCAACGAAGAGACGATGGAGCTGCAGTTTATCCTATTCGTGTCGCCGGCAGACTTAATTCGCGCGTGTTTGGGGATAGGCCCTTCGGAAGACGGCATCTCTTTAGGAAGTAAGGGCCGTTTAATCTCACGTCGACACGTTCTGCCCAGCTTTCCACTTCCTCGCTGTTTCTTTCTCTTTTTTTCCTTCTTCGCGCTGCTGCGTTCCGTTTATTCAATTTGGCAGAGTGACCCGGAAGCCGAGCAGAGAGAACGTCAATCACGGACATTTCGCGCGATTACCATAGCGAAAGCAGGGCGCAAACACGGGAGACAAAAGGAAATGTCGTCGCGTTGCTTGTCAGCCCAGTTGGCAATAAAGTAACGCGAGAAGAGAACCGGGACGAGAACGAAATGAAGGGGATATAATTCGTGACAGGCGGAGAGGGAAAAAAGGGGTGGTTAGGGTTAAGGAACAGGGTGCGCTGGTAAGAAGACGAGGCGTGGGGGGCCACTATGGCTACGCACGAGCGTAGGCAAGCCGCGGCGGAGAATGTATGGCGCCGTAGCCAGAAGTGGCAGCTTGGCAACTTTTTTTTCTCGCGAAGCGAGAGAAAAAGACGTATTCCACCCGAACTTATCTCGGACCCCGAAGTGTGGCGTCGTGTTTCTGTTGCGGCGGTGGCTTTGTTCTTGGCCCGTCGTTTCCCATCTCGGCTTGTTGCTCAACGACGCCTCGTAGTCGTCGTCGTATATACGCAATGAAATGCTGGGACGTCGCGAGTGTTGTGGGATCTCTCGGGCACACAGCGGCGCCTTTCTCTGTTCGAGTGTTGTTTCTTTCCGCGGCGAAGAAGAGGCGATGCTCGACTGGGATGCACGCAGAATGGAATAGACGAGAGAGAAGGGAAAAAAACGAAATAAATGGCTTCCTCCGGGGATGGCGTTTTTAGCTGCGGCCTCCCAGACAACGCCCGTTTATTCGAGCAGCGAATGACTCTCCGGGGCAGTAATTTCTGGGCCCACAACTGCGCGTCTGCGGCGTTTTCGAGAAACGGTAAATATGGCCGCGGAACGAAAGACGAGAACAGAAAATCGGAGATGAAAGCGCCCCAACTGACGCGAGAAGCGCGAAGAATAAGCAAAAGAAAGTGAACGATACTGCGATAACTGGCCACAGGCCTTGCGACGAGGCTTAGGATCGCTTGCATCTCTTCCCTCTTAGGCTGATAGTGCGAGACGCCCGAAATGCAGACCCGCTACGCTATCACTCGTTTCCCGAGCACCATAAGAACGACGCTTTAGACGATGTTCTTTTCCAAATTGCTTCGACTGGTTATCACTTTTCATTTAACGCTTCTCCTGATTGTTGTATGTGCGGAATTTCTTCTTTATTGATAGTGCCTGTTGCGTACATCAGTCGCATTTGTGTAGGGTTTACGCTGAATGTCGAAACGGGCTGGCCGTGCGCTCCTAATCTATTGACAATCCTTGCGACTGCGCGTCGCGCTCTCCATATACCGCCCAAACAACGACTGCGAAGAGTGGTGCGACTCGACAGTTCACTCTAAGCTTCTCGACCGTTCACTAAAGTTTGTCTCTGCAGATACTTACGTGCGCCCTTTTTAGGCTGCTTGGTTTCGTTTTGTTCTTCTTTCTTCGCCTTCTTTTAGTCTTAGCTTTGCTCTTGCTAAAAACTTTTGGGAGCTCCCAAAAGCTGTTTACCCCCATTGTCAACGAATAGCTTGCTTTACTATGCCGAAAAAAAAATGACAGCCTCTCAGCACGCGATTGCCCTAAAAGGACCCTTATAAGTGTTCGCGACAGGTCCTCGTCCTTCGTCGTCGCCTTCCATCGCCGCCGTCTCGCTCTTCGTCTTCCTCAATCCAGCCCCATGCATCTGCTTCCTCTTGAACGCGTACCAACGGCTTAGAAAGCCAGGCTCACTTTCGGGACGAGAACTCTTCGCCAGCTCTTCCTTGAAAAGGGAGAAGAATCCCTCGAGAGGCCAGAGATTTAGCGCCGCCTGGTGCCGGAGACAAGGAACTGCCGCCGAGCGCCAAGTTTGTTCCTCGGCTGCGACGTGGAACGCTGCAGTCACGAAAAAAAAAAAAAGACTCCCCACACGGCCGCCGTTCACGCCAGGGTGGCCGAGAAGAACTATTTGCATGCATCTCCTCTTTTTACGCCCTATCTCTCTCGGTCCTTTTTTTTTTCCCTTTACGTGCTAGCTCTTTCGTTTCTAGTTATGTGGCGTAAGGGACGGATGAAACGTCCACTGCTAACGATAAAGAGCGTATGTATAAGGCGGTGTGGAAGGCCGAACCGGTGGTGCAGCGTAAGGAAATATACATACCCTCCCTGTTTATTGGAGAGTGAGCCCTCGCCCGTCTCTCAGCTGATTATTGACGACGCCTGCAAATGAAGACGGAAGAACGTGCCAGCATGCGTTGCGCTGAAACCTGTCGGTTTGAACGCGGTGTTGTCGCAGGAGACGTGGTTTCCTTTATTTTCCATCTCGAGCGCATAATACGCACGCTTAACTACAATTTGGCTACTGCGCCATCGTGAGCTTGACGAAGTGTCTCGCTGGAAAGCTAATTTTAAAAACAAACAAAGATGTTCTGTATTTCAATTCAAAGTTTGTTGAAGGGTAGATAAATGGTGAAGAAAAGGAAGCGTAGTTATTTCGGCATTCTATAGTATGCTTCCCTACACCCTACACAAGCTACATAAACGTTACATAAATATTACGTAAGTGCTCCTTCGATACAGACGTCACGTCGGGTTGACGTCAATTGTGGTTAGTTGTCATGCGCTAAAGTTAATCAAGCAGCAGTGTCCAGGGCAGCATCCTCGCCAGCATCAGCGCTTCATATCAGCTTCTGGTGTTGCTAATACGCATGTTCCAGTTGGCATCGTTGCGCAAATGCAAACTGGTTATACAAACATCTGCAACTCTTCAACATGACTGTGCGAGCAACATTTGTACTGTAGAGAAAAACACTGAAATGGGCCGAACTCTCAAGTGCTTTCTAGTGGGTCTACCCAAAAAGGGACGCCGCTCGCGCAGAGTCCGTGCTTGGCCGGTGCTGTCGCCATTGTGTATGCTCGCTGTGTGCCAGCTAATAAACGCCCTAACAGTACATACACTTAGCGTCATTTCATGACGTATCACTCAATAAGAAAATTGCAACACGGCCACCTTCCCTCCACATGCTTCGCATAACGTTGGCTATCAGGTACCTGGGATCTGCCGAATTTTAATTTATAAATTTTAACTTGGCGTTTTTGCGCGCGTGAGAAAGCAGCACCTTTTAGAAAAACCTCGAACGCCAAGCGGTCTCTGCGTCAATGTTATAGAGCATATTCCAGTTCACCGTGGTCCATATGAAACGCTGACCGCGCGGAGACATCACTTTCCACATCGGTATAGGAAACGCATGCCACACCAGACTACTTCGCGTATATGGTCGTACATGTGCAGAAACTACGCCTCTGTAGCTTTCCCTTCATGGCCAAGAAAAGTTGTCTGCAACTATAGCTCATAGATTCGCCTGAAATTCATTTTTTTTTCCTTAGCTCCGTGTGGCCTACCGCCACTTCGTCACAAGACGCAGTTCAGCAAACGTTCCGTCCCACTGCATTGGCCCATTTAGGCTCACAAATTCGATTCAGCCCACGAGGTTCACAATCAGCCCGTTTTTCTATTCGAAACAAAAGCAAAAGTACCCTAATGAACAACTGCACAAGTTATACACGCTGCAGTGAAATTACTGTCAGTCTCTCCACCACTTTTTCTTTCTTTTCCCTCTCTTACCTCTTTCTCGTCTTTTTTGTCCCCTTCCCTAATCCCCCAGTGTAGGGTAGTCAACCGGATGTCTTTCTGGTTCACCTCCCTGCCTTCTCCCTTTTGTTGCTTCCTCCTCCTCCTTATTCGAAGTTTCGAGCATGAAGGCTACACTATAGTGCATGCACTATCCATCATTCACGTGGTGGCTGAACGATCGTAGCTCCACAGTTGCCTCTAGTAAATATTTTAGTACGCCCCATGGTCGTCGTCTTATGGTCATCGTCGAGTGTTGACAATGCCGGTAGGAATTAAAAGGTGCCATTTTTGTGGTCTCAAGTGCGATTTCTCGTATACACGTGCTCGTGTCGCCCACTCCGAAGCGGTGACGTATTACAATGAAAGCTACATTTGCAGCGGTGCTGTATATAACCGTATTCTTCGGCTACGCGTATCTCTCGAAATCGCTGAAATGTTTCCACTGTCGCACTCTTTCTGCACACTATAATACAGCTATCTCGTAATCGTACTGAAGGCTCATATCCTCCTTTTCGCTCGCATATTCCCAATCATTAGTATTTCCAATGTGGTTGTGGCGTTACGAGGTTGTCTTGTAAAGTGATACGGTAAGCAAAAAAAAAAGAAAGAAAGAAACTATACATGTCCACCACAGTTTTTAATGTCAGAAACTTTAGTCATCTATTGGAACTACACTCATTTTGCGACATGGTCGTGATTTCATTACTTCTATGTTTTTACTCGGCTTAGCGAGAGGAATTTTAAGGCCCTTATGCAGCAGCTAATCACAATCATTGTCCACATCTCTAGTCCAATGAACTGGCGCTCTTTGGCCATCAATTGGCCCTTGCGCCAAAAAAAACACAAAATATTAAAAGCAAAAAAAGAAATAGTTTCCCTGTTCCTCCATGCTTCTCTCACTCCCCCCTGTTTCCTCATTTTCTTTTTTTTTACTTTGTGGCATTATTTTCCTTATATGAAGCGCTCACGGGAGTCATATTACGTAGCGTTTCGCGAGCTGTTATAGCGTTAGTTTGCGCAGTGAATTCTCATTTAGTAAAAAGCGCGCCCGAGAATTGCAATAATGCGAACTCTAATTTTAAGAACTTTCGTATTACGCTTATCTTTTACGAGTCCCAACTCATGGACGGCTTGTTTGCCTCCTTCTCGGAGCTGCGTCCAATTACCTAAGTGAACAAAGAAAAAAAAGTTTGGCTGTAAACACTCGGCTCAACGGGGGGGCCTCTCTAGAGTCTTCAAATATACGCTGCAGACAAAGTGAAGCGAAAAGTG
The DNA here is from genome assembly GCA_013436015.1 of Rhipicephalus annulatus. Lineage (NCBI taxonomy): Eukaryota > Metazoa > Arthropoda > Arachnida > Ixodida > Ixodidae > Rhipicephalus > Rhipicephalus annulatus. Next base: position 289,955 of record WOVY01001534.1, read on the forward strand.
AAAGAGTGCCCCGAATGCGCACCAGGCCCGTGAGCTTTGTTTGCCTATAGCGTTATCGAATCGTAAACAACCAACCTGCGCCAGCCAATGAGCGGCGAGTAGCAGACAATGACAACACACACACAAAAAAACTTTCTTCACACTCTATGATGTGGGAATCGGCGCAGCCGTACACAGATGTCTGGAAAAAAAAAAGAACATAAGCAAGCAGGTCGACGTGTAGGCGGCGCATAAGAGTCCGAGCAAGGTGGTGCAGCCTACAGGCCAGGGATAGGCAGGCCCTGGGGAGAAACCGGCGCTCTCGGGAGCAAAATAATGCGACGCATAAAGAGACAACCAAAGGATGGTTGCGAATATATTGATCAAGCCGGCGGTGCACACTGCGACGGACAGAGTCCGAGAAGAGGGGCAAGCCCGGCAAAAGGATCGCCTTTGTTCCAAGCTCACGCTACAACTCTGGTTATCGAGACAGCGCTTCTAGGTTTTTTCCCTGCTCGACCAACGCGTAGAGATCAACGGCATGAAAACGCAGTCATTTTTTTTTAGGTTCTGTTCTTGTTACCGCCAGCACAGACACAAACATATATAGAACGAGCAAAACAAAAAAAAAACTGTACGATGCACTCATTGCCTCTATAGCTATAAACTATCAAGAAGCTGAATTTCTTTGGTTTTGTTTGGAAGTATTTGACGCAGCTGGTTTCGACAGAACAAAATCTAGGAAATGAAAAACTTTATCGCTATATTCAGTAAGCCTGCGAGCGCTTTCTTTTTCATATATTTAGAGTCTTTCGCTTCCCCTTTCTTGCTTTTCGACTCCGTTCTGTTCTTTTCTTTCTTCTTTTTTTTTGTTCACGGGCAATCTGCTCAGTTCTACCATCTTATACTGTCAAACACAGTGTCGAACCGCTTGCCGAGAAGTTGTAGCAAAACGCGTGTGATCCGAAACAAAATGGTGACGTTTCATTTCGCCAATCTTCGTGAACTGTTCGCACGGTCGTCGAACAAGTAACGACGCGGAACATTCCAGAATTTGGCGTTAAAAAAAGAAGAGTAATAAGGAAGGATACCGCAGTGGTCTGCGAGGATTCGCAGCACTCTAAAAAAAAGGAAAGCAGTTCAGTGAAAGAGAGCAACTGCGCAGTGCTGGTGAAACGCGCTCAAAGTTCTCTGCAAACTCTATATACTCAGCCAGAACTGCAACAGAGTCGTGTTTCCTGTTCTGTTTTTTGATATTTCTTATTTCGCATGCATCGGAGAAGCGTCGCAAAGACCTATTCAGTCATTTCCAAACAATTTCAAGCAAAACAAAAAAAGAAGAGAGAAGGGGGAAGCGAACGCTTCTTTAGTTGGACGGTCGCGCAGAATGAAGGAGACTTCTTTAGATGTGCGCCAGTGAAGCTTAATACGATGCAGTGCGCCCGAGTTTAACTCCCGCAATCTCCGAATTCAGTTACGTACACTTAGGACGAAACATCAATGAGCTGTTAAAGCCTACTTATATTTTTTGTACAATATGACTCTAGCATATCGGCGCTTGAATGAACGCGTAAATGTGATAGATGTTGGATTTTATTTGGCGCACCAGTTCGTACTTGGTTTGCTGAAATATAGGCAAGTTTAAAGATCGTGGCAGCTTATAAAAAGTTGCTTTAGAAAGGTAAATGCGTCAAGTGTTCCGTGCTCGGATATGCGTTCTGAGGCACAAAACTAATCACTTTATTAATTAAAAAAGAAGGATGGAAAGGATATTCGATAAGTCGACCTTAATTGGGTTAGAGACAACCCCATACAATGAATCAGCGAAAAAAGTACAAGAACATGGCACTATAAGTTACTATATTGCTTGTATTAACCGTGTAAGTTTAATGATTCCGAGGCAGCAACCGCGAAGTAGGACTCGCTCCTATAAAACACTTAGATATTTTGAAATTGTGTTCGCACTTTCTTATGATAACGATAAACATCAGATAATAGCCCTATCGTCGAGCTTCCGATTGCAAGCCTATATCAACAGCATTCGATAAGAACACGCATTGTTTTCCGGCCGTTCGATTTTCAGTGGTGCCAACATGGAGCTTAACGACTCTCCTTGGACCGGGGACCGGGGCTTGAATTTACTGGAAGTTTTATCGTCAAGCACGCCAACATAGCTTTGACTGCTTTGGGTTTTGAAATCATCATCATCATCATCAGCCTGTCTACGTCCACTGCAGGACAAAGGCCTCTCCCATGTTCCGCCAGTTAACCCGGTCCTGTGCTTGCTGTTGCCAATTTATACCCGCAAACTTCTTAATCTCATCTGCCCACCTAACCTTCTGTCTCCCCCTACCCCGCTTCCCTTCTCTGGGAATCCAGTTGGTGACCCTTAATGACCAGCGGTTATCCTGTCTACGTGCTACATGCCCGGCCCATGTCCATTTCCTCTTCTTTATTGCAGCTATGATATCCTTAACTCCCGTTTGTCCCCTAATCCACTCTGCTCTCTTCTTGTCTCTTAAGGTTACACCTACCATTTTTCTTTCCATTGCTCGCTGCGCCGTCCTCAATTTAAGTTGAACCCTCTTTGTGAGTCTCCAGGTTTCTGCTCCGTAGCTAAGTACCGGCAAGATACAGCTGTTATATACCTTCCTCTTGAGGGACAGTGGCAATCTACTTGTCATAATTAGCGTCGACTAATAAAAGCGAGTGCAGCCGGAAAGTACGTATAATTTTCTATTCGTCTGGCTCGTTCATTCATTTGGCATTATTTCATCTGTCTTATGGGAACGCCTTTGACTTTTGCATAGTACCACCGCTGCATACGCGTCAGTCCATGTACTGACAATTTTATTCTCTCTTTCCCTTTTCTTTCCTCTCTCTCATTTTCTTAATCCCCATTCCCATTCCCTGTAGCGTAGGGTAGCAAACCAGGCCCGGTTAACCTTCCTGCCTTCTCTGTTGTTGTTCTTCCTTCCTTCTTAATATATAAACGTATGTTTCTTGTTTACTGGGTACTTTTATTTATGATTTACGCAGTCAAATTGACTCCAGCCATAGTTTATGGAGAAATCCCGACGTTTCGAGACTAATTCCTTCCCTTCCTCGGCGAGTAAGTGTGCTGGTCATGAAAGCATCGGCGTGTCTTGTCCTCTACTTCGTTTTGTCTGCATTCTTGTGGAATTCCTGCAGTATCCTTAATAGGTTAACGTGTGGTTCAATGCGCCAGCCTGCTCACTTTAGTAATACAGTGAATTGGGCTAGGTGGTACTGGTTCCTTATTGGTTTAGCGGTACTGGCACATGGTTCATCACACAGTATGCACTGAATGTGCTGCACAGACATGCACGCGTTTGTTAAACTAACAGGGTGAAGGGGAGTACCATGTGATAGTATAGTTTACAGGAACATTTATGAACACAAAAGCGCTGTAATATTTCACAAAAATCTATATATGTACACTGCAGCCAGCATTTACTTTTCGTGACAGGCACAGATTCAACAAAAGACAGAGACATTTAAATCGACTTCTCAAATGCCGTTTGTCTCAACTCCTTTTCAAAGAGTATGATGCAGTTAAAGCTGTTCAAGTACAATCATTATTTTAAAAATGACTCCATGCATCACGGAATGTAGAAAGGAGACATGCTCATACAAGCTCAAATAGATGCGCAAACCATCAATGAAAGTGCTCTTAAACAAAGCAATTCACGCAAATTGGGAATATATGTTTTTTTTATTATTTTCCTCGCTATGTGAACGTTTATTCTCCAGACGATTCGTATTCTGCCATCCGCTTCCCTCTTTTCTCTTCATGAAAGACCATCTCCGTAAGGAAAAACGCGCACTAATAGGGACAGCCTGCATGACATTAACAACGGTGTGTTTCGCCAATCAGAAGTGCTTCTCTCGAACGAAATGCTTCGTTAATTCCTCCCCAGTTTCTACGGCGAAGAACCACCTTTGTGTCTAAGGTGGAGGCACACATCAGTATGCAAATTTACTCCTGCGTCGTCGTTATAAGATAAAAAAAAAGAGCCGCAAGATGCAAATTAACTTCGCTTTGTACTTCGAAAGGTAACGGTCCCCCTCGGTCAACCATTAATACAACGGTCCGTACGAACTGCGAAAACTGCGGAAAACAAAGCCGTATGTGACCAAAATGAACTGCACTCATTTTGTTTCCATCTCCTTTGCGCTGGAGGAGGATAAACAGGGAGGGGGGCGCTGTTTGTTCTTGGCCTGCGTTGCGAAGACGTCCTTTTTTTATGGAGTGCGCCTGTCGAGAAAACTCCTTTAGCGCCACTAAATGAACTATGTAGTGTTTCTGTTTATCACAAACACACGTCTATACTTGGATTTCAGGCTGTTCTGCATGTTTCTAATTAGAGTGCCTAGAATCTTCCAGAGAATCCCATGTTTGCTCGTTACAGCTCATACTCGTTAAAGCTTGGCCGCTATGTGTTAGTGTCATCATCGATCGGGCTAAGTGCATTAAATGCTGCATGGCGCAATGAAACAGTTACTATAGAAATAAATACGGGAAGAAGGAGTGAAAGAAGGAAGAGAGGTAGGGAAGAAAAAAATTGCCCGCAGCTTCCCTCGGGGGAACACTGAGGAGGATGCGGAGCATATAATTGGTTAACGGGGTGTTAAAGTGCGACTTACTTGGGTCGATGGCTAAATTGGTTAACGTGGTTGTGAAAGGGGGTGTTAAATTGCGACTTACTTGGGTCGATGGCTAAATTGGTTAACGTGGTTGTAGGAGGGGGTGTTAAATGAGTGAACACGTACACACGTATGCGAAAGGGCGGCGCTGGTCGAAGGGACGTCGATCATTGTGTTTGTGGATTCGTTGGAATTCATTTCACCGCGACCTTGGACGTCGACGCGCCGTACAAACCAACCGACGAGCGGCAACTGAGCGAGCGAGCGCCGACCTTGAGTATATATACAGCACGACGGCGCATGCACTGTCAGCTGTTGAATGTTCTCGAAGCGCGACGCCACATGCGCGTCCACTGGAGAATCAGGAGAATTGTAGATGTCGAACGCGGTGTGTAGAGGAGGAAGGGTGCACAGATGGTGGAGGAGTGAAGCGCGCGTGGTGTGTAGAGGAGGAAGGGATGCACAGATGGTGGAAGAGTGGGCGACGGCGCGACGGCGCATGCGCGCGCGTCAGCTGTCGAATGTTCGAGAAGCGGTGTAGACGGCGCGGACGGCGCGGACGGCGCACTACAAGGCGCGAGTATAAGATGCTCCGCATCTAAAAGGGAGGAATAAAGGGAGGAAGGGGGGAAAGACGCTACTGCTGTTTTCTAACGAGTGTTTTATCGAGAGTGTTTAAAACTTGTTACAATTAAGTATACAGAAAACCTAGGAAATCTAAGCAGTCCTTTAAAAAAAGCAAGATCGAAACAACCCAAACAATGGGAAAATCAGAACGTATTACTCTGGCAGGATGCCACATAAGTAAAGTTACGTGCCTTGTAGATATAGGCTAACTCGTGCACAGTCAAAGCGATTGACACCACGTGCTGCTGCTCATCATATTTCACTACTACTCCCATTTCTAGGAACCCCGACGATAGGCCGCTGATATATTATGTCAGAGGGACGCCATAGTACATTATAAATTACCTTCAGAGATGCGTCCAAGTGCAACGACAAACGCAAGGTATACTCAGTTATCACATCTACGAACACATATTGGACGGGCTCTTTTTTCTACATGCGACTTCAACAATGCGTATACGCAAAAATGGTGATGTCAACCCAGTACATTTCAAATGGCTTAAGCATGATAACACGCTTCCTCTTAGTATAAAAAATTAACGCCATATCCCCAAAGTGAATGGTGTTAGAGGAGCCTGCTCGGAGTTGCACCAGGCGTTCCTCTTCGGGTCCATTGGTGAGTGCAATGTAGAGCCAGCAATGGTCAGTTTCAGTTTCCAATAGGCATTACGGCTCTTCGAGTGCATGCTTTGGGGTACGTGCAAGGAGGTTTAAAAATTGGGTGCATGCTACTACAGCAACTGAGGTATGCTGAGGCTTTACGGTAGGTCGCCAAATACCAAAAAAATGGTGAGCGCTCTGGACGATTATAAATTATAAACGCGCGTTGAATACTAGATCTTGCTTTAGCGACATGCGTCTAGTCAAGCCAATCCAAGCCTAGTCGATGGCCGCGGCTCATGTTGCGAAGGAAGAAGGTGCTACAGTGCGCTGACCAGGGCTGAGACACTGTCCGTTACCGCGCTAAGCATTACCCCACTGAGTGGCACTGAGCATTACCCCACTGAGTGGCACTGAGCCTTAACACATTGAGCGTCACCGCACTGGGCGTTAACCCTGAGGGTCACCGCAGGTAGTGTGCTGAGGCAGCAGACATGTAGACGCACTTGAATTATGAATGCGCAATCGGGACGTCGCAGCGTCTTGGAGCTGCTACTTTCACCCGCTAGGCTGTGTGGTGTGACTCGAAGTTTCAGTCGTGGTTCCCCCAAAAAGCGGCCCGTGTTGCACGGTTTTATTCAGGACGACGCGGAGTGGGGTCCGCGAATGTGCGAAGCATTCACTGCACGCTGCACTGGACGTATTCAAAGGGCGCGTTTCTCCGCCGGCGACCGTTCACCGTATAAAGTGCGAGAACAGTTGTCGATGTGATTCATTCGTTACTCGGCCCCCCTTTTATTCGGTCCGGTGAGAAGTGGCATCAAAGCATTTTCTCGCTCGGCCATGAAAGGAATGGAGCTGCTGTTCTCGAGCCGAGAGCTCTCGCTCCACGAGTGCTTTTCACGGAATTTCTTTTTTGATGCCTTTACCAAAACACTCGAAATCTCTAAGGGTTATTGATACTTCCAGCAAAAGATGTACACACTTTCAAAGAGTGTGATGGGGGTAGCAGTAAAAAAAAATATCAGTTCTGTTTCCCTAGAGCACAGCTGCCGGTCAGCCTTTCCTACCATGAAATGGTGCTATCTCGGCCGTTCGCGACAACGTTTACGCGTGAAACGTCAGAATCCTGTAATTTTGATGTGCGTTTACGTCAACCCACGAAAGTAACTCGAGCGCCCTCTTCTCGATTCGTTAATACTATACCGAAGACAGCAATCATCATCATCATCAGCAGCAGCAGCAGCAGCAGCCCGACTATGTCTACTGCAGGACAAAGGCCTTTCCCATGTTCCGCCAGGCAACTCGGTCCTGTGCTTCCTGCTGCCAATTTATACCCGCAAACTTCTTAATCTCATCTGCCCACCTAACCTCCTGTCTCCCTCTAACCCGTTTGCCTTCTCTAAGAATCCATAAATCTAGGACAGCACTCGGTAATTGTTAATTGGTGGTTTGATCGTGTTAGGGGCATACTATATGAGTACCCACCTTACAACTAATCCAATGGTCAGGACACAGATTACGCTGTTTTTTTTTTTCGATCACAAATCCTTCCAGGCAGGCCTCAAGAAAACATTACACATTTCCCCCTGCAGGCAACCATGGTGGTATGCGAAAGCGTGGTCGATGACCGCCAACTCGCATTGCCTCGTCGCTTCGGGATCGGGAGCAGCCGCTCGACGCTGCCGTTGCGCTTCAACTTTCCGAGCCCGAAGTTCTGGGTCACCTTGATAACGCTGCTGTTGCACTTCGGCGTGCCGACCCAGTATTGCTTCCGTAGAAGTTTCCTGCCGACGTTGACGTTTGGCTTCCCTGACCCCAAGTTCGGGGTCCGCTTGCCGACGCTGACGTTTACGTTCTGCTTCCCGAACCTCCCTCTGCTCCGCGGTGGGGTCACTGCCGCTGTAACTAGCGACGACGTTCACATTGTTCCTGGCGTTCCGTAAACCGTTGCAAAGAGACAGGATGACACAAACACAGCTAACGCGTGTTTTGAACTGCGCCGTTACAATTGCACCGTATACAGACGTACCCTTAAATAGAAGGAGAGAGAGTTATACGCAATGATTTGCTGCGCCGCACCTGTGGTGGAGAGAAGAATAGGAGAGGAGGAAAGCGCACACCTGCGTAAGAAAGGAGAACCAGGGATAGTTGCGAATACGCAGTATGGGTGCGGACGTCGCAGAACCAGAGTCGAACAGCGTCGTGCCGCTCGACCAATGACGTCAAACGTGACGTTTACACGCAAGTCAAGTGACTCTTCTGCACGTGACAGCGACTCGTAATACCACAATGGTAGCGCTGTTGTGCTCTTCGGGTTACAAAAACACGCGGAGGAACCAGACGACTTGCGGTCCGATATTGTGTTTCAATCGCTCAGTAATGTATCAATGGCTGCCTACTATGCATTCGAATAATGCTACACTTTCAAGTTTATGCGAACCTGACGAGGTACACGAATACTATGCACAGATATATATGGTCGGGGTTTGTTCACAAGCTCACAACATCGTCCATCTCTTGCGTTTTCGGCGGCGCATTGATTCGAACAGCTCGACAGCCGAACCACTGACACCTCCCATGCGCCACGCATCAAAGGCCTCCCTTCTAAAGACTTCCTAGCCACTCCGATTCCAGAACACTCCCATCGCGTTGCATTTTCCTGTAATGGCCGTATCCCCGAAAGTGAAGAATCGCGAAGAGTGCGCTGTTGCTTCGCACCACCACCGCTCTGGCGAGCGCGTTGCTTGCGGGTGCATATTTTATGCTCCTCCAAGTGCTTTCTGTGAGTGGGCATACACAAAGTGCGCGGTCATTTTTCTCCGCGTCCGGTCCTTCCCTCGCTCTTATAGCGAAGGTTTCTGACAGCTCACAGAGACGCGCAAAGTTCGTGAATAATATGCGCCCTAATCGGCCCCCTCTTCTTCTTGCTGCTCTTTTATCGTTGTTTTCTTTCTGGCAGAATCTAATAACCGCGCGGCATCTTCGTGACGAAGACAAGTGTTTACCACGTGCAGAAGCGCTGCAACGCGTAAACCCTTAGACTCGCACAGCTTGGCTCCTATGTGTTTTCCCTTGACGTGTGAAGTCCACTCACGTGACTCATTTAAGAGGGGTCGCCCAGGTAAGCTTTGTATAAAGCCTGCAACTCAACGTATAGACTCAGAAAACTTTGTCTCTCCTTTTACACACGTGGTTCTCACGTGTATAACACTCCCTTTAGAGATGCACGTTGACTCTCTTTAAGAGAGTCGTGGGACGAACGACTCTCCTAAAGAGCGTCAACGTGCCTCTCTAAAGGGAGTGCAACACATATGTGATTCTCACATGTATAAAAGAGGAGATAGAGAGCTCTTTTTTATTTCAATTAGAATGCAAAATGAACGTAGAAGGGGAAGAGTACACTGTTTAGCTTATAATTAACTGCAAGTGCAAACAGTAGGACGCAAAGCATTTATCCTGTTATTATATAGCTAAGTCTAGTATAACCTTTTCGCTAAATTTTGACTACACTTTGAAAACTGTAACTCTTATTTTTACATGTGGTAATCACACGTATAACACCCCCTTTAGAGATCCTCGCTGACTCTCTTTAGGGGAGTAGTGGCATGCCCAACTGTCCAAAAGGGAGTCAGTGCTCGACTCTCCTAAGTAGAGTCAGCGACTCTTTAGGAAAGTTGTGCACAAACTTTTTTTCTTTTTTTTGAAAGTTGGGCGTGCCACTACCTCCTAAAGCGAGTATGTGTGCCTATTTAAAGTAAGTGCTACGCATGTGACTCGCACGTATCAAAGGAGGATCAAAGGACACCTTTCTTAGAGCCCCGTGGTGGTGGTCTAGTGGCTAAGGTACTCGGCTGCTGACCGCGGGATCGAATCCCGGCTGCTGCAACTGTAAGGCCCGTGTGCTCAGATTTCGGCTCACGTTAAAGAACCCCAGGTGGTCGAAATTTCGGGAGCCCTCCTCTACGGCGTCTCTCATAATCATATGGTGGTTTTGGGACGTAAACCCCACATATCATCGTCATCATCATCACCTCTCTTAGAGTAAAATAACTACAAATTTCAGAAAGATGTGCTTGCAATCTATGTTCTGACTACCAGAACAGCATGGCCGTACTCTTTCTTTCTTGCTAAACGCTGGTAAAGGTAAAAATAAGAATAAAGGTGAAGTCACTATTAATGTTTGCAATGTGCGTAACCCATAAATACTTCGAATCTAGTTTGGAAACCTTACTCTTCAATGTTTTAGGCCCGTGTGCTCAGATTTTGGTGCGCGTTAAAGAACACCAGGTGGTCTAAATTTGCGGAGCCCTCCACTACGGCGTCTCTCATAATCATATGGTGGTTTTGGGACGTTAAATCCCACATATCAATCAAGGCTTACTCTTCAATTCCGAATACAGAGTGAAACGATCTTTCAGCAGTGGTCTCTTAGCATGTTCATTTTTTTTTCCATGTGCAGGTCTTCTTACGTGTTACAGTTCCTTATATTCACTTGTAAGGCGCTGCCGTCGCTTTCGGTCTAGAGAGCCTACCCCGCCGCGGTGGTCTTGTGGCTAAGGTACTCGGCTGCTGACCCGTAGGTCACGGGATCGAATCCCGACTTCGGAGGCTGCATTTCCGATGAAGGCGGAAATGCTGTAGGTCCGTGTGCTCAGATTTGGGCGCATGGTAAAGAACCCCAAGTGGTCGAAATTTCCGGACCCTTCCAGTACGGCGTCTCTCATAATCAAATGGCGGTTTTGGGACGTTAAACCCCACATATCATATCAAATCTAGAGTGCCTATGCATGACCGGCGAAATGACCAGTCGTGTGAGCTCTCTATTTTTCCATTCAACAGTGTAGCGGTGGAAAGGTACGCAGCGTTACAAAGAGAGTCCCCTCAGCCAGAAACTTTGTCTTTTGTAGGATCACCATAAATTGTATGGCACAAAGAATCGACGGGAGACAAAAAAAAAGATGAACACGCAACAAAGCGTTACAAATAGTGCTCCGTTGTGTGTGTGTCTTTCCTGTGTGCCGTTGATTCTTTGCGCCGTCTAATCTGCACTGATGCTATGTTAACACGCCCAATAATAAACACGCCCTGTAGGTTCTCGTTCTACGTAAAAGGAACTGTAGCTTTAACAACTTCAAACGATTGAATTTATAATGCACTACAGATTGCGAGATCACCTTGAAAAACTGCAGATATTCCCTCAAGCAAAACGAATCTCGTGGTCACAAATCTTGAGCGGACGCGTACGGCGCATGCAGGTCATGGGGGCGATTGTGTACACTGCGCTATGGTCATATTTTCAGGTGCAGCTTGCGTAAGTGAAGCGACTTCTATGAGTGACCTTGTTTTCTTCGCATTGCGCGGCCTTACGTACGTGGCCCGTAAGGGAGACGCGTATTTGACATACTTCACCTGTTGCCCCACGCAGTGTGCACCTTCATCTACAACAGTTCCGAGGTGTCCAACGGCACCTTCTCCACGCCCAACTACCCGGGCGTCTACCCGCGGGACACCGAGTGCCACTACCTCTTCTACGGCAACAGCAACGAGAAGATATACATCGAGTTCGCCTACTTTGACGTCGAAGGCGTGCCCCCGTACGTATACACGCGCAACTGCATCGCATCCGCAGCAGAGTCTATAGTTACCTACAGCTCGCTCATCTTATAATCTGCAAGTGTTAGAAAAATTGAAGACAATAAATTACTATTGACCGAGCTTATAATGATAGATCCTACATTAATGGTTCTTACAGCGGTCGTTACCGCTTTGAAACGCTATGTACACAATTGCGTACACCACTTGTATTAATGACAGGACTCCTTCAGGAAAACTCGGTAATTGGCTAGTTGGTTAGACAAGATCGACTTTTATCACGCAAACTGTACAGAAAGGGGCTGAAGAGACCGACGAAAGACGTACAAAACACATCAGCGTGTGGTCTTACTATATATATCATGCTCATCTACGTATCAAGCAGTTAGTTTGCGCTGTTGTGTTTTCTGCATATTTCATCACTTTCTTCAGTACATTTTCAGGAGTTTGCGCAAGAAATGGCGAGTACGCGCTACGTAAAGCGGGTATGTGTCAGCTTCTAGTATACTTTTGTATAGTATAGCTTTGCTTAGTATAGTTAGTGTTGTATAATACACAAAAATGGTAAAAAAGGAAACAGGAAAGCTGAGGTGAAGGTCAACATGAGGAAAGAGAAACGAGACGACAATATAAAAAAATTAAAAAGTATAAAAAATATATGTAGTAAGACGTAAAAAACTAAAAAAGAAAGGCAAAAAGAAATATCAACATTATTATGAACAAAATACCAAGAAATGACTAAATCTGCGTTCTTCAAGTGGTGGCGCTTTTTCTCTAGCTCTGCTGTTATCTCATATTTCACAGACATACAGCTGCCTGTGAAATATTTTTTTTTTCTTTTTTGTGCTTAGAATTGACATTGGGCTAAGAAAAGCAAGATGCGTGAAGCTTTTCATGAACCTCCCGCGTAATAAATTTGCCTTCATTTACATTGATTTTGAAGTGTATGGTTCCGTACATGTTGTCACTCCGCTGAAAGCACTAGATTATTTCAACGTTCTGCTTTCCACGAGCCGTAAATATATTATAATTTTTTTATTGAAATGGTCATAACTAAAAACCGACTTGCACTACATGTCAAGTCTGAAATTTGATTCTCTTTATGCAAAACAGGGCGAGGATGACTTTAAGGTAAATAAATTGTTATTACAATTTATTAAGGAGAAAGTTCAATTACAAACAAACTAATGTATAAAGGCATTATTTTTATTAAATTAGGAGTATTGATTTGACGCATTCACCAAGATTTCTTCACAGCTAGAGTCTGAAAGGGTTAGCTGTTTTTGTTTTAGCAGTCTTTCGATTTTGTAGGGTCCGCAGACACAAAGCTTCAAAATATATATATATACGAAGGAAGGACCCCTCCCGAAACTGTTGGGAAACAAATATATTTCTCCATGTTGAGAACGCTTCCGTTGTGCCATATGCCATACCTTCACCAAGACGAACGGGCCAATTGAATTAATACTACCAGTATATATATATGCAATGCTCCTTAGAACAACCGCTATTTTTACGCTGTGCATTTTTTGTCCAACTACGTTAGGCTTGAACTAGTTTTAAGACCTCATATTGTCGCAAAGATGAAATTTACAGTGTACATTAGTAAAGAGGCACGCTATATTCAGCTTCACCAACTGTAAACGTTCGGCGCAGGGCTACCCAGGATTTTTTTGAGGGGAGGGGAGTGCTGCAGAACGACTAATTTGTCAATTGGTGGTCGCTGTGAATACGTGTAAATATTTTAGTATACCTTGAAATGTTAATACGAAAACATCGTGCTGTAGGGGGTTCATATTCCCTTCCTCGCTCCTCTACTTACGGCCTCCTGGTTCTGCGTGCATTTGACACGGTATTTTTTTCATCCCACAGCTTTCTGAGCGCAGCTAACTTCCAATAAATCGACTCAGTTATTCATAATATTGTAGACGCCTGCTCAACGAAGAAAGGGTTGAGAGAAGAAATCAGAATTAGACATGCCCTGCCTAAGTAATTTTTGATCTCTCACAAGGACTTTTATGGAGCTCAAATTCAGTAGATTGGCGTGTCATACTTCAAGGGTTGACATCATGTGCTAGACATGAATGATGGGCAGGCACGAAGAAATCTGTATCAAAAAAGCACAGCTGAGAAGCCCGAGCGCAGAGCAGTTCCTGCGCGCGGCGCGCGGCTCTTTCAGTACTATTCGACTGCAGCGCCGCCACTGCGGGCAACGCGGAAGGCATCAGACGGCGACGCGTGGTCACGTGACTCAACGCTTCTAGCACACTCTAGTATGATTGAGGAAAATATTAAGAAGTGTAAGATAGAATGCATTTGGTTGAAGAAAATTCTTAGTCCAAGCCCCAAACACAAAATATATTTCTTGGGTCCGCCAGAACTCATCCAACCAGAACACATCAGTCTGGGTCGGCGTTCCCACCAGGACATATCACAGTGGTTCGGCATTATTACAGGGACACACCACACTGGTTCGACTTTCACACCACAACACATTCCACCAAGACACAACAGAGTGGGTCGTTGTTCCAGAACTCATCCAACCAAAACATACCACATCAGTGTAATCTTCCCACAAGAACACACCAGTCTGGGTCGGCGTTCCCACCAGGACACATCACAGTGGTTCGGCGTTATTACCAGGACACACCACACTGGTTCAACTTTCACACCAGAACACATTCCACCAAGACACACCAGAGTGGGTCGGTGTTCCCACCAGAATACAGCACACCAGGCTTGTGTATTCACCAATACACATCAGCGTGTTCTGGTGTATACACCAGATCAGACCAGAGCACACAAGACACACTTGGGTTTTTCAACTGGGGTGGATCTTATGTTGGCCGTAATGCGAGCGCCTCCCATACAGAGCACAACTTCAGCGCCTTCTTTAGAAGAGCAGAAATGACGAATGCGTCATCGCAGGTGCCTCTCGGACACGGCGAGCGACTACGTGGAGTTCTCCAACTTCCGCACAGTGGACCGCAAGATCCCGCGCCACTGCGGCAACCTGCGACCGACAAAAATTGAGTCCGACGCCGACTTCTTCCGCGTCTCGTTCAAGTCCAACGACAAGTTCGACGGCACCGGATTCGAGGCCTTCTACCAGTTCAGAAACAACCCCGGTGCGTATCTCTTACCTTTATTTTTATTGCTATAACAATTTTATAGGCACTCTATGCGGGTCTTTTGACTTCGCCGTCATGTTCCGTATAAATTCCCAATTGATAGCATTCCCCTGTGCATTTCATGTTCAACTCGTGGGTGAAAGTGCGAGAGGGGGGGGGGGGCGATAAACATGGCTGAAGCAGAGATAAGACGTGCTTATCCATCTCCGCCGCACGGAGAGATCACGTGACATCACCCAGCGTGCAAGACCTGCCAACGATGGCTGCTCTAACAAAGAGTAAATGACCCACCCGTCTCGAAAGAGCGCGAAGGTATGTGAAGGCGTGTGTCACTCGAGCAGCATCTGTGAGCTTTTGATTCTGAGGGCCGGGTCTCGATCACTAGAGCACGCCCTATCTCGGCAGCCATCACCAGACGGTTTATATATCCTTCTGCGAGCTGCGCTGTTAATGCAAAGAGACTGTGTGAAAACCACCATTTTCCCTGTAGAAGAAGAAGAACAAAACTTTATTAGCGAAAAAGACTTTGTTGCCACTAAAACAGTGGCAGCGCCACGTGGTCGGGCCCCTATTACAAGACACCGCTGGCTCTCGCCATCCTTTCAGCTTTCCTGACCAGGCTCCGCTGGTCCTCAAGGTCTGGACTGGACAGCATTGCCACCTACATCTCCCTGCTGTTGTTCTCTTCGTGTTCTTCGGTGTGTGCCGTACATTCCCACGTGCTGTGGTAGAGCGTCGGTGTGCTTCCATACCGCGGGCATATGTCTTTGTATGATGTTGGGTAGTACGTATGCAATCTGTGGATGTTAATGTATGTGTATGTTTGGAGTCGGCGTAACATCGATGGCCGAAAGGTTCTTGTGTGGTACTGGGTGATGTATCCGCGAATTTCTGTAGTATTGCAGGATCGCTTTGTAACTGGGATCGATGGGTGTCGGGTCCTCCACGGGGTCACCATCGGCAGCTCGGTAATTAGTGAAACCTCGAGCCACCCCATCTGCATAGAGGTTCCCCGTGACATCCTCGTGTCCCGGGGCCCAAGTGATTGTCTGGGTATAGAGTATGTCTAGCGGTCTGCTACTTTATGTCAGTATCCGGTGTCCCTTGGCGCCGATTTTCCCTTTCTTATAATTTCTACATGCAGCCTAGAATCTGTGGTGACAGTCAGCGCAGTGTTGCGCTCCATGACTTCCCTTATAGCTAAGGCAATGGCAATCTTATCTGCTTGTATGACAGTTGCTTGGGAAACCGAAGCACAGGCTATGATCTTGCCGCTTCTGTTTACCACAACTACTGCCATATTTTTTTGCATTGGCCCAGTATGGCGAAGCATCCGTGAATCTCGAAATATTCGGGAACCTTGTTGTTTTGTCGATGTATGCCGCTCGAGCTTTTCTCCACCCTGCATGTAATGTCGGATCCATGTTTTGTGGTATTGGCGATACCCCATACAAATCTCTGATCTGGCATGGTAGTAGTGCCTTGGTCCTTTAGTGTGTGTGCATACACCTTTCAAGGCCGACTCTATGAAGAAGAGCTCTGCCTGCTGGAGTTTGCGCCAATCGTGTCCTCTGCGCTCTAGTTTGGGGCTCAGACAGCTCATCAAAGGCGCTGTGGAGGCCGTGGGATAGAAGCTTTTCATTAGAAGTGTTACACGGTAACCTCAATGCTGTCTTATATGCCATCCTTATAATTTAATCAACCTCATCTTGTTCCTCCCTATTCAGGGCATGATAAGGGAGCGTGTACATTACTCTGCTGATTACCAGGCTTTTCACGAGTCTGAGGGTGTCATGCTCCCCCATCCCTCTCCGATTATGGGCCACATGGGCTATTATCCAATTAATCTGTTGCGTTGTTTTTCTTATTGCGTTTGAAGAGTGGAGACAGCTGTTGTTCGATCGTAGCCACATTCCCAGCACTCTATATGTTGACCGCTCTGGAATAACCGTCCCCTGAAGCCGGATCTCGAGTGCGAGTCCGGGATCTTCTCTTTGTTTCTTGTCTTTTGTGAGGCGAATCAGTTCCGACTTCTCCGGCGACCACTGTAATCCCCTTTCGTTTGTATATGGTTCTATTTATCGGCTGTCGATCGGAGATTTTCCTCCATTTCGCCCATGTTGCCCTTTGTTATCTTTATTGCTATATCATCCGCATATGGATAATGTTGAGTGTCGGGAATTTCTTGGAGCTTTTTAGCCAGTCCAATCATGGCTATGTTGAAGAGCGTTTGTGAAATGACTGATCCTTGTGGTTTGCTTCTGATCGGAGGATGAATGACGTTGGATTCATCGTATTCTACTTTGATGACAGCTGTTCTTTCGTTCAGGAAGCTTCGAACGTACTGATACGTCCTAATACCACAGTTAGTCTCGACTAAGCCGTCCAGTATCCCTTTGTGGCTTACGTTGTCAAAGGCTCCTTTTATGTCAATGGCCATGACAATGTGTTTTCCTGGTTTGGGGACGTTGGTTAAAACTCCCCCTTTTAAAAGCAGGAGAATATTCTGTTGAAAGATACGGCCTGAAGCCAAACATGGTGTCAGGCATGAGGTTATTTTCTTCAAGATTACGTTGTAGTGGAATGTTAACTATTCTTTCGAACGCATTTCCTAGACATGATGTGAGAGGTATGAGCGAAAATTTCCCAAAGCCAATTTCTTCCCTGGTTTTGGGATCATGATAATAACAGCGTGTTTCTATTGATGTGGTATCGTTTCTTTAACACAATGATCATTTATGAAGCTCGTAAGGGCTGTGATAGATTCATCGTTCATGTTTCTGATCATGGCATTTGGTATTTGATCCGCCCTGCCACTGTGTTCCGCTTTGTACAGGCGATTGCTTCTCGCACTTCTGCTTCCGTGAAGAGCTCATCCATTCTTGGGTGTGGGTGGCCATTGTAGTCAATTTGGTACAGAGGTGTTGAGACTTTGTCACCGAAGCATTTGGTATAGACTGCATGGAGAAGTTGGTCTTCAGTGCCTGGTACGAGTGTAACAATCTCTTCAAGTTTTTCTGGCTTTCGCATCGTGTTTTTAGATCATTGATCTAAGGATGCTCCACGCTTTCGCTCTTCCTAGTGTTCCCTGTAATTTACCACAGAAGCGTTCCCAGTGTGTTGTTGCAAGTTGATTAGCGTATTCTTCCGCCTCTTGTGTTATGTTTTTTATTTTAATTTTGAGCTTTCGGTTGCGTTTTTGCCGTTTCCATCACTTTGTCAACCTTCTTCGTGCATCCCACAAATGTAGTAGGCGAGGGTTGACTTCAGGTGTTTTCTCCGTCCTGGTGACACTTTTGGTGTGTTACGCCATCCTCATGTATGGAGTGGTACGGCATCCTCATGTGTTCCATCCAGAGCAGCCAGAGCGGCATCATCGGCGCGTTCATTTCCTATGATGCCACAGTGACTTAGAAGCCACTGAAACCTCACGTGGTGCCCTTTCATGTGTGTTGTGTGAATAAGATTACAAATTTCATATACGAGCTGTTTGTACGGCCCGCGACGCAGTGCTGTTTTCGCTGCCCTGATAGTGGTCATTCTTTTTCGGCGTTACAGATCCTTTCACAGTCCGACAAGTCTCCGCTGTGCAGAACAAGCAAAATGGTAAGTAACAGAGAACATCTGCCAATTGGTCGGGTTATATCATGTTCGAGTACTTGCACCTTATTTTAGTAACGCAGTCGGAGAGTTAATCACAGAGCTGGAAACTATTCTAATTTGACATTACACTACTGCTTGACAGATGTTTTGTTTTTATGCTTATCCTGAGCATCAGGTCAAGAGTGATTCCACGTAAGATCGATGGCTGGTCAACCTCCTATTTTTTTTTTAAACTTTATACATTGTTGCCGGGTCAGTGGAAAGAAGAGATCCGAACTAGTCTCGCTGTAAATTGTTTAGAGGCACAGTAAATCAATAATGATGGAGAGTTGGAGTGCCATCCTTACGTGTTCTGCTGCTTTTTTTCAAATTTGGCGATGAAAACACAAATGTTTTTAAACCTACCAGTCTCAAACTCATTTGACTACATATAGGCTTACTGGCGCTTACGTTCATTACATTTCGTTTGCCAACGTAGTGTGCATTTGTTTGAAAAATTCTCAAATTTGATCTAAAAACGTTTTTTTGCCAAGTTTTCAGGTTTTCATTTCACAAAGCACCTATGGCAGAGCGGTGAAAATTCCGCAATTTCTTCAACATGCCTATTTACAAAACTGCAAAAGCTTTTACTAATAGCACTTCTTAATAAGAAGATATATTCGGGCTAACTTCAAGAAGAGAGCATGCAAGGGAAACTTGTGATGATTAAAAACCCTTTTTATATTTTATATTTTCCCCACTTATTCTACTGTACATCGGCTTTCACAATCAATAAAAACATGTTGCATTAAATGGTTTAGCTTGCAGTAACGGCCCGTCAAAAATTACCTTGCGCAAGGACTGGTGAAGTCTATTTGCTATGGTGTTGAGACTCTTATATATTTCTTTTTTCAATATAGTAGACGCCGATTATGTTATGTGATTGAGTTACAGTGGCTATCGTTTGAGAAAAGTCACTGTCAAAACGAAGAGAATGTCCAGTCGTGGCCAATATGAGTTGCATGCATCACGCTGGCTGAGCTCAAAATGGCGCCCACGCTGCAAATCAGCACCTACGTAGAAAAAAAAGGTAACTTAAATTCTCCCTTAGCAGTTCTTTCTGAACAAATTTAACGTTTGTTGGTGTCATTGTTCAGGCTTGGGGTCACTTTACCCACAGCCAGCGTGCGGCAACTCATGTGTATACATTTTTTATCAAAAAATAACGTCAGAGGAAACGTAAACGTTAAAAAAATTGTTTCACACTTTTCACCAATGTTTTAATCAGAAAAGCAATAAGATTTGAGGAAAAGCGCTCTCTAATTATCAATAATTAGGTATCTAGATGAACAGTGAGGTGCACATCGCGAATAGCGTAATGCAATCAGTCCCTTTATCTTTGTCGGTCGATGTTCGTCTTCCAGCCCTTTTTGTTGCGTTTTTTTTGCGTTTTCTTTATTTCAGTAAGTGGCTGAGCCTGACCAGATTATGCACTGTTTACAAACCAGATTATCAAATAGAAGCAAAGATGCAGTAATTTTTATCGTATTAAGAGGTGCAGACCTTAAGTATAATGAGCGGCATGTAGCAGGAACCCCTGACGCTGTTTGTGTTTATAATGCAAACACTCCCTGACAAGGTTACCGCTCTCATCGCTGGTTACCGCTCTCAACGCAGTAGCCCCACTGTACACGCAACTCTGCTTCGGAAAGGGCGCTTTCCTCATCGTATCGACCCTTTTGCAAACTAGATTGAATGGGTGTCTATTGCAAACACTTCTTTTAAGGGAGTACTGGTTGATTCCGACAGTCCGTTTTGTCTGTTCTACTTCTTCTGGCTCGTGGTAGGAAGAACTGGAATTTCGCATTTATTCAATGCCCACACTTTGCTGAAGTTTTCGTAAAATATAAAATGAAGTGTTATTTTTGAAGGCAGCAGTCGCATTGCACTTCTACTTCAATATCATTTGCTTGGCAGAGTTGTAGTCAGATTTTTTTTTATTTAGTGCACACACGCGCCTAAATTGCCTGTTTATTAGTATGCTAACGGGACCGATGGATCCCCTGTTCGTGTCAGTAGTCTGTTGTAGCAGTTACACAAGAATGAACCTTAAAAACAATAACAAGGTTTCACCGTATTGCGTACAAGCATCATACAATTTACCGCAAATACGGAGCTTTAGTACATGTTAATTTTGGTGCTCAATGAGTCTTCAAAGCACTGTCGAACGACAATGCAAAGAAGGCGGTTGCACGACAACATGCGGCATACTTCGTTTCTTTTCGTTTTGTTTTTTTTTGCAGGTTGATTAGCGCGTGCGCGAGTCACACACGAGAAAATTTATTGCATCAATCAGTTTGTTGATTCAGATGCTTCATCACGTCATTGTATTTCTCTTAAACCCTTTATATGCGCGTGCATATATAATTATGATCCGCGTTACGAATTTCTCTATGTTCTCTCTCTTTTCAGTGCACAGATCTTCGCCCACAACCGCCCTGCTGTCTCTGGTTCTGCTGTGGCTCCTGGTAGCCGATCACTGAGGCCATCAAGGCGGGCCTCTCTCTTTCCGCTTTACTCAAAAAGCCGCTCACTCGTCGAGTTCAAGTCATACCCTCATCTCTCTACGTTCTCGATGTGTTCTCACGGTCACCGAAAAAGTGTAAACGAAGCAACAAAAAAAAACAAAGAAAGCACAAAGGCATCGACATACTTCACAACTCGCGCCTCACCGCACCTCCGTTGGTGCTCAGAGCTCGACTGTCTTCGTACGCAGAAGAGGACGAAGATTGTGCTGTGTGTGTTTGTGTGTGAGTGTATGTGTGTGTGTTCGACGTACCCGCTGTGGAAAACGACGCTACAATTCAACGCGCACAGACTGTCGGTCATGAACTTCACGCCGATTTCACTCTACCCTCTCGACGTCTCCCTCACCTCGCCTCCA
This sequence comes from Rhipicephalus annulatus, assembly GCA_013436015.1. Lineage (NCBI taxonomy): Eukaryota > Metazoa > Arthropoda > Arachnida > Ixodida > Ixodidae > Rhipicephalus > Rhipicephalus annulatus. The sequence continues at coordinate 311,081 of WOVY01001534.1, forward strand.
CGTGAACTTCAAATTCTTCTTTTCCTCCTATCAGTGCTTCTCCACTTATTATTCGTGTGCGGCCGGCACGAAGGGCCTCTTGAAGCTCGACGTCGTTTATTTATTTTTTTTTGTTGTTATGTGAGCGCTCGTTTATGTGCGCGTGTGTACCGTGCTCGTGTGTGCGTGTGCAGCAGATCATTGGACCGCACTCCTTCCTCACGAAAAAAAACAAAGAACTGGCATTGAAGAACCTCGATGAAGACGTTCGCAGCACGTCTTCATGGTGTCCGGAGAGGACTCAATGGTGTAGGAAAGTCGTGAGAAATGAAACTGAACAATACGAATGATGGTGCGTCATCCCGTGTACTATCTCTATCTCTCTATCTCTATCTCGAAGAGCGAAATGACAGCAGCGTTATATAGGCGCGGTCACCGCGACGTATTACACTGTTCCCGAAACGAAAACAGTGACCCCTTTCCATGGCATGTCACTCACCCGACATCCCGTTCGAGCTTGCGTTATTGTTTTCCTTCTCGCTTTTGTTGTTTCATTTTGTTACTTAGAATCTCCCCGACACTCGAAATGAAGAAGAAATGGGCTTGGACGGGGTATGTTGCGAGAAGCTGGGATAACTGCTGTTTGTTAAAGAACTGGATTGTAAATGGAGGAAAGCGCGCCAGAAGAAGGCCGAAAGTTTGGTGGGTAGGTGGTATTTAAAAGCTTGCGCGAGTGAAGTGGCCGTACGATGCACAGGACCGGATTGAACAGCTTTTTTTATGGTTCCACTACGCAGACGTCATCCCCTAGTGGGAAAGTTTTGAAACGTTGCTGTAGAGTCTCCAGACACCTTCAGGTCTGTGAGGCTGTTGTTTTAGCGATACTGCTTGTTCCGAATTACCCGCTAAGCTTTGCCTCCCAACAATGGCAGCAGAGAGCAGCACAGAAAAGTGAAAAAGGTGGGTTGGAGAAACGAGGTAGTGGACACTGCCCTGCGTCGGGTCAGGCTGACGATAATGACGCTGATAGTGGAGATGATGATTAAGCACGACGTGATAAGAGGCCGTTCTTCAAAATATGAACGAGGTTGTCTTCGAAAGGGGCCGCTTGCCCTTGCCCAGTCCACAATGAAAATCGAGCGAAGGGTGGCATGTTTCCGAGTGCGTTTAGCTGGTGTTGATGAAGATTTCGGTCTGCTTCCCGTTCGTGTCTGGCTACAGAATCTCATAAAGTCGTTCACGTGCTTGACACTAAAACAATGTGTTCATATAAATGTGTTGCGCACGCGGTAGTAGTTGAAATACTTTCTTTTCGTATGAGAACTATCTCCATCTGTGAGCAGGCCGAGGCGGCAAAGAAAATTGGTGCTGGTTTCCCAGTGAGAAAAAAAATGGACTGAGATTGGACCTGAGACCAAGGCCCATTAACTGGTCGTTGTGTGATATTGACTAACACTGGTGAATGGCAACGCGAGGATGAGTCTGTCTATATGCTCGTAGCACAGGAATTCCATATAAACTGATCGTTTAGTGTTCTTGTTCTAAAAGAAGTTGGCGCTCTCTTTGTTGCTAATCTCGTGTTTAAACATGTGATTGCGATAGCACTTATATAAGCACTCTAGGCGCTATTTCACCGTGGCTGTTGGCGTGAGGTCCTGTTAAAGTCCAAAAGCTACAACATGAAACCGATCACCGTACACTCTATATGCGAGCTTTTGTTTATTTTTTCCTACGATTCCACTCTTACGCTACGCTCCTTGTAGTTCAGACAACTAAGATCACGCGCATGTCAGCATGGCAGCGTTTTCTCAAAAAGAATCTATCGGGCGTGCAGTTTTGAAAAAGAAATGTGAGCGTATATCAACTTTACTGTTATAAGTTGTCGAATTTGCAGCAGTAAGTTAGTCACAATGTCGTTACCCTGACATGCTCTAAATCACGACTTCGCTCCCCTCTGTGGCTATATACCGCACTTGGATAGCGGTGATATGAAAAGCAAACAAATGCCGCGTATTAAAAAATTGACTTGCAGTTTCCCCGCTACGCGGTGCACAAGTGGTGGGACCATGACTTCTGCAGTGAAAAATGCATAGTAATGTTTTTGTTGTTTTTGGCGACACTATAAGGCACAACGCCTGCACTTATTTTTAGTGTGCACTTGGATATTCGGGAACAATACTGCCTCACGTCACGCTCGCCAGTGTCCTTACTTGGTTGCTGTAGTCAAACGACCGCGCCGAAAAGGTGTTGATCATCACCAGTTCGAATTGTATGCAGTAAGCTCATTGCTATTATTTAACGCTTTCTTTTTGTGGCGACCACTCTCAGCTTTGCTTGCTAGCTTATTGCTGCCCCCTGGTGAGTATTCGGGAAAGTTGGAGCACAAAAATAAACATACACCTAGTTGAGAAACACCAGATAAGTGCGCCTTTTTTTTGCTTTAATTTTCCCAATTTTCATATTCTCGCCAGAAATCAGGTTTGGTTGAACGATCTTTCGAAATGGTTTTCATTTCATATAGAACATTCACCATCTTTCAGTTAGGCGCAGAACTAATATTCCACTGTTCTCGTTCTGCGGTTTGTGCTCAACACTCTCCTTGTTTTGTTTAAAGAGATGGTTCTTTGTTTTTTTTTCTTTTTTTTCTAATACGAGTTATACTGACATTTCTCAGCCTTGCTTTACAACTGAGTATATCCCCCCCTCTTTACATATTTTTCCACTTCCCTTTTTCTTCACACAATTTTTATCAGAATCCGGCTTGTGAATTCACACGCTAAAGAAAAGACAAAACAGTCCGCTCACTTTTTCTTCTTTTCTTTTTTTGGCTAGCGCTGACTGCCAACCTATAAGACCCTAATTGAAGAAACAAGTGAACTCTCTTCGAGATTCTCTTTCGAGAGACTCGTTGACCCGAAATAGAGTCGGTCTATATTTAAAAAGACTTGTATACGCCGCAAGTCAGGGCTCGCCAATCAGCGACGCACATATTGTCGTTTTTCTTTTAAGTGCAATGCAATTCCTTCTAGACAAGGAGCAGCCATATTCTTGTATACCAAAGGCTCGTTCACATCTGCGACAAGCACTGCTCGCGCGACCAAGTTTGTCGCAATGCGACGACTGATTGCACATGCTCACAAATTGCTTTTTTTTTCTTTGCCTCTAAGTGACTGTTTTGCCTCAGTCGCTCGCTGCTCTTTTTTTTCCAGACGAGCGACTGCAGCCGCAAAACGCTCAACCAATGGCATGCGCAACAACACGAAGTCAACTTATTTTGCAGAGAAACGACAATGTGAACCACAAGCGAGCAGGCGTTAATTCTTTGCGGCGGCGACGGGTACAAGATGGGTATAGATTCCGTATGCTTGTAAACAGTGGTAGGCGCCGTCGACATAATGAGGCGCTTGTAGCGACGTCGCGGCCCGCATAGCTCCGCCCAGCTAAATGACGTCCGTAGAAGCTCGCCACCGCACTCTGTGATCACGTGACAACTATCACAACAGCTGCCTCCGAGATCAGCGCGTTCGGGAGACTCCCGAATGAACAAGCGAGGGGGCTCCGAAATGCGCCTGGGATTTCGGGAGCAGGGGAGCTCCCCGACGTTGTGTGCCTCCGAGATATACGACGCGCGAGAGACTCCGCGACGCGCTGTGCTCGAAGGCAGCTTCGCAGCTGCTGTGCGACTCGTCACATGATCACAGAGGGCAATGGCGAGCTTCGGCCTTGGCGGAGCCCGCGCGCTTAGAGGTCGCTACAAGCTCGTCAGTATGTCGATGGCACCTACCACTGTTTACAAACATGCAATAGGTCTACAAATCGCACGTGGGTGTCAACACCGGTCGCCTTAAGTCTTTAGTCGCTAGTCGCAAATGACAGTGCGACCCATGGTGGTCGCAGCTGTGAATGAGCCTTAGCAGTGTCATTTTACTGCTGCTATGTGTCCGTGTAGATGAGCACGATGACGTGCACCAGCCGCTCGACTTTCATGTGGCATTCGATCTTTGAAACGTCTGTGTATATACTTCTCTCTTGGATCGCGCGCACAAGCGGAAGCGATACCCGTGTGTCATGTTGCTCGCGTTGTCTCATTTATCGGGTTGCACTCTGTAAATCCATTGCGCATTCTGATTTTGTCAGAACGCTGCTCTTCAAGAAAGCTGATGTGCCCGGTAAGAGCATGATCAATACAATAATGTAAGCACAAAAAGTTGTTAAGAGTGCAATGCTGTTTTTATTTTGTCTGATTCCATCGATGAACAATAAAAAGATTTAAGACCTTGGGGCGTTGGATTATTGTTCTAGGGTTCATCGACTTGGTCTCCAAGGGATCGACGTAAATCGTCGGACAATGACCATCAGAAGCGTGTTCATATTAGGTAATTTCCTGTTGGTTAAAGTTTAATCTCATTTATCGAAATTGTTTTTGGTTTTTTTTAAAGGTATGAATATGGGCTTCAAGTTTTTTGCTGTTGTGCTTTTGAAACTTGGACAAACTTTAAATAGAAGTCATTTTGGACCAATTTTAACCAAGAAAGGTAAACTTTTAGCCTTTAAAAAACTCTATTCTTCAACTTTCTCAACTCCAATTCATTTTAATTAAAATTCATGTTGTTGCCCTTTTTAACTGAAAGATGAACATTTGAGGGTAATCGTTCTTGCTTTTTGACAATATTGATTCACTTTATTTGTAAACCAAAGTGTTTACTTCCAAAACCTTCGATTTCTAGATTCTTGCAACTAAAATTCATATTATTTTGGTCCCACAATAAACAAAAAAGGTAAGCTTTTAGAAGTCACCACTTTTTTTTTATTTTGATAATTTCACCGACCTTCACTAAAGTTTTTTTATAGGCCCATTTAAAACCATAAGCAGTAAACTTCTATACTTTACATATCTTTTATTTTAGAATTTTCGGAACTTTGATCTATTTATTTGATCCTTTGATGGTCAATCTCTTTGGCAAAATGTGTCCCAAAAGTGTGTATTTTTTATTCGGGAATTAGGCTATTGAGATTTATTCAGTTTAGAAAAAACTCCAAATATTTTGTGGCTAACAATAAAGTTCAAATATTTTTTTGTTGTTACATGCACGTGGTTTTTGCATGACTGACAGAAGGTCTTTTTAAAGCAACCTATACGACATTTAAATAGTTACGCGATGCAGTAAATGTCTGTGTGGTTCGTTGAAATGCGAAAATGAGTGCATGAAGGGGCGTCAAGCGAGAAAACGAAAATCGCGATATCCTCATCGTCATGGCGATTACGCAAGAGGTTGGCATCTTGCGTAATCGCCTTGAAGAGGGGGGGGGGTGTTTAATTTTAACGCCTGTTCCGAATCACATATGACTGGTTGTGTTACCCGCAAGTAGATGACGCGAAAAGCGGCTAGGGTTGTTCACGATCCCACTTGAAAGTGGTGCAAGCCGACGCCGCAGGACGCTGGCCATGCGCTCACGTGTTCCCTTTCATGAATACTGACAATGTGCAAGTACGCCTTTGACTCTCTTTTGGCTTTTCGAGATGGCATAGATGTACGTTTTTGACCCTCAAAAAACTAAAATTCTATTTCTGTTCATTCTTACTCAAAAAGGTTCTGAGAACTTTCTGAGATCTGTTTCTCGATTTCAGCAGCAACTTTATTTCAATTGAAATCTAAATCACTTAGGGCCTATTAATAACCATAGAGTAAGCCTATAGACTTTGGAAATCGTTCCTATTTCGGCCCAGCTTATTTTGAATTCATTATGCACACATTTGAATCCCAAAATACACGCCTATATAGAGCCTGTGCAAATCTTCAATAGTTTGTTTTACTTTTGAAAATTTGAGTCTATTTATTTACAATTCACTTTGGGACAGTTTTTAACCAAAAGGTAAACTATTGTATTTCTATTTTTTCTATTTTTGAAGTTTCGAAAAATGTTTTTGTCACATTGACATAAAATTATGTCTGGGCGCATTTTCTATCAAAAAGATAAGCGTATGAAATTCACAAATCTTCGAATCTTCTATTCATCAATGTTTGGTCGCACTTGGATAAAATTATTTCTGTGTAAATTTTTGAGCGAAATGGTAAGCCTCGAAAAATTTTGGAATTTCCAATTTCCCAGTGTTTTGTCGAATTCAAATTAACTTCGTTCTGGGTGCACTATTAACTGAACTGTTTTGGTTTATAGGGTTACCTATGTGATAAACAATGCTTCCAAAACTTTTTTCATTGACATTCAACCATATTTTGAGAAATACGAAAAAATGTCAATGTCAATGAGGCCACCAAAGTTCAGTACCATACATAGTGATACGTGCACCGATGCATGAAGCACCGCAGTGTTGGTGTCGCTTCAGATATGTACAGACGAATTTGTAAGCACAGTTGCATGTGCAAATTCAATGGCCGAGTGGTTAGAGTGTTCACCTCTAAACTAAGAGGGCAGTGGTTCGAATCGCTATGCCGGCATGCCATCTACCCCCCCCCCCCTCCGAAAAAAAATTGTAACACATTTTTTTCTTCTTTTCTTTCTGGTGTTTCGTCCAATATTTCAAAGTATATATGTAAACTTGGTTACACGTACAATCACCACCGCGGTAGCAAATATGGCTGGGCACTTGCATCGAATGCGAGAGGTACCAGGTTCAATACCCAGGGTGCCGACAGTCTTAATGCGTCTTAATCCGGTGATTACAAGCGCGATTCAGGATGCGAAGAGAGGAGCACCTAAGGGCAGCTCCCAAACAGCTGCAGGGATCACTTGGCGTTGCCCTATGTGATTAACCAGGAGGAACTTCTTTTTCGTGAAAAAAAAGTTTAAAAAATAATAAACTACGTTTCTTCTCAGCGAGGACGTTAGCGTGCTTTTAACCAGGGACCTGTCGGTTACGAGACGAACACGTTACCGTCTCGGCTGACACATCGTCACAAGATGTGGTCCTACAAAAAACAAACATCATTGGAAGTCTTGAAGTTTACGAAGTTTTTTACATCATTAAACGTCACATCTTTAAACAATGAACCGTTTCAGCGTCTTTCCTACCAACAGGTCCTCCTGATGCACTTGCTTCTCCGCAATTGATGTCGAAAAGTGATCGAAAAGGTTTAGGTGCTTATCCCCCATGATGAGACTCAAACTTTGTCTGATGTCAAACCTCGCAGTGATGGACAATTTTTGTGGTATTCCCCGCTAAACATTCTCCTTGAGCGTTAGCATACCCGCAACAGGCGTCGTAAGCAGCCCAAAACGTTGATGCTCTTATCACCCCTGATAAGGCTCAACATTTGTATCACGTCAAACCTTGCCGTGAAGGGCGTACTGTACGTTTGTTTCGACCTAAAGTGTCCCCCGAGGCGTTGGCTTCACTGCGATGCATGGTCTAAACGTGTGAAAAAAGTTGAGGCCCTTATCACCCCTGATAAGGCTCAAACTTTTTCTTACGTCACACCTTGCCTCGTAGCGCCCACTGTACGTTTGTTCCGAGCTAAAATGTCCCCTGAGACGCTGACTTTCCCGAAATGCATGGTCGAAACTAGCGAAAAAAGTTTAGGCTCTTATCACCCCTGATAAGGCCCAATTTTTGTCTGACGTCACGCCTTGCCGTGAAGGGCGTACTATACGTTTGTTCCGAGCTAAAGCATCTCCTGAGGCATCGGCTTCCCCGCAACGCATGGTCGAAACTAGTGAAAAAAGTTGAGGCGCTTATCGCCCATGATAAGGTTCAACTTTTGTCTGACGTCACACCTCGCAGCGCCAAGCGTTCGGTGTTCCGATCTAAGGATTCCCCTGACGGGTTGGCTTCAGCACATTAAACGTCGAAAACTGGCTGAAAAAGTTGAGGCCCTTATCACCCATGATAAGGTGAACTTTTGTCTGACGTCACACCTAGCAGCGCCTAGCATTCGTGCGGTCTTCCGAGCTAAAGTGTCTCCTGAGGCGTTGACTTCCCCGCAATGCATGGCCAAAACTAGCGAAAAAAGTTGAGGCCCTTATCACCCCTGATAAAGCTCAACTTTTTTCTGATTTCACACCTTGCTTTGTAGTGCTTACTGTACGTTTCTTCAGAGCTAAAGTGCCCTCTAAAGAGATGGCTTTCCCGCAATGCATGGTCGAAACCAGCGAAAAAAGTTGAGGCTCTTATCACCACTGATATGGCTCAACTTTTGTCTGACGTCACCACTTGTCTTGTAGGGCGTACTGTACGTTTTTCCGAGCTAAAGTGTCCCCTGAGAAGTTGGCCTCCTTGCAATCCATGGTCGAAACCAGCGAAAGAAGTTGAGGCCTTATCACCTCTGATACGGCTCAAATTTTGTCTGACTTCACGCCTTCTCACGTCGGTGCCCTTCACGGCAAAGTGTGACGTCAGACAAAAGTTGGGCTTTATCAGGTGGGATGAGGGCATAAACGTTTTTTGCTAGTTTTGACAATGCATTGCGGGGAAGCAAACTCCTCAGGGACACTTTAGCTCGGAACAAACGTACAGTACGCCCTTCTCAGCAAGGTGTGACGTCAGGCAAAAGGTTAGCCTTATCAGGGGTGATGAGGGCCTCAACTTTTTTCGCTGGTTTCGACCACGCATTGCGGAGCAGCCAACTTCTCATGGGACGCTTTAGCTCAGCACAAAGGTACAGTATGCCCCCCACCCCCCCTCCGTGACAAGTTGTGACGTCAGACAAAAGTTGAGCCTAATCAGAGGTGATAAGAGCCTCAACATTTTTTGCTAGTTTTGACTATGCATTTGGGGGAAACCAACTTCGCAGGAGACACTTTAGCTCGGCACAAACGTACAGTACGCCCTACAGGCCAAGGTGTGATGTCAGACAAAAATTGAGCCTTATCAGGGCTGATAAAGGCCACAACTTTTTTGGGAGGTTTCGACTCCTTTTGCGCGAAAGCCAGCGCTCCAGCGGAATATTTAACGCTAGAAAACGCCCAGATGGTCTGTCGCTGCAGAGTGTGACGTCAGACAAAAGTTTAGTCTTATCAGGGGTGATAAGCACCTCAACATTTTTTAGTGGTTTTCGACGCTCATTGCGGCGACGGGGAATTTTTAGACTGCTTGACAGCTGTTGAAGTGAAGGAAACATATCAGACTCAGATGATCACTTAACTCAGTAAACTTTTATTGTAGTAGTAGTCATAATAGTAGTAGTTGTAGTAGTAGTAGCAGTAGTAGTAGTAGTAGTAGTAGTAGTAGTAGTAGTAGTAGTAGTAGTAGTAGTAGTAGTAGTAGTAGTAGTAGTAGTGGCTCTCTCCACTTGGCTCTATGTGTGCTTGCTCGCTAGCCAGACCTCCCACTGCCTCTCAAATGGGTTTCTCCCTAAAAAGAGTGAATTAATTTTTGGTGGCCTGGAAGTACACGTCCACGTTATGTGTGTGAGAGATAGCCGCTGTCCACGAAAACTGCCCAGCTTCGTTCGCCAAACCGGAAACACCTGAAAAGGAGGTGTGGAGACATTTGCTTGATAACATGAACTGCACTCATTAACGCATACATTAGTTACGGTTAACGCACTTAAGGATTATGGCGTAGTTAGAGTCGTGTATTATGTTTTATGCTCATTCAAACTGAACGTGACACTTGGCACATGCATTGGTTACGCTAACCACATTCACGCAAGCACTGCTCTTTTGCTGTGTACTTGAGCTGTTTACACCATAAGCAACCAGAACACCTTAGTGTTAGTTTCAAATATGCTATATATGAACCTAATTGAGCGTATCAGGTAACGTTTTAAAGAGAAGGTTTCTTATGCCTACAATAGGTGAGAAAATTGTGTCTGTTCGGCCGACCTTAACTCACATAAGACAAATCGCTGTAAAGCAATCAACAAAAACGAAATAAACATCCTTGTCCACGTTGGGCTTCGAACCAAAGACCTATCACTCCGCAGTCAAGCGCGTTACCCACTTGGCCAATCACCAACGCTTGTCGAGAGCGATTGCATCTGAACCCGATAAATTTGTTGTTTACTGCGGATACAAAAAAAATAAAATGAAAAGACAACACTATTACGACGGCTTTGTTGGAATGTTCGACAAGGGTTTGATGAAAGCCCTCTTCATGAGAAAGTGTAAAGATCTGCGTGTATACCTCGAATCTTCCTTTCTGTGGCCAAAGTCTAGCTTCTGCTATTTCAGGGGCAACAGCTCCCCTCAAAATCCAGTTTGAATCACCCGCTTAACTTAAGCTTGATCACGTGACTTTTTTTCAAACCACTCTTCAAATCACTGTCTTTACACAGCCTTCACCTTGCAGTTTCTGCCGCATAACGATAAGATAAAAAAAGACACGGCCAAATGCAAGTGCTATCATGGCACCTGCATACATCTTTTTTTTTCTGGTGTGTGCGCTAAATTTTGGAATACAATATCAACATGCGTGAAACTACGTGATAAGCTTGCCCACCTAACCTGGTAGAATGTCGCCTTACATAGCATCATCACGGGTCCCTCGTATCAGTGTGCTTATTGAAGACTCCTCCCAAAGGCCCAGATACATCGACTGCTTGAACACCCACCATGCTTAAGTTCTGTCACGTAACCCTAAATTAACCTCGCCTTGTGCCCCTTCGCCTCCACCATTGTGACGTTTTTTTTTTTTAACACGTTAAACCGACAGCACTAAGTTCCATAACCCGCTTGGCGTATCCGATGCAGGCCGAATATCAACTTGACGTGCAGACTCGTGTACAGTCGCATTGTTTGCGCGATTGACTTCGGCAATTAGCAGTTTTACGCGAGTTGCTACTCCTAGTTTCAGTACAGAAATAACTTCGTCGAACGTAAAAGTACTCCATCATTGCACTCTTTTTTTTTTTGCCTTACTAAGTATCATAGGAAGAGCTTGGCTGAAGGGGGTTTACTTGTCTTAGCTTGCAAAGGTAGGCACCCGAATATTGCTCCTAACGAAATAATCGTCAATGCGCTCGAACTAGCCGAAGCCAGTGAGCACTAAAATAGCGGCAGAAAAGACATTCGTTCATAGAAAATGTTTATTGAAGTATAAGCGTTGTCCGGGCAATCGCGTTACTCTTCTTGGAAATCGTGGAAAGCCCCTTTGTGGTGGAAGACGACTGCCCATCCGCCCGAGGAGCACCGGACGACCGCAAAGAACCACGGTCGGCAGCAGGAGAAGCACTGACGGTGGGAAGCCAGCTGCACAACCACGAATACTGGAGGCGGCGTCTGTAAATGACCACGTAGACCTGCGGTGATTAGGAGTTTGTCAAAACATGCTAGATAGGCACAAAATGATCCGTACAGCAACCGAACCAGAAGGTGAACAGGTGTACGCAAACATCAAATCAACCAACTCGCCCAAATGGAAGTTGTAGAACCTGAACACGACATATACGTAACTGGCCGTGAACACATTACGCAAGGTGCCCCTTTCAATCGCCTACGCACGTATCAGTTTTGGAAAGAATTCACTTACGCTAAAGTACTGCGGCCGCTCCGGAAAACCAGGGGCGAGTAGGCTTCACGCAGGAGGGTACCCTAGGCGCGGCCGGGTCAGCAGGTAGGCGAGGTGATGAGGCAGCTTGTCCACCAAGCCCTCCGGGGACCACGACGTCCTGTCGAAGGCCCTCGGCAACGATGTCCGTGGTCTCTGACGACGACGAATGCAGGAGCCACATGGGTCGCGTATCTGCAGTGAAGAATAAAAGCTATCAGAATGCGTAAGCGAATATGTGATGTACTCACCCGATAACCTACGCGGCGCGTAAAACGGTGAAGAAATGGAGACCCGGGAATGAAATGTGACGAGAATCGCAGCGAAGGACGCTCATGAAAATTGCGAATCCACTGCCACGACGCTGGCTTGGCGAATTGGTGCGCTCCCTTATGACAGTCCAAACATTTCGTCAGGTAAGTGGCACAATGCGTGTGTGAGCAATGCGGGTCAATATGAAGGTAACGAGGCTCACAAACTTGTCGCAGGGTCCATTGGCGGCAAGCCTACAGAAGGAAAGAAAAAAAAAGCCAATTAAGCAGAAAAATAGCAACAGCTGGCATAGTGCACTTACCTCTGAATGCAGCGGTCGGTTTCGCGGAACGTCAAGGGCGCGGCGGGGACTACGTTGACGACACGCGAAAAAAAGCGTAGCAACGCGGTAAAGGCCCGAAACTGGAAGGAAAAAGAAGGTTAGCATGTTCATCCATACGACCACACACACACCATTCCGAATGCCGAATTGCGCCGGGCAAGCACTTATCGCTCAAGAGCACATCAGGCGCGCGGGCATTCCTTGACACGATAACGTGCACCGTTTGCAGCGGCATTCGAAACGGGCCCTGTTCGTGACGCAAACGCAGAAGGGGCAACCCTAGACAAGCTATGCCTTCCTAGTGTTAGCTCGGCCTGAAACTAATGTGCGCAGACACTCCCTCGCGCTTCCGTCACTGACAGGACCCGACACGACTGTTCAGGAAACCGAAAACTCAACTAAGCGTTGCAATGCTGCACGCAATTTCGTTAACTGCGGAGTGCCAAACTAGGCGCCTGGTTTCCTGAACCACAATCACACTCGCTAGCAGTGAATGGCCTTACTTTGACGCAGTCCGTTGTTCCTAGCTGGGACGCCGGTGGCGTGGTGCAGGTAACTTCCAGGTGTCCCCGACGAATGGCCATAGGTCCCAGGGCACACGCATGCCAAGCGTACGGTTCGCCGTGAAGTGTCGGTCCATATCCAGCGCGGTTATCTCCGGCATGTAGTGAAGGGTGGCGGTGACGACAAATGACTGCCCAGGGTTGCCCTGTATCGCGTTTATAAAGACCAAGCTAGCCATCACGCGCACGCGCACTTGGCCGGCGCCAACCGTTCGTGGAATTTTCCAGAGCTTCCTCCTCGATGACGACAGGAGGCGCTCACGCGTGTATTGGAACCGTGACGCAGCGCTTCTGATCTTTCTTATCGTCAGAATGGCTTCGTGAAAGCGTCGTCTTGGCGGGCGGGCAAACGTCTCGCGCCTAAACAAAGCCACGTGGACTTCCATAGTGCGCAGGCATGTTTGCAGGAATGAAAAAAAAAATGCTGTCTTAAGATCTGTCGTTGATGCGCCTAAATTAAAAGTTGATTTTTTGATTTAACGTCACATAATCGTCATATGATTATGAGACACGCCCAAATTAAAAGTAAACTGTGCAGTATGTTCGAAGCGATTACTTTAAACAAAATTCGTGTGATGTTGTTCTATTGTTATTGTTTATGCTATGATCGAACACAGTTAAACGCTCCGCAGCAGGACACACAAGACTCAGGAGGGCTCAAAATCTGGACCAAAGCACATTGTCCGAGTACGGGATAATAACATCCAACATTTATCGTCCCAAAAGCGTGATATGACTATAGGATAGACACCGTGCTGGAGGCCTCCGAAAATGTCGACCATAAAATGTTTGACATGCACTGATATCGCACACTACGTGGCCTCCACCATTCCGCTTTCATTGAAACACGATCTCCGCGGCCGGGATCGAATCAACGACATTCGGGTCATCATGTCACTGTACAGGGCCCTGGTACAACCTTCGAGATCTCCGTCATCAAAGAAGGCGTTGCAAGAGCTGCTGGGCGATTCAAACAGAAAGTCGGGCACACCGGCTTGCTTTCAGGAGCAACGCGCACTGCGTGCGCAGTTTTTTTTAAGCACAGAAAACAAGGACCAAGTGAGAAGCAGCAAAGACAGGCTGTAACTTCCAACAAATTTATTTTCAAAGCGTCACATCCATACAGGTTTCCCTTAGCTATTACTAGCCAGAATTTTAAAACGACGTACAAGTGCGCTCTATGACGAACCTTTCCATTTCAAGTTGGCAGCGATGGTCAACGAGTCGCGAACTACGATCCATGGGCTTCTATTGAAGTTGCGCCACCAGTTTACAAATGAATCGGCCCTGCTGTAATAAGCAGAAAGACACCAATACTTAAGCAGATATAGGCTATTTTATGGATGGGTTTTAGTGCCGCTGTAATGAGCTGTTGACTTCTGTGTTTCGTATCTTCAACAACTAAAACAGTATAGTACGGTATACGCATATGAATGAAAATGATTGGGTTGGTGCATACGACGTTTCGTAACCTTGTTGATTCCCGTCGCGATCTATAAAAATAAAAAAAAACATTGGCTTAGCAAGCTCACATGGTGGGCCGCTGATGTCTTATAGTCCATCCCCAAGATTCAATGCAGTATGTAATGTGAGAGTGGATGAATGCGAAGTATAATGTTCGTAAAATGTACCTATCGAAGTAGTTACGGGCCTGCAGTAAAGTATAACATCCGGACGCCAACCTAGTGCAAACTTCCGTTATGTGGTTTTGCCAGTTTAAGTGGTTATCGAAGTAAACGCCAAGGTACTTGTAAGAGGTTGCATGGAGAAGAGAGTGGTTGTCGATAGCTATATTGATGGAGTTAACATTTACGGTCTTGTTACGAGAATGAAAAATTGTATATTTAGTTTTCTTGGTATAAATTGTTAATTTGGTTGGTGTGCCCCCGCCGCCCGTCGTTCATACATCGATCTGACTGACATCGAGATGTTGTAAAGAATCACGAAACTAAACAGACTAATCAACTAACATTCACACACCCAGTCTTCGTTTTTCCTTGACCTCCTTTACCTCCCTCTTCAGGGTTCATTTTGTGCCCACATGTTTCGACAGGATTTGAATGGCGTATAGGCTCCCCTTCACAAGCAGAATCGCGAGTTGGTGGATGTTCATCGTGGGAAATTTTACAGCACAACGGGTTAAATACGGACGTAGAAGGGACACAGCGCTGTGTCCCTTCTCTGTCCGTATCTAACCCGTTGCACTGTAAAATATTCCACGATGAATTCCCTTCCCGGGCGGCTCACACCTGAAGGAAGTCCAGTGTCAGGCCGGGGGACGCCTGTGCTCCTTTTGTGAAACCGGTGGGTATCTGGCGGCACGTGGATTCGAACCCACGACCTCCCGCAGCCGAAGCGGACACTCTGCCACGGCTGTGGTGAGTCTTCGTTCTGCGATATAAAAGTTCACGCAACAGGATAGTTCGTATTGCATAACAGTTCACACGAACGAAATGTTCGCCCATAATTTCACAAACATGTCCATACAGCAGATGACTTGGCCCTTGGAAGTTCTCTCTTGCGCTCTGACTGCAGTAGTCATAAGATGTTATGACATTGATGTGAATCCCTTATTAGTTATGTAGCATGAAGAACTGAATGGTTGGATGTTTCTCCTCCTCGGGTATTTTCGCGAAATTGTTCCCTCGGTTCGTCAGCAAAATGCCTGTTCTCTCTTCTTCTTCGTCTTATTTTATTGTTTATGTTTATTGTTATAGTTATTCCATGAGTACCGATCGTGAAAGCGACTGTGAAAGTAGTCCACGTGCGTTTTCACTACGGAAAAAATAGTACCGGTGACTATTCAAATCTCCCGCCGAGCAATGCTAAACACAGAATCAGTTTGGAAAGTAGCGCCTCCTATCTGTGATGCTAGCAGTGCGTTCACCCTCCGAGAGTTCCGCGCAGCGCTGTGCGAAAAATCGCCGATAGAAAGCGCTTGCGTACCTTTTGGCTTTAGATCGCTTGTGCAATCGGCGAAGCTTTTTGCGCAGGCGTTGGAGAATAATTTTAAAAACACGTAATTGAAAGATAGAGACAATATCAAAGAAAAGACAGGCAGATTAGCAAGGTTGTACCTATTTGCTATCCTATGGGTCTAGGGAAAGGGAAGGTGTGGTCAAATCAAAAAGAAAAAAATAGAACAAGTGCTACGCTCGCAGAGATTTCGACATTCACCACTCACACCCGGGTGGTGACAACCGAGAAATATTCGAGCCCGCTTACCGCCGTGAAGAGTAAATGGGCGAAAATAAGGCGTTGGTTATTTTGTTCCGGCTATTTGCTCCGGAACGTTCATCGCTTCATTTTGTGAGTGTTTTGAGAGGGTAGCATAGGTATCTGCAGCATGAGTTTTTTTTTTTTTTTTTTCCGCTGGCCCATCTCATGTAAGTTGTTCGTGGAATGGCAGCAGCATGTGCACTGCTCCTTCACTGAAGAGGCGAATGAGGACATTTTTGTTGTTTAAGCATGATGTCGCGATAATTTTTCGGTCTCGGCTTTAACAATGAGAGAGAGGGGGGGGGGCAGGGAGGTTAACCAAGCTTGGCTCGGTTGGCTACCCTACACTTGGGGTGGGGAAAAGGGAGAATAATAGAAAGGAAAGATATAGAAAAGTAGATGAGTAAGAAACGGAAGGATTAATAGTCAGCTCGAGACTACATAGCACGGTCTCACACTGTTCTTTTACAAGCGGTCGTGAAGTCTGGTGGTCCTTAAGAAGTACAAGAGGGCTTTCGTGGCTTTGCGCGTATGGGAAGCCATCGGGCAAGGTCCCACGATCTTCTCTTCTGTAAGCGGCCGTGAATCCAGCTGACAGAGCTTGGCTTCCATAATACGTCGTTCGGTCTGGTATGCTGGGCAATGACATAGAATGTGCTCAAGCGTTTCCTCGCAGGCGCAGATGTTGCATGCCGATGTGCTCGCCATTCCAAGGAGACGAGAGTACGAATTCGTAGATCCCACGCCCAACCCCATGCGACACAGTAAAGTTTCAGCGCATCGTGGGATGGCAAACGAAGTTGCAAGTTTGGGTCGATCGAATACAGGTGCGTGTTGGAGAAACCCGGCGTACTCCATTGTAGGGGAGTTATGCGGCGAGCAATTGATTGTAGTCGCCTTGCAGCGTCCGTTCTCAAGAGTGGTATGAACGTACGCTGGTCTTGGTCATGAGCCGATAGAGCAGCTTCATCCGCGCGGTCATTGCCGACTATTCCGCAATGACTCGGCAACCACTGAAATACAATATCGTGACCTTCCTTGAGCGCTTCGTGGTAGTCGTGCCTTATCTGATATACTGATTGTTCGTGTAACCCGTGCTGCATAACAAACCGCAGTGTCTGTAAGGCGGACCTCGAGTCGCAAAAGATGGCCCATTGGTTAGGTTGCTGCCGAAGAATGTACTCTACTGCATCTTGAAGCACTGCGAGCTCTGTTGCTGTCGACGTCGTGGTGTGAGAAAACTTGTATTTAAGCAACACATTTTCACATGGAACAACCACTGCTCCTGTAGAGCTGTCGGAATCAGTGGAGCTATCGGTGTAAACATGTATGCGGTCGAAGTACCTTTCGTCCAACAGACGCAAAGCCAATTGCTTCAGGGCTGGAGGTGACACGCGTGCCTTCTTAACGATTCCAGGAACTGATAAGCGCACGTCAGGTTGACGGAGACTCCATAACGCAGCTGCTGGATGCATCGCAGGTTTGAAGCCAGGTGGTAATATGACCTGATTTTTTGTCACATTACCGCAGAACGAAGAATGGGGCCTCCGCGCTGTCAAACACGCTAAATGATTTGACGGTAGCCGTGATAAACGCCGAATATGCGCTCTCAGCGTCTCGACATTGATATGCATTGTGACCAGCTGTTCTTGTGCGATAACAATAGTTGCCACTGCCGATGAGCATTTTGGAAGGCCAATACATGTCCGAAGTGCTTGGGCTTATACGCTTTGCAGTGCACAGATGTTAGTCTTGCACGTGTTGGACAGGACAGGAAGGCTGTACCGGTAAACTCCTAGAAAGAGGGCTGTATAAAGCTGCAACATTGAGCGCACGGATGGGCCCAATGATTTTCCGGCGACGAACTTGAATACATTCTGAATGCCGCCAATGAACTTTTTCTTCAGGTATGTGACATGCGGGATCCAGGTTAGGTCACGATCTACGATGACACCTAAGAACCTATGAGTGCTCTTATATGGGATTGATCTGCCATCGATGCACAATGCGTAGAAAGACATCGGTTTGCGTGTAAACGCCACCGCTGCGCATTTTTCTGTGGCGACAGTCAAACCTTGCTGGCGAATGTATGCCGGTGTCATTGGTGCCGCTTTCTGTATCCTTGCACGCATTTGAGGTCGTGTCATGCCGGACGCCCAGATGCAGATATCATCAGCGTAGAGGGAATTATAAGCCGTCTGTGGCAGCGATTTGGTGAGCCCCACGAGAACCAGGTTGAAAATAGTCAGACTCAAAACAACGCCCTGTGGCACCCCATGATGAGGTACAGCATTATTGTATCGAGCTTTATTGGTCGTACTGACTGCGCTATTGATTTGAGTCGTTGAGAGTTATGGACTGTGCTGCTCTTTTCTGACGGGGAGAAGCGTTGCGAGGCATTGCTTCCACAGAACGGCCTGTCATTTTTTTTTTTTAACACTGAGTTCAAAGGCGACACAGTAGTTTTTTTCTCGCCTTCACTGTCCTTCCTACAAACAGTATCCTTTACTCACTCCATTTTTTCTTCATAAAACACGTGGATTGTCAGCAGCAAGCGTTGAACCAATTACGATTTCGCGCTTTTCGACTACACGCGCCAATTATCTATGCTTGCGCACTCGCAAACACCGGAAACGAAGTGAAATCAGTTTATCGCGCGTGATAATCACACTAGACAAGGCAGAACAGTAATGCGACTGCTTGGCAAAGCAGGCTACGAGAGAATCAACAACAGATACCTCTCATATATCGATCGATTGCGAGCTTATTTCACCCTGACTTCATGTGGACTGCTTATATCACGATTTGTTCCACGAAGACAGTATAAACTCTGGGAGAGAATAAAGTGCTCGTTATTTTTCGAGGTTGTTTAGGTGCCCTTTACCAGAGCGCACGCATTGATTCACGGACGTATACACACGCACCTTTCCTTTGCCCTTCTCTCTCGTTCACTTTCTCTCACACGATCAATGTAAGCGCTAACGCATGTACATGCACACATGCATTGCATTAATAGGCACTGCGCCGTGCTCCCGACCGGGCTGCAGAAATTAGGTGCCTTTTCTAATCTTCTAACCACTACCACCCACCATTGCATTAAGGATCGGCATAGAGAGTATGCTGATTCATCAGAAACTGCTGTGAGATGCAACCTCGCCACACGAGCAAAGTTCGGCTATACAGGGGTCTTCGGTGGTGCCACCGTCATAAGACGCTATCGCGAAATGTGTGCTCGATAGATATTAGAGGATTGCGTTACCCACCACACGGCCGAGCAGTATGTAAGTGTTCCGAGTCTAGCACTTGATAGCAAAATCTGATACCCGACATCAGTTGCTAGATTCGTCACCTAATTATCGATTGTTTATTTTAATGTTCACACGTTTTATATATAACCCGTGTTAGTTAGTGTGTTTGTGTGTGTGTATGTATGTATGTATGTATGTATGTATGTATGCATGTACGTGTGTGTGTGTGTGTGTGTGTGTGTGTGTGTGTGTGTGTGTGTGTGTGTGTGTGTGTGTGTGTGTGTGTGTGTGTGTGTGTGTGTGTGTGTGTGCGTGTGTGCGTGCGTGCGTGCGTGCGCGCGCGCGCGCGTTCTATGCATCATTAGTCTCGAGCATTCGTCCTTCCTTTGTCCAGTCATCACTTCAACGCGCGCACGCGCACACACAGAATATACGTGCGCCTGCAAACATGAACACGCATGCAGACACCAATCCGAATCGTTGTGTGTAGCAAGCGTATCTGCCGCAGGGTCCAGCTACACACAACAAGCAAGACCTAACCGGCTCTATAAATCTCTCTAACAGGCTTCTTGAGGCCCTGCTAAACGTGTGAAACGGGCGAAGGAGAAGAATGTGATGAGGTCGCCGCGGTGCCCGAGGTAGCAAGAAAGCAACTCGCGGGGCGCGCGATCTTCTCTTTGGACGCGCCGCGCGCCCTGGGGTGCAACCGGCTCCTCACGATCCCGCATCGATGGCAGGGCGATGCTTTCCGCACCTTCGTGCACATCATGGTGGCTTCCCTTCATCCCACTACTCTCTCCCTCTCTCTTATACCTGTCCCTCACGCTACGGTCAATTTTCGGATCGAAAATTGTTACAAATGTGTTCCGTCTTTTACGATTTGTTCCACGTTTTTCTCGCTCTCTGTACTCATCACTATGAAACAGCCAACCTCCTTCTTTCGTCCGCGCTCTCCCACTCCCTTTATCTTTCTCTCACTCTGTTCTTTCTTTCTCTTTTCTCTATTTTCACCCTCGCCACTTTTCTTTCTTTAATGCATTCAGAGAAGACGCTCGCAGGTCCCACAGTTTTACGTGTTTATGTTCTCGTACTCTGCATTTACCGCGCGTTCTGGCTCAGTCACCGTGTTTTGTTGTATCTCGTGTTTACTGCCCGCGCTAATAGCGTGCGTCTTCTGTGTGTTCAGCACTGCCCGAAAAAAAAAAAAGAAACGAGACTTCTAAAAGGCTCGCTCGTTTCTCTTTCCCGTGCACGCTATCACCGCGCATCCTTCGACGTCCGCCTTTGTGCGCCCAGGCGGCGCTGCAGGCGTGAAGAGAGGTGCTAAGTGCCCAGTGAGCCCGGTTTTACGGGTAACGCCTCTTTTGAAAGAGGGAAAGGGGGTGTAAAAGACTGAATCAAAAAAAAATAACGTAGCACCTGTAGTCAGCAACCAACGATCCTGCCACGCGTTCGTGTTAGTATACATGCATAGGGGCCGCTGTAGGCGCATCGACCGGCGGAAAATCTTTGCAAGTCGTATGTCTTACGACACCCTCGCTGTTACGAAGCCCTCCCCACACGAACATCTCTCCCAGCTCTTGTTTCACAACGTTTCTTATTTTTTCTACTGCGTTTCGTGTAAGATCTGGTCACTATATACTGATAAACTGTATCTGATTCTTTTTCTATCGCTGTTAATACTGTTAGAGCTGTTAGTGGCCACACGCGGAGGTGGACAAGACACCTATAGAGAGCGTTTATCTCCGCGTTAGCGCTTAGGTATACGCTAATTACCTTCCCAGAAATTATCTCTTTCTATCTATCTTATTCCCTGGTATACATACTTGTCTGTTGTGTGCGTGGAGCACGGCGTCTGTATATTGGTAGTATTGTACGATGTACTTTAGCTGTCTGTTCATTTTCGACCAGCTATGTGATTCGTTTATTAAAGTAACAGTTATATCCTACCTCATTTCCCGCCAAGGGAAAAGTATCCAGGAAATCAACCCTGGACTACGCACCAGACGCATAGATGCCTTCGTCGCTGACCCCCTTGAAATGAAGCTTCAACACAACCACTTGCCCACTTCAAGGGAAAAAAAAACTGTGCCAAGATTATAGACACAAGAGAAGTATAACACAGAGAAACAATGAGTGTCAGGAGAGCGCAGTTTAATTTGGGTAGAAAATGTGTGGGAAGTAAACGCAAGAAAACTATGGACATGATTCGTTAACATCATCAGGATACGGGGAGACAGTAACAAGACTTCTGCCTCGTGTCAAAGCAGCGTTAGCTGCCACTACAAGTACGCTATACTCGCGCTTTGAAACGGGACAATTGTGGGCTATGTAACACACATACTTTCGTTTGCAACCTCTTCATTTGTGGTCGTATCGGCGTATATCAACAAGTAGATCAGATCCAACATTATCCCTGGCGACCACATTCGTCGTGACATGAACTTTCTATCTCGAGCAATGACGAATACTACAAAATAGTGGCTACTTGGCCTGGTTGGTATTGAATTTTTTAAAGAAATACACTTTCTTAGTGCGCAGGGAACGTTTTCAGAAGGAAGATAGAGCCGAGAGATAGGACATATATCTCTCGGCTCTATCTTCCTTCTGAAAACGTTTTCTGCGTACTAAGACAGTATATTTCTGCAAAAAAAAGGCGAATACTAAATGGATACTATGTTGTGTTCGAATCCATTATTACAGTGTGCAGACAATCGTTTCCACGAAAAGTGACCGATGGTTTACTAACGCACACATTTTCCTCATTGTTGGTAAGAATGAGAGAGAGAGAGAGGAATAAAGATGCAAGGAAAGGCAGGTTAACAAGACGCACATCCGGTTTGCTACCCTGCACTGGGGAAGGAATGAGAGCTTCAAAGATTTCTACGCTGTCACGGGTACGTCGCGAGATTCTCGAAGTGGAGAGTGTCGCGTAAGAACGGGAAGAACAGTGCGCCGACAGCGTGCTACGAAACGACGACCTGGAATCACATGCGGGCTCCCTGAGACGGT
This sequence comes from Rhipicephalus annulatus, assembly GCA_013436015.1. Classification (NCBI taxonomy): domain Eukaryota; kingdom Metazoa; phylum Arthropoda; class Arachnida; order Ixodida; family Ixodidae; genus Rhipicephalus; species Rhipicephalus annulatus. Next base: position 333,143 of record WOVY01001534.1, read on the forward strand.
GATTCGGACAGCACTCCATCTGGCCTTTGTACGAGAATCTGACAACGGAATAGCGCACTGCAATGCGGTGCATGTGCGCTGTACCACCCGTGTAGCCCTTCTTGAAAGCTAAATAATGTGCTTTTTTTTTTATTCGAGTAAGTTTTCTATTTACGACATCAATACATATTGACCCAATGTGGCTTCAAATTACGCGCGCAAGCAAATACTTGTGCCTTCTAGATGATTTGCGACGCACGAGGCTGCGGGACCCAGCTGCGCGCGAACCGTGTTGGAACAAAGAAGAACGTAGAAGAAGAGGCAGAATGGAATCCTCGAGACAATCTAGCTGTGTTATTATTCTCGGGCACAAGTTCGCCCTGCCTACGTTAGCCTCCTAAAAGAGTTCACTGAAGAGTGCGTTACAATATTAAACGAAATTGTGCAGCAGCGTTTCCTCCATAAAGTCAAGCAGGGACCTGTGGTTCGAACCATAAATCTATTGCTGCAAGTCCGGCGGCCTGGCATGTTGGAGTCCCGCATGTCACTGATTTATTTAATTATGCTTGTTAAAGCTGGCTTTACACAAGGCAGTGCTCATGTTTGCTCCTCCCCTTCATCATGGTGCTGTTGTGAACGAGTCACGTCTAATCCCTGGTACATTTGCTTCCTATATATTCACTTGCCACAATAAACTGCGCTCCATCCATAGACCACGCTCTTGCTGTGGGCTCCTTCTCTTGCTTCCAGTCTTGGCGCTATTTTTTTGTTTCTCTTCGAGGTAACACGTACACAAAAAAGCCCTTTGATAAACCGTCCCCCCTCCTTCTTTGGTGCTACGACCACAGAGGCTTTTAGAGGTAGCATAGTGGCGCTTCTGTTTTCTAAACACCGCTAGCAATGGTGCTTTGCGGGGAAGTTGATGCACAAGCCAATTTCTGTAATTCCCGACGCCGCCGTTGCAGCGAACTGAATTTACGCGAGAAAAAACCGTAAAATTCTCACTGCATGACAATCTGTTTCTATTTCAAAAAAAAAACTAAACAAAACAGAGACATGAACACGACGACATGGGCGGCATTTCACCTTATGTTCTGCTATCCAAGGGGGGTCCTTTGCATAGTGGACCCCACGTAGCCAGCACCCGTGTGTCATCATCATCATCATCATCATCATCAGCCTGACTACGTTCACTGCAGGACAAAGGCCTCTCCCATGTTCCGCCAGTTAACCCGGTCTTGTGCTTGCTGCTGCCAATTTATACCCGCAAACTTCTTAATCTCATCTGCCCACCTAACCTTCTGTCTCCCCCTGACCCGCTTCCCTTTTCTGGGAATCCAGTCAGTTACCCTTAATGACCAGCGGTTATCCTGTCTACGCGCTACATGCCCTGCCCATGTCCATTTCTTCTTCTTGATTTCAGCTATGATATCCCTAACCCCCGTTTGTTCCCTAATCCACTCTGCTCTCTTCTTGTCTCTTAAGGTTACACCTATCATTTTTCTTTCCATTGCTCGCTGCGTCGTCCTCAATTTAAGCTGAACCCTCTTTGTAAGTCTCCAGGTTTCTGCTCCGTAGCTAAGTACCGGCAAGATACAGCTGTTATATACCTCCCTCTTGAGGGATAGTGGCAATCTACCTGTCATAATCTGAGAGTGCTTGCCGAATGTGCTCCACCCCATTCTTATTCTTCTAGTTACTTCGATCTCATGGTTCGGCTCTGCGGTTATTACCTGCCCTAAGTAGACATAGTCTTTTACAACTTCAAGTGCACTGTTACCTATCTCGAAGCGCTGCTCCTTGCCGAGGTTGTTGTACATTACTTTCGTTTTCTGCAGATTAATTTTAAGACCCACTTTTCTGCTCTCCTTGTCTAACTCCATAATCATGAGTTGCAATTCGTCCCCCGAGTTACTCAGCAATGCAATGTCATCGGCGAAGCGCAGGTTACTAAGGTATTCTCCATTGACTCTTATCCCTAACTGTTCCCATTCTAGGCTTCTGAAAACCTCCTGTAAGCACGCGGTAAATAGCATTGGGGAAATTGTGTCCCCCTGCCCACCCTTCTTGATTGGTATTCTGTTGCTTTCTTTATGAAGCACTATGGTAGCAGTTGATCCCCTGTAAATTTCTTCCAGAATATTTATATATACTTCATCTACGCCCTGATTCCGCAGTGTATGCATGACGGCTGATATTTCTACTGAATCAAATGCCTTCTCGTAATCTATGAAGGCTATGTATAGTGGTTGGTTATACTCTGAGCATTTCTCTATTACCTGATTGATAGTATGAATGTGGTCAATTGTTGAGTAGCCTGTTCGAAATCCTGCTTGTTCCTTTGGTTGATTGAATTCTAATGTTTTCTTTACTCTGTTAGCAATTACCTTTGTAAATAGCTTGTATACTACAGAGAGCAAGCTGATCGGCCTGTAATTCTTCAAGTCCTTGTCATCTCCTTTCTTATGTATTAAGATGATGTTAGCGTTCTTCCAAGACTCTGGTACTCTTCCCGTCAGGAGACACCTCGTAAACAGGGTGGCTAGTTTTTCTAACACAATCTGTCCTCCATCTTTCAGCAGATCTGATGTTACCTGATCCTCACCAGCAGCTTTGCCCCTTTGCATGCTCTCCAAAGCTTTTCTGACTTCTTCTATCATTACTGGTGGGGTGTAATTTGGGTTACTGCTAGTTCTGATAGTATTAAGGTCGTGGTTGTCTCGGCTACTGTACAGATCTCTGTAAAACTCCTCCGCTATTTTAACTATCCTATCCATATTGGTAGTTATTTTGCCTTCTTTGTCCCTTAGTGCATACATCCGACTTTTGCCTATCCCAAGTTTCCTCTTCAATGCTTTGACACTTCCTCCGTTTTTCAGAGCGTGTTCAATTCTCTCCATGTTATACTTTCTTACATCGCATACCTTACGTCTATTAATCAACTTCGAAAGCTCTGCCAGTTCTATTTTGTCTGTTGTACTTGACACTTTCATGATTTGACGCTTCTTAATTAGGTTCTTCGTTTCCTGGGAAAGCTTGCCAGTGTCCTGTCTAACTACCCTGCCTCCAACTTCCACTGCACACTCCGTAATGATACTCGTCAGATTATCATTCATTGTATCTACGCTAAGGTTGGTTTCCTCACTAAGAGCCGAGTACCTGTTCTGCAGCGACACTCTGAATTCCTGTACTTTCCCTCTCAGTGCTAGCTGATTGATTGGCTTCTTGCTTATCAGTTTCTGTCGTTCCTTCTTCAAGTCTAGGCGAATTCGAGACCGTACCATTCTATGGTCACTGCATCGTACCTTGCCAATCACTTCCACATCCTGCACGATTCCAGGGTGTGCACTCATTATAAAGTCTATTTCGTTCTTATTTTCGCCATTAGGGCTCCTCCATGTCCACATGCGGTTTTCTCGTTTTCGGTAGAAGGTATTCAAAATCCGTAAATTATTGCGTTCTGCGAATTCTACTAGTAGCTCTCCTCTGGCGTTTCTAGTGCCGATGCCATAATCTCCTACTGCCTGGTCTCCAGCCTGCTTCTTCCCTACCTTAGCATTAAAGTCGCCCATCACTATAGTATACTGTGTTTTTACCTTACTCATTGCCGATTCCACGTCTTCATAGAAGCTTTCAACTGAAGCGTCATCATGGCTGGATGTAGGCGCGTAAGCCTGTACTACCTTCATCTTGTATCTTTTATTCAGTTTATTACGATACCTACCACCCTTTCATTAATGCTATAGTATTCCTCTATGTTGCCAGCTATGTTTCTGTGAATTAGGAACCCCACTCCCAGTTCTCTTCTGTCTGCCAAGCCCCTGTAGCAAAGGACGTGCCCATTCTGTAGCACCGTATAGGCCTCATCTGTCCTCCTAACCTCACTTAGCCCTATTATATCCCATTTAACACCCTCTAGCTCCTCGAATAGTACAGCTAGACTTCCCTCACTAGATAAGGTTCTAGCGTTAAACGTTGCCAAGTTCAGGTTCCAATGGCGGCCTGTCCGGATCCAGAGATTCTTAGCACCCTCTGCTGCGTTGCAGATCTGACCGCCGCCGTGGTCAGTTGCTTCGCAGCTGCTGGGGACTGAGGGCCATGAGTTATATGACGTAAGCATGTGGGAGGTAGTGGCCAGATACTGCACCAGGGTGGCCAATCCTTCTCTGGTGAGGGAGTGCGTTCTCGGCGGTGTTTGCCGGTGAGGCCGCACCCCAGGCCTCTTAATGCAGTTCCATCAACACGCGGATTTTTTTTTTTTAATCCGGTTGGGAACTGCGCGGTACCGGGATTTGAACCACGGACCTCTTGCATGCGAGGCGGATGCGCTAACCACTACGCCATCGCCGCGGTACCACCCGTGTGTATGTGTTCTTTTTTCTTTAGTGATGGCAGAATATCATGCAGTCATCATCATCATCAGCCTGACTACGTCCACTGCAGGACGAAGGCCTCTCCCATGTTCCGCCAGTTAACCCGGTCCTGTGCTTGGTGCTGCCAATTTGTACCCGCAAACTTCTTAATCTCATCTGCCCACCTAACCTTCTGTCTCCCCCTAACCCGCTTCCCTTCTCTGGGAATCCAGTCAGTTACCCTTAATGACCAGCGGTTATCCTGTCTACGCGCTACATGCCCTGCCCATGTCCATTTCTTCTTCTTGATTTCAGCTATGATATCCTTAACCCCCGTTTGTTCCCTAATCCACTCTGCTCTCTTCTTGTCTCTTAAGGTTACACCTACCATTTTTCTTTCCATTGCTCGCTGCGTCGTCCTCAATTTAAGCTGAACTCTCTTTGTAAGTCTCCAGGTTTCTGCTCCGTAGCTAAGTACCGGCAAGATACAGCTGTTATATACCTTCCTCTTGAGGGATAGTGGCAATCTACCTGTCATAATTTGAGAGTGCTTGCCGAATGTGCTCCACCCCATTCTTATTCTTCTAGTTACTTCAATCTCGTGGTTCGGTTCTGCGGTTATTACCTGCCCTAAGTAGACATAGTCTTTTACAACTTCAAGTGCACTATTACCTATCTCGAAGCGCTGCTCCTTGCCGAGGTTGTTGTACATTACTTTCGTTTTCTGCAGATTAATTTTAAGACCCACCTTTCTGCTCTCCTTGTCTAACTCCGTAATCATGAGTTGCAATTTGTCCCCCGAGTTACTCAGCAATGCAATGTCATCGGCGAAGCGCAGGTTACTAAGGTATTCTCCATTGACTCTTATCCCTAACTGTTCCATTCTAGGCTTCTGAAAACCTCCTGTAAGCACGCGGTAAATAGCATTGGGGAAATTGTGTCCCCCTGCCTTACACCCTTCTTGATTGGTATTCTGTTGCTTTCTTTATGAAGCACTATGGTAGCAGTTGATCCCCTGTAGATTTCTTCCAGAATGTTTATATATACTTCATCTACGCCCTGATTCCGCACTGATTGCATGACGGCTGATATTTCTACTGAATCAAACGCCTTCTCGTAATCTATGAAGGCTATGTATAGTGGTTGGTTATACTCTGAGCATTTCTCTATTACCTGATTGATAGTATGAATGTGGTCAATTGTTGAGTAGCCTGTTCGAAATCCTGCTTGTTCCTTTGGTTGATTGAATTCTAATGTTTTCTTTACTCTGTTAGCAATTACCTTTGTAAATAGCTTGTATACTACAGAGAGCAAGCTGATCGGCCTGTAATTCTTCAAGTCCTTGTCATCTCCTTTCTTATGTATTAAGATGATGTTAGCGTTCTTCCAAGACTCTGGTACTCTTCCCGTCAAGAGACACCTCGTAAACAGGGTGGCTAGTTTTTCTAACACAATCTGTCCTCCATCTTTCAGCAGATCTGATGTTACCTGATCATCACCAGCAGCTTTGCCCCTTTGCATGCTCTCCAAAGCTTTTCTGACTTCTTCTATCATTACTGGTGGGGTGTAATCTGGGTTACTGCAAGTTCTTATAGTATTAAGGTTATATCATGCAGTACGAAATACCAACTAGGCAAAAAAAATTCTTGTCAAGTAAAATCCTTCGCTGATCTGCAGCACGCCTGCGATCAGCGATAAACGGAATGAGGCTTCGCCGAATAGCTGTGGTTTCTAACCGTACCTTCGCGCAGCTTTGGCTACCTAAATGCAGCACACGCAGTAACACCAGAGGCTTTCAAACGCCGCAGCTATACCACGAAGTCTTCCAAAACAGGGACCGGGGGCGAACTCCGAGATGGCCCACGGCACGTATAGTGACCTCTGCAACGTTTCCGAGAAACACTGCCCATCGCCGAACTACACCAGCTACAAGCCACGCTTGTAAGAGCCAAATGCGAGGCGAGAAACGGCCGCGAAACACGAATTTGCCGGCGGTCGCACGGGGTGCCGAGGGTCGCGTTACCGCGAAGTTTGCCGTAAGCGTCCTCAAGGAGGAGGGCCCCTCGAACAGCCTCTTTCTAAGTGTCTCTAATAACGAGGCGCGACAACGCTGCAAAAGTAGCAGCAGCAACCGAATTTCAGAGCGCAAGCAAGATAGCTGCGCTGGGAGCGAGAAGATAATTGCCACCTTATTACTCTCTCCGCCTCATTATCGGGGATTATCGGCACGGTGCGCCAAGCCGCGCCGTGAGTGCCGTGCTGAAAAGCGGTGACGAAGCGGCCGCCTTGCATTTCGTGCCTCGCCGTGATTCCCTCCTCTCCCTCCTTCGGCCCCCTTCTTAGCCTCGCGACGCGTGCAGCGCGGCCGAAGGTGCGAAGCATCATGGCGCGTATCGCAAAGTTGGACACGCAGGTTTCTCATTTCATGTGGCGCACACCTCGCAAACTTGCACCATAACAGGCAGCTTGACCATGAGCTCGAGTGATTCGAGATTTTATAGTGCCGCTAAGGTAAAAGCAAAGTGAAGGGGCCGTAGCTAGGCAACCGTGCAAAGCGCAGCGCAACGTTTCACATGTAACCTCAGATTCAAGCTCCGATACCGCTTATTATGAAGTGAAGTATGCAGCTTAGCAACTATACAATGAACTCCACAGCGGTGACTTGATGTCAAGAGGGTGAGATTCAAGCTTTGGTGTATTCCTTGTCTATGCTTTGCAAGAGGCGGGGGGACTCGGCCGAAACCATCAGCATGCGTAGGTTCTTGTGTAGGATGTGATATGACCTTCCGTAAGTTCGCAGCTGGCCTGCCCACCTGCTTCACACATTGGAGGAAGCGTCCAAGGAATAGCTTTGGCTGCACTGCACGGTGAAGACAGGTTGCGTTGAAGTGCCCACATCATTCTTGCAAAGCCAGCTAGCCGAGGCCTGCGCAACGCTTTGCCCGTCAAACAACTTCACGCCCGGCCACCGCGCGTCCCCACCGTCGGGCAACAAGGTGTCAACAGGTACCTCCGGCGGCGGCCAGCACCTTCTAATTTATACCGGCATCCTCCGGTGCGGCGCTCTTGCATATCAAGGCCGTAATGAGGCCCCTTTGTGCCGCGTATGCTTTTCGCACCGGCTGAGGGAGAGAGAGAGAGAGAGGAGGTGTGATAGGGGGAGAAGGAGAAAAGCGGCGCCCTTTTTGACGCTGCATATCCGCACACGTTTATGTGTGCGCGAGTTGCCTCATGCGAGCCTCTGCAAAAAGAGGGAGATTGTCAGATAAAGGGGCGTCATCGCGGATCCAGAATAGCGATAAAGCCCCTCTAGTTTTCGTCTATTCAAGGGAACATGATGGACTAAAAAGAGGCAGAAAAGCCCGCATTTCGAGCTTTTTTTGTGAATATACCACGCGTGACTTGCTGAGGCAGCACTCGCTGTCGAGCCTGTCGAGCGCCCTTATGTTTTCCACTCAAACGCTGTCCGGTAGCGTAATCAAGGTATACTTTTGTTGTTTTGTTCGTACCACCGCCGAAGTACAGGAGAATGCACCATATTGACGTGTGATAGCTGTATAGCATGCAGTGCCCAATAAAAGTTTTGCAGATATATCTCAGCGCTGTAACTTGATTAATTAACACTATACCATCAGTGAGCACTGCAATAGTGCACGCTATCAGTTGCAGCCTCTGCTACTTGAGTCTTGCGTCGCTTGGTGTGCAGGGTGCGCGAATGTACCTACATTATAAAACAAGTGACTCAACAAATTTGTTAAGTAGGAATGAATGCAAGCTCGAGTACCAACTAAGGAGGCGCAGGCTAGGGTGGAATCACTGCAGTGAAAGTAAGCGGCCGACTACAGCCCTGAACTCCTCAAAAGCATAGTGATGATAAAGCCGTGCATATTGCTGCAAGATGTACAGTCGCTGCCACGTCTGTATATAGAGCACGTGAGCAGCCTGTTTTCGCTCTGCGGCGCGAAACCTTTAGGCTGTGAAATGCTCAGCCTAACAACTATAGGTCAAACGCTCTCCCGTTACCCCACTTAAGAGCCCCAAACTCCCTCAAGGTTCCGACCCGCAGAACAAAAACCGGCTTATCGCGCGCTCTACACAGACGGCCGCGGCTGTATACGTCCGGTATGTTTCGAAATGATCTTTATTTAAAAGCTTGTGCTATCTTGATAAACATGTTCTATGCCCCTCAATCTACGCACGTCCGAAGTTTCGGGGCATTTTTTACCGATCACCGCAGTTAGCGGAAGCCGTACGATTTCAAGTCGGACGACGGAATGGCACCTTCGACGAATCTCTTGCCCGTTCTCTTGCGTAGTCAAGCGCGATTCTATAAGGTGTCGCGTCTTTCGCATCAAGGATGCGACGACACCACGTATAACCAAGCGTTCCGTACAGGCAAGGCTTCGGCTTGACTCGATAGCGCAGATCGTTCACACCTGCAGGCGCGTGATGGGGCGTGGCATCGCCTAAGCGCAGCGCCCCTTCACCCTCTCCCTCGTCGCTGCACGCGCATGGCCGCAAAGATGTGCTCTCAAGAGACCGTACGAGTTCACGGTGTAGTAATACGAATGCTAGTATCGCGTGTATAGTATACAGCACACAGCCGAGCACGGCACGATGGAGCTGCAGTGTGCAAGGCGTATATCGGTGCGATCGATCATGTTCGTAATTGCCCTCCGTCTTTCTTCGTGCTGTCCACGTTTCGAGCACAATCCACGGTGTATAGCCTCCCTGCACACGAAGTGTCGGCCGCGCGATGCCACGTGCTGATTATCTGTATTACGCTCCCGCGATGGAAAACGCGCTGTTACGCCACTGCAGCCTGGTATACGAAGCGAGCCGAGATAGCCGGCCCGTGTACAGTAATGGCGACTTGTTGATGGCGTGAATCCCTCTGCCCTGTTATTACAGGCCTTCGCCCCCTCTCGCCCACTTGTCTCACTTCCTTGAGACGCGTTTATTCTTTGTCTCAGATTCGTTTTTCTTGTTTGTTTTTTTAGCCTTTTCTTGCTCTTAAACCTTCGTTTTCAGCACGATGCTATGTCGGGTCATTTGAATTGCTAAGGCCTGATCCGGTGTCGTCGGGTAGAATGCTGCCAAGATAAGATACCTTCCCCTTGTATATCTATTTTAAGACATCTCTCTAGCTCAAATGAACAGGCACACGTGTGTGTGTATGTGTGTGTGCGTGTGTGTATGTATGTGTGTGTGTGTGTGTGTGTGTGTGTGTGTGTGTGTGTGTGTGTGTGTGTGTGTGTGTGTGTGTGTGTGTGTGCGTGCGTGTGTGTGTGTGTGTGTGTGTGTGTGTGTGTGTGTGTGTGTGTGTGTGTGTGTGTGTGTCAATTAATTAAGCAACACTGCTCATAACACGTTGAACATGTCATTCTTGGGCGGCGCACAACAGATAGTACACGAGCAGGAAACATGACAAGTGCTATAACGAAGGAAGTCAACTGCACAAGTCAGCCATCGGTTTTGCTATCTGAAAAGCACGTTGCGTTCTCACATCACCCATAGGCACCTGTGTGTGTTCTAAGTTTTGGTTATTATACCAGCACTTGTCCAGTTTACTTCTCGTATAACGTCAGTTGTATACGCTGTCCAAGAGACAATAAGTTGCAACTCGTCCGCGTTTGGCTTCCACCGCATCGTAGATATCGTCGTATTTGTGGGTGACGGAGACATTTCGCATTTGTTAACTAGCTTCAGCTTCGTTGAGACCAATGACATTCGGTTCAATTAATTGCATATCCAATAAGGTAGCCGCGACCCACGAGTTTTGTGCTATATACAGAACTGCATCCATGATATATTTTCGGCTATCCGGTATATGCCTAACCATGTATCGCCTTGACTCAACCAGAATTTTTTTTTGAGTGCGGTACCTGATAACACTGTTTCATTAGTCCAGTGTCGGAAACACCTCTAATGCCCGCAAAACGCGCTGCTTATATAAATGCAATATTTACGGTCGTTTGCTCATTAGAGGCAAACTTGATTACGACTGCCTCATGCGGCAGTCTTTCTCGGTCTAGCAAAATAACAGCGACACCCCTTTTATTTAGTTACTTATTTTTAAAGGTACATGCCGCTTCAGAAAAAGGTGGCCTTACCAGGTTTTTCAATGAAAATAATGAAGCGCCTGTCTCGCCGACGCGTGTGCCCTCGGCGTGCAATTTACGCTCCGAGACTAATTGCGAGGCGACGTTTACACCACGTAGAGTGCAATCACTCTTGTCGCCACACGCGAAGACGCGCGTTTCGCTCAAACCGCAACGCTCGATAGGCGAAAACCGTGAAAGCCGACGCGACGCGAGCATCCTGCATGCGACGCGGCGCAGCAAAACTGCGGCGTTCCATGGGAGCGCGACGTCATTAATCATCGTCGTTTGAGCGAAATTGTGTCCGAAACTGCGATTAGTTACGCGTGGGTCGCCCGTTGAAAGTCGCCCTCCCTCCGTATACGACCGGGGTTTGGCTTGCAATGTGGAAGGCTTTGAAAATCCCTATCGTGGCCCGGATCGTTTCCCTTCAGCTTCCTTCGATGCGTTTACGGTCATTGGACACTTTTTCGCCGTGGTGCACCGTGAAAGCCTGCGAATTTACGGACAGGTTCGGTCGCTACGTGCATCACTTGCGGCTCGATAGGTTTTACTGATACGTGTGATTTAACATTATAATAGAGAGAGAGAGGGTGGGGTGGGGGTAAACATAAGAGAAACTTCGCTATAGTGAAGCATGGTGCATACATGCATGACCTGGACTATTTGGTATTTCGTGCGCGGTAAAGCCCACTGTGCGATAGCGCTGTCGGGCGGAAAGAAACTGTGGAAGCAAGCGCTGACTAACAAATAAAGCAGAACAATTTTCGGTGAATACATGTACATCGACGGAATCGCAAACGCAACCGCTTAGGTAAGTATTCTTTTTTGCCAAGACAAAAAAAAACGGCTCTAATATTCTAGGAGCAATACAAGAGATTATAAGTGCTAAAAACAGTGTTTCTTAAAGAATCAGCTATTAGAATAGAATTTTGAGCAAGTTGGTAATTCGTGGTGATGAAAAAAAAAAAACTCGAGAACACGTCAGATAAGGCGAAGAAATAACTGCGGGATAAGCGTATTTTGCTTGTCCTGCATCTTTCTTTGTCCTATCTGATGTGTTCTCGCGCTTTTTTTTTATCCAGTATTATCAACTCGCCCAAAAGCCTATTGTAATCGCTGATTCTGTAAGACACTTGCTCTTCTTTCTAAGTAGGGATGCTCATCCTGTCTTTGCAAGCGTGCTTACGGAGTTGCATTTGTGCATCACGTCAGCTTATGAAAATGAAGTTTAGGTAATAAAATTATATCTAGCGTTTAACGTCCCCCAAACTGCAATATGTTTATGAGAGACACCTTAGTGGAGGAGGGTGCCGGAAATATCGACCATCTGGTGTTCTCTAACGGGCTCTGAAATCGCACATACACAAGCTTCCAACACTCTGCCTCCGTCGAAATGCGACCGCCTCGACCGGTATCGAACCCACGACCTTAGCGTCAGTAGTCACCCAATGGATACACCCCTGCGTGGGACATGCAGTTAAGTTGGAGGTCAGCGCTTGTCTTTGCGCTTTCACTCCCATTCATAGTCTGATTTCGCGATGTGTACTTTAGGGTACACTATAATCAAATAACAGTTTATGTCAATGTGAAATATCAATGTATGACAATTTTTGAAATGACAATATTATCAACAACAGTGCCCTACTTACCGACCAATTAATGTAAATGCGCGAGAACAGGTGCGCCGTGAGTAGGATATTCGCAAACTGATAACGATTGCGTCAGACTTACCACCTACAATTGGTCACTAGTAATCGAACTAGCTGCACTAAATGAAGAACCTTCTATGCATCAAGAGACGTAATAAAATACTGTTTGTTTGTTTCTATTTCATTCATGGAAAAAAGAACCGCCGGACGTTACAGTGAGGAACGGCAAGAGTGGTTAAAAAGCACTATTTTCGCCTGGTTAAACTGAACAGGTCGTGCCATCTAACGGAGCCAAGTTGAACCAAGCACGCTTGCCATCTCGGAGGCCATGGCAAAAAATTGTTCAATGGCTGTTGTTGCTGCTATGGCTCCTGCTGCTTTCGCTCTGCTGCTGCTAGCGTCTGCGGCCGTGCAGTAAAGCCGGGCAACGATGTGCACGGCAACAGTGACGTGAAAGGCTTCACTTGAGACGGGTAATTTGAACTGTGACATCACGATGCGGACCACTAAAATGTAATTTTATTTTAAAATAAGTGCTTTCTTGGCACAAAAGATGCACTACGACGTTTTCGACTGCTATTTCTGCAATCAACATCGACCTAATAGCTGCCTTTAGTGTCCCTTTAACTACAACGGGGCATATGTGAGGAGAAGATAGAAAGATAGAAAGAGAGGAGAAACAAGACGCCCCATAACGCTGGGCGAAATCCGACGACCCACGTTAAACGAACTCTAAAACAGCATTACGTGACGTCATCGGTGTCGTCACATTAGTGGCCTCGTGACGTCATCACATGGCAAGGTGGCTTGGTCAAAGTGCGCAATGCCGTCATTTTCATGGAAAGCAGAAACACGGGCCGCAGATTAATAGAGTATTTCTATATTAGGAGAAAGAAAGAAAGGTATGGGCGTTCTATATTATACCGTTCACCTTCGTGGCCTTTACGTGGACCTGACCGAATTCATAATTTCTGTTTTGTTTTTTCGGTATGCTGATAAAGTTTACCTGTAACACGTTGTCCTTGATGGACACCATGTATACGGTCGATTAGCATTTCAATAAATCAGTTGCGAGTCTGCGCTCGTCTGTCTTTTTTTAATCTTTCTTGGTGTCCCTTCTTCTGCGCATTTTATAGAGCGTGAACCCGTACCAACTTGTCCATTCAAAACTTCTTACACACACTACTGCAGGTTGTTTAATACACCTAAATCTAACCACACTGGTCTTTCAATTTCGCCCCCATTCAAATGAGGCTACCATGGCCGAAAAAAAAAAAGAGAAGGCCAACGAGTGAAATGTATGTAGGTGTACCTGAGCTACTTGGGGCACATTCATTGGAAAAGAAAGCGAGCGTAAACTATAAAGAAAAAACGGACCAAGAAAGTGGACGGGACGAGCAGTGCAAAAACAGCGCTCGTTCAGCCTTCTTTCTTTGTGTTCTAGTTCGTACTACGTTTGTTTTCTGGAAAGAGGAAGCACTGCACGGTGTTATGAGAGTGATAGGATCAGTTATAGAGGCGGCTGTATTGTTTTCAGAACGAGAGCTGACTAGATTCTAGAGCAGGAAATTTTCTGGGGTGAAGGTTCTTTAACCATGGCTGCAACTGTATAGTGGATCGTGAAGCGGATATCTGCATTTTCAAACGTGACTTTCGTGAAGTAATCCCGGGGATTAATTGTTTCAAATGCTGACGGCTCTGCGTGCAGTGAATTTTTTCGTTATTATATATATTTTGCCCAAAATGGGTTTATACTGTGATCGCGCGGCGCTGGACTGTAACATGCTAGGAAGCCCAGTCAAGTTCTGATTATCTTTTAGGGGCGAAGCTCCTTATGGCGTGGCTTGTGCGTCCCTCGCAGTACGTAACCACCAGTGGCACATACCCGAAATAGGTATAACATTTGACCTCCAAGGTGGTGCCGGTGAGAGATTTCTTCTGTGCGTTGTTTAACAATAAAACATAGTGCTCAATGTACATGCCAATGGCTGTTAATGGGGAATAATAGACAGGAGCATTTGGCTTTTAGTCAACGCGCACGCTGCAATCCCCATTATCAGCCATTGGCATGTACATTGAGCACTATCGGACAAGAAAGGGTTGCTACATTATACTCGCTGGGTGTAACCTCCTTAGTTTTAGAAAGGTTTAGCGAGCGTTGAGCCGCAGGGCCATGAATACAATGAACAAGTTAGTATATACCATGAATGAATTCGAGGTGGTTAAAGGGGGGAAGCAGATACGAAGCGCAAGCCGTAAGAAATTAAAAGCTAAATCCTCCTGTCTCTCATTTCACATTAGCAGCCACTGGCATGTACATTGAGCACTATCTCACAGGAAAAGGTTGCTACCTTATACTCGCTGGGCGTAACCTCCTTGGTTTTAGAAAGGTTTAGCGAGCATTGGGCCGCAGTGTCATGAATACAGTGAACTGGTATATACCATGAACTCAAGGTGGTTGAAGGTGGGAAGTAGACCCGAAGCGCAAGCCGTAAGAAAGTGTGCGTGTGCCACCTCTCGTTTAGTCCTTGGAATGTCCACTGAATGGCGGTGCTTCTATATGGGGAATATATGAAAAAAAGATGCGAGATGGTCGGACTTGGAGTGTTGAATAGATGGAAGAACGGACACACAGACAGATGCATGGATGGACGCATGAAAGGACGCAGGGGCGGATGCATGAACGAACGCAGGGACGCGTGCACGAACAGACGCATGGACGATCACACAGACGGACGCATGGACGGACGAATGCTTCACCCCACTCTCCATAATTCACTCCGTGGATATGCTGCCATTTTTTTCCATGCCCTCTGCTCTGTCAAGTATTAAATAAATGAAGTTAAAATAAATGCTACTCGTTTGACTAATTCCGTTCTTGCAAAATACAGTCGTCGTTCAACGACGTGGGACAATGCATAGAAAGACAGGGAAGTTAGGAAGTGCCGGCCGGCTTTAGGGAATCACTAACATTGCCGCGTCCAGCAGCTGAGCGTGAGATCACAGGCTAGATTCCTCGCTCTGATGCATGCATATCGGACAGTAAAACTGATCGACCGAGCTGCCTCAGTGGATCTCGTGAAAGGCAGCTGAACTGAATGCACGCAGAAACTGACGCTGTGCACGTGTATCGAGTGGTTAGTAGTTTCTTCAGCTAGGATCAGCCGCTATGCAGCACTTCCTGTCGAAATCACTTCTTGCATCATTACGGAAGGTGCCTTAAAGAGTGGTTACAAAACAATGTTTGCGCCGATTCGTACCGAACATATACCACTCGATCAGATAACAGGCTTCGTTGTGAAACGACGTCGAGTTCAGCGTATTTCAGCCGTTCTGACGTCTAATAGAACTCAGTGCCGTTGCCGTGCACGGTGACTTTTGTTTAATTCTACATTTATTCGTTGTAGTACCATGCAACACGGGCGCTAACTTCCAGTAACGCACTACACGAATGCATGTGCGTGCGTGCGCGTGTGCGTGCGCGTGTGTGAGCGCGTGTGTGATTGTGCGTGCTTGCACACGTGTGGTACGCTAGCTTTCTTCGAAGGGCCGCTGCTATACTTACAAGGTGTCCGCGCCTGTCGGCAAGCCGTTAATATCGGCACATGTTGCAATTATCGGACAGCAGGTCCGCAACATGAATAAATGGCAAAAGATTAGGAAAAAAATGCCAGGGGGCGCTCGCTTCGACCTCCTCGGCGGCACGCGAGATTACGCTCGCAATTACGCAAGTGCATAACGCCTCTGTCGATGGAAACTTCACAGGGCCGTGCTCCTTGCTGGACGGTCAGGATCTAGCGCCACGCAGCGCATCTTTCTAATCACAAAGCCGCATCCAGGGCCATTCCGAATCGGTTCGGGACGGCAGGTTTGATACGGACGGCCGCGCAAGGTGGGCGGACACCGTTCGTGTCTTCGGAACTCACCGCAGAAGCGCCGCCTGTTAGGACGCGCAACAAGCGTGCCGTGAGGCGTCGCGGGAAAGGGATGGCGTTCTGTTTATACAACCCGAGAGAGGGCGCAACACGTACCATGGATCAAGCAGAAAAAGAGAGATGCGGGAGGGAGCGTACGAGAGATAAAGGATGCCTTGTTCTTCACAGCCACAACATCGGCGTTGACGCCTTTTCGCAGCGAGCAAAGCTCGCGCGGCTGCGCTCATCGCACCAGCCGGGTTTCCTCTTTTCTTGACCGCCGTCCAGCGCTTCGGCCGGATGGATAGCCGGCGGACGGTGTGCCCACCCTTTCCCGGACCCTCGCCTCCCACCGCCATCACATCGGCCGTGCGTGTTGCAGCCTTCCGTGCGCAGTACAACGAGCCGTGTATAACATCCGACACCTTCCCCTCCCTCACCTTTATCAGAACTTCTCCGCTGCTGCCCCATCCGAGGGGCCTCCCCATCGTCTTCCTTTCTCCCTCCATGGTCGGCTTGACCTCTTCGCGCCTCGAAACAGGTTTCGGCCAGTCTAAATCGTCCACCGAGGCGCGATAGGCATCGACCAGGGAGGCCTGGCGGCGAGGCGAGCAAGGGG
The DNA here is from genome assembly GCA_013436015.1 of Rhipicephalus annulatus. NCBI lineage: Eukaryota > Metazoa > Arthropoda > Arachnida > Ixodida > Ixodidae > Rhipicephalus > Rhipicephalus annulatus. The sequence goes on from WOVY01001534.1 coordinate 349,760, forward strand.
CCTCCCTGCTATACTCGAAGTAAAAAAAAAAAGAGGGGGGGGGGGTGTACTTCATCGACGGCGGCGGCGCGTCCGATGCAATCGCTCGCAGAAAAACATCCTGCTGCATTGCCACCCCCCACATGTTCCTTTTCCTTTACCCGAAGAGGTGTAGGCCAGCGCCGCCGCCAACCGCTGCTTCTGCATACATACATACCTCATGGACGACAACGACGCAACCTATGCATGAGATACCAAGTACACGTCAGGTTGTCCCGTAAAGTTCCATGCTAGAGCGTTCCTGTGGCGTGTTCCCAAGACGTGCATTACGCAACGCGCATGCGTGTGGGATTCATAAATATTGGCGAATCAGACAGGAGACTGGCCGTTCACCGGCTAGCCTCAAGTACGAACCACAGCGCACATTCTGAAGGGCTTTTGGCCATTTCAAGACGGTGTACTGCCGGTGTATTACGTATTGTCATTAGCGTATAGTGTGCTTTGGAAGTAGAGCAAGTATAAAAAAAAAACACTCACAAGTTACAGCACAAAGTTCGTGACTATCTGGAAAATGCCACGAAGACGAGAAAGAAATATGTTGTCGAGCCCTAAGAAAGCACGAACAAGCTCGCATGCTGTGAATGCTCTGTTCCGCGTTTTACAGATGTTACGGGTGAATACTATTAAAATATAGATTTTGTTCACTATCCATTCCGTTAAAATTCCTTCGAAATTCACGCTCTGCAGTGCTAACTATAAAAATGTTCGCCAGGGTTTTGAGCGTGGGAACCATGATATCATTATGAGGCACCCTGTATTGGGGAAGTCGGTAATGATTTCAGTCGCAGGGTGTCCTTCCTTGAGCGTGCCCTATGTGTAATTTACATGAGCGTCATTCGCATTTCGCCCTCTTCGAAACGCAACCGGCATGAAATGATGCGATCGCCGCGGAGACAAACGCCGACGGCAAGAATCAGCCGAGAGTGTTCGTATAATTGCTATTGCAATATAAGACCGTAGTTAGCCCTACAAATGGCCGCGAAGCGACAGCGGCGAACCGAAGACTCCGAGCACGTACAACGAGACGATAACAGTAGAAACAACGGCAGCCGAGGAGAACCCGGAGTGATGGCAGGCATGCCACGACTACATGCCCGTGTCGTGTCTGTGACTGCCGTAGGTTTAATCTGCGTTCAGAAACAACGTAGAAACAGCCTCAAATCATATAGTTGAAGCCTAGCAACAACATATCCGCTAACTATAGAAACAACTTGCATCACCTAGCTAAGGAGAAACTACTTATGCGCAACCAGATCACTCTTCAGAATTGTCCAGCCTCGCTGCTTTAGAGGACCCCTAAACCACACTGAGTTCAAGGGAAAAACGGTAGTTTTGTTTTCGTTACTATAGCATATTGCCCGAGGTAAGTAAGCATCGTTTCAATGGTGATGAGAGTCATGATCGAGTATATAGTGCTGCGTAATGGCAACAATTTCAGCCATCGATGTACAGAGGGGTAAACCAAGGCATATTCTAAGATCCTGGGCTTCACTGTTTTGCTGTGCGCGCAGCTCAGTTTTGCACGTATTAGATATTACAGGTATGGGCTATACCATACAAATCCAATGAATTGTAGCTTGTACAGTTGTAACATAGACTCGACAGACACACCAAGTTTTTCTGGAGGCCGCTGTGATAGCTCAGTGGTTAGAGCATCGAACGCGTTATTCGAAGTTTTTCCGGCAAGGAACCTGAACGAGCCTGGACAAATGTGAGTCAGCCGCTTTTTCACGTACACTTTACGTGTGAGGTCCAAGATAGGCCTCGGTTGTTTATGGCTGCCAAGAACCTGTGACTACGGCTGGATGACCCAATCGCGAGTGTATTAATACGCCGTAAGTAGAGATTGGCTTTCTGGTAAACGCCACGACTGCACACCTCCCACTGGCGAGCCTCGCTACTAAGGCCCCGTACAACATTTACTGCATCGTGCATCGTTTACGTCAGGTGATACATTTGCGGAGAAACAGGTGTAATCTCCGTGGTGCCTGACCCTTCCATTAGTACGTCTTAGAATGCCAGGAATGCAAAAGAAATCAAATTTGCCTCCGTCAGCACTAAAACAATTTGTCCTGCTCTTCTTGCACGAAATTTACAGTAACCACGTGCATATATACACCGATGGTTCAACCACAGCGTCTAATTCTGGTGTTGCGGTGGTGATACCAGCTTGAAGAATAACCCCGCAAATGAAGCTGTAACCCGTCACTACGTCTACGGTGGCAGAACTTGCGAATCTGCGTGGTGTCCTAGAGTACATCGCGCATCCCAGAGACAGGGCTGTGTTTTTACGACTCGAAACCGGCCTTACAGAGCATGAAGTCAGTCCTTCGATGAGGTTGCCACGAACAGTTAACATACGAGGTTATCAAGCTACTTCACCACGTCACAAAAACAGGCCACGAGGTCAATTTTCAGTGGCTACCTGGTCATTGTGGGATCAGTGGCAATGATTCCGCAGACATCGTGGCTCGCACATACCACCAATAAGAGCACACTCTTCCGATTCCTCTCTCGAGGACAGACGCTGCAAGGCAACTTCGTCACCTGACATGTAGTCTGTGTCTGCTGGAGTGGAACACCTCAAGCATAAGCCATACAAGACTCCACCAAATGAACCCTCAACTGGAACTTCGACCTCCATACAGATTTCGTCGACGTGAAGCTTCGCTTCTTTGTCGGCTTTGGTTGGGGGTCGCCTTCACAAAAGTATATACAACCCTCATTAGAGTGACCGACAGGGCGGAATGCGAGGTCTACGGGACCAAAGAAGACGTCGACCATTTGATGTGCCGTTGCCCTCGATGTGCCTCTGAGAGACAAAAACTTTCTGATGCGTTACGACAAGTGGAAGATTGGCGACTCTCTGTGCAGATGCTGTTGGGGCACCATCTTCGTCTTTCGTCTGCTCAAAAGGCAGTCAAAGCCCTCTTGGGCTTTCTGTGGACCACAGGTCTATGTGAACGGCTATAACTTTTGTGTAGTAACACAGCTGCATACACGTCAGCCCATTAACTGGCAATTTGTCTGTCTCTTTCTCTTCTCTTTCCTCTCTCTTTCATCTTTATACTCCCCGTTCCCATTCTCCCAGCGTAGGGTACCAAACCGGGCATGTGCCTGGTTAACCTCTCTGCCTTATCTGTTGTTGCCCTTCCTTCTTTCCTTCCTTTCTTCCTTCTTGCCGTCAGAGCCCTTCCTACAAGCTCTTTGATCTGCTCGCGACTTATTGCATCATAAAACACGTGGATTGTCAGCAAAAAGCATTGACCCAGTGAGGATTTCGTGCTTTTCACTACACGCTGTTACCACTGCTTGCGCAGTCGCAAACGCAAAAACACGCACTGAAGTACTTTATCGTGCACGAGAGTCGTGCGATACAAGGCAGAAGGTGCATGTGAGACAAGGCAGAGTGTGCATGGTAAAGCAGGACAAGCGGCCATTCGAGACAGATATATCTCGCATATCGACCAATCAAGATCTCATCTCATCATGACGTCTCGTGAACAAACTGGTGACGTCACGAATTGTGCCGCAAGGACGGTAAACGCCGGGGGGAGAGCTACGCGATCGTACTTCGTATTATCAGGGGCGGTTTAGGATGTTTGCGTGGTTTATCGCAAGCTGCACTATTTCTTTTTGTGTGCGTGCGTGCGTGCGCTGTTTGTCTTCTTTAAGTCATCGGAAAGCGTGTCCGTCAGAGTGTCTTACTGCGCACGCATATGTGCCCTCGGCAAGCGTGTGTTGCGGCTCGACATGTTCCGCTAGTTGCTCCGAAGGCAGCGCCGCTTCTTTCCGTGCAAAATCGTTTTCCCTCGTACGCAGCACCGAAGGGAGAAGACTTGGATAATAATATACATACTCTAATTCTGAGCCCTAGTTATGGTCATCACGGAAACATCAGCCCACGTACATAAAAATGAACCACTCCACATTCAAGGTTCTTACGCTATAGGCTGCGGGTTTTTCATGACTTGGCAGTTGGAACAGTGATTTAATTCTATAAATCGTACTCACATCGCAATCAGAATGCTTGAATCTGCCCCTATAATTTACAGCCTTTTTTTTCATTTCCACCGGGGATCTAATCACGCGTTCGGGACAGTCGTCGGTCCCTTTTAGCGAATACGAAAAATAAAACGAAGAAACAAATCGATTACTGCGTCGCTTCAAGTTTATACTTTTAAGGTAAACGACGGAGCGTAGAAAGTGCCGAGGAGCAAAAGTGGCTGGCATCAATTAAACAGGTGCACTAGGGCCTTTAGCGAGTCGGAGGAACTCACCCCGCAAGAGAAAAGGGGAGGTTTTTCAATTAACGCGGCCGCATCACGGGGCCAGCTTAACCGTGACTAAATGCCCTCTTTCCGCCTCGTTTGCCCGAATGCATCAGGGTGCGCGTGCTGGGGTGCACGGCGAGCAGAGTGGGAGGCCAGCCGGCTTTTCGCCTCCCGTGAGAACATGTGTTCCGCGGTGCCGTTCATTATTCTACGCCGCTTTCCTTTACCTCGCACTCTTTTTTCTTTTCCGCCTACGGTACCCACCGCAACACCTCTTTCACTCCCCTTCTCTCTCTCCGCCCTCGCCCTCTCCTTGTCTCCCGCTGTCCGCGCACATTTATCCTCTCTTGCGGTCTTTGGTTGTCCTTCCTAGACCATAGAAGTGTGGCAGCTTGGGCTAGTTGGTATGTCATGACGATAGTTAGAGCGCGAGAACACAGCTATGGCACAGAGACACGAAGGATACGAATCGCCCTAGACCATTGATGATTGATTTTTGGGGTTTAACGTCCCAAAACCACCACATGATTATGAGAGACGCCGTAGTGGAGGGCTCCGGAAATTTTGACCACCTGGGGTTCTTTAACGTGCACCCAAATCTGCGTACACGGGCCTACAACATTTCCGCCTCCATCGGAAATGCAGCCGCCGCAGCCGGGAATCGAACCCGCGACCTGCGGGTCAGCAGCCGAGTACCTTAGCCACTAGACCACCGCGGCGGGGCGCCCTAGGCCATACTTTCGTTGTTGAGCAACCACGACCGTAAGTCTACGCATGCGCTGTACTTGATACCTCGCTACGGTCACTATTACGTGAAGTGGACAGCTTCTCGAGACTACCGAATGTGCTGAACATATTCTTCGTGTTGACGCAGTGTTTATCAGTTTAATGGAACTCAGAGATTCAATGAATGATGCACGGCCCCGCCGCGGTGGTCTAGTGGCTAAGGTACTCGGCTGCTGACCCGCAGGTCGCGGGTTCGATTCCCGGCTGCGGCGGCTGCATTTACGATGGAGGCGGAAATGTTGTAGGCCCATGTGCTCAGATTTGGGTGCACGTTAAAGAACCCCGGGTGGTCGAAATTTCCGGAGCCCTCCACTACGGCGTCTCTCATAATCAAATGGTGGTTTTGGGACGTTAAACCCCGCAAATCAATCAATCAAATCAAATCGATCATGAATGATGCACGCCGGGATTCCGGATTGATATCGACCACTCTGGGTTCTCTAACGTACGCCTATATGTATCTATAGGTACCCATAGACCGGCAAAAAGGTGTACAGCTCCTCCGAACTCACTGAATAAATATATTTCGAGCTTTGGGCACACTCTGGCTCCGACTCACTAAAATTTTTTTGTCACCCGGGCTCAAGCTCACAAAAGTATTAGCTACTCACCCAGGCTCATCCGCACTCCGACTCATAGCTTGATCTGAGGCTGGTTAGTCGACTTTGAGTGAGTTTGCCGAGCAAAGGTATTACTTCAACGAAGTGCTGCTGCCGTGGCTGAGAATCACGCCCTTGTGTTCAGCAACGCATCACGAAATATGTCATGGCTTATAGACTTATTCTTCTTCTCTTTCTGTCTTTCTCTCACTTCCTTATCTCCATCTCTATTTCTCGCGTCCTCTTCCTTTCCATCACTTCCTCTCTCACTTTCAATTTTTTTAATTCTTTCTCTTTCTGTCTTCTTTTTCTTTCTCTGTACTTCTATCTGTGACATGCGACACTGTCTCCAATTCATTAACTTCTCCTCGCACTACCATCTCTTAGGGTCAAACCTCATAAGCGCGAAAATGCACGCGACAGCGACGAGCGACGCTATGAGCGACGAAACAGGGCGTTCGCGCGACGTGTCGCGTGCTCGTTTTCGCGCGATCGCTCGGTTCTACAGGCCCCGCCGCGGTGGTCTAGTGGCTAAGGCACTCGGCTGCTTACCCGCAGGGCGCGGGTTCGAATCCCGGCTGCGGCGGCTGCATTTCCGATGGAGGCGGAAATGTTGTAGGCCCGTGTGCTCAGATTTGGGTGCACGTTAAAGAACCCCAGGTGGTCTAAATTTCCGGAGCCCTCCACTACGGCGTCTCTCATAATCATATAGTGGTTTTGGGACGTTAAACCCCACATATCAATCAATCAATCTCGGTTCTACAGATTTGGAAACCGTCGCTCATCGCCCGGAAGTGCTGGGCTCAAGCAGCCAATAGCGAAATACCGGAAAAGACAAAGACTACATAGGTGCACGTGACCCTGCCCGAGTCACGTATGCGCAACAAGAAATAACGCAGTGTTGATTACGCATGTGCATATAAAAAAGTGCTGAAAGGCAATAATAAACACTTTCCGTTTCATTTTTAAATTGCATACCGCTCGCCACGAGGTTTTTCTGGTGCGAGTAGGCGGCCTCATGCCAGCAACAGTGGAATCCGCTCGCCGAGTCGCCGAAGCCGTCGCGTGAATGAGGTTTGCCTGCGCTAGCGACTGATCGCGCGAAGCCGATCTACGTCGCGTCGCTTATCGCTGTCGCGTGCATTTTCGCGCTTATGAGTGTTTGGCATTTACGCTTCCCTTCACTCACTTTCAACCATCTCGCTATACTGCACTAAGCAAGCGTGTGTTATGCTATGCTGGCGTGCCTCGACATTCGAGTGGTATACGAAGCTCGCCTTCGCATCGTGGGCATGCGGGTTCGAATGCCGCTTTGTAAAGAATACGTTTCTTGGAAATAATTTCTCTATTTCTATTTTTCTCTTTCTCTCTTTCTCACTCTGTACTCCTTCTACCACCCCAAATTTATCGTAATCGTGCCCTGGACAAATTGGCAGACGTGTTCTGTAAACGATGAAGGAGAGGACGAACATGGGATGTGCCAGTTCATAATGATGATAATTTCACGGGGACGAGTTACAACCAGTGACTCGCATAAACGGCCCCACTGTTTCAAAAACCAGCTACCTGCAGGAGAGCGTACAATCTGCAAATCGTATGTCAACGCCGGCCAGCTACCCGCATAAACGTTGCCACGGAGCCGTAACACAAGTGCCTCGAATGCAGAGCCTTTCATCCATCTCCTCGTTTCCTTTTCGCTCTACTTCTTCTACCTACTTGGTTGGGTTTTTACTTTGATCCCGTTCACTTCTTCTCATGCTCCAGAGCAATTACTCTTCGTCTGTCGGTAGCTACGTACAGTCAGCGGTCACTTTCCTGGAGAAAGCAATGAGCTGTGGAGGTGTCGGATGGGCTCAAAACGCACTTGAAAAGCAGAAGCTTAGGAAGAGAGGCGGGGGGCTTCGATGCGCAAGGATGCCGCCTCGAGGTCGGGAGAAAAACGGTCAAGCATGACGGCCGGTGTCTGGTGTTGTCCCGGGCGGGAGTTTCGCGTGTGCACAGAGGATACCGCCGCTCTTGTTCTTCTCTGACGTCCCTTCTTTCACGCCTCTCGCAAAGCCTTACTTTTTCGCTTTTGATCTCACGCTGCTTATTTCCAAAAGCGCGCGCTTCGTTTCCTCGGACGACCGCTGGGTCGTCTTGGACGAAGATTAATGAAACGCCCTCTAGAGAGCTCTCTTTTACCCTCCTACCGTGTCACGCGTTGGTGCCCCGGAGTACTTGAAAAAAAGCGCGAAAGAGAAAGAAATAATGAATAAATACCAGTGCACGAAACAGCCAAATAGAAATAGAAAACAATACGCTAAAATAAAGCTTCCGTGCTTCCGGTGGTGGTCATCTTTAAGTACTGTGCTAACTGCTCGCTTAAACGACCGTGAACTGTTTTTCGGTTGGGTGCATGTTGTCAAAAAAAAAGCTCTGGGAAGCAAAGAACGTGCAGTATGCCAGTGATTTGTTGAAGTAGAAAGTGACTTGTTTCGTTTGAGTGATCTCTTTTGGGGCCTTTCGTATAGTTACCAACTAAAAGCTCGGTTTTCGTGACGAGACAGATTCGTTTCTGTTCTCCCTGACGATTTATTTATTCTGTAACATTGCAATACTGCGTTGCCCAAGGTGGCATCAATCACATTCGTCGAGTATCACACCTCTAATTTTTCTTACGCGCGGGAAACGTAATGCATACACTGCAAAAAAAATGCTTTTTTTTCTATAAAGCGGGGAGTTCATTTAGTAGGTAATGTCTTTAAAAAGTCAATAATGCATATTCTTATGGGTGGCAAAAGATACTTCATATTTTCTTTTCTTTTCTGTAACTGACTTTCCTTGAATATATTGTGAATATGAGTGCACTGATATATTTTCTCTTCAAGTTAGACGTATCTGGAGCAATTGCACGGTCAAGCAGGCCGTAGCCAGAAGAGAGAGGGAGGAGGGGCTAGCAGGGTGGCCCTGCTCCTCCCAATGAAATTCGTATACAGCAGGGTGTTTTGCCGATAATAATGAAAATCAGTGTTTTTCAGCGGCTTCAACTAGTAGCTCCTCAACCCCGAAAGAAAATTCTTGGCTACAGGCTTGTGGTCAATTAACGAAGTAGAGCATTTAATAATGCAGCAAACTCTCCCTCATCGTCGATGTTCCCGCATCCATTGAGTGATAAAAAAAGGCAAATTTGCCAATTGTGTAATTAAAAAGGCGTACATGCATGTACTTTCGGGAAGCTTGTGATTGGTGGAATGAACTGATATTTTATTCTGAGCTCAATAACGAGATGGACCATGATGTCGACGGTGAGCTATGTTGCTTACTGAGCAGTGTCATGTGTAGTAACTGTTCAAGGCTTGTTACAGTGAGCTGGATGACTTTCTACAGCTAGTTTTATATGAATATACATATCCGTTTTTTTTTGTATGTGTACGTGCCGACAGAATTGTATGCGCTACGTAAATCGCAAAAAAAAAAACACCTCCACACACAAACGGTCCATTAAAAACGAAGAAGGGTGCATGTTCGCGGCGAACACCAACTGTAGACTCACTGCATGGCAACTGTACAACTGGCACAGCAGCTGCGAAGCTGCCTCCGATCACAGGGTGTTGGAGAGGCAGTTTTCACGTGACCATAGAGGGTGGTGGCAAGCTTTGGGCTGGGCGCAGCCTATACGGGCTGCGACCTTGTTTGTTTTCATGAAGAGTTTTCATGTATGATGTCTACCTGTAATGTTTTATTTGCAGTGACAATTATGTACATGAATGTTTTGATTTTGCTGGTTCTTCTATTGTTTGTATACTCGGATAGAATGCAAACATGTACACGCATGCCGAATGCGCATGGGAGTATATAGGAGCCTCTGTCAGGCAATACGGCCTTTAGCTCTTACTCCTCTTTCTGTATCAGAAAGAAATAAAATAAACTTCAAACTTCGTACAAGCGCCTCAGTAAGTCGACGGCACCTACCCCTGTTTATAATAATGGAACAGGCCTATACGATCGTGCTCGGAACGTGACAACACGGTGCATAGCGCGAAATGGCAAAGGTGGCCAAAGGACCCGACTACAAAGCTGCTCAAACGGAGAACATTTAAAGTAAGCAGTACAGTCGGCGTTCCATAAGAACGCACGTATGATTCTCAACGATGTCGACGCACTGCGTATACAAAAAGCGACGTTATCGGCCACAGCGCAAAGCGCTCTGTCGCCAGAGAAAAGAAACACGCACGCACAATGCGTGTGTGTGTACATATTTATACGCGCTGCTAGACTCTTTGTCGGCGCCTGTTCTCAGCGCGACCACTTAAGGGTTCCCGACCGCGCTCCTCAAGTGGATGATGGCGACTCGTGCTCTCTCCTCCTCCTCTGCCGTTCCCTCTTAGCTCCATCGACAAGAGTGCAAACAGGCCACAATTGGAATACTTCCGCTCTCTCTAATGCCGCAGGGCCGCCGCGTCAGCTTAATATAGAGCGCGGGTCCGCTTTCTGTTAACATTCGGGCGCAAGCGCTTTGATCAAATGTTGCACTCGGGGTGCAAAGCAGGAACCGCCGTGCAATCAAACACTGCGAGCGCGGTGTTCGGTCACGTTGTCACAGGTCAAGTCTTCGAGGCGCAATACGTTGGCGTACATTCCGGTGGACAAAAGCAGCTGTGGTGGTCACGCTATCGATGGAGGCGAAAATGCTAGGTGCCCGTGCAGCTGGATTAAGATGCATGGTAAAGCACTACAGGGGACCGGAATATCTGGATCCCTCTATGAATTGATTGATATGTGGGGTTTACCGTCCTAAAACCACCATATGATTATGAGAGACGCCATAGTGGAGGGCTCCGGAAATTTCGACCACCTGGGGTTCTTTAACGTCCACCCAAATCTGAGCACACGGGCCTACAACATTTCCGCCTCCATCGGAAATGCAGCCGCCGCAACCGGGATTCGAACCCGCGCCCTGCGGGTCAGCAGCCGAGTACCTTAGCCACTAGACCACCACGGCGGGGCCTGGATCCCGCTATCACGGCGTGCTTCATAATCATACGGTGGCTTTGGTACAGGAAGAAGTTGGCATTCGCCTTCGATTCGTCTTAGGCGAATGCATAATAGACCCTGTCAGGCTTTTTTTTCTGTTTAGCGAAATATCGCTTACGGTACAGTTGAAATTTCTTTGTTGCCGCCGAAGACTAATTTGACAGAAGCTTATAGTAGTATAGCTCTGTTTGCCGTCATCTCTCTACATGGAAAAAGGAAGGAAGGAAAATAGGAGGAAAAGAACGGCAGGAAGGTTAACCAGCCCTATAGGCAGCCGGTTTGCTACCCTGCGCATGGGAGGTAGATGGGGGAGATGAAAGATAGAGAGCAGAGAGGGAAGAGAGATCAACACAGCACATTCGGCACCACACGCGCGCGCACTCAGTCATAATCCAGTTTTGTCTTTCGCGGTGTGTGGCATTGCTGTTACAGGCGCGCTTGTTCAAGTCCGTGTCGCGTAGGAATTTCTAAACAGAGCTTTTGTCGTCTTCTGTTGTAATGTCTTCTCTCGGGCACTTGACAGAATAGTGTCGTCCACAGACATTTGGGTGTTGTCGATGCGCGCAAGAGCGGACGCCAGTTATACTTGCCATTAGAGCAAGCGGCACATCTTCTTTGAAGGAAGCTTCGCCTTCTACGGCCACAGCCTTTGCAGATGTAGTGTTCCGTTCTCACGGTCGATTACATGCAAAAAATAATAAATAAATAAATACGCTAAGCCGTGCCGTTAGCTTTTGTTTCTTCACCCTGCAATCTGCCGACAGCAATTTGAGGCTGCCGCATTTATACGCAGCACACAGAGGCTGTCGTCAGCTCAGTTTCACGCGGTCGGAGATGTTATAGTGCGCCCCCTGTTTATATGATCAGCCGTAATTGCGTGCAGCTGGCACGGCGGACCGTTACGGCCCGCGAAATGGAGGGGCGAACAGAAGCGGGCGAATAAAGGATGTCGTGAAGGACTGCGGCTTAGCTGCCCGTCGTATAAGTGCTCTCTCCGCGCGCTCCCTTTTCGCGGAAGCAGCCGTGTGAACCTCTAGCGCCGCGTGTAGCACCTGTCCGTAATCACGGTGCCTTTCCGTTCTTTCCTTTCTGTTGCTTTTGTCTACATCTGCCTATTCTTCCTCGGCGGAGCCCCCTTCCGAACCGGGCGATAATTGACGCCTGGAAGAAAATGGCCCTGAATTTCACCGCGAATGCAGCTGCTGCTGTCCCCGAATTCACTCCTGGTCTAGATCAGCCTGAGAGGACAGTGAAGCCATCAGGGTGTAGGCAGGAATACCAGGCTCAGACAGGTCCATTACAGTTCACCTGCGGGAAAATGGCAAAAATGGCCATGAATTTCACCGCGAATGCAGCTGCTGCTGTCCCCGAATTCACTCCTGGTCTAGATCAGCCTGAGAGGACAGTGAAGCCATCAGGGTGTAGGCAGGAATACCAGGCTCAGACAGGTCCATTACAGTTCACCTGCGGGAAAATGGCAAAAATGGCCATGAATTTCACCGCGAATGCAGCTGCTGCTGTCCCCGAATTCACTCCTGGTCTAGATCAGCCACAGGACAGCGAAGCCATCAGGATGTAGGCAGGAATACCAGGCTCGGACAGGTCCATTACAGTTCACCTGCGGGAAAAGGGCACTGAAAGATGACGAGGACGGGAAAGAGTCTGCGCTGGGAAAAGAAAAAAGCCAGGAGAGAATGCTACGTGGTTCCGCTATGGCCTCGACTAGCTAACCCCAACGTCCTTGTTCTCGCCTCGTACGTGTTGTGTTCATTAAGCGTTGTGTATTCTAATTAGGCCAACCTCCTTTGACGCCACCCCTCCCGGCTTATGTCCCGGCCAGTACCTGGTGCCTCCTGGGTAGAATTATCTCCCCTACCCTACCCTCTTAGTATTTGCAACCGACGCAATTGAAGTTAGTTGGCCAATAGTAGTACTTGCTAACCACGTAACCAGGGCCTATTTTTTTATTTTTTCATGATTAAGGTTCAAGATTTTCACGTGATGCTCCCTCCTAGTTTTTTCTCCTTTCTCTGGGGCCCTTTAAAAAGGCACACTTAAATATGTAAGCGTTCGTGTGTTTAGAAAAAAAGGAGTAACGATTTAGAGTACTTGGTACTCTACTATGGGAGAGCTTAAAGCCGTCCCGTGTGCATCTGCACAATAACCTACTGCATGACAGATACGCCAAAAAGCTAGTGAGATAAACACATCACATTCGGCAGCACACGCGCGCACACTCAGTCATAATCCAGTCTTGTCTTTCGTGGTGTGTGACCTTGCTGTTACAGCCGCTTGTTCAAGTCCCTGTCGCGTAGGAATTTTTAAACAGAGCTTTTGTCGCCTTCTGTTGCAATGTCACCTGACAGAATAGTGTCCACAGACATTTGGCTGTTGTCGATGCGCGCAAGAACGGACGCCAGTTATAATATACGTCACCAGTTATACTATACAAACGGACGCCAGTATACTATACGTCACGAGCGTCATGGAATTATCCGGAAGCCGTATGCAGTCATCATAAGATTGACGAGCCTTTTACTGTTTAAGCTAGTTTATATCTTAGGGTATAGCGTGTTTTTTGGCTGGCTGAGATTGTGGATTCGATATTCAGCTGCGTTTAAGTGAACATGCAATGCGATAACGCACAGGCGTATCTCTCCACCTGAAGTGTACGTTGAAGAAACCATAATAATAAACCGACAGCTGTCATAGTAACGACGTGTTTCATGTCAATTAAAGCCAACAGGAATGAAGAATGGTAGTTCTTTTTTTTAATTTAGGCTGCGTCAAACAAAGAAACGAGCGCTTAACTTTTCATATGGCATTGGTGATGCTTCAGTACTGCAAGCTCAATCCTATTCGTGCCCTTATGCAGTGGCACGGTGGCATGGTCGTCCCTCGTTGCCCGAGACCAATGGTTGACGACGTTGTGGATCGAAGCAAGGTATGAGAATAAAGGCGAGCTCGTGTGATCGTGTCGACAGCTGTGCCACTTATATGGATTCAACCGATTCAAACCAAGAACCTCTGAACTCTGCCACTTGTTCCTTTCTATAAAATGCTACACACAGGTGACGATGGGGTACGATGCTTCCAAAGGTATTTGTTCTAAACTAACGTCGAAAGTGAGCCTGTGGATAAAGCCTTAAAACTGTAGTTTTTCATGTGACATGCTGCCGGAAACTTCCAGTGCTTAGAACTATGGCATATTCTGGGCCCATGGCAATGCACCACCTGTGGACATTAACAGGCGCCACGAAAAAGCTCTTGATTTTCTTGCAGGCCGTAACACTTAAAGAAACTTTGTAGGCAGTGTCATGTGTTCTTGTGCTTGACTGTGTGTGCTGAGACGTGTTTGTTAGTGTACACATCATAATTGTAACCCAGCACCTGGAGTAGCATGTCAAGCAAACCACCAGGCTCTAATCTCTACCTTTGCATTACAACATTTCTCTCAATTTCTCTCTCCCACTCCGTAATATGCTTGCCTCACTGCATGATCCTTTCGAAAGGTCCATTCATTCATATGGCACGATCAGTGAGCCGAGCTGCAGGAGCCGATTTAATTAGCTCCAAAAAAGAAATTGGTCCATAGAAAATATTGTAAAACTGATGATAAGGACCTGTTTGATGGGTGGTGTCCCTCTAATAAATTCATCGTAAAGAGGAATCAATATTACTGGTTCTTTACGGTATCAGTAGCTATATAGCGCGATTATTTTCATTGGAAGTGAACACTATGTGGAAGAAACTGAAGCCAATTTTATAACGCAAATAGCAAAAGAAACCATTGCTGGGGCATTCTAAATGTATCTAGTGAGCCGTGTGGCTGCTAGCTTGTTTCCAGTGTTTTATTCCCTCTGACTGCTATTTGCGCATTTTTAATCAGCGCCGTCTTTCGGGGCACTGTCATTTTCAACCTAACAAGGGTGACGTTTGGGCGTGACAGTACCACTTTTGCAGGAACTTTCCAGCCAAAGAGTTCCGGTAAATCTGTCACTTTTATTGTCAAAATCAAAGGAGCATTGCTTGAAGTTTTTGCGCATATATATATATATATATATATATATATATATATATATATATATATATATATATATATATATATATATATATATATATATATATATATATATATATATATATATATGGAAGCGCACGCAGCTATCAGAAAAGAGGAGACGTATTCTTGTCGTGATCGTTTACACCTTTTTGTCCCACTTCACCCTACTCTTATTCTCCAAGTTTCCGAACTTAAGACTAGAAAATACGCGGCCATCTTCAGCTTCTTTAGCGAGAAAAGAAAAAAAGAACGGTTACAGGAATTCGCGTGGAAAGCATCGGTCGCACCGTACAAAGCAGTGTCCTCCGCGTCCTGGACGTCACCGACCGTGGTGCGACACCCCCGCGACCAGCGCCCACTTTCATAGACGGTCTGTTCGGTGCCACAGAGCACAAAAGCATGCACGGAGGCATGCCCAGGCGCACACATGAAACTTGTACAAACATAAATCGGGAAGGAAAGAAGAGGGTGAGTCGCACACACCCAAGCACGCGCATTCAAATACACACGCACGCACAGGTCGTTTCGCACCATGTCCGCGAGGGGCACCCCACACTTGTCCAGGGCTACCCGGCGCACCGATTGTTGTTGTTGTTAGTGGTTCATGAGAAAGAGGAAAAAGGCACCTAATTTCTGTCTGCCTTCAGGCGACACGGCGCAGTGCCTTATAGGGGTGGGGGGAAGGAGGGATAAAAAGAATAGAAGGAAAATAGAAGGAGAAGAAGACAGCCAACGAGAGAAAAAAGAAGGAGATAGGAAAGTGGGGATCCGGTCGCCGATTGGTGCTCGCGTAGGGTGCAGCGTTCGCTTTCTCTCCACCTCCTCTCCTGCCCCGGTAGGGAGCTGAACAACGAGGGCGCTCGTGTTATGGCGAGGCCCATTAGCAGCGGCCGTTGCCTCTGCCTTCGAGATCAACGATGCCCGAGGAATGAGGCCTCCTTGACTCGACGGCAGGCGAGCCATCGAGGGGAGCGTTTCCTGGGTGCCCCGTCTTTCTGCGTCAGATGCAAGCAGCAGCAGGCGGTTGGTTAATGGCGGCATCCAGAAGACGCATGCATGAGCAACGTGTTCGCCTCTTCTCCTCTCCCCCGTTTCTTTTCCTTCTCCGACGGCTCCGTAAAAACCGTGAGTCGGAAAACATCAAAGGGCGCCTTGTCGCCAGGTGCGAAGATATATCGGCTGCATTATGCACGCTCAAAGCGGCCCCCGGTTCGACCCCCCCTCTCTCCCACCTTTTCCTTTCCGACCGGGGCTCGCCTGTAGGCTCGACTGGCGCGAAAGTGCGCGTTGTAGCGCTCAGAGTATGCCGATTTGTTCGTCCAGTAAGCCGCTCTTAGCGTGCTTAGCGAGCAGACGTTGTTACACCTTATTCTCTCAGTCGCTACCACTTTCACCGCCTTCATTGGCGCTTAGTCCCATTTGGTGTTCTTTCGCGATTAAAAGCAACTGAACAGAAAATATGTACGGATATGTTCCCAAACTTCCCAAACGGCTGTCCCCTATCCTGCGTAAATATATATCGTAAACTGAAATTTTCTGTACTGTAACTGTCACAACTCTTATCTTTTTAGCCAACCATCTGTGAATCTCTGAAGAACGTCGCGATTGTGACATGGCTGGTTGGTTGGTGCGTGCACATATAACGATTTTCTCCTGTTTATATATCTGTAAAATGTGTCGGGCAATAGATTGATAAAACACGAAGGGCTCAAATAACATTTGCAACACAACACTCTGAGCGTTGCGACTTTTCTGATTCCTCGCTCCTTTCGCTGTGTTATTGAGCAGCCTTTTTTCACAACTCACATATTAGACTAGCTCAGGCTTACAGGTGGTTTTCTGTGGTTTGATGGACCTGCAGAAGCTATCCTTTGGTGGGACTTTAGTTCTTTTTTAGTGGCTGGGATTTTATCTAATGCGCTTTTCAGTGATAAGGAGTAGCTATAAAAGCGCCAATATTTCCTACACATAATAAATTTATCCTACACATCATAAATACATTTAAAGAAAGATCTCAGTACATAATAAACACACTAATGTTTCTGAAAAGTCTTGCTCATCAACATGCATTGTCAAGTCGGGAAAATGGCGTCTACATAGCACAGTGATACAAGCCGCTCTCTAGTTTTCCCGCCAGCTGTTTGTGGCTTTATTCTGTCGTGACACCCGAGCGTTGGAACTGCCTGCGTACGCTGATGGACAGCTCCTTTGTATAGTGCCACCGCTGCATACGCGCCAGCCCATTTACTGACACTTTTTTCTCGTCTCTTTTTCTTCTCTCTGCTCTGTCTCTCTCATGTTTCTCTTTCTCATTCTCCCAGCGTAGGGTAGCCAACCGGGTTAACCTGTTGTTGTTCATCCACCTTCCCTTAGGAAGTGAGCACATTGTGAAGCACGAATCTGAAATAGCGAACTCTATTCGGAGCACCCGATACCACTGAAGGTGCTTTACATGTAAAAATTTACACACACACACACACACGCACACACGCACACACACACACACACACACACACACACACGTGCAGTTCTCCGTGAGTATTGTGCTGCTATAGCGCAACTCAGTTTGAGCAGGCAGGAAAAGAAGTAGACTTGAAGAAGGAAAAGGCGGGCAACAAGATGAGCGCTAAACTTCCAACATTTGTTCAATCCAAGACCCTACAGCACATTATATGGCTCACCTTACTGCACACATAACCCAAAACGACGACTAACCGTGTGCTGTAGCACAAGTGACCAGCAAACGCTCTCAGCCGACATCCAACCAACAACTCCACGTCATCACTTCACTGAACGGGCCCAAGAAAAATTTAGCCTTTTGCCAGACAAAACTGCCAACGTCATGCTCGCGCACAACTCCATACATTTCGCAACCTCAATAACCTCGTGTCAACTAATTATCACTGAAACCCAAAATGACACAACGGCCAAGCACTTCAGTGCATCCACATGTCTCACAACGCGTAGCCGACAAACTGCCAAAAGAAATACGACATTATAATGCACCGAATGGCGCAATCTGCAGTACTTGTCAGCCTCAACCATGCTATGCGGAATGATACATCTGTGTGAGGTGGCCTTTGCCATTGGAAGCTTTCCTAGAACGCCTATTGCATCTGCAGTAGCGAGATATCCACTGTACGTCATTATTGATCGTTTTGCGAAGAAGCCAAGTACCCGTAGTTATTTCAAACAGCGCAGAGACGGGACACAGAACAGACCAGAGGCGCTGACTTCTGTAGTACTTTTCTACGTACATATTTTGTGCTCGTGCAATAAGTCCCAGTTGAAAGTCGGCTTTTGTGTTGAGTGGTCTTTTTTATCTGTGTCCCGTCTCTACACTGTTCGTGATAACTACATGTGTGTACCAACAAGCCCACTTGACCCCCATTTTGAGATCCAGGTATACATGATACTCTGCGTAAGGTAAAATGCGCACCTACGTAGCAAGACGCTTTTTTTTCTTTAGACTGTGGTTGATGGCGATGATTAATGGCCCAGCTCCTAGCGACCGAGAGGCAGCTTTGAACCACTCACTCATCGCGCAAGTGATCTGGTTCTTTAGTGAAAAATTCATCGAGATATTTAGTCAACAGCCAACCAAGCTGACCACGCATTTTTTTTTTTGAGAGAAAAAAACTTCAAAAAAACAAAATAGCGCTAAAACAGTAATGTTACGATGTCCCGCTTTCACGCAATTAAAATTCAACTACATAAAAAGCTACTTTTTTTCTCACCGATGGACGTTGATATGTTGTATCATACTTATTGGGACATTATTTTCCATATGAGATAGTGAGATTGTGGCATATCAATCGAGGCAGACATATTTGCATGGCTGATAGCAATAAAGATGAGCTGCAAGTCAGCGCCCGTTGGGTCTGCTATATACGTGCCTCTGTTCCTGAGGTTTTTCAGCACTGTTTTACCAAACGTTTGGCATAAAATCTTGATCGCGGTGAACACAAATAAGTGTACTGGGGCCTTAAATGAAAACCACACGTTACGAATACGTGAACGAAGCGGATATATACGTAAAAGGCAGCTCTTTCTATTCGCAATATACGAGATGGCAAATGAAAGATTCCTTGTGAAGTTGCGGTACATGGTATTCACATCTGGCCTACACTCACTCCCCGGTTCATTTTGCCTTAGATGAAAAAAATGGCAGCATATCCACGGGCTGGATGATGGAGAGTGGGGCGAAGCACCCGTCCGTGTATTCGTTCTTGCTTCCGTTCGTCCATGCGTCCATCCATGCGTCCACGCATGCGTCCATCCTCCCGTCCGTGCGTGCGTCTGTACGTGCGTCCACACGTCCATCCATGCGTCCGTCCATGCGCTCGTCCATGCATCCACCCTGCGTCCGCCCATGCGTCCATCCGTTTGTGCAGCCATCCGTGCGTCCATCCGTGCATCTGTCTGTGTGTCCATTCGTCCATCTAGTCAACACTCCAAGTACAACAACCTCGCATCTTTTCATTATATATTCTGCATATAGAAGCACCGCCATCCAGAAGACATTCCAAGGACTAAACGAAAGGTGGCACACGCACACTTTCTTACGGCTGGCGCTTCGTGTCTACTTCCCACCTTTAACCACCTCGAGTTCATGGTATATACTAGTTCACTGTATTCATGGCACTGCGGCCCAACGCTCGCTAAACCTTTCTGAAACAAAGGAGGTTACGTCCAGCAAGTATAACGTAGCAACCTTTTCTTGTCAGATACTGCTCAATGTACATGCCAATGGCTTCTAATGGGGAATGAGAGACAGAAGAATTTGTCTTTCAGTTAACGCGAACGCTGCGATTTTTTTTATTGTTCAACAACGCACAGGAGAAATCTCCCACCGTCACCTCCTTGGAGGTCAAAGCGTAAGACATATTACGTACTACGAGGGACGAACGGGTGCCACTTTGAGGAGCTTCGCCCCTAAAACACTGACTCTACAAACGCACTCACAGAGGTTCGGTCACCTGACCGGTATTAAAACACCCTAATTAACGACACATCCGCGCTATCGTACGTGGACCACGCAGGAAACAAAAAAAAACATCTCGAAAGGGCCTCAATTATCCTTTCACGCGCTGTACGCCGGCAAACGCGGCACTATCGCGCGGCCCTCTTTTCGGTCGGGACCGTGACGAGCAGCGGCTACGTGAAATGCGGCGCCAAGGTACGCCGCCTCGGACGGGTGCCTCCACGAGCTTCGGGTGTGGCCGACGCTGCAAGTATATACCTTCTTTGGGTGGAAACACGAACGAGATACACTCACACATTGCCGAGGCACGGCCGCCCAAGGTGCCAAGCCCCGGTCTCTGTGCAGAGCGTGATTGCATGCTCTCGCATCGCCGTCGCCCAAGGCGCGACTCCCCACGGGGTTCCCTTCGCGAAACGCTTCAATGGGTGCTTCCACGCTGCTCACTATTCATCCTTGGTCCTGTGGCGATGTCGCTCTCGTGGGGGGGGGGGGGGGGGGGGGGGGGCATTTTGACAGAGAAAAAACGCCAGGCCTGCGCGGAAGGCGCAGCAGAGTCAGTGCGAAAGCTAGAAGAGCGGCCTTTCAGAGCCTTTTCTAAACTCTTTGGGTAACTGCTGCAAGCAGACTTGCTTAATGCCCGCTGTGGCATTAATAATGAAAATTTTAGGGTAGTAGGACAGCATTCGCTGCGCTATTTTTCGTCATTCTTCTGAGAAGCGCGGTATCCGCTAAACTATTGCGAGGAATGTTTTGCCACTTGTTCATGCAGTGGCTGGCGACGATGAAGAATTATGGCTGAAGTGGGTATGCACCACAGGTAATAGCGAAAAAAAAAACAAGCTTTTGTAATGGGTTGGAGTATTGGACGACCCACACGTTACGCTATTTGCATTGTGTGACGACTGTTTCTTCTTTCGCTGTTTTAAAAAGCTTTATCAGTCGTATTAATGCAATTGCTTTCCTGACATCAAAGAAAATGAAATCAAAAGCGTATAGACTAAGGGGGGGAAAAGGTCATTTGAATCCTTTCGGAGTGTACTGACTCTTTTTGGAAGTCATTATACTCACTTCTGAGGGCCGTGTGACCCACAAGAGAGTTAGTTATACTCTTGTCACGCGGCAAATCTAATGTCATTTACAGCGAATGTCACTGGTTTGCAATGTCAATTATGTGCTTTCACGCGGGGCAACTAATGTCATTTGACGAAAATGACATTTTCGGTCAAATGAGTTTCCGAAACACATTCGCATTCTATTCCGGACTGAATGAGTATAGTCTCGACGCCAGAGACTTTTCCTGATATGGCTGTTAAGTATACGTAACATTTATAATTTTTAAATATCTTCTTTTTACTAGATCAAATTTTTATACTGGTTTGTTAAACTAATAGTATGCGTGAATGTTTCTAAAAAAAAGAAGTTTCTCTCCACTGCAGCAGTTAAACGCCTGTCATGTTTAATTTATGCTCTGTTGTTTTTTTTTTTTTTGCCTGTATGGTGGATTTTGATGGCGCTTACGTGATGGTGATGCTACGTATTGGTGATATGTGATGCGCACCTACGTAGCAAGCTGATTTGGTAAGGTGGACTTTGGGGAAGGAGATAGAGACGGTATGAGATAACTGAAAAGGAGTGCGGTGTTGGAAAATTTTCCTGGGAGTGGTCGAGTTGGTTTACGAAGCTGGGGGGGGGGGGGGGGAGTCTGTGGAGAAGGGAGTGTTCGGATGCCTGGTTTTAACCATGTTAGGAAAAATTACGTCACTCTTGGCGTCTCCCACAAAAGGTACCCCTGGAAAGCGTTATAACTATTTGTGACGATGGTGGGTTGTGTGCCCACATGTGTGCTCATCGCACATGTACATGACATAAGAAAGACGAACACATGTGCGAAGACAGGACCGGTACTGACAACTGGTTTGTTGCAGAGGGGTCACTTAAATATATAGCACAGCTCGGATCGCAGTCGAACCGAGGGCGTATCAAGGCAACGCCACTTATCAGGCTAAGGACGTGTAGCGTCATAAAAACTAACTTCCATCTTGTGCACGTTCGTTCCTGTACGTGTGCACTTGCGATTCAGTGCAGACTATTGCGGTCGTTCACATTCTATCTATCTATCTATCTATCTATCTATCTATCTATCTATCTATCTATCTATCTATCTATCTATCTATCTATCTATCTATCTATCTATCTATCTATCTACCTTTCACTTTTCCCGGCGCCAAATAGCAGGCCAGAGACAAGGTTCTTCCTCCTGTCGACCTTTCCGATTTACTCGCAATGAAGCTTTTTTTTCTCCATTTGTCTCTCTCTCGGGACTAATATGACTTTCATATCTTTTGAGAGAACCGAAAAGAAGGTCAATTTGTACAGCGTCAGCCTCCAATGTTGAAGATAGTGGCTTCGATTACAATTATAACGAAGCAAGCGCCCATCGGCTCTTACCTATGAGCTAATTTCTTGAAGGTCGGTGGTGTGTGTGTGCACTACTATCTCGAGAAGACGTCCTTTTCTCTCTGCTAAAGTATATCATTCACTCCTTCCTGGCCCACAAACAATGTGTCGCCGTGCTCGTCCGTGGAATGTAGAAATGGCGTATTTTCTCACCTCAAACTGTGATATCAGTTCTCGCTGCTTGTATCTATCACACTTGAATCTTGATGACTCGTTTAATATAAGCAGAATAAGTTATTACATGCTCTAAAAAAGTGCATCGGGTCTCTCCCTCAATGGCGAATATACTTTAGGCACAAACGTGTTTTTTTTTTCTTTAGTCGTGAACTCACAAAACGCCCGTAGATTCATTTCAATCTTCCCTGATCTCTCTCTGTATAAATATGTAAATAAATTTCATATAATGATCTCTAGAAGAGGGTGATCTCCGAATGATTCATGAATGGCTACATTTGTTTGCCGTCTAGACCACAACACATGTAAGCTTAAGCTCTCGTTCAAGCCGCCAAACGAAGTTGGGTGTGTTCCTCCGATTTTCTTTCTCTCTTTCTTTGCCCCTTCACAAAGAAAAAAAAACCCCACCTCGCATATCACTTTCGTTCCGCCGCCGTTCCGCACCTCTTATTTTCCAGACTGCCATTTCTCGCCTTTAACGCGCAGCACAAAGAGTGTGTGGACGAACACGGAGCGAATAAAAGGGGATAACCAAAGGGACCGGGTTTAACACCAACGCTCGAGTCAGCATCAGCGCGGAGCGAAGGCATCCAAACGGGACTGCGGTCGGCTGCGCATAAGAGACGGCGCAGCAGAATACCCCGCTGCGCGACCCGAGTCGTCCCCATCTTCTCCAGCCAGAAGGGCCGTGCATATGCGTGCGAGGGGCGGTGGGGTGGGGTTGTGGCGTGGTTTCAAACAGGCGCACTGCTTTATGGTACGAAAACTAGCCGAGCCACAAGGTTCGCGGCACAGACGCAGGGGCGCCATACACACCACTCGCGGGGAGGGGCCGTTGCTCGATGCACCATATGCGCCAAAGGAGGCCGCCACGGTATACGTCCGTGCGTGTTGGTCGGCGCGCAACACAAAGGAGGTGCCTTGTGTTCGGACTCGCGCGCGGACTCCCCTCGGCGGGTACAAGCGGGCTCTCCTCTCGTTCTCGGCGGTGTCTCTTCGGCGAGAAAGGCCCGCCACGGCGGGACCCTGAGAGAGAATCCATCGTCGCTTTCTGGGGACGCTGCGAAAGGAACTATTTGCGCGGGCGAGGAGGAGCTCACGGTCGGTCGCACCGGAGAAGGCGACCACGACGGAGGGATGCAAGAGTCTTGCCGACGGAGCAACTCAAGCGTGGACCACGAACCTCCCGGGAAGGGCCGTGAATAGAGGCCCGTTGTTCTCGACGGCCCCCGCGCGGTGAAGGGGCGCCCACCCCCGAATCTCTGGCTGGGTTGCGAGAGATGAGCGCTCTGCTCGGACGAGATTCCGGACCGTCGGCTGGCGCATCCTGCGCGCACCCTTCCGCCAGCCGCGAGAACTCTCCTTCTCCGCGCAGTTTTCCTGGTCCGTCAGCCGCGGCACAACCGAACAAACGCGCCGAGGATGAAAACCTCTGAATGGCCGCCGACGGAGTCTCTCTTGCAGGGAGCATTTGCCGTGGCCGCCACTCGAGCCAGACGTTCATCCAGTCTACAGCCTGTCTGCTGCAGACTAGGCTTTCGTGCTTTCTTTTACTTTATTATTTTCGTTTTATTTGTTATTTTAATTTCTTTAGCGGAAGGGGGGGGGGGGGTACGCTTGTTCACTGACAATCGTTATTCGCGCCTCGCGGCATTCTCGTAGTATGGCGATGAGAAGAGTATGCATGTTGAGTCCTAGTGGTATATGGAGGTTTTCTCGGTGGTATATCATTGCCTAAAGAACCGAGAACAAGGGTGTGATGATGATGATGATGATGATGATGATGGTGGTGGTGGTGGTGGTGGTGGTGGTGGTGGTGGTGGTGGTGGTGGTGGTGGTGGTGGTGGTGGTGATGATGATGATGATGATGATGGTGGTGGTGGTGGTGGTGGTGGTGGTGGTGGTGGTGGTGGTGGTGGTGGTGGTGGTGGTTAGACGTTTATTTTAGATGCGGAGCATCTTATACTCGCGCCTTGTAGTGCGCCGTCCGCGCCGTCCGCGCCGTCCACACCGCTTCTCGAACATTCGACAGCTGACGCGCGCGCATGCGCCGTCACGCCGTCGCCCACTCTTCCACCATCTGTGCATCCATTCCTCCTCTACACACCGCGCGCGCTTCACTCCTCCACCATCTGTGCACCCTTCCTCCTCTACACACCGCGTTCGACATCTACAATTCTCCTGATTCTCCAGTGGACGCGCATGTGGCGTCGCGCTTCGAGAACATTCAACAGCTGACAGTGCATGCGCCGTCGTGCTGTATATATACTCAAGGTCGGCGCTCGCTCGCTCAGTTGCCGCTCGTCGGTTGGTTTGTACGGCGCGTCGACGTCCAAGGTCGCGGTGAAATGAATTCCAACGAATCCACAAACACAATGATCGACGTCCCTTCGACCAGCGCCGCCCTTTCGCATACGTGTGTACGTGTTCACTGATTTAACACCCCCTCCTACAACCACGTTAACCAATTTAGCCATCGACCCAAGTAAGTCGCAATTTAACACCCCATTTCACAACCACGTTAACAAATTTAGCCATCGACCCAAGTAAGTCGCACTTTAACACCCCGTTAACCAATTATATGCTCCGCATCCTCCTCAGTGTTCCCCCGAGGGAAGCTGCGGGCAATTTTTTTGAAACTGCATATCAGGCTACAAAATGCTTTGCTGGACATGAATAAGTTCATAGTATTAAAATAAAAGCACAGTGCGAAGAACAAAACAAAACAGACGAACCAAGAAGACGAGGACAACGGTCGTCCCGCCTTCTAGTCTTTCTTCTCCTGTCATCTTTTGTTTGTTTGTAGTCTGCTTTTCATGCAATGCAGCGCCTGTTACTCTGAGTGGGAGGTTTGTTCATTCCAAGAATTCTCTGCCCTTCGCCTACAGCTTGGCTCAAAAAGAGAAAAAGGACAGAGAGGCTCAGTTTCATTGTCATCAGTGCCAGGCAAAGTCAAAAGACAACAAGGCCACGCAAAGCCTGAATAATGCGGTAATCATGGGTTCGGCTGTTACCGATATCAAGCCGTTAAATCAACTTTACCTCCACTTCTTACTTTTAACGTCGGAGCTGGTTAATCCGGTCATAGAAGAACTTTGGCAAGTACGAAAACCTATCATCACTCATGAATGAGTACGTCCCAGAAAGTGCGCGAATCCCGCTACTTATCGCAGGTAACCTAAAAATAAACAAGGCAGCTGGCGGCTGGCAAACAGAATTTAATATTTCTAGACAGATGTAACCAATAATTAAATAAAAAAGCTCTATTACATTGGCGGGATTGACCCAATGATAAACGTAGTGGCCACATGTTTCAGCTTCACTGAAACATCTGCGTAAAGTGCTTCAGCGGTAAGTACAACAAGAGAATACTAAGGAACAGGAAAGGAAACGGCGGCTGCGATAAGACCCCGAAGTGAGGGAAGCCCCGCGCGAACGGCGATGTGGCCGTAGATCTACGGTAGGTGCGAGCGCTCGGTTTCAGCGCGAGCTTCTGTCTCTAGAGTCTGCAAATCCGTGTCGTGTCTTTGACTGACCAGGAGTTCAACTGAAACCCCTCGGCGTTCAGAAGCAACCTAGGAACGACCTATAGCACAACCTGCAGTTAAAGCCTTGCAACAACCTATAGAAGTAACCAGACAAGACTTCAGAATCGTCCAGTTTTGCTGCGTCAGGCATTGTGCGACTTAGTGCAAGATATTATGCTTACTAGCAGTTCATTTCTCGCACGCTATCATCAAGTTCATCTTCAGATGATGTAATATGATGGCGGAAAAGCCACCTCATTACATCATCGAAACATATTATTCCATACATGTGAAACTAACAGGAAGGATAGCAAAGATTTCCGCATATAAACAAACAGTTTTTAGGTGACAAACATTCCGCTACACATCAGGGAATGAGATCGAGGAGGAAAAAGGCCCTTGAGTGGTGGCACAAGAATGGGGAAAAAAGTATTCCTTTTTTTTTAATTTGTAAGGGTGTTCAGTAGCTATGCAAGCAGGTTGCTTATAGAGAGTTAACGTAAGATATACTACACACACGCATATACCTTCTCGATGAAAAAGTCGCAGCTTAGAAAAGGAACGGTGGCACCACAATGTTAAACTAAAATTTTTTTCGTGTCCTTGCTGGGCTGTCACATAGCTTTTTGTTTTTCATTTTTACATTTTGTGTGTTGAAGGCAATGTCGGAGCAAGTTGAATGATACCTCCAAATTTCTCCTCAAAATAATTTAATTCTTCTGTAACGAGCACCACAACGAACTGTAATAATGCACAATGAATGGACAAGTAATGCATGGAAACGGGATCGTTTAGGCAACTATAACCTTCAGCAGCTCATTAGGAGTGGCATTTACAAAATCTTAATATTTGTCGCAGGAATGGCTGACAACGCTCTCTGTGAGGCATGTCGTTGCGAATAGACGGTACACCACATCCTGTGTGACTGTCCGTTGTATGATATCCCGAGACAGTCACTGGCATCCATTCTTGCGCACATCGACAACAGCCAAATGTCTGTGGACACTATTCTTTCAAGTGCCCGAGAGAAGACATTGCAACAAAAGGTGACAAAAGCTCTGCTGAAATTCCTACGCGATACGGACTTGAACAAGAGCGCCTGTAACAGCAATGTCACACACCGCGAAAGACAAGGCTGGACTATGACTGAGTGTGCGCGCGTGTGGTGCTGAATGTGCTGTGTTTATCTCTCTTCCTTCTCTCCTCTCTATCTTTCATCTCCCCCATCCCCCTCCTATGCGCAGGGTAGCGAATCGGCTGCCTATAGGCTGGTTAACCTCCCTTCCATTCTTTTCCTCTTATTTTACTTCAGCAGCTCACCCGGTGACGTTGAACCGATCACTGCATACCGATGTTGTCAACATCTCCAGTAATAAGCCTGTCCAGGAACAAGCCCGCACAAACTGGAAAAGTAAAGAGCGGGCCCGTTTACAATGCCGGCTGCAATGTGCTCTGCGCTGCACATCTTTTGTCGTGAATCACGTGGCAAGAAGTGAAAGGGCAACTGTTCGTCGGCAAACAGCACAGGTGGTCCACAATTATTGGACTCAGCGGGAGCTATGCAGCTTTCGTTGTGTTCGCGCAGGGGTAAGAAAGCCAGTGAAGAATAGAGATGCTCGAGTGAACCGACAAACCTAAGCAGTCACAATGTGGGGTGGTCGGTTATTGTTAAAATATTCATTCACGTTTTAAAACGAATAGTCTTTTTCGTAGAAATTTCGTAGAATAACCGTTTTCGTAGAAATTGGTGGTTCTCAGATTTTCGTCCGCATAGAGTTGTATGCAGTGAATGGGTTTTGAAAAGGGAGATGAAAAGTATGGGAAGATGATGCTGTGTCGGGGAGAGTCGGTGAACATCAGTGTGGCATGGTGGTCATATGTGAGCTGTTTCGTTCACGTGAGATGGGAAAGACAGCTGGTAAACTCCGAGCATTTGCGTTGGAGTTAAGACAGAAGGCTGGAAGGGCCTCTCAGATGGTGTGCGCGACAATAATTATGACATAGGGATGAAAGGTGAACCATATACAACAAGGCCACCAGAAACAGTGACGACAGGCGGCAACACGTGACCGAGAGAGAGATGAATCACCACAAGGAACAACAACGCCCGTGTCCAGTCATCTCAAGGAGTGACCAGAGAGTGATGGTAATGATCAAAGACATCTGCGCCAGGTGCCATGCTATTCAACCATCGCTAGGCTGCTATATAATCAAGTTCCCGGTTAGCCTTTGTCTCAGCCAACAACATGAGCTTCTATAGAAGACAAGCCAGACAAGAAAGACAGAGAGGGGAAGGCAAAGACTACAGGCAGGTTAGCCGAAGTTCTTCAGTTGGATATCCTGTACCTATAAATGGCAAATCTGGCACAAAATAAAGATAATGAAGGAAAATCTATGAATGAAAGATAATGTAGGAATAGACGACTTTTTTTATCAGCAAACGAGAGGGCCGATAATATCACACTTTTCAACTTACCTACACCCACTGAGGGAATGGGTAATAATATGAAGGTCAAGCCATGGACACAAAAGTTGTAACCAAGAAATCATTCACTAACATAAGCCACGACTCATTGCGCAGTAGGAAGCAGTGATATCCGCAGGCTCCAGGATCGAATAATTTCCAAACCTATGTATCTTGGCATTCTGTTTTTAATGCATTTCTTTCCGCACTGTAGGCAATTTCAATATCTATCTATCTGTCTATCTATCTATCTATCTATCTATCTATCTATCTATCTATCTATCTATCTATCTATCTATCTATCTATCCATCTATCTATCTATCTATCTATCTATCTATCTATCTATCTATCTATCTATCTATCTATCTATCTATCTATCTATCTGCTCATGTGATCGCCTCCTTGGCTTGGGGTAGACCAAAATTAGTATAAGAGGGTAACAGAGCTTGACGAATATGCCTGGCTGGTGACGACATGAATAATGCGATAATCTACTCGTGTATGACGTCACACCCTTTCCTCCAGACACGTGTGGCACATGCCCGTATGCCACGGGCCGCTGCATGTGTATGCGGGTATGCGTCACAGGTGTTTAACAGTCTATATCTACCATGCTATGGCGAGAACAGGCATTGGTAATTTTAATTAGAGAGCGTTAAGAAAAACCGACATCGGCAGTGTAGTTGAACCGATGAACGCAAAGAGCAAATGTTTTGGTCCTAGCAGGAATGTAACCCAAGCATTTCGCGTGACAACCAGGCATTCAACCACACAGCCAGGTCAGGTCTCGAAAGTGTTTAAAAAAGAACACTTATGCAGGTGTAATTTTCGTGAAAAGTAAGTCGTGCTCACAGTGCCGGCTATATAATTTTATAAACATTACGTATGTGCTCCTATGATACAGGTGTCCCGTCGGGCTATAGCATCGATTGTAGTTAAGCACCATCCACTGAAATTGATTTACGTAGAGGTAGCCAGGGCGTTTAACCTCGCAAGCACAAACGCTACATTTCATGAGTGCTTGTGAACGAACAGGGCGAAACCATGCTGAGTACTTTCAAGCTGGCTATTTATCCATCTCCATCCCTTTTTTACTCTTCTTTTTTTTCCTTTTTTATTATTCCACCTCCCCCCATCAATCTCTCTGTCCTCTTACCTCTTCTGGTGTTCGTGGTATACCGTTGTTGCATTATAATCGATATGCGACTGTAAACGAACACGAGACTGTTGAACATATGCCTGTGTGTACAACATTTACAATACATGTAGCGTCATTTGGTAACATTCCACTCAATAAAAATATTACACCACAGTCACTTTCCCACCGCATGCCTCGAATAACATGGATTCCCAATGTACGTGGGACCTTCACCCTTTTTCCCTTCTGTTTATTGTTTAGAATGGCTGCTATAGAAGTGACAAAAGTCTTCCGTCATTTGAATTACGAACGCATTGCCACAGCTGTGACTAGAGTACGAACGTTCTTGCTTTTTTTTTTACTTTTATCTTTAAAATATTGTAGCACCAGTGTCCACCAAAGCCATCGTACACACACCATCAACAAAAACTTCTACCTTGTTCTGCGAGGGGGGAAATGTTACGCCACGTATGTGCCGGACGAAGAAGGAAAAAGAAGCAAGGAGGGTGGAAGAAGAAGATCATCATCATCTGCCTGCGCCGATACGGCTCGTCCCTCGAACCGTGTATCAATAAACCCCCAGACGCCTACTGAGGTCGTAACAGAGTGGTGGAAGGTGCTGGGTATAGGAACCAACGACGGGACCGCTACCCCTCGGATTTCGCCGGAGTCGTCGCCTCGCCGGCCTGCCTCCTTCTTTGGCCATCATGCCTGACGAAACAGAAGCTCGGGAACCAGTCCCCAGCAGTTCTTGGCCGTATCACAGAGAGCCACGAACCTTCTCCGGGAGGGCCAACGACGACGTGGACTCATGGCTCAAACATTTCAAGCGAGTAAGCAACTGCAACAAATGGGATGCTGCCTCCCAACTGTCACGCGTTGTTTTCTACCTCACTGATGTTGCCCTCGTTTGGTATGAGAACCATGAAGATATTCTGACAACATGGGAACGCTTTGTTGAAGAAATCAAGAAGTGTTTCGGCAACTCAGCTGCAAAAAAGAAGCTTGCCGAGCAGAGTCTTGCACAGAGGGCCCAGCTATCCGGTGAGACCTGCACCGTGTATACTGAAGAGATTTTGAGGCTGTGTAGGGAAGTCGATTCCAGCATGTCGGAAGAGGACAAGGTGGGGCATTTGCTGAAGGGAATTGCAGAAGATGTTTACAACTTCCTTATTAGCAGGGAAAGCCTGACTTCAGTGTCTGACGTTGTACGGCACTGCCGCACGTTTGAAACCCTGAAGCAGCGCAGAATAGCGCCTAAGTTTGGTCGTCTGGCAAATGTCACCTCAGTAGCCAGCATAGAAGCTGCCTCAACTGTTGACCTTTCGGCAACCATCCGCCAAATTGTTCGGGAAGAGTTACTCAGACATGGCGAAATGACACGTGAACGGGCAGCTGCCACGTCTCCATCCTATTTCCCGCAGGACACCACTGCCCCACAGCTTACAGTTTATGAACATCCATCCGTCAACGCAACGGAGGTTGCAGGGCCTCGGCGTATTCAGCAGTCAAGTCCGGCTTTTTACGAGCGATCACAGTACCCTCAACGTTTCCGTTCCGTACGCTCATACCACCCACCGACAACTGATTTCATTGAATCTCGGGCTTACGCGAACGCTCGCAGACGTGAACACTTCGAAGAACGGCGACGACCTCGTCCTGCGCCTGTGTGCTACAACTGTGGTCTGACTGGTCACATATCGAGGTATTGCGATCGTTCGCGCATACCACGCTATGATCAGTGGACAAGCTTGACCGATAAACCTGCTGTCCCACCTTTTCAAGGACACTGGCCCACCGACTCAAGACCCGGCAGCAGCTCCTGGCACGGACACTGGCGCAACAACTCCCCTGCCTCTGATCGAAGTGTGACGCCACCTCCTGCGCCTCGATCCCACCGGTCTCCATCGCCACGGCGCCGCCCATCGTCACCACACCAGGAAAACTAAACAGTGCGGCCGATGGGGGTGAGGTCGCTGGTGACTTGCTGCAAAACGAAATACCCCCGTCTGTGTTGATGTTCAAGAACAAGGTAGAAGTTTTTGTTGATGGTGTGTGTACGATGGCTTTGGTGGACACTGGTGCTACAGTTTCGATTATGAGTGCTGCTTTTAAACACCGTTTAGGACAAAAGGTGATGTTTTTGTGGGAGAAGGCAACAACATTCTGTGGCGTTGGTGGTAACTCGCTGTGTCCCATTGGTGTCTGTACCGCAGAAGTGTGCTTGGGTGATCAAGTGTTTGTCACAGAGTTTACGATTCTTCCAAGGAGCACACACGACATAATCCTGGGGATTGACTTCCTTCGAATGTGTGGCGCCACTGTTGATTGTAGAAATGGAGAGGTGTACATATGTGATGCTGCCCCTGGAGAACTATTAGAGAATTCAGACAGGGAGCACGGTGCGCTCCGGGTCAGTGAAGATAGCATTGTGCCGGCATTCTCTGCAGTATGTGTTCCTGTATACTCTTCACGCATTGACAACAATGACAGTGCGTTCGACGCATTGGTGGAGCCCTTTCATCTCAGTTGCATTAAGAAGAACACATTGGTGCCGCATTGCATAGTGTCACTCGTTCAAGGACGCACAGGACTATGGGCGGTAAACTGTTCAGCTGAGTCGGTGGTTCTACCAGGAGGACTGAAGCTTGCCAAGTTCAAAACATACTCACCGATGGCAGTGGCTGCCCTCAGTGATGCTCCGGGTGGGGCCTCAGCCAATACTTCTACGGCCGATTCAAAACTTTTACCTATGATCGACAAGTCACTTACTACTGACAAACGCCGCATGCTTCTGGACGTTTTGTCAAAATACGTGACGATTTTCGATTTTTCCCATGACCATGCGCCCTCGATTCCCGCGTCTCGGATTCTCCACAGGATAAACACGGGAACAGCACAGCCCATCCGCCAGAAACCCTACCGAGTGTCGCCGTCTGAGCGCAAGATAATTGATGAACAAGTGCGTGATATGCTGCAGAAGGGTGTCATTCGAGAATCATCGAGTCCTTGGGCGGCTCCCGTGATTCTAGTCAAAAAGAAGGATGGTACCTGGAGATTCTGTGTGGACTATCGCCGTCTAAACTCCGTCACAAAGAGAGATGTCTACCCTCTCCCACGCATTGATGACGCTCTAGACTGCCTCCATTCAGCATCCTACTTTTCGTCCATAGACTTACGCTCAGGCTATTGGCAAATACCTGTGCATTCAATGGACAAAGAAAAGACGGCTTTCGTTACTCCGGACGGACTATATGAATTTAACGTGATGCCTTTTGGTCTATGTAACGCGCCCGCTACATTTGAAAGATTCATGGACACCATTCTGCGCGGCCTGAAGTGGAACATCTGTATGTGTTATCTTGACGACGTTGTTATCTTCGGGCGTACATTCAGTGAACATAACGAAAGGGTAGAGCTGGTTTTGAAATGTATTCGAAATGCTGGCTTGGTTCTTAATGCAAAGAAGTGTCATTTCGGAGCTCGACAAACACTGGTGCTGGGACATCTCGTCAACAAGGATGGCATCAGGCCCGACCCGAATAAGACAGCGGCTGTTAGAGCTTTTAAACCACCTGGCTCAGTGAAGGAGCTTCGGAGCTTCTTGGGCCTCTGCTCTTACTTTCGCCGATTTATTCCCGCCTTTGCAGAAGTTGCCTTTCCACTGACCTGTCTTCTCCGCCAAGGTGCTAGTTTTGAATGGACTCCTGATTGTGAAACTTCTTTCAACCAACTGAAGTTCTTGCTCACGTCGCAGCCTATCCTGCGGCACTTCGATCCTTCTGCGGCGACTGAAGTTCACACCGACGCAAGCGGCATTGGCATAGGTGCAGTCCTGATACAGCGATGTAATCAAGTGGAACACGTGATCGCATATGCCAGTCGCACTTTAAGTAAGCCGGAACGCAATTACACTGTGACCGAACAAGAATGCCTTGCACTCGTCTTCGCTGTACAGCGATTCCGCTCATACCTGTACGGTCGTCCTTTCCAAGTAGTTACGGATCATCATTCTTTGTGCTGGCTTATCAACCTTCGGGATCCGTCAGGCCGTCTAGCACGCTGGGCCCTCCGGCTGCAAGAGTACAACTTCACGGTATCGTACAAGAGCGGCAGGAAACACGCGGACGCAGACTGCCTTTCAAGGATGCCAGTTGATGCTACAGTTTGCGACGCTGACGATTTCGATCATCTGATTGCGTCCGTAGCACCAGCGTTCCCGGATAAGGCCACCTTTGAAACTGAGCAGCGGAAGGACGTGAGTTTGAATCCATTATTCGTGATCGCACAAGCATCCACTCCGGAAAGCCGCTTTTGCGTCCGTGATGGTCTACTGTACAAGAAATCCATCTCCGGCACCGGTTCCCGCTTCCTGCTGGTGGTTCCAGAGGCACTACGGTCATCTGTTTTGTACGCCATGCATGATGACGCCACTTCAGGTCACCTCGGAACGACGCGCACTCTTCATCGTACCCAGGAACGCTTCTACTGGCCACGTATGCGCCAGTCAGTTGAGTTGTACGTGGCCAGTTGTGCGCAATGCCAGGCGCACAAATCTCTCTCAGCAGCTCCGGCCGGACATCTACAACCTGTGACGCCTCCCAGTTCTCCGTTCGAACAAATTGGCATTGACCTGGTGGGCCCTTTTCCGCGTTCATCGAAAGGCAACAGATGGATTGTGGTATGTGCTGACCATCTTACTCGGTACTGCGAGACTGCTGCCCTGCCATCCGCGACTGCTGGTCAAGTGTCGTCCTTCCTTCTCCATTCTATCATACTGCGTCATGGGCCCCCTCGCGTCATCATAAGTGACCGTGGACGTCAATTCACGGCAGACGTTGTCGAACAACTTCTTCGTATGTGTGGCTCAGAGCTCAGACACTCGACGCCTTATCACCCGCAGACGAATGGTCTCGTCGAGCGAACAATTCGAACACTGGTGAATATGCTTTCTATGTACGTTGCTTCGAACCACAAGAACTGGGACGATGTCTTGCCGTTCGTCACATACGCGTTTAATACTTCCCAACATGAGACCACCGGCTACAGCCCGTTCTTCCTCCTCTATGTTCGACCCCCCCGTTATACTCTGGATACAATATTTTCCTTCTCTGATCGGGACCAATCAGAAATCTCCCTAGCAGAAACTCTTTGTCTCGCCGAAGAAGCTCGTCGTCTTGCTCGTTTACGTACAATAGCCTCGCAAGACAGATCGAAAGTTCGTTATGACAGCAAGCACCGGCAGGCCACATATATTCCGGGAGATCTCGTGTTGGTGTGGAAGCCTTTACGCAAACGTGGCTTGTGCCAAAAACTGCTCGCGCACTACATCGGACCTTTTGTTATCCTTGACCGCCTGAGCGCAGTCGACTACCGCATCGCACGTCTTACAGCTAGCGGGAGACGCTCCAGAAAGACAGAGGTCACGCATGTCGCTCGCCTGAAGCCTTTCAGTCAACGCGACACTGTATGAAACGCGCGGCGCGCTTTGTCTGCGAGGGGGGAAATGTTACGCCACGTATGTGCCGGACGAAGAAGGAAAAAGAAGCAAGGAGGGTGGAAGAAGAAGATCATCATCATCTGCCTGCGCCGATACGGCTCGTCCCTCGAACCGTGTATCAATAAACCCCCAGACGCCTACTGAGGTCGTAACAATATCACCTCAATTTCAACGGTGTTTTTTTTTTTAGGAATCATGGCACGATTTGGAGCACGCTTTCCTAACGTGTGCCATGGCACATCGCGCACGTGTGCCTGAGCTTCAAGCCTCGTTTCCTCTCGAATGTGGCGAGCCGCAGCCCCACATCTCCGGGCCGGAAACCTATATACCCGCCGGGGTGTCACACGCGCTATGCAACCGAACTTATACACAACGCTATCGCCCACGACTTCACCTGCGCGCCTATATATACCGTCTTGTATATCGCCGATGCCTGTCTCTTCTTCACTCGGGGTTCTGGCGCGAAGGGACGCATGCGGAGGTCGTCCCACGCGCAGCTGCACTTTATGGCTGAAGAAGTTTCCTTGTCGCCCAAGCCGGTCCGACACATGAAAAGAATCTCTCTTTCATTCATATTTCTTTCTCTTCACAGACGCATCATCTTGCTGAGGTTCTTCGCGAAACCACGCGACGCCGAGACACACGAAATAGCTTAGAGGAGGAAGGGAGTGGGCAAACAAAATAATAAAAAAATGTCGTGTAAAAAAGGAGAGGCCGATGTCCGGGCGTGCGGTGTGAGGAATAGACGGTGCGCGACGTTCTCAGTGTACAGTATACGCACAAGACCCGGGTGCATCCATCTCGGAGAGAAGTTTTTTTTGAAATAGCGTTTACGGTCGGTCTTTTTCGGTGGCGGCGTCTCGCTCTTCCCACGTGCACCAAGTGTCTGAGGACGAGCTCAGGTGTGAATGAAGGAAGCGTCGGTGTTTGGGGGACGAGGTCTCAACGGGCGGCAAAATCATAAAGCTCTTGGCCTAGACGCACGTGCGTGCTGCGTCGCTCGCTGTGCCTCTTTGTGAGGACACTCGGAGAAGACGAAGAGGAGGAGGCGTCGTCCCACGAAGACGGCCACGTTGCATCCGGACCGGGAACAAGAAACATACGACGCGGTGAGACTCCGAGCGAGTCTTGCTTTTCATGCAAGAAGATCCTTTGGTCGACCTGTGTGGCTTGAAACAGGCTCTGGGAGTTATAGCCTTCTGTTTTTGCAAGGCGTAGGAGCTGGCTGTCCCGATGTCATTATACGCTGCCGTTTCGGGGGACGCGAGCTTTTGATTGCCGAAAGAGGTGCGAAGTGCTTATACGCATATTCACGCCTTTGTACAGCTGTATACAGCCCCGTAGACCTGACAGTTCTACAACGCCGCATGCAAAGGTGCCAGATGCGTCTGGTGCTATTGGTTAGCCGAAAATCTGGCGCCACCTTCACCGAAAAAAAAAGCGAAGAAGATATGTGATGGCATCATCCTATATATACGTGTCTTCCTTTTAAAAGGTCTTAGAACGGTTAATCTATAGAATAAGGACGTTCACTCCTACGTGGTTGACTGCTGTTGCAAGAGCGAGGACTGGGCACGAGTGTCTACTGTAGACCTGCCCTTTTGAAGAGCACGAAGTCATCGCACGGCCATTCCCGTCTGTGTTTGTGCGAGTGTGATTGTTCCCCCATTCACGCTTGGGGGGTTCAATCATTCAAATAGTATGCTTCAATGGCTCACTTATAATTCTAAGTAAAGTGTAAACACAATGTCCTTATCGAACTTAGCGGAGAGGCAACTAACTTTGACCGGTGGCTGTATACAGCCGTACACATTCCTCGTCACTTAAACTGCATGTGTACAAATCAATTCACGTACAATGAAGCTTCGTTCTGTGTGTGTGTCCTTACCATTTCTTAACACGTACATTCAGGTTTCACAAAAGCGTGCATCGAATGTTTGATTAGCAGTTCAGCTAACATAAAACTCCGGTAAACTAAAGGTATTACTTCCTTCACTCTACTGGAGGTAGCCTCAACAAAAAAAAACAAGAAAAGAAAATAAGTTCGTATAGTATAACTAAGATCTTGAAAGTTCGGTTGGAAAGCGACAAACCTCTAAAGGAGCCGACCGACATGCTCTCCGAGTACTGAAGAGTTTGCAAACAAGCGAGTTAGTAGTACTCGAACAGGTTTTCGCGGCAAAGGGAGAAAGCGAGTGTTGCCCAACTGTTCCTCCGTACCGAATGCTCGAATGGCGCCCACTCACACACACAAAAGAACAGAGACACTTCAGTTGGAGAAGGAGCCACGCACTTCCAGCGTCCATTGTGAGTGCGCGTACACCGAAGCGACACCAAAGCTGCCGACGTCGGCTGAGTGCTTCGCGAGAAATCAACCACTTCTCCGCTCGATCGCAGCTTTGTGACGCGTCTTCGAAGGCCTCTTCTCGCCTCTTTCGACTGACTGTGTGCACTACGGCTGAGGGCGGTAAGAACAAAGTTGGTCTCGCTGATCGTGGCCATGGCGGCCCTGTTACACGGAAGGAGCTCTCGCGGTCGGCTTTCGCGGCCTCATTTCACTTGCAGATTCGAGGCGGTGGCGACCATGTCGAGTAGGGTGCTGCGCGCCGCCGATGCTGCTCTCGTTCGTTTACAGGCACCGCGTGCTCTTCTGTTACGCTGCGCTTCGATTTCGCGTTAGAGACTGAGTGCGATACGAGCGGAAAGAACGAACACAACACGAGAGGAGCGATTTTTTTTTGTACGCTAGAACCGTGAAAAGAAAAAGAAATAACCCACGGTGGAACCAATAAAAAGCCATGAAAAATGAACCACTAGGTTTAATTAGGTTGATTGTCCGCCTCGGTGGATCAGTGACTAGGGTTATCGGCCACTGACCCGAAGGGACTCGATACCGACAACGCCGGACGCATTTCGATGGAGGCGAAATGGCAAAGGCCCATGTACTGCGCGACCTCCTTCAGGTAGTGTTCCTCGGGACCTCAATAATGTTATCTGTCTGTCTGTTTGTCTGTCTGTCTGTCTGTCTGTATCTATCTATCCATACGTCTGTCCGTCCGTCCGTCCGTCCGTCCGTCCGTCTGTCTGTATCTATCTATCCATATGTCTGTCCATCCGTCCGTCCGTCCGTCTGTATGAATCTATCCATACGTCTGTCCATCCGTCCGTCCGTCTGTATCTATCTATCCATACGTCTGTCCATCCGTCCGTCCGTCTGCCTGTGTCTATCTATCCATACGTCTGCCCGTCCGCCCGCCCGTCTGTATCTATCTATCCATACGTCCGTCCGTCCGTCCGTCCGTCTGTCTGTATCTATCTATCCATACGTCTGTCCATCCGTCCGTCCGTCCGTCTGTATGAATCTATCCATACGTCTGTCCATCCGTCCGTCCGTCTGTATCTATCTATCCATACGTCTGTCCGTCCGTCCGTCCGTCTGCCTGTGTCTATCTATCCATACGTCTGCCCGTCCGCCCGCCCGTCTGTATCTATCTATCCATACGTCTGTCCGTCCGTCCGTCCGTCTGTATCTATCTATCCATACGTCTGTCCGTCCGTCTGTATCTATCTATCCATACGTCCGTCCGTACGTCCGTCTGTATCTATCTATCCATACGTCCGTCCATCTGTCTGTCCGTCCATCCGTCCGTCTGTCTATCTGTCTGCCCGTCCGCCCGTCTGTCTGTCTGTATCTATCTATACATACGTCCGTCCGTCCGTCTATCTGTCCGTCCGTCCGTCTGTCTGTCTGTCTGTCTGTCTGTCGCACAAAGGCCATTCTTCACTCACCACATCATATCTGACTGTTCGTTAAGTTCGATATAGCGGTGATCATGGAATACCAGTAAGCTTTTCTCTGTATGGTCCTTTCGCACAAACGGCAAAGCTAGACATACTATACATACCGACAAAGCAAGACAGACACGAGTCCTTGGGACTCATGTACATGTCTCACAAGGGTGCCGGAACCGAACCACCAGTGACAGTGTACGCTGCAGCTTCCCTGTACCGAAGACTACAGTGTCCATCGTATGCCAGCACCGAATGCTCGTGTTACCTTTCTGTTATCCATGTTCGGGCTAGTGCACGGCCGTACTTGGGACGCACGCGCGTCGCTTCTCTCCCGTCTTGTCCAGCCTTGGCTCGTGTCTAAGATCGCTTGTCCCGCGCTGGGCAGCAAGAGCGAGGAAAACACATCGGTGTCGGCTGTCAGAGCACTCCTCCTTGACTTCTCTCCGACACACGCACGCACACTGGTCTGCCAGATGAAAAGGGGCGATCTCAAATTCTCCTCCGCGCAGTAGCAGGTGACCCCCGGTCGTGCTACGGCACGTCACGATCGACAAGAGATCGAGCGGGAGCCGCCTCTCGATGAAGCCGGCAGGCGCCTTGGAAAACGGCCGCAGTCGCGGGGCACACACCTTCGGCCCTCGACTTCCTCTCATCACCTCACGTGCGCCTTGGACGCGACTCCGATCGGTTCACTCGGACTTCACGAGGCACCTGAAGGACGGCCCTCCTGGTAGGGGGCCCTAAACAACGAGAACACTGCCGTGGTGTCAATCAAACTGTCTCTTCTCTCGTGCTTTTTTTTTACAATCATCCTTCGTGGTGCTCGTCAGCACCTCGCACAAGAGGAGCCGTCGTTTGTTTCATGACACTTCTTGCAGTGAAGGAAAGAGGTGTCCACACTGCGCTGCAGTTCCCAGGATTATTGGAAATCACTGAGGTTTCTATAATAAGAACTTGTTGCTGGGCGATTCGGTGAACACTTGACGGCATCTTAGCGCTGAAAAAGACGAACACATGAGAGATGACCTTGTCAAGTCGTGTCTCATGTCTTCGTGTTTTTTAGCGCTAAAGTAAATATATTGTGTACTAAGACATGTCGCCAAGCTAGTTTTAAAAACGGAAATCTTTCCCACAATTGTCTGCAGCTGCTGATCATAAAGTATTCCTTCGTTTATTTCATTCCATAACGTTTTCACGCGCAAATCCGTGCGATATTTTCTACCCCGAATAATCAGTTAAATTTACACGAAGCCTTACTGTAAACATGGATGGCCGTTCTTGCGTTGCGCAGGGCTAACAGCATCGCCTTTTTTTAATGTTCTTTGCAGGACAGAGGCCCCGAGCTCCGAGCGCTCTGCTTCATGTTTTTGCCACCGTAGATGGAGGGTTTATATTGGCTAAGGTGTCCACGCCTTGGCTAAGCACTAATTCCATATTGTAGGGTCCTTTATATATCCTGCTAGTCCGGCATTTTGAATACACTAAGGTTTGCGGCACCCCATGATAAACCGCTTTAATTAAATACGCCTTCCAATGTCTTGTAGCCGAGACAGCACATTATGTTTGCAAACTTTATTTGTATGGTTACTACATACATACATACATACATACATACATACATACATACATACATACATACATACATACATACATACATACATACATACATACATACATACATACATACATACATACATACATACATACATACATACATACATACATACATACATACAATATATAGATTTGTAAGCACCTATCAGTTGGCAATAAGGAGGGACTTGTAAAAAAGATTCTGCGAGTGAGCTGTTTTGGACGTGGGGTAGATTGTTCGCCAGCACACAAAGATGAATGTGAGTATAGTGTTTCAGTGAGTTCGAGGCCGAGTGAGTCCGGTCGAAGAAATGTTCCGTTAGTGTGAGTCCGAGACAGTTCGGCTCGGGAAAATTTCAGTGATTCTGAGTGCAAGTGAGCCCAAACCACAACATATATTTCTCGAGTGAGCCTGAATGAGTACCACTTTTCTTTTTTTTTTGTTTTTCGCCGGCCTATGTGTCACTCCCGGTAAGTGTGCACGCCTGTCAGTACCTCTCGTGTCGGGTCCGCCTTCTCGCCTTTCCTGCAGAGCCGACGTGAATGTTCTCCCTCGGAAGTTTCATTCCGGTCACGTTCGGCGGCAAGACGCAGCGCGCGCCCTCTTCGTCGCAGGAGGGAGCCACCGTTGAGCCCGCCGTACTCGGGACCAACTGGGCTAGATTTCTCGAAGCGGTCGCGTTGCACAGCCTTCTGCCTCCTCCGTGGACTCCCACCCACAAACTCCAGTACCGACTTCCAACGCCGCCACTTTCGCCTGTTCTTTAGTTGTTCTGATTTTTATTTCATAGTTCCACGCAACGGACGCAATCATAAACGCCGAGCGTGGCGCTGCGTGTGTCGTGCTCGCTGTGTGCCCCTCAAAAATAAAGTAAGCAAGATGTCGTGTGGATTTGGACTTTTGGTGTGAATGCAGCGTTATTTATGGCATTTGACTGAAGTGTTCCTTGTAGATACCTTCTTAATAATTTTTCCCTTTTATTTCTTCCCCCAAGTCATGTGCATGGTCTCTTTAGGAGACAACTGCCAGACTATTTTTCTCTATTGAAGCTGCATGGATTGTTCGTGTACTACTACTGCTGCTATTAGTATACTGCTACTACTACTACTACTACTACTACTACTACTACTACTACTACTACTAATAATAATAATAATAATAACCTTGAGCTCACGCAGGCAACTCATTCTGCCTTGCTTGTTTAGGCTGCCGTGATGAGGGAATAAAACGACGACTCCAAGTAGCAGCAATACATGCCAACTGCAGGACCGCCGAAGAGGGCGCCCATAAACGCTCCCGTCTAGCGAAGGGACGTATACAGGGAAGTTGATTGTGCTGTTTTAACTGTATTTTTATCATTCTGTTATATATGTGCATAAGGTAATGTGAACGGTAAAAAAAAGAAAATTTGCCACTGGCTGGAACGTAGTCTTATTAATATGTAATTATTATTTATAAAGTCAGGCCTCGAAGTAAGCTTAGGATGGCGAGCGCAAAGAATTGGTACGGGACTAGAAGGGAGCAGACGACACAGACTCTTCAAGCCATATGTCGTGTTTGTG
The DNA here is from genome assembly GCA_013436015.1 of Rhipicephalus annulatus. Lineage (NCBI taxonomy): Eukaryota > Metazoa > Arthropoda > Arachnida > Ixodida > Ixodidae > Rhipicephalus > Rhipicephalus annulatus. The sequence goes on from WOVY01001534.1 coordinate 391,730, forward strand.
CAGGTCATTACGAGCCCATAGAAACTCTCTCAATTGGCATCCATAATAAAGTGAGCCTATACCATACGCTCGAACAATTCTTTTCTTTATTAATTTACAAGTCCCGAAACAGCAGTCCTAACTTCCGTACACACGTCTTTTTTTTTTTCACATCCGCCTGCAATAACCTCCCCGACAGCACTCGAACACGTGTCGCATGGGTAAACCAAACCCCGCATGCATGTGGCGCCGGAGAAGCCATCCTGCGCAATCGGTGGCGGGAGCCACTTTTCCCCCAACTTGCACAGCGCTGCAGTGTTTTAGTACGGGCCGGCCTTATCCGGCCGCCCATCGCCGCGTATATTGCTACAGACGGGCTCGACTCGCCGACGGCGTCCGCTAAACATGCGCCGAGCACATTTAGGCACCGGCGGCTTTTTTTATGGACTCCTCGAGACTTGTCGAACCAGACGTCCGACACGGTCGCGATAAGTTCTCTTAGTTCCCCTCTGATGCCCGTATCGGAGATAGGGGGTGGGAGGGGGGGGGGGTCTACTGTATACGGTTCTCCTCTTATTTATGCGCAAAGACGAGAAGGTTGAAGACAGAAAAAAGAAAAAAAAACGAGACAAGAACATGGGAAAAGCGAGCTCTAAGACGGATAGATGAAAAGAGACGGTCGGCAGAGGCTTTGATTTGCCTTTGGGGTGCGTTTCCGAAGGCGGCGTTGTGTGCGTGTTAGAAACCCGCCCGCGAACAAACGTACGTGTATAGACACGCGCACGATCAAACATCGCCGGGTCTCTTCAGATGGAGTATAGTTTAAGTGAACGGCCCGCAGGTCGCGGTTTCCTTCCCTACACGCCGGTACAGTGTAAGTGCTATAACACTTCTGGTACGCTCTAACGGTGGCACTTTGATTTGCGTTTAGGTTCGACAAGGTGCGTGCACTCCGGGTTTCGATGCTTATTGATCTTGTCTTGTTCGTAACCCTCAGATGTGAGTGTGACGTCACTGCGATCTAGTGAGTTGTCTTCCGCGATGGAATCACTGTAAACGTTTTCACGTGCTGCGCGGGCTGCTTTGTAGAGCGCGAAATTTGTTACGTGGATCCCACGAAAGTATATAAAATAGAGCTCGTATAAGTCTGCTTTTCTGCTTCTTTTATGGCGCAGCAATGATTTACGGACAATCCACGCACGCTCCGACGGGTGCCGCAAGAGCTGCATGTGTTTTCTTGTGGTAACGTTCTCGGCTTACAGTTGAGCCGGATATTTTTTTTTTCTGCTTTGTTTTGAAGCATACATTATGGGTTCTACACTTAATTCAATTTGGGTTCTTGGACTGGACCTCTAAGCCGCCATCAACAGAGGTGCCTTCTACTCAATGTGTAACAACCGAGATTTACTGACATAGGCAAGGCACACATGATGAAGCGTAAACGAGAATTCTGTGTTCTATACGCCAGAAAAATGAATAAAATTATTATTATTATTATTATTATTATTATTATTATTATTATTATTATTATTATTATTATTATTATTATTATTATTATTATTATTATTATTATTATTATTATTATTATTATTATTGTTGTTGTTGTTGTTGTTGTTGTTGTTGTTGTTGTTGTTGTTGTTGTTGTTGTTGTTGTTGTTGTTGAGAAGGGGAAAAAATTACAGATCCAGAACATGCGATGAAGTCATTTAACATCGGTAATGCGTGCTGCATGCCTACTTGTCATCATTACTACTGGACTGAAGCATGGGCATGACGCGATTCGTCAGCGGCTATCTTGCTGATCTCCATGCCATAAGCCTTCTTTTGGCGCCAAGCGTCCTCTGCTGCGCATCTGAGACATCTGCTGCACATCTCCGAGGTTACGCGCGTCTTATTTGCCGTTGGACTACTCGCAGTGTGATTCTGCGGTCACTTGTTCTAACCGTTCCTTAATATACTCATAGGAGAATAACAAAAGGATCCCAAACATCACAGTTCAGCAAATTAAGCAAAATAATTGCGGTAGAATTTGGTGAGGACAATGTAGGCGCATTTTCGCCACCAGCGAGGCAAAAATGTGCCTAGCTCCACTCGCTCAACTCATAGTGACGGCACAGTGAAATCGTGTAATACTTTAAATATTACAGCGACAGTCGACACGTACGTTTCGAAGTTTTGAGGCACGTAATGCTGAAGCTGAGATGTTTAGCGTGTCCAAGTTCAAAAAGAAATCATTAGACCAGCTACCAAACGTATTATTGTTGAGTTCTCGCGTGCAGCTATAAGACGACCAAAAAGAAAAAGAAACAGAGCAGAGTATAGACAAACACGAAGGGTCCCGTTTACGTCTGTCCTAATTGCGCGCGACACGTCCACAATTTGGGAAGGCAACCAAGCCTCTCAAGTCCGTTCCATACTCAAACATATCATTTCGTGCTGAAGCTGTTCCTGAATTGCGCCGCCTATCGCGACCGCACAGCAAAATGAGTGAGCGACGAAAAAGCGGAAAGGAGTGGAGGTGAACAAGACGCGAAGTATGTAAATAAATTTATGAAAACGTAACTCAAGACGTAAACTATACGGCTCGAGCAAAACGGGGCTGTCTGAACCGAAGGTGAAATGATCCGTTTTCTTTCTTTCGTTTTTTTTTCTTGAAAGGCACGCATCTTACCACCAGCGTGGGCGAGTTGAGGTCGTGAAGCGGCTGCTCTGCCAGGATCTGGCGTTGGCTCAACTACGAGCCCACTAACGGCAGAGTTATGTTCCTGGCTTCCCGAGAAAAAACCCCTTTCGATGTGGGCCGCTCTGCGCACGGCTTATCGGACACATCCAGTCAGTCCTTGTTCTCGGCGTCTATTCGTTATTCATCGTGTTTTTTTTCATCATTTCCTCTTGCGAGTTCGAGAAAAGAACGGTGCGCCGCAAATTGCCGGCTCGATGAGCATCGAGGTGACGGAGGAAAAAGAAGAAAAAGAGGAAGATGTTGAAGCATGTGCCGCGAACATCAAGGCGCTCCGCATCCAAGGCGGAACGTATGACGGTCAGCGAAGGGGGACAGGTTAGCCACGCACGGCGAAGAGGGGTGCTGTGAAAAATGGAGGAGCCGCACTGTTCCGAGCGCGAGGGGACGGAGATGGAAAAACGAGACGGAGGAGATAAAAGGGGGAGAGACGCCGGCACCACTGCGGTGCGCGCTAGTTGCGTCAAGGTCATCTCACGTTGTAGCGGCCGGAGTCTTCTCCTTTAGAGCGCCGCCGCGCCCTCCCCTCCTCACCCGAGAGTGAGCTCCTGGTGCCCTGGCCGCCACGATGGTGCCGCTGCTTGCTGAGCGAGGAAGACCGATGGACAACCTCCGTGGCTGGCAGTGCAAGCATCCTGTCCAGTGGAGTGGCAGTACACCGGTTCGAGAGCAGGTCGGCAACGTGATCGCTTCGAACTTTCTCAAAGCCTTTAGGCACCGTGTCTGCAGTCAGCGGTTGCTTGCCTATTGCCTAAACAACAGCTGTCGACGCTTGGAAGCTTCTTTTTCACTCATTCTGCGGATGTGACTCCTTTGCTGGGCTAAGGAGCGCATTAACGAATCTGCCTTTCGATTTCAAGCTGCTGAGGATAAAAACAGCAGACCTAGACCGTGCATGCCATCGTGAACACTACAATGACTGCCTTTTGTTGTTTACCATTTTTTCGCTCACTTCTAAAACACATCATTCCGTCTCCCATACTAGGCAGTAAAGATCGTATTATGGCTTCCGAAACTTAAGGCCATACTTTAGCGAATCTTGCGCGAAACCACAGCGCCTGCACGTCGAATTCATGTAACATGGCTTCGTATATATCTTCTCCTGCTTCATCGCGTTAGGTTTCAAAGCTTCTTAGGTAGAATCGGACTTCCGTACAATACGGTGCATATAAACGGTGTACCGATAAACGATATGCCGGATAAGGTAGTCGCTCTTGGAATGCACCAATTCGCCATAGGTGTTGTGAAACATCAGGTCGTTGCCACCACACCTAATTCCTTTTCTGGGCGTTTTACCGCTCAACTAGCCATATGTCAGGACAGTTTTCAAAAACTGTGAGCCTGAAGTCCAGCGAGCAGTGGCCGACATCCGCTCCAGTCGCGAATGCATAGCCTCATCCGGTGCGTTGCCGGCAGGTAGACCTGACTCGCGGACCGATCACCTGGATGGAACATTTCCCACCTCCGAGCTGCTTTCTCTTGTATGACTCCTTCATCTTCATTTTTTTTTACCTCTCCTAATCTTTCTCGCAGCCTTCGTGTGCCGTCCTCATCAGAGCACGGCCACTGCCATCCATCCAAGAAAAGCAGCTGAACGAGTAGGAGAGCGAGTGACAGGGTGTTAATGGTGCCAGCAGGGGGCAGCGGAGACGCGTTCCTGCAATGGGTCGTCTTCGTAACTTCCCTTTTAGTTGTTGTTGTTGTTGTTGTTGTTGTTGTTGTTGTTGTTGTTGTTGTTGTTGTCGAATGTTCTAACACCTTGTGTTCGATAGTGTTATTGTATTTACTTCCACAGCCTCTGAAATATTGTGGATGAAGGCTTTACGACTGCCCTGAAAACAGTGAAACTGTGAATTGTACTTGGAAAGTTCGGGAATACAGGGAAACGAGAAAGGGGGAATGTGGCGGAGTGATCTTCACCGCTCTACTTCGCAAGCTCGGATCGGGGGTGGGCAGTAACGGACAGCCGCGTACCACGTGATCTCCGCAAGTTATCATGTCAATGCCTGAATATAAAAATAAAAATTGCAAGGGGTTCTCTTTGGAGGAGGATTTGTGCAGCCGGACTTTCGAAGACCAGCAGAACCTCGTATAAGGCATTGTCCGTTTCTAGAAAAACTTGGAGTCAGGAGGCTCCAAAGCAGGGAACACGTTCGGGACCCTCTCCGGCAGTACCCAGAACATTTAATGTTTGCAATAAACGGTTATTCATTCATTCTAGGAACCTAGATGTTCTTTATAACACGATAGCTTGATCTCCAAGAACGAACTTCGCTGAAGATACCAAGACCGTGACATAAAAGTATGTGCTCAGCCCTCTGGCGGTGAGACGACGCTTCCAGAGCTTCCGCCATGCCGCGGGGACCACGCAGCCGTCAGCAGATCGAGTGGTCCGGGTTGCATTAGGCCTCAAGTCACGGGCGGAAGTTCTGCGCGTCTATGCTATCAACACACCGCGCTCGTTCTGCTCTTCTCTGCAGCAACAGCACTGCAGCATGGCAAAGAAGCCGTGCACCGCACTGATCTTCGCGCCGAAACGGCGAGCAGGCAGGGCCCGTCTATGCCGAGCGGTGCGCCTTGCCCCATGCATCCACAGCCACGGCGGCGCGATGCTATCGGCGCCCTTCGGCGGCCAGAGTCAGTTATATATGGCACCGGTGATTGTCGGCCCAGATTAGGCCTGCACGCGGCCCCTCTCTCAACGTTCGCCGCGCATTTCAAGCCGCACTGCGTGTGTGCGTCTCGGTTTTGTGTACAGTAATATACACACACACGGCGAGGTTCCGTCTCCTTGTCAGCCACTCGCTTGCGAGCAGACGGTCTTGCCATGCGCCGCAGAGTGGCCATGTGTTTTCTGCGCGTACACGGGCACAAACACACCCGTGCATGTGTATTGCTCGATAAGAGAACGGAGTGTTTCTTTTATAGACCCAGTTCGCTAGACTCCCGAGCAGTGCAGCTTTTTTTTTTCTTTTCCTTTTTTTTAGGGGGGGGGGGGGGACGCCGATCATTACTATAACTTCTGTGTGAGGGCAATCACGCATGATGCAAGACAGTGCCACCAGAGTCGATCTTCAATGTTCCCGAGCTGTCTCGTGTCAAACAACCGTACGCAACTCTAATTAGCCTTGAAAGGACTTGAAAATGATCGAGTGGGTGAGCCAGTCAAAACAGCGATATGAAAGAATCACACAGGCATGATCTGTATACACTGACTCTCCGCTTGTTTGTTTAAGATATGGTTGTATAAAACTAAAACATACGGGGGTGTGTCTTGTGCGACGCTTCAAGAACAAGAGGGAAGACGAGGAAAAGCCTCTCGGAGCCAAGCTACATGGAGTTTCTTAATATTAACTAGAGAGGCCTCTGGAGCTGAGATCGTTCAGCGACCATGGAAATGATGGGTAGTATACGGATTTGCCGAGTACTTGCGGGTGGCAGATTGCACTTGTGGCTTCGTTTATTGCTGTGTTGCGGTTTTGTTTCGAAGGAAAGATTGAGTCATTTTGAACTTCGTGACGCGACTCGAAATGGCGAGCTTAAAAGAATAAGGTGGTGAAGCGCAACCACTGAGCATGCGCTGATTTTTATTTCGTGAGAGAACAGCTCCAAGCCACACGAACCCACACGGAGTCAAAAGAAGGCCAGAAGTACGAAGATTAGACAAATTCGTGTACTACCCATTATTCCCATGCTCGCTGAAGCACCGTGCGTTGCAGCTCCCATAGACATTAGCACCAGAGTTCACTCTAGTGCATATTTAGGAAACTATGATGACGATGTCTCTGGTGCGTGATTGAATATTACTTTATTTGCTCAACTATGCAAAGAACCATTGGGTACGGTATACGAAAACCTCTTGAAATAAACTCATGTTATTACTCTAGCCATCATGAAAAAAGTTGGAGGACGCTTTGAGCATAGAACGCGACAGCGTACTAATCGGGCCCGTTGCACATCGCCTTATCAAATGCAAGCCTTGCTTTCGTTCTCGATGGATGCCTCAACCGCGCCTAAAGAAAACGACCATTTGTGCACGTAACACTGGCCGTTTCAAACTACGTACTCTCTAGAATGCCCACTCCAAGAATGATTTCGAACTGCCCGCCATGCCGCAATTCTTCCTTTTTGAGAACCAGCGAAGTTTACACATCCACAAGGCAACACGCGAACCTGCATTCGCGGCGGCTCACCTTGTTGCTGCGTCTGCTGATCATGATGGTTAAATGTGCCTCGGCGCTCTGTGGCGGAACGCCTGCTCACCACGCATAATTCCTGGGTTCGTTCGTCACTCCGAGTGAATGTGTTTTGATTATTTATTTTATTTGCGTCTTCCTCCAGTTTTCGCTCCTGAAAAACTCTGATTTTTCGCTGACACCCAACTAAGCCGATGTCTAAATTTCCGCGAAGCAAGCTCTCTCTCTCTCTCTCTCTCTCTCTCTCTCTAACGCTCTCGTGTTAAAACGAGGCAACATCGCTAAGGGTGGACGTAAATTGGAAAAACGCGAGTCCCCTCATCCCCTAAAAGGGGGGCGCAAAGTCTTTCCTATACACTGACTTAGCAGAGGGGGGGGGGGGGGGGGAGGTGAACTGCGTAGAACCTTTGATCCCCCTGCAGACGCTTAGGCTGAGGAGGGTATCATCCCTGGCTATATGTGCCGACAAAATCCGAAGAGTGACTGCAAGTAGAGATCCTTCGAGGTAGCATGTGCTAGCACTGCTTTTTCATTATATTTTCTGCGAACTCACAGACCACCCCACTTTCCCACCTCCTATAGGCATGCATGTATAGCCTCACTGTAAAAAAAAAAAGCGTGTACCATCTACCAAATGTGTGCGCCCTTTTTCTTGCTGTGCCATCTTTGGAAGCCCTCCCGACCTTTCTGGCGCCGTAGTTACTCGGGGAACGATTACAATCTCATAAGGCACCACATGGTTCTACGCTATGTCTCTTGAGCGCGTATACATGTGTTCGCGCAGATGTTAGCGAGCTCCGCCGCGGTGGTCTAGTGGCTAAGGTACTCGGCTGCAGACCCGCAGGTCGCGGGTTCGGATCCCGACTGCGGCGGCTGCATTTCCAATGGAGGCGGAAATGTTGTAGGCCCGTGTGCTCAGATTTGGGCGCACGTTAAAAAAAAACGCCAGGTGTTCAAAACTTCCGAAGCCGTCCACTACGGCGTCTCTCATAATCATATGGTGGTTCTGGGACGTTATATTTCTCATATCAGTCAATCAAATCATATCATATGTTAGCGACACATAAGTCACGAGAAGATTTGCGCACTCTTGCCAAGCCTGAGTATCGAAGACTTGGCAAGCCCAAGACTTGGCCCAATGCATCTTCGATAAGTATTTAAACAAATGGCCCCTATAGTGTCGTTTTTTATACTTCGCGTGACGTGTTGCGTATGAATACATAAAAATGGCATAAGAGCACACCTCTAGTTTTACACGTTTCTTACAGCTGTGTCATACTTCCGATAATTTTCTATCATTGCATAGGCTCCAACTGCCCCACACATTTTTTTTGTGTGTGTGTGTGTACGCGTAAATGTAAGTAGTGTGCGCTGTGCAGGACGTGCACAACACAGAACATCCGGCTCTTGAGCTTTAGACTCAACAAGCACGGTAAAGTTCGGCAAAGGACACTTCCCTCTCTCTCCGAGCCCTAATTGAGTATATTTCGGAACATCAACTAAAATGGTACAGCGAATGAGGAGCGACATTCTCTTTCCGTCATTCCGCGGGGTTCGAATATATACTTCAGTTTTACTTCACGGGAATCCTTCACCGAATCCCTATTTGGTAACACACTTTCTTGTGAGACACTCAGGTAGCTTTTCCGAAAAATTAATTTTGGAATACCGGAAAGATTGAGCTTCGCGCCGAAGAGCAATGAAGGCCCTCGTGAAGTTTGTGCGATCAACCCGCCTTAATTTTGTCGAACGTTTGTGACATTCTAGTGTGTGTGTGCGTGTGTGTGTGTTCTCGCTTCCCTCCCGCTCTCTTTCTCTGATTCCGTTTTCCTTACTTTTCTGTGTCCCATTCCCCCTCCCCAGTGCAGGGTAGTGAATTAGATACTTGCTTTCCGGTTAACCTCCCTGCTTTTCGTCATACCATTTCTCTTTTTCTCTCCCTCCCTCTCTCTCTCTCTCTCTCTCTCTCAGGCAGAGTGTAACAGAAGCGTTCCAGCACTCCAAATTAGTTCTATAGGTAAAGATCAACAGAGTCACAGAGCTGAAAAGATAGCGACAAAGGAAGACTACCTGACGTGCTCTTACCTGTGTGCCGGCCTTTTCAGTGATACGGCCTTATTGGGTGTACTGAAGCAACTAGCCGATATGTCGGCACTCCCTATATGGTACGTCACACTGGAGCTTCCGAATGCCAACATCACGACATCGTCACTCGAGGTATCAGAAATGTAAGCGAAGATCTGTACAGGCCCCTTTGAAGATATGTGGGGTTTAACGTCCCAAAACCACCATATCATCATGAGAGACGCCGTCATGGAGGACTCCGAAATTTCGACCACCTGTGGTTCTTTAAGGCTGTGGACCCACTCCGGCGGTACGAACACACCATTTCTGTAACTTTTCCAACTGCCGCGATGGCTGTTCTTCCTGCTTGACATAGTTAATTGATATAGCATTGAAAAGATGTTTGTACATTCGAAACATATCTATTAAAAACAAGTCACCCGTTAGTACTTCGGTGTGGAGAGCCAAGAATAAGCGCTAGTTACCAAATTTTGGGCTGACTAAGTCCGCGCAGTGACCATTTTCTGAGAAATCTGCTACAGTTAGAGCACTGTTTTTTTAACAGCACTTTCTAGACATGTTTACGTATTTCTTCCACGTATCAAATTATTGTCGGACTTCTACTTTATAGCTGATCAGCTTTTGAAAACGAACAAATTTATTAACTTTTGCTGCAGACTGCTCCGAACTGTTCGCTATATATAGAAAAATTCGTTTTCGGGGCATATGTAAACAATGATATTTTCCGTCTGAAGGCGAAATATCAATAATGTACGTGCTCTCACTTTTTAACTACATTGATGTAAATTGGGCAATATTCTCAATACATAGACCTACCTTGGCCTATTTTCGCGGATAACTATACTGAAGTTCTGTGGCTGAATTTCCGCGTAGAGAAACAAAAGGCTCTTACCTATTTCATCAACGTATAGCATTTTTTTTATAAAGCGAATAGAAATGTGAAATGAATCTCGTAAATTGTTTCAAGGTATACTGCTACAGACGGGTCCACAAAATTTCCTCCATCGAAAAGGCAGCCGCCGCAGCTGGCATTCGATCCCGCGGCCTGCGGGTCAGCAACCGAGTACCTTATAGCCACTAGACAACCGTGGTGGACAGGCCCCTTTAAGTTTATCGAATACGCTGCATGACCTTGTACGAAACTGGAACCAACTGGCCCGATACAATTGTTTATTGGAATGATAGGTTGCAAGATCAATCACGGGAACAGCCGGAGGCGATACAGAACCAAATCACAAGGTTTAACCTCTGCACAAACTGTACCGCATCGCTCTTCCGCTGTGCGAGTGCTGCTGTCGGAAATCGCTATAGCGCCCGTGGGTCGTGTCACGCAGGAACAAATGCACCGTCGGGAGATAAAGAGTTCGGAATAAACACCCATCTGGAAGGCACAAAGCGCGGATCCTTCCCTCTCATGCTGGCTTTACCACTGCGAATTATTTCTTATAGACTCGAGCGAATGCGGGGTCCTCAATCAGTGGCCCCGAACGAGACGAGATGTGCGGGCACATCTCGGACTCGTCGTTAACTGCGTCGATTCAGTGTCAGTAATACCCTGCGTTTCTCTTCTTTATTTCTCCGTCATTGTGAAGCCCTGACGGGTCCGTGACGGTGGAAACCGGCAATCGGCGGCTCGCGTGATCTCTCAGGGCCGGGGGCTTCGCCCGTTTTCGCCCGGCGTAGTGGAGAAATTGTGCGTGAGAGGTGGCGTTCAATGGCGGCGGCGGGTTCGGCGAAGCGGCCATTTCTAGCTTGACATTGTGTGTCTGTGCACCACGCGCTTTCCGAAAATGACCCGCCTGATGGACGGGACGTCCTCGCGTGCGCACTCGCGGGGTGGATGACCGAATGACCCCTCGTGAACGGAGGCGTACGCCGATGGGCACGAGTCTTGTTTCGTAACACCAAAGACACGACGATAGTTCTAGCGCGAGAACAAAACGACGACACAGAGACAAGAAGGACACGAAACTGTGTCGTCGTTTTGTTCTCGCGCTATAACTATCGTCATGCCATACCAACTAGCCCAAGCTGCCACACCAAAGACACAGTTGTATAGACCTATGTCATGTGTTGCAAACAGTGCATAGGGGCCGTCCACATACTGAAGCACTTGTAGCGACGTCGTGGCACCTTGAGGCTCCGCCCAGCCCAAAGCTCGCCACCGCCCTCCATGATCACGTGACAACTGCCACAGCAGCTGCAGAGCTACCTCCGAGCGCCGCGCGTCAGGGGAGCCTGATGAGTCTCAGAGCTTATTGGTTCACATGCAATCATTTTGATATCAAGATCCTTAATTCACTAATGCAATTTCAATTTCCACGTGAATTTAAATTGGTCAGCATCAATATACGATGTGTGGTTTCAATGCTGTGCTAATGATTCTAACGATGCAGACTAATTTGTAGAGCCTGTGAAAACACACGTAATGATTAAGAGAAGTCCACCAGTCAAAAGGTCCGGCTCCGGACGGATAGGCCCGATGTTTCACTACTGTTAATATCCTTGTTTTTTCTCGTATATTTTGCCAAGTCCTTTCGTTCACTCCTGTGAAAACAGCATCTGCGCTATACAGACTAGTCGCCTCACTGACTCCGTTTTCCTTACTTTTCTGTGTCCCTTTCCCCCTTCCCCAGTGCAGGGTAGCAAACAAATACTTGCTGTCTGGTTAACTTCCCTGTCTTTCTTCATACCTTATCTCTCTCTCTCACTGACGAATCACAATTGTCTAGCTCTTACGTTTAGAGAGCTTCCCAAGGGGAACCAACGCTTATTCTTTACGTAAAACGACGTGCTGTCATGTGTTCGACGTTCCCAATGACATTTACGAGCTATCGTAATGTCTGGAGTTTCCTGGATGCGAAATCTTAAGCGCGCCCTTTCTTGCTGTAATAGGCACACACATACCAACCGTAGCAGCGGTAACTAAAAGCTTGTCTCTGCTGTCAGCGCTGCCAACGGCTTTATCTCTGGCATTCTATTACGCCGAGTAAAAACTAAATGAACAAAAACGGGAAAGAAACAAGATAGCCAATGGCAAGCCGTATCTCCTCAAATGGATGGGTATACCCGTAATGTACCGGAGGCATTTTCGCGATGCTATCTGCTCGCGTTTGTGGTCGTTTTTCTCCGTGACCGGTTCTATCCTTTATTGGCGCTTAGTCTGTTGTTTGATTGTGCCTTTCCGAATGCGAGCGGCCATGGGCGCAACATCGTGATCTGTGTCCGTACGAGCTATAAAAGCCAGCCACCTGTGCGGCAGTGGCCGTGCCCGGCATGGCAAGCAGGGCTACCCCCGCTGGGCGAGTCGCCGCTGGATTCGGCGTGCACCGGGTAATCCGTCTCTGCGCGAGGCACGAATGCGGTGGCTGGTGTAGACTCGTCGTCTCCGCTTGTAAAAGGACCTCAAGTAGCGACGTAATCCCCCGGTGGGATTAGGGGCGGCTTAAGGTCTCCCTCGGCTTTCTTGCAAGTGACATGGCTTGGATGCGGACGCGCCCCGGCTTTGAATTATTTATGGCTGTATGTATGGCGGTCGGAGGTCTATACCGGTCGAAAAACGTGGACACGTGAGCAAAACCAGATAATATAGAAGGAAGACAAAGTAGGAATGTCGATTCCGGAGGGGAAACTTTCATGAAGACGCTTGGCATTCCTTACAGCGGACATATCCGACATCGTTTTCTTTCTCCTTTCGATTATTCTATAATATGTGTATAACTTGTAACCTCTTGTGTTTCTCTGGAGCTTCCGTTCACCCACTCGGAGACGCTTCTAAGCACTGATGCTTAGGAGCGGCAAAATAGACTAAGGCAAAATAGACTTTAAACGGGCAAAAGTAACCATGCAGGAGGAGGCTAACTGAATGGTGGCCACTATCAAGGCGCGAGTGACATTCAATGTTTGAACACATATAGTACTGCCCCGCCGCGGTGGTCTAGTGGCTAAGGTACTGGGCTGCTGACCCGCAGGTCGCGGATTCGGTTCCCGGCTGCGGCGGCTGCATTTCCGATGGAGGCGGAAATGTTGTAGGCCCATGTGCTCAGATTTGGGCGCACATTAAAGAACCCCAGGTGGTTGAAAGTTCCGGAACCCTCCACTACGGCGTCTCTCATAATAATATGGTGGTTTTGAGACGTTAAACCCCACAAATCAATCAATCAGTCACATATAGGACTCAACTTTATGACTAGGTGGCCTGAGCCGCCGCCCGACCTAAAGGGCCCAACCAGATACACCCATCCATCTATGCTACGGGACCATTTTTCTCATTTACCACATTCAAGCCCTGAACTACTCCTATATATACCACAAGTAACATGGGGCAATGTGCGCTGTCGCATGAAAGATCTATTTTCGAAGTTGGATATTAAGGTCTTCAAGTATTATTCAGCTTGAACTTCGTTCTACCTGAGTAAAACATGAAGTCGAACTTCGTACTCAGCTTGAATGAAGATCAGGCTAAAGTATAGAAGCTTGTCTGAATATAACGTTGTGTATCACCCAGATATAGTTACATCGAGGCTGTTGAGAGACTGCAACGAGATGATCTAATTAATGGTTTCATAATTGAGTTTAATTGGTGCAAGTCTTAAGTCGTTAAAAAGAATGATTGGGCGTTTGGATTATATGTAAGTGACATCCCCGTCAATGTCAAAACCACTTCTGATGTGAATTATTGCGGAGCAAAACGCGTAGCAATAGCTCGAAATGACGGAATACAGTGTCGACATCAAGCAAGATTAAGATTATGACCGGATCGACAAAACACATCTCTCACGATGATTAGATTCGCGTGGTCATGTTTCGTGGTTGCCTTTTAGATGAGTGTCATTTTAACAAACACATGTAGTACGCTTAGTGCGGGATTATTTCCCATGCTTGCGTCAGCGCATTCCTTCCTCCATCAGCAATGTTCCCAGTCTATCAAATATTATAACTAACCGACAAAGAAGCAATGAGAGCGAGCCCTTACATTTAGACTTCTTTTCTTCAGTCTTGGAGTATGCTATTTTAGCTAAGTCCTCTTCAACTGAATTTTTCATCACTTGACAACCACAAACTCTTCCGACTTCTCCCTATATGTTCGTTTCTTAAACGTGACCTGGTCAACTTCTCAATTTCAGTTGCAGAATACAAGCCACGCATTCGTTCTTTCAAGCCCATGCCACACTCTACCCGTGTAATCGTTACGCCTGTTCCTTTCCACTGCATCATTTTGGAGTCTCACAGTTCTAACTTCCTTTACTTTTTTCATTATTCTGAAAGTTAGCACCCAGTACGTCAAGAAGACCGCATAACTACGATCACATACTCTTCCGAGTTATTGGTTCGGAGACGTTCATTACTTGAAAAAGCCTGTCGATATAAGATCCGCACTATGCGTGTTACTTTACATAAAGGAGAGAAGAAAAGCCGATGGGTCAATGAAAGTGAGTGTATAGTACAGTGCCTCTAAAGCCGGCTTAGCCCACTGAAGAACAGGCTGAGCCGAAACTCCTTGACCTAATTCGGCGGTCCATCCACTATCTTGCCCACTATGTCACACATCATCAAGAGCGTGAATAGTGAACCTGAAAGTGAGTTTTTCGCTGACCTGATGAAACACCGAAAGAAGGTACATTTACTTGTGAATAAGGGTGACTTACACAATATGCCTTCAACGCTCGGTATTGCCTTCAGTGGCAGGCGATGGCTGAACAAGGTTTAATTTAACTGTACTGTACTATATACCCCGTTGTCACGCTAATTAATGATGTATCTAATACCAGCAACAGTTAACGCAACCACAGAACTGCCAGAGTCACGCTGCGGGAACATTTAACAGTGTAAGAGACAGTCACGCATACCAAAAGCTGTGAAATCAAACCATTTATGCTTTATGCCTTCAACCGGCCGCCTATGCAATGTTGGCTTCGGCGCATCGATTGTCAACCTTATTACACATATACACTGCAGGAAAAGCTCCGTCGATCTGATACAAACATTTATATATTGCAATAATTCTTGAGAGCACGTTGTTACAGAGCAAACTTGAAATCTGTACTTTTAATGTAGAGCTGCCACGATTCACCGACGGCATCTCGTTAAAGAGTGACATATACGAATGCCACAAGTTCACGGGTCCGGATGTTTTAAGCCATATAATATAAAGCAACTAAACCATGCGCCATCAATTTTAGTTGCACTGTTTGGTTATCTTAAGTAGGTACGGTAGAAAGTGTACCATTCTGGCCACCAAGACATTGTCATCTTCAAAGGCTTTCTATAGTGACTTAGTGATTACTGACAACTTTCAAGGTAACTGATTGGCTGTAATGAAAACCGCCGTTATGAACACACATGTGTACGTATGGTTCTAAGTAATGATAGCAAGAACTCGTACAATCCATGGGAAAAAATAAATATTATTCAACGCTCATTCGTCATTTACACGTCGCTGATGTTTTTCTCAACACTCTAACAAGTCGGTATGTACAAGTTCTGCGTATGTACAAGTCTTATGTACAGATGGACGAGTTCGCACCGTTCACACCATGGTCACGTGAGTGAGCGCTTTTCTGTGCGAGTGGCCCTTAGTCCTGCCCACGGACGACGTGTTGAGCGGGTGAAACTGGTGGTGGTGGTGCTGGCTTGCCGGCAGCGGGGGCGGCTTGGTGTACTGCACCCTGCTGCGAGACGCGCGGCGACCAAAACGCGACGCACACAGCTTGCCCCAGGCAGTCCACGTTTTGTTGCTCCAGATCCAGACGCCCGTGGTGATGCCCACGAGGAGCGACATGAAGATCTTGAGCATGAACACCTCTTCGAGCGGAATGCTGTCCTGCAGCCGGCACGGAGCCGAGGAGGAGTCGCCCCGCCTGGCGAGGCACTCGACGACGTTCGCGGTGGCCCGGGCCTTCCACGCGGGCATCTGGTGGTACTCGTACAGCAAGCAGGCCAGCAGCGTCAGCGCGGGAACCGTCGAGAGGACCGAGAAGAGTCCGATGCGCACCATGAGCCGCTCCAGCTTGCTCGTGTTGCGGCCGCCCTCCTTCATGAGCCTCCGTATCCGGAGCAGCGACACGAAGCCCAGAAGGATGAACAGGCCGCCCAGGCTGAGCACGAACCCGAGCGGAGCGATGACGAAGCTGAGCAGCGCGTCTCGGTTCTGGTTGCCCACGAAGCACAGGCCGGTCAGCTCGTCGCCGTCCACGTGTCGCAGCGCCAGGACGACGATGCTGAGCACGCCCGGCACGGCCCAGCACAGGAGGTGGAAGTAGCTGGCCAGCGACTCGATGGCCTCGTGGCCCCACTGCTTGCCCGCGGCCAGGTACCACGAAAGCGTGAGCACGAGCCACCAAAACGCGGCGGCCATGCCGAAGTAGTAGAGGAGCAGAAATACGACGATGCAGCCCCAACGGTCAATGCCTTCCACGATGAGGTGGGACTCGACGCCTTCGGACTTGTTGCACGAGATCAACTCGGAGCCGGCGAAGATGCGGAAGAGGTAGGCGACGCTGCTGAAGCTGCAGCACAGGCTCAGGAATATGATGGGCCGCTCGGGGTAGCGGAACCGCGTCGGGTTGATCCAAAAGGTCGACACGGTGAATATGGTCGCCATGAAACACACGGCGGCCCAGATGCCCATCCAGATCTCGGCGAAGTTCTTGTCGTTGCGAGTGAAGAGAAAGTCCCAGCCGCAGCGCGGGATGCACCGGTCCACGTTTCGGCCAGGAAGGTCGACCATGGTTTCGGGGCAGTTCTTCGACGAACGACCTCCAGCCGACGATTCGGTGGAGAAGGTGTCGAAGAAGTGACCGTTCTGAAACTTCTTGAATGGCGGGAAAGCATGCGGCAACGGTAAGTTCAGAAGCTTGCTGTGCGGAGACAGTTTGCTGGGCTCGGACTTCTCGAGCAGATACTTTGAGTAGCGTTCGTCGGCACCGGGCGGGAACTCCATACACAAGCCGTTCTTTTCAGGCACAGGGAGTCTGCTGCAGTTCAGAGCTTGGGGCCAGTTGAAGTTGAACTGTGCCAGAAGTGGAAGGCATTTGGACTTTACCTCTTCGCAGATGGACTGACATGACGGTATCGGCGTGTCCACCTGCTCTGTGCACATGGGGGCGTAGAGGGAACACAGGAAAAACTTCAGATGCTTGGAGCAGCCGATTTCGACAAGTGGCACAAACTCGTGCACCTGTATGGCCGCCTGGCTCTGGTCCGTGTGCCCCATGAGGTTCGGCATGCGCGTCAAGTTATACGGCATGTCCTGGCACATTGGAATGGTGATGCGTTCACATTTGCTACGCCGTCCCTGGTCGAACTGCATGCGCTGGGCGTCTGCCGTGGAGTGGACGAACACGAACAACACGAGCAAGAGTCGACGGAGCCTCCGGGTCGTCATGCCTGAAAACACACTCGTCCCGCGGTAAACGCACGCACACTCTTCGTCCACGGATGCGGGAGACGTCAGCAGCGTTCCGTCAAAGGCTGCAGCCGAGCTGGCATGTCGCGAACGAGCGCGAGTGTGTAATCCGTGCGGAGCGCGGCCTGCGAATGCGCATCCTGCGATGAGCGCCTCAGTTGAAGTAAGCAGCCGCCACGGCCGAGCCGTCGTAGCCGGCAGCGGAGCCCGAGATCTAGTCCGTGAGAAGGCGTGCGCGTGTCCTTCCGCGAGTCTTTCCTCGATCTCTCTGAAGTCCCAAAAAACCGACCTGTCCCTGATTATCGAGCACTTTTTGTCAAAATATAGCTTTATGGAGTCATATACTTTGATTTAAAACTTTACGTGCAGCGCAAGCTGTCAGCCGGTGTTAGAACTATTTTCTACCTCGCGCGCTCGACGTCAAGAGAGCGGTGCGAAGGTGCAGTTGCAGCGAGCAAGGCTGACGCTTTTGAAGTTCGCCGCCGCTGCCGAGAGCATGCCGCCGCTTCCTCGGAGATGGGAGGGGAGAGAGAGAAGGAGGTCTTTTCGGCGTTTGTTTACGTTCTTATTTTTGCCTTCCGTCGGGAGGATGTAAGGCCGGCACGAAACGAAGCTTGCAAAGCACAACCCGCCAGTAGGGCTGCGGTGGTAAGGAGTGGGGGGGGGGGGGGAAGGGGGGCGTGTTATTTCGTCTTCCCTTGGCGGGTTGTAATTAGCCGGCCTGCCATGGGTACCTGCAGTCGGCTTGGGGTGCCGTGGACGTTAAGAGCAGAAGAGTGAGAGAGAAACAGGGTGTGTGTGTGTGGGGGGGGGGGGGGGTTGCCTGGCTCAAGGTGGAGGTAGAAAGACTACTTTTGACCCCTCTCACCACTTTACGCTCTTTCGCCGCTACAGATCTCGTTATATATTTTTGGTAGCATTTTGTTTTTAACTTTTCGGTGCTCGTCACTCCAGCGTTGCTTCGACGACGCCTCTTTCCCTCACACCCCACGCGTTTTCCTTTCCCCCGTGTACTGCTACGTCCACCCAACAAGATGGTCTACGCGCCTCGCTTCACTTCGGCCCGGTGTTGTGCGTGCCGTTGACGGCGGTGCGCTTGCTTTTTGATACCGGCGCCGAGTTTTTCCGTCGCCCTTTTCGGATCGCCTCTTGCTTTCTTTCACCCTCGACGCTCCCTGTTTGTCGCCCTCTCCCAAACACGCTCTCCCGCTGAGCAGTCGTTTCGTGGTCCTCTTGTTCGCTCTTTTCACTCCCTGATGTCGGCTGGATGAGAGGCGCCCTCTCTTTGCTCGGCCGTCATTCGGACGTCCACTCCCACTTTGTACATTCATCCTCAGTCCACCCTCCTCTACCCTTTTTTTTTATTTAGGTGCTACAATCACAGATGCAATCACGCGTGTGAAATGCCAAGGCCCTGGAGTGGTCGTGGTGTTACAACCATAATGTTCTGAGAGCTGCTCTATTTTTGGGAAGATGAGAAGAAAGAAACATTATTTCAAATAATATGAAACTTTCGTCCGCATGCGAGCATTTTGTCATGGCCGAGTTTGGCTATGCGCGGTGACAAACGCTTTTAGAGACAAGTGTTTTAATCCTTGCGGGTTGCCAGGAGTACCCTTGTTAGCGCAGCAACGAAATTTTCGTGTAAATACCCGAATCCTAAATCTCGCAGCCTATAGTCCACATAAACTTGTTGATTATACCAGTCACAGACATCTAAGAGTTATGAAATGTCACCGGATTTTTCGGACGCAATTCATTACCTTTTCACGTGCCACTTCGAATTCGTTCTCAGTTACAGCAAGAATCAAAATATATCCAAAGTTTCGCTTATGTGAAGAAAGCTTTTCCAAGCTGTTCAGCTAGAATTTTCCGAGCTCCAAGAGAAATATACTATCCCGCCTGTCTTCTACACCTCATGCGTGGCACGCAATGCGGTGTAGCCTACCCACTGCAGACTTCACTCTAGTTGAGTCGTTAAAACGTGCGAGCTGCCAGCGTCCGTGTGGTCTGGAAGGGATACGGTTGTTATATCAGTTTGGAAAGGGAATAATGCGAAAGGATCCGCATCAAACATACATTTCTGATCGACAGTCCAGAACTACGTTTTGTTCAGTTTTTGATGCGCATTTTGATCACATTTTGTCAATAACGTGACCAATAGCGAGACCATGTGAACGTTCGCACATCGGAGGCCTCATACAAGCAGTATTTCGCTTTGCCGCTCGCGTCGTGAGCTCTTTCGAATGTGCAACCATCTGCAAAACCCCACTAGAAAATCTCAACAACCTGTCCGACACCACATCACAAGCATTCCGAAAACACGTTCGCAGAAACCAGTGCGAGAATTTCGGTGAGCAACTGGAATATTGCAATCTCTCAAGTAAAAAAACATCATAAGGCCTTCACTATCGTACTGCCATCAACTCATGAATGCAACATGCATAGTGTTATTGGTAAGCGTGGACAGACGACCAAAGAATGCACAGGTATAATAACCATCAAATACACACGTTTTTGCACGTCGAGAAAAAAACACGACATGCCAGCTCTGTGTAACACTGTTCAATACCTTGTCGAGTGTCTTGACTTTTCGTGTGAATCAAGCACTGTATAAACTTTCTCCTACAAAACGATGAAACAAAATAAAGAAAAAAATATTCCGTCACGAAAACCCAAACTCGTGTCCCAACTGAATTCGGACCAAGCTGCTCTGAAAGTGTGCTATTTGTTTATTTTCCTACAGAGTTGCAGTGCATGGGCCGGTGGGGTACATTTTCTTTTCGCGCCCATCTCTCCTGCTCTTACCTTATCACGCACTGGAAAGTGGTCAACCGGGTGGTTCTCTTATTTAACAGCCCCTCACTTCGTCTCTTCTTTTACCTACCCACAATCGCAATTTTTACCACAGGTTTTCATGTTGGAATAAAACACGTAGATATCCTCCTCCCTCCTGTGGTGGCAGGTAAGTACGCTCACTGAGGCGCTGCTGTCCGAGTCAGCACGTCGTTTGCGTGGCTACCGCTTCGAGCTGTGGCGCGTGCTTTGCGAGCGGCTGTGGTATAGATATACGTGACCGGTTTCTCGCTTTGCAGGGTCTTCTCAGCTTCGGCTCGGTGGAGTCAAAAGAGGCTTCGTCGCCCCCCCCCCCCCCTTTTTTTTTTTCTCGACATGGGTGTCAGGTCAGAGCGGCGGCAGAATCTCCCTCTTGATTCTTCTCGGGGGTGTGAGGCGTCAACCTTGCTTCTTTCTTTCTCTGCTTTACTCCCTTCGGCGGGCAGCGCTGGCCGAGCTAGGGATGTGTAAGGGTTGGGTTCCCTCCACGTGTCGGGATTGATGATGGACCACCGGCGTCCTTCCCTCCTTTCATGATTCATACTCTCGTCCTCCCCTCCTTTCACGCTTCCTCCTCTCTCCCGGTCAAGCAAACGCGGCCTGTTTCCTTCTTGGTCTACCTAGAGGGCCTTGATGTCCTCCTCGCCTGCTGAGCAAGGAGGACATCGAGGCACCACGTGTCTAACTTGACTAACCTTCTGGCAGCGTCACCCCCAATTAGGTGCCTTCTTCCTTTTCCTCATGAACCCCTAACAACAACAACAACCCTGATGCTCTCTGCACGCGCGATTTCTTGCCGCTTCGGATGACTTCGACTGTTTTCTTATTCGCGTTCTGTCTCGTTTTTGGCGGAGCGTAAACGATTCGGGCCCGCTTGTGATTGGCACGTGCTGTGTTATAGAGAGGGAGAGATAGTGCGAGCGTGTGCTGTCAGGTTTTGGCGCGCCGCGCGCACTGAGCGTTTTATCGCACGCTTTGAGACGCCGCTGCACGAGCGTGCAGTGCGATATACCTCGTTTTCCACCTCTGTTTAACGCTGCTATACTCACACACGGCTTTAACCTTTTTGTTTTCTTTTTTCGCGTGCGCCACTTTACGATTCGGCGCTTCGAGGTGGCGCGTGCCAGCCTTAACGAGGCCGCGCTTCGCTACGTGGCCTGTAACTTGGCTACGCCGACCGTTTCTCGCATTCCTTTCTCTTTTCGCGCAAAGGCGTGCGGGTGAAACTGTCGAACGACTCGTTCTGATTAAACAGTAATACCTTCAATGTATGTACTACCGCATATTGGCTACATTCTTTATTTATTTATTTATTTATTTATTTATTTATTTATTTATTTATTTATTTATTTATTTATTAAGATGAAAATTCTAAATGACTCAGTAAGCGCAGATATTGACCGTAAGCGTCCCACGGTGTCAACATCACTCATGCAAAAGGTCTAGCCCCACCAGGGTGGTCTAGTGACTAAAATAATCGGCTGCTGACCCGCAGGTAGCGGGATCGAATCCCGGCTGTCGCGGCTGCATTTTCGATGGTGGTGAAAATGCTGCAGGCCCGTGTGCTCAGATGCGGGTTCACGTTAAAGAACTCCAGGTGGTCGAAATTTCCGGGGCCCTCCACTACGGCATCTCTAATAATAATGTGGTGGGTTAGGGACGTTAAACTCTACATATCACTCAATCATGCGAAAGGTCACCATCCCGTAACGACGTTACCGAAAGACGTCATCACTGTGAAGCCTAATAACGTGACGTCACCACTGGACAGTCGCTTCATCAGAGGGGCGAATGAAGGAGTTGGGGTGAAAAGCTACGTTATATGCAGAAAGCTTTCATTGGGGTGGGGGAGCCCGGGGTGATGGAGAGAGAGAAAGTAAGATCCATAAATGGTCCGAGAAGAAGCAGAAGATGTCTTTCGGTTTCGAGTCGCCCTAGAAAACTTAAAAACTTGGGAGTACTGGGAGACCCTACTGCGTACAGAAGACTCGGTTGAGCAGACAATGGCTGCCTACCAGGCTTTCAGCGTCATGGACAAACATCAAATGATCGCTTGAGCGTAGCGGGATCGTGCAGGGGCCCAGGAGCCTGCGTTCTCCAAACTCCCCTGTTGAAATAAAGTTTTTCGCAAGAGACTCTGCGATGTTTTCTTGATGTCTACATCAACACTTGACAAATAAATTTTGACACTTGAAACAAATAAATGTTGCGCATTTATGAATTGGGTCCTGGCCGTACACGACAGCAATGTTTCCGGTGAGCTAAGGAAGTTATCCGAACCGTATGTTCGTTGAACACTTACAGCGTTCATCTCGTAAACTTTCCGAGTGAAAGACTGGAAGGAAAAGAAAGCGAAACAGGAAATAAACCGGGGAAATTGAAGCACCTGCTGCGCAGGACTATGAAGAAAACACGCTTCCACGGGTAAATGGGGTCAGGAGGCGCCGCCACCGCATCCTTGGTCACGGGTTTGCGATTTGCATAACGACGCCAGGCATCACGGAAGAGCAAAGATCACAGCAGCGCAATGAATGCCGTTGATCGTCCTCGACAACCGCATGTGATCCCCCTTACGGAGCTCTCACCGCCATTAATCGTCTTGCCACAGGAACACGTGATCTCCGTAGCACCGCAAGAAAGACCACAAACGAAAGAAAGGAGACAAGTCAGCTCTATGCACGGTGAGGTTCTATCAGAAATCATGTTGTCAAGGTAATGAGCCGCAAAACGCCGAATAGTCGGAAACGAATTACGTGTGTGATTAACGCACCTACAAGGAACCGAAAGGTTTCAGTGTGCGTCGTCTGCAGTCACAACCAAATGAATGGGTCAGTGAAAGCGTATGGGCCATTAGTTGTTGTTTTACACTGTAGTAATGACAGAGAATAAATTGAATTAAAGTGGACAAAAAAACCACCCTTTTCGTAACTGGGGTTCGAAACCACGATCTTCGAATTACAGAAATAACCAAGGTGGTGAAATATGGAAGGCATTCTGTCGTATCTCAATCGGTAGAGCACCGGACGCTTAATTCGAAAGTTGAGGGTGCCGATCCCACCACCAGTAAGAGTGATTTTCGTCAACTTTATTTCATTCTAAGTTACATCATTACCACTATACATTGAAGAGAGTATTTAACGGCTTCTATGCTTTTAGTGACCTGACTGTCTGTTGGGTTTATTTGTTTGTGTCTATTTGCAGCTAGATATACCATGAGCCTGGTGTAAAATATCACTGAGCAATCAGAGAAACCACCTGATCGAAGTTTTGTCTGATCAAGATATCATTCTGAGCACTTAGGTATAAAAGAGCTCCTCCTAGAGCTCCGAACTGCGGCACAGCGCGCTATATGACTGATACACAAATGTCTTCCGAAAGGTCAATTCTGAACACCAAAATGCAATCCAAAGGGAAAAACGACAGTGTCGGAAGCAGAATTAAAGCGTTTATTCAACCAGGTCCTAGAGTTCCTTTGTCAAAAAGACATGCAAGGATGATAACTATGTACTACAGATAGCAACCATGAGCAGCATCAAAAGTATTTACAGTCTAGAGCGAATGCAAACTCTGCTGCGTTAGAGAATGAGCACATCGGTAAAGCATGAAGAAACAGAAATGTTGGTCTCGCTTGTCCCCATTTCTTTCTTTTTTTTTAAACGACGAAGTTTCTTTATGTTGGCCGTAATGTCAACCCTGCCGCAAGGCTATCATCATCATCATGAACGGGTGTATGCCATAGAGTTAGGGCACATCAGACGCTCGTCTCTACAATGGTGTACAGCAAGTGCTTCAAACATGGAAGTGAACGTGGAGAGAAAATATGTGATGGTATTCATGACGTGGGATTCGAACCCGCGTACCCTTGATCCGAAGGTGAGCGTGCTATAAGAACTCGGCTGTTAACACACGCCATCAATGCATGGCATAGCTTTGTATAGTGCAGCAAGGGGAGGGGAAAGGAAAGCGAGCGTTAGGAGAAAAAGAAAGAAATGCCATGGTGAGAAGGATGAGAGAGAGTAAAGCGTAGCACCGAAAGGATGAGAAAGAGAGAAAACAGAGACCAAGAAGGAAGCGATGTATTTGCGTTGGTACGCGCGGCGACGGCTCCGCGTGCTTGTCTGGGCCAAGCTGTGCGCGACTTTGGGAAAACTGCTCGTCTTTTAGGGGTGAAGCTCCTTACGCAGTGGGACGTATGTCCCGTGTCGTCATAGTCGTCGTAGTAGTAGCAAGTTGCATTGCATTACATGACAATAAAAATAGTGTCACAGCGTATCCACGGAGTGAATGATGATGAGTGGGGTGAAGCGTCCATCTGTCCGCCCGTGCTTCTATGCATCTGTCCATACATGCATTCGTCCGTCCATCCATCCGTCCGTCCGCTTCGCCCTCTCGTCATCATTCACCTCGTGGATATGCTGTGTTTTTTTTTTCTTCCGCGCTGTACTTGTGTTGTTTCTGGTGCAAGAGCACTTGAACGACACGTGTGCATGCAGCACGTCTGCTATGGCTAGTGTGTAATGGCACTTGTGTTATCACAGTGTGTGCTATTCTAGGGCAACATTTCAACACGTGCCTTCTTCGCATTCCGTTCAGTCGTCGGAATGCACCCGCTGCTGTCGGAAATCGGACCATCGACCTGTGCGTGCTAAGTAGTGGAATACCTTAATGTGCACCGAGATTGGTGAACCTTGATGTCTGATGAATCAGCGCACAAACACACACAGTCGAAAATCCCGCCAACAGTAATGAATTGGGAGGTTATAATTTGAGAGACGCCGTAGGGAATGGCTCCGGAACTTTTGAATATCTGGTGTCTTTTAACGTACATAGACATCACACAGTACATGGGCATCTGACATTTTCGCCTCCGTCGAAACGAGACCGTCGTAACCGGGACTGCACCCACGCAGCTAGAAGTGCACCCTAGCCACTGTTCCACCGAAGCGAGCAAAATGCCGCAAACACAAGGGAGGAATATCTTGGAGTATCTCAACGACCATGACCGGTGTAACAACAGCTTCTCTGCTGTTGTTGAAGAAAGCTTGACGAAGGAAACGACTTCGCAGCGTGCAACAAGAGCGACCTCGCATGTGGGCCTCATAAACACGCTGGCAGAGGCAGCAGCCAGGCATGCCACCACGAGAGGCGAGGCGCCGGATGCCTCGGAGATTCAAGCGTACAGCTTCGTGCACGTAATGGTCGCTGAGCGCGACTTTTACGAGCGCGCGCGGTCGTAGCTTTCTTTGCCTCTCCACTCGGCTTCCGGAGCGGGGCTCCGCGTTGCACCAACGGGTCGCGCATAAGCACAGAACGCGCGTCGGTCAGGCAGTAAACAAGAGAGCCGGCTGGTAGGCGAGCAGATTCCTGCTTCTTTGGCACCGCAATTTCGATTTGGGATGAGTCATGAACAGGACCGGGTTAACTGGCGGAACATGGGAGAGGCATTTGTCCTGCAGTGGACGTAGTCAGGCTGATGATGATGATGATGATGATGATGATGATGATGATGATGATGATGATGATGATGATGATGATGATGATGATGTGATGATGATGATGATGATGATGATGATGATGATGATGATGATGATGATGATGATGATGATGATGATAAACGGTCTGATGTAGGTCGGTTACAAGCTCAAATAATTGGGCTTGTAATTTCATAGTATCCTATAATAATTGTTGGGGTTTTACGTCCCAAATATGCTTAAGAGGGACGCCGTACTGGAGGGGGGAGGGGAGAAATTTTGACCATCTGGTGTTATTTAAGGTGCCCCTCAATCCATGTACACGATCCTCTAGCATTCCATATCTATGAAAATGTCGCCGCGATGGCTGGGATTGGATTCCACCACCCTCTGTTCAACAGTCCAGCTGCATAACAACGCCATAGACAACCGCGACGGGTCTCGCCACAGTTTTATTTGCATGCATACGTTAATCTCAGCTGTTTTTCTTCTCTAAGGGGTATCATTGCACCTTTTAATAGGAATCAACAAGCTCGTTGATGCCGTCTCCATCAACTGACTTTGCTACATCTACCGCGCACAAGTAGTCATTTAGCGCGATCAGACGAAAAGGGGCTCAGAGAGATTCGGGTTAGGGTTCGTAGCATTTGCGTTGCTTAGGTACGTACGCCGTCTTCGAATTGAGATGTGCATAGCCAAGAGGTTAGCGTATTATTCGTGCGCAGTAGAGCCGAATGCAAACGCAAACCTTTACGTGCATACAACTGCCAAATCAAACCCGGCCTCAAATAAATGTGACCTTGAACGAAAAGCCAGTGTAAGCGAAATATGAAGGAATTATTACAGCGAAAGATGCGCTTTCACTTCACGCATTTTTCTTTCGCATTTTCTGCGTGAGGAGTTCACGTGATCTTAAAGTGCACGGTAAAATATCTACACCGACGATAAATGCCCAGCGTAATGGCACGTTTTACACCGATGATAAGTACCCAGTGTATTGGCCAGTTTATTGATTTCCATGTGATAATATCGCTGATATTCGATGCTTTTTACCGATTTCTCTGTTTAAATCATTGTAATGCCGTTATATGTCACACCTGTGCTAGATTGGGCAAGTGTCAGGCTTCCAGCGCGCTCAATTTTATTTAATTATGTTAACCTGGATTACTCGGTAGATTACGTGCCTTGGCCAGCAAAACAGAAGACCCTATACTTCTCTTGCAGAAACTCTCTCTTTTGTCACTTCAAGAGAATAGTGTAGCCAAACCAGTACGGCCTACCTGCCTCTTCCCTTCGTCCCTCTCACACTCTCCTTGAATAAGAGGACCAAAATCAGAAGAAGACTCGCATCGCCAAGCCAAGGAGGAAGAAGATCGTTCTGAGATCTTACTCAAACACGGAGAGCGTATACTGCAGCTTATGTGTCTTCAAGCACTATTTTCGATAGCGGTTCGGATCAGCCTTCTCCAAGCGACAGCTGCATACGCTTTGGTCTACACGCCAAGAATTCACAGTCCATGCTAGTGGCAGGTGCACTTCTGTAGCCAAGCTTACTCTAGAGAGACAGAGACAGAGAGAGAGAATGAAAAGACAATCGCCCGAGCGTCTATACAAAAACTTTTCATTTCTTCAGTCTAAAGCTTCTGAGAACTCCACCCATAGAGGGGATCCCCGGTCACACTTCCTGGACTTCCTTCACGCTGCTTTTTTTTTTTTTCGCCTTCCGTAGCTCTGCGGTTATCCTACAAAGCTCGCTGTGCCATGCGGAAGGTGCATCTGTTCAGCTGGCGGGCGCGCGCACACACACACACACACACACACACACACACACACACACACACACACACACACACACACACACACACACACACACACACAACACACACACACACACACACAGATGCGCGCGCACACACGCAACTCACGCGAAGCAGCTTTCGGTCGTAAAACGTAAAAGCATTTGGACCCAGACCGCGTCGCCTCCTCCCTTCGTGTGACTGTTCCTTTACTTGGATATCTATCTTCGTTTCCTTTCATCTGTTTTTTTTTATCCTGAACCTCGACCGAGTCGCTTCCTCCGTTCTCGGCGGTTCCGCTCTGCGATACATTTCTTTCACCCTACTTGCTGCTTGTTTCTTCAGCTATGTGCTAGCCAGCTTGCTCTCTTCAGCAACGGCCCGATGGTTTAGAGAGCTAGCGCCAGAGCTCCGCGCGAGTCTCGTGCGAAGCTGAGAGCGTCGAATGAATAAGCGCGTTCATGTTGGTTATTTCGGGACGCTGTCGCGAACGCCCAGCTTTTATGCGGCGCCACGCTCGCCTTCTTCTGAGAAGCTTTCGAATAAGACGACCCGACTGACGCCTTCCAGAAGACACGCGCTCTCGCGGACACACACACACAGACTCGCAGGAGCGTACGAGCGCTATCAAAAACATCTTTTTTTTTAATTTTTGTTCTTCTACATCTCTGGAGTGGAGAGGGCAGAAGTGGAAGGAGAGCATTTTCGTTTAATGAAACGACGCAAATGACATCTTTTCTTACTCGCTCAACGTAAGGTTTTGTTGATGACATACTGACAGTGTAACAGAAATAGTATATCAAGAGCGATCCGCGTGATTTCAAAGCAACATATTGCTACGGAGAGGAAGAAAAGGAAGAGGTGCGACTGACAGGCGCGCGACTGGGCCAATCAGCCATTGTGTCTCTTGCCTGTAGTTTTTACTCTGCAAATACATCTTGCTCAGAAGCAACCAACCTCGTAACATATTGGTGAGAGGTGCTGGGTAACCATCAGGCAACGGAGCTCCGCAGCGGACGTCGCATCGCCCTTCCAGCCATGGCCAATGCTCAGCCCTCCGCGTCAACGTCAGCGTCTCCGACGAACATGGCGTCGCAACCGTACGTTTTCACGCCTCTCAAGGATCCCGGTACATTCTGCGGAACCGATGGCGTCGACGTTGATGATTGGCTGGCCATGTTTGAACGAGTGAGTGTGCCGAACAGATGGGATCCCACACTTCAGTTGGCTAATGTGCTGTTCTATTTGAGAGGCACGGCCAAGGTGTGGTATGAGAACAATGAAGAAGAACTCACAAGCTGGGACCAATGCAAAGCAAAGATGCGAGAGGTGTTTGGCAAAACCGCCAGTCGGAAGATCGCCGCCAAAAAGGAATTGGCCTGCCGTGCCCAATCCCCTACGGAGTCATACCTCGCTTACATTCAAGACGTGCTGGCCCTCTGCCGAAAGGCCGAAAGCGACATGACAGAAGGTGACAAGGTGGGACATGTTCTGAAAGGGATTGCCGACGACGCGTTCAATCTCCTGATGTGCAAGGGCTGTTCCACCGTAGACGCGATCATCAAAGAGTGTCGTCAGTTCGAGCAAGTGAAAAGTCGCCGCATTCTACAAACATTCGCTCGACTCCCAAACACCGCTGCAACATCTACTTGCGAGGACCAGTCAACACCACAACGTGCATCGCCGCCGGGAGACCTTACACGCATTGTTCGTCGTGAATTGGAAGCTATGGCGCCCTCGGCGTTCTATTCGCGCAGTACCGATGCCACTCCTGTTACTGTTCCTCTTGTTCAAGCCATCGTGCGCCAGGAGCTTGAAAACATCGGAGTGCATTCCGTGTGCCATGTCACCGCGCCTAGAGTCAGCGAACGCCCTTTCGTGATGCCCTTCTCCGACCGACGGTCTTCTCCACGTACTCGCAACCCGGCTGAGTGGCGAACTGCAGATGACCGCCCTATATGTTTCAACTGCCACCGCGTTGGACATATTGCCCGTTACTGCCGCAACACATGGTCCTCGGCACATCGCGCAACGACCAATATGACCCGTTTCGACGATACCGCCCGCACCTTTCCACCTGCCGAAGAGCCCAATGCCATTGACCATTCTCGGAACACTTGGTACAGCCGCTCGCCTTCACCACGTGGGCACCAGTCTCGATCGCCGCAAACACGTCGTCCATCGTCCCGTTCGCCGCAGCCACGGCGCTTCTCGTCCCCCGTGGCTTCCGGCCGCGTTGTCTCGGAAAACTGAGACATGCAGCCCCCGGAGGTGGTGCTGCATTGACGACTTCCGCAGCAAATCCTCTTTCCGTTCCCACCAGACGAAGTGTAATAGACGTTAAAGTAGACGGCGAACCTGTACAAGCACTTGTCGACACCGGCGCAAGCATTTCGGTCATGAGTTCAAGCCTACGCACACGTTTAAAGAAAGTTCTGACACCAGCGGCTGCACAAATGCTCCGTGTGGCCGATGGCGGCACGCCGATGGTTCTCGGTCTGTGCACTGCCCGCTTACGTATAAAGGACCACACTACTTCTGTCATTTTAGCCGTGATTGACCACTGCCCTTATGACATTATCCTAGGCCTGGACTTCTTGTCGAATCATTCTGCTCTGATCGATTGTGCTACAGGCGTTCTTCAGCTAGAGTTGCCTCAGATAGTCGCTGAACCCCACACTGCCCCGCCGCGCCTGTGCTCTCTTCAGGATGTGCGGCTGTCAGCTCAGGCAGCCACCTTCGTCGTTTTGACCGCACAGCCCCAAGTTCCCGATGGTCAATATGTCCTCCTTCCTCTCGCCGACGTCCTCTTGAGCCGCAACATTGCCATTCCCCATACGCTTGTGACTGTTACTGACAATTGTACCTCGCTTCCACTTCTCAATTTCAGCTTGTGCCCTCAAGTGCTTCCTCGTGGCATGTTCTTGGCCAGCGTATCTAATGCTGACGAATTCGAAATAGCAGCGCTCACCACCGAGATTGATTTACTTCAGTCTCCTGTAGCGAACAGCACCTGTTCTCGGCCAGATCGTTTCTCGAAGATGATTGCACCCGACCTCAATCCTGCGCAAGCCAATGACATCCATCGCCTTCTCGCGTCATATACCGACATTTTTTCTTTCGACGACAGACCTCTAGGGCAAACATCCACTGTTCAGCACCGTATAAATACTGGTGACGCCAGTCCTATTCGCCGACGCCCCTATCGTGTCTCCCCCACTGAGCGTAGAGTTATCCAAGCAGAAGTGGACAAAATGCTCAACAAAGGTGTCATAGAACCATCAAGTAGTCCTTGGGCCTCCCCTGTCGTCCTTGTGAAGAAAAAAGATGGTACCTGGCGCTTCTGCGTTGACTATCGCCACCTAAACAAGATCACACGAAAAGACGTGTACCCGCTACCACGCATCGATGACGCGTTGGACTGCCTACACGGGGCTACATACTTCTCGTCTATAGATCTTCGGTCCGGCTACTGGCAGATTTCTGTCGATGAAATGGACCGCGAGAAGACGGCCTTCATTACACCAGATGGTTTATACCAGTTTAAGGTCATGCCTTTTGGACTATGTAACGCCCCTGCCACATTCGAACGAATGATGGACTCTCTCCTGCGTGGTTACAAGTGGTCTACTTGTCTTTGTTACCTAGACGATGTGATAGTCTTTTCATCTACTTTCGATAGCCACCTGACCCGTCTCGCTGCAATTCTCGCAGTCTTCAGAACAGCTGGGCTACAACTCAATTCCAAGAAGTGTCAATTTGGTCACCGTCAGATTGCCATTCTGGGCCATATTGTAAACGCCGATGGTGTCCAACCAGATCCCGAAAAGATCCGCGTCGTCCGTAGCTTTCCAGTGCCCCGTTCTACATCCGATGTCCGTAGCTTCGTCGGCTTATGTTCCTACTTTCGCCGTTTTGTGAAAAACTTCGCCGACGTTGCCCGGCCACTGACAGATTTGCTGAAGAAGGATACCACATTCTCATGGGGCCCTGAGCAGGCTCAAGCGTTCGCCGCTCTCATCGGCTACCTAACTACGCCCCCCATACTTGCCCACTTTAATCCTTCTGCTGCCACAGAGGTTCGCACCGACGCCAGTGGCCACGGTATCGGCGCAGTTCTCGCTCAGCGGCACCACGGTAGACAGTGCGTGATAGCTTACGCCAGTCGCCTGCTTTCTCCCCAGGAGATGAATTATTCCATCACCGAGAGAGAGTGTCTAGCTTTAGTTTGGGCCGTCGCCAAGTTTCGGCCATATTTATATGGTCGCATTTTCACTGTCGTTACGGACCACCACGCCCTCTGTTGGCTGACTTCTCTGAAGGACCCGACTGGACGTCTGGCTCGCTGGGCTCTGAGGCTTCAGGAATTTTCGTTTAGCGTCAGCTACAAGTCTGGCCGTTTGCACAAGGACGCAGACTGTCTTTCTCGATATCCGGTAGATCCTCCTGATCCCGTTGCGCCTGACCTGGAGAGCAGAGTAATGGCGTTCACAGACGTCAGCGATATGCGCATCGAACAACGACGGGATGAGTCATTGCGCACTATCATCGACGCCATCCAGTCTGACAGCCATGACGCTGAATCCCGTATGTTCGTGCTGCATGACGGCATCCTCTACCGCCGCAACGTCACCACTGAAGGCCCTGAGCTTCTGCTTGTCATCCCTCGTCATCTACGGCCTGCCATACTTCAACAACTTCACGACGCACCAACAGCGGGACACCTCGGCGTTTCCCGCACATACGACCGCGTGCGACGTCGATTTTTCTGGCCTGGATTGTACCGCAGCGTACGTCGATATGTCGCCACTTGCGACCTCTGCCAGCGCCGGAAAAGACCTTCTTTGCTGCCAGCTGGATATCTTCACCCAATTGAAGTCCCCTCTGAACCATTTCATCGCGTGGGACTCGACCTTCTTGGCCCTTTTCCGACGACGACACTCGGAAATAAATGGATTGCCGTCGCCACAGATTATGCGACCCGTTACGCGATAACAAAGGCCATGCCAACCAGTTGCGCCACTGACGTCGCGGATTTTCTTCTTCATGACGTCATCTTACACCATGGTGCACCCCGACAGCTGCTTACGGACCGCGGCCGCTCTTTCCTGTCCAAAGTTGTCGATGACCTCCTTCGCTCGTGTGCTACAGCGCATAAGCTATCTACCGCCTACCACCCACAAACTAATGGCCTAACTGAACGTCTCAACCGCACGCTCACAGAGATGCTTTCGATGTACGTCTCCGATGATCATCGAGACTGGGATACCACGTTGGCCTATGTGACCTTCGCATATAACTCCTCTCGACATGACACTGCGGGATTCTCGCCTTTTTATCTTTTATATGGTCGCGACCCCATATTGCCATTTGAAACCACCTTGCCTCTCGTGCCATCTGCTTCCGAGTACGCGCGCGAAGCCATTGATCGGGCTCACATGGCTCGTCAAGTTGCCCAGTCTCGCCTCACCAGGTCACAGGATATGCAAAAAGCCCGCTACGACCACCGGCATCGAAATATAACGTTTGCCCCAGGTGACCACGTGCTCCTCTGGTCACCGTGTCGCCGTGTAGGTCTCTCCGAAAAACTTTTGTCCCGATACGCCGGACCCTACCTAGTCTTACGTCAAGTTAGCGACGTAACCTACGAGATAGCGCCATTGCACTCCAGTACGTCACCAAGTTCGTCACTAGTTGACATTGTCCATGTTTCGCGCATGAAACCCTACTTCTGTCGCACTTCTCCGGACTCTCGCCGAGACGGCGCTCCAACGCCCGGGGGTCCTGCTACGGAGAGGAAGAGGTGCGACTGACAGGCGCGCGACTGGGCCAATCAGCCATTGTGTCTCTTGCCTGTAGTTTTTACTCTGCAAATACATCTTGCTCAGAAGCAACCAACCTCGTAACAATATAATGCGAGGTTGTACAAAGTAAGCCTGGTAGCTAAATCATTTAGCATCCGAGCTTCTGCGGGCACCCAATTAAAGTTGTCTACTGCCTTCAAACTGAAGTTCATGTTCAGGTGACGTCTGGTTGATCTTTGATTAATATATGGGGTTTAACGTCCCAAAACCACCATATGATTATGAGAGACGCCGTAGTGGAGGGCTCCGGAAATTTCGACCACCTGGGGTTCTTTAACGTGCACCCAAATCTGAGCACACGGGCCTACAACATTTCCGCCTCCATCGGAAATGCAGCCGCCGCAGCCGGGATTCGAACCCGCGACCTGCGGGTCAGCAGCCGACTGCCTTATCCACTAGACCATTGCGGCGGGGCACTCTGGTTAACCTTTACATATATAGGATCCCGTCATACTTCAGACGGCCAGTAAGAGAGGCCAGTCCAGCCGCAGTTCAATAAATATGGCTGTTACAACAGATATATGTTCTTGCGATCGAGTAGACTAGTTTTACTTCTACAGTCCGCAAAACCCAGTGTCGACAGCGCGCTTAAATTTAGCTTTAGCAGACGAAGTTTGTTACGAGTCTCGGTGGTGGCGTTGTCGTACGCAAAAAAAAAAAAAACCAGGGACGAACAGAGGCGTACAGAAATGCGGCCTATTCGGAGGCTCGTCGAGAACATGGGCTTGATATTATAATAATTAAACATTAATATATAATTAATTAATTCGCGTGCCTATCTGTATGCGTCGTTTTCCGACAACTGATGCTATCTCGATGATGGGCTTGTCGGCCATTTACTTTTCCTGATAGGACAATCTGATCTTTTATCGACGTCACTCGTCGTTTTACATTTGACACATTTCAATTCATTGTTGCCAGGATGTGCACTGTCGGCCTCACGTTCGGGCGCCTGAACACGCACGTCAAGCCTAACTTGCCTCCTTTTTTTTTTTGATAAAAAATTAGCTCCTGTATTTTTTGTAGTTAATTTTCACGTGCAGTGAGCTTCGGTCGGCCCCGATTTTACGAAGAAGCCAGGATGACGCTTTCGCCACTGATTTCGAAATGACACGAAAGCTGTGGTACAGGGCGCGCTCGTCATCGGTCGGTTCCCTCGGGGATCACATGTGGAGAGCCACGCGTGCACGCGTTTTTTTCGCGAGAAAAGAGCAGCGCGAGTTTAGGATGCGGCGAACGTGACTGCCTTACAGAGCCTCTCGCGACAGCGGGGACAAAAAAGCTGTCGGGTGAATCCCGTCCGAGATGAGTATTCACAAGAAACGAAAAAAAGGCCTCGCATATGGAACTCTTGTCATCTATTCTTTTTTTTTTCAAAAAAACTTGATCCTAGAAGATAAAAACGAAAGCTTCAGTTGAATCGCACTTTCCGTCTAGAAGGCAGGCCCGAGGCTAAGAGGAGGAGTAGGGGGGCTAGAGCCCCGGCTTCTCCCCCAGCAAAGTTTGGATGGAGGGGGATATTTTACTAAGGACAAATAGAAAAAATAGGTGTCTTTTAAGACTTTCAACAAGTGCCCCCCCCCCCCCCCCCTGAAAAATATTCCTGACTACAGACCTCAGAAGGCTTGCAAAAGAAACACGACGCTTGCGTTTCCACATCGCGTGTTTGCTAAAAATGGTGGTGGGTCGAGGCCTCGTATGATTCGCCTAAACAGCGTGTAGCCTGAGCTCTTATAAACAGGTCTGAATGCGAACCATGTAACCAAAGAAAGTTGAGCTTTCACCAACGAACCGATATAGTCAACCTGGCGTTTTAGTGCGCGTCTGTCAAAAAGTCTAGCCACTTGTACCTTATACCTGAGTCGCATCATACTTTGCTAATCACGATTAAGCTCAATTAGAATGAGGACTTTGTACCGGTGTCACAAGGGCTCTTTCGAAAGCGATCAGGGCCTATCCAGATTATATCTATGCTCGATCTGAATCAGGTGCTGCTACACAGTTTCGTCGGGTTGATCGGCCGCGAGTTGAGGACGATTGAGATATGGCTTTCGTAAAGTGAATCGATTTTTAGTCAACTTTATAAAATTGAGTCAGGGTAATTAATGTGAACACCGACCATGAATGTAAACAAAAAAAAACTATGTGTAGATGCTTGGTCAGTGTTCATTTTAGTTATCATGTCCTTTCCTGACCAGACAAGTTTCTGTCGAACTATCAACTTGACTGTGTAAAATTACACTTAGATCATCCTTAACGACTTTAGATCATAGACCCATTGGTTCAAGGAAGTTTTTGGGCCCGTGGCTCACAAGAGGTTTACACAAGTGTGCCGTAAAAGCGTTGAAAGTTTTTTTTCAAGACAGTGGCATTCTTGGCCGATGATTAGGGCAATTCAGTTTATATCGACAATTATGTGACTGTTCGACTGTTCACAGCGGGTTTTGTTCAATTTAATAACATCACCATATATGCACGTATACGTGATTGTTGAGTACGCTGGTTAGGCTAAAGCTGTTACACTAAATTGTATATTCTATGTGCTGAGGACTTGCTATGCTTGGAGAGTTGGACATTTTGGGAACTTTGTTGTTAGACACTTTTAGGCGATAAGGAGTATCCAGTACCGTACTGGTGCGCCAACATCTCCTTACATCATATCAATAAAAAATACACTTCAGAAAGATAGGAGAAAAAAATTAACAATTGACAAGGTCTTCCCAGCTGTATGTTGCGATTCGAGTGAAATCAGCGCCAAACTCTATCCATATCAGTCTGTGCCACGTAGCGCCACCTACAATTGCTGATTGCAATCAAGAAATTCGATCCAGAGCGGCCCTGATCGTGTTCATAAAAGGCCATGTGAGACCGGTATTAAACAGTGATTGGCTCCCTTTTACAACTTTCTTGAAGGAGGCAATCACGATCAAGAAATCAGATCTAAAAAAAAAACAGGTGTATATGAAAAAAAGTTTAAATCCTTCATGGATGTTTAGGGTGTCTACCGTAAAAAGGGTAATAGCTTTGTTCTAAACTGCACAATATAAAGACACATAATCAGATCGCACGACTGCACAAGGTTCTGAAAAGCAAGAAAAAAACGTGGAAGTGTTTAAACGACAACGCCACAATTTTGGCGGACGCTAACAAGGATCACCCTCTGAGCGTCCGGGAACATTCGCTCGATCGCGTTAGTTATATTCTCAAATAACTCGCTCACCCGGCACAACATTCCGTTGTTTCGGTACAGGAACACCATGATTCAAAAGTTCTAACGCATGCACTTCTGCACGTCATCGACTTTTTAAACTCATTGCAATGGTTCAAGTATAGTGACCTATCATTGTTTCGGAACGGGAACTCCATTCAAGAGCTTAACGTGCTAGTATACGCCATCAATGTTTCGAACTCGGGCAATGGCTATCGTAGTGACCTTTCATTACTTCCATTTCTCTGTTTGTGTGGCTGTACAACTGCTCCCCGGCGAAGAACAATAGCAAGTCAGGAACCAAGGAGCAAGGGAGGAACAGGTCCGGTCAGGACTGCCATTGCACGCTTGCCATCTGCTCCAAGTCCCTTTATGCGTTTTCCGCCGTTACGGAGTCATTCCCGCGCTTGAACCGTGCGAGTAAATCCCCGGCCGCTTAAGGGTCGTCGTTCTGGGAGCCATTTTGCGGCTGTCTGGCCACGGTGACCGCGCCGGAGAGCAGTTCTATTGTTCGCTCACGAGACTATCTTTGCCACCATCACATCCTGTCCCACTCCAATGCTTTTCGTTCTTTCTTTCTTTCTCAACAAAGCAGCGAAATCCACCACTCGCTTCCGGGTCTCCCAATATCGTTCACGCGTTGTTGAAAGTTCATCCATAACAGGCATATATGTATGTATAATTACAATCACGTTTTATGGTTTTCTCGTGATACACTGATGTCCACAGCATCACTGTCATCCAACGCTGCGAGACAGAGCAGTCAATCTTATTCATTTATGGAATATGATGCCTTCACAGCGGCTCATATATTGGCGTAAACTATGAATTTCTTCGTGGGTCACTTTGATTCCCCAACACTTTCGAGCTGTTGTATGCCCAGCGCATTAGCTAACACTTCTGGGTCGCATCAGGCAGGCGGCAGCACTCAGTGGAGTCCAGGACCTGGGGACCCCCCTATTCA
Source organism: Rhipicephalus annulatus (assembly GCA_013436015.1). NCBI lineage: Eukaryota > Metazoa > Arthropoda > Arachnida > Ixodida > Ixodidae > Rhipicephalus > Rhipicephalus annulatus. The sequence goes on from WOVY01001534.1 coordinate 429,275, forward strand.
GCTAATGACCACTTATACACCGAACCCTTATCAACAAAGTTATTCTTCATCGCCGCATAACAGTTACAGGATTCAGAACCACCACTCTCTATCAAAGCGCGAATAACCTATTTCGCGTAAGTGTCGCACCTGCCTAAAGAATCATTTTTTTTGTTTTACGAATGTTCTCTTATAGCCAAAGGATGTATGTATTCCGCTTCCTTTCAATGCTTCTCGGCGACTACCGAATTTGGACGCAGTATAAATTAGCTATATGGTGACTCGGTGTTTAGTCAGCTTAGTTGGGAAGTGAATTCGATATGTTTTATCGGGTATGCTTATAAAAAATAAACCCGTCAATCCCATAGTCAACTATAAATATAGCTCACCTTCTTTTTTTCTCGGCACTTGTGGCAATCCTACACAACCACCGTTCCCGACAACCCAACCACCACCATCTTCTTCGTATAGAAGCAAAACGTTATGAAGATATTACAGAAACAATAACGAAAACAAAAAATGATGTGTAGAGAACCATGGCGGCTTTAGTGCACGCACAAGAGTCCGTGCTCGTTAACGCTGGAACTTAAAATATGCTGGTGGCCATAAACTCTTCTCACGCTATACTTCTTGCTCGTGTATCCACCAAAAATTTACAAAGGAGAGGGCCCGAGCCGCTCGATGCAAACAGGCGAAGGCTGAAGGCGTGTCCGAGTTGCAACAGTCAACTTTAACGACGGCTTCGGAAAGCTTTTACGACCGCGGCGTTAAAAGCTCGGCAAACGCTTTCATGCGCATAACTATATTTGGAAAAGAGGGGCCGGCGGGAGCCCTAGTATGGGAAACCATGATCACAGTTTGTCTTGGCCCCCTCGCCAATAGGTTCTAAAGCCGCGTTCACCGGGGGCTGCTCCTAAGCTTGCGTTGACATCGCGAGAAAGAAAGAATGTCTTCAAGATGAAGAAGGGACGGGGCAGGCTAAGTGCGTTTGAAGCAGATGAAGGAATAAATCTGGTAGGGATGTTGGCGACATTTCCCTCCTTTCCATAGACGTTCCATAATATAAATACACTAGAGGGAACTCTGGCGCTATATATGTATATAGTTAGTGTCTATGAGAGCTGCAATGCATGGCACTTAAGCGAGTATGGGAATGATGGGTATATAGTACACAGAGTTTTCTAATCTCCATACTTTCGGCTTCGTTTGTCTACACATAGCTTGGAGAAGCTTTGTCAGGAGCACGGCAATCTGCAAACGTTTAGCAGTTTCGCTTCACCACTTCAACCTTTTATGCTCACCAATTCAAATTGGGTCGCGAAGTTTAATGCGATTTGTTACTTTATTCGAAACAAATGCAAAACACTGCAATAAACAAAGCCACAAGTTCGCTGTGTACTACCCAATCTGTGTACTACCCATCGCCTTGTACTACCCAATATGTCTACTACCCATTATTCCCATGGTCGCTGAATGATCACAGCGCAAAGTCCCTTTAGTTAAATTTAGGAAACGATCTCCGTACCCAAAACCAGTGACCAATTCCAGATGGCCCCTTATACATTCGTCTAAGATGGCTTAGTTGAAAACTATCTTCGTTTTTCGCATAGTCAATCATGAAAGCTTTCTGCTCCCAACGTGTTGCAACACTGCCTCCGGTATCGGACGCATTTGAAGCTCTCTGTATCATAGAGTTTCCCCAAATTAGCTTGAGAGGACTCAGACGCTGCGATAGTTCAGCGACCATGGGAATGCTGGGTAGTACACGTATTTGCCTAGTCTTCGTGCCTGCTAAAATCGATTGGTACTTGTGGCTTCATTATATGTTGTGTTTCGCTTTTTGTTTCCAAGGAAAGAATGAATCCTTCTGAACTTTGTGACTCAATTTGAAATGGTAAGCATAGAAGGTTAAGCTATGCGAAGTGCAACAGCTGAAAATTTGTTGATTTTTGTTTCGTGACAAAGCAGCTTCAAGACACACGAACCGAAACGGAGCCCCAAGTATGAAGATTAGACCAATTCGTGTACGATTCATAATTTCCGTGCTCGCTGAAGCGCCATGCGTTGTAGTTCCCATAAACACTAGCGCCATAGTTTCCTCTAGTGTATGATATAGGAAACTATGCTCTGCCCCACGCGTGGTTTTACAGCGCCTTCGTGATCAGCCTCCCTGTGACAAGCGACAATTCATATGACGATGTCATCATGTGAGGTCATGATGAAGTCACAGATTTCAATGATCATTGACGTCATCACACGATTGCATGCATCACTCGTGTCGACGCCGCCGACTGTCATATTTCCTGTTTGATGAGGCATCGTGAGCCTTAACATAACGAAGATCAATCGTGATTGTTGAGACTCCATGCCCCAAAACGACGGTTGCTTAGTGGAGGGCTCTGAAAATTTAGACCACCTGCAGTTCCTCAGCTTGCACCTTAATCGAAGCTCTGCAGGAACCTCTGATATTCTTTGGACTCGATGATCTATCAGTTGTGCAGTTTGGTTTGTTTCATCTCCCCGTATACACGTCATTCGCCCAAGACTGGAAAGCGAGAGCCATTTCTTTCTCCTTCTCAGCTGTCCGTTCGCGACAAGCTGTCTGGTCATTGTTTCTTGTTAGCGCAATTTCGACGAGCAGACATCTATCCGGCGTAGTTAACACCCACGAACATGCTGGCAGCCGCGGGCAGTAGCACACGCAAACGGCAGCCTCAGGGGCTGCATGCTGCTCTCGGAGCCGAGTGCACACACGACGACCTCTTATGTACTACGACGCGTGCCCTTCCTGCAAGCTTGCCCGTTCATGGGCAGCAACCTGCATGCAGCAGTCGGTCCTCTCTTCAGCGGCGCCGCAAAGGGCTCGTCAGGCCCCCTTTCGCACGGTTCGCCTGCAGAGTTCGATCCCGCCGCCGTATCTTTATGGGGTCGTAACTCTTTTGGAGCGGTCCGCGTCCACGCGAAGTGGTACGGCTGCGGTTCCGTTTGTTCTGAACGCTCCTTCTTCCTCGGGTCCCACACTGCGTGCACGCGCATGCGTGCGTGTGCATCAAAGAGCGTCGTCGCACGCACATCGCAGCAGCCGCTGCGGAACACGATGGCGTGCTTTGAACGGCGAGCTCGTGTAGGACGCTAGGCCTAACGCTGCTGCCGAGGGAAGCGTTTTATTGTCGGGCCGAGGTCGTAACGTAACTGAAATGGCGCGGAGTTGCCTTGTTCTGAGGAGCCTTGCAGGAAACCCTTTCAGGCTGCAATTCGTGCTCGCGGCACCGTCTTGAAACGGTTCGTTTACCACGACAGAGTCGAGTTTATCGTGTAATATACAGGGTGAAACAACTTATCAAGGATCGAAAAATAAGTAACGACGTAAAAGAGAGCTAAACTGGGTGGCTTCCGGGTGATAATGCTGTTTGCGAGACCGGTCGTTGAACTCGATCTGCTGTCGTTCACTTCAGCTTTGTTTCGTGATCAAGGAATTATCCTTGTGTGCGCAATTATTGAACAAGAACGAGTAAACGACACATTCAAGCGCCTATTCAGAAACACTGAGCACAAAAAAAAAATGCTTGACAGATGGCGAGAGAACAAATTGCAACTCGCGCGACTTATGCCTCGATGCCTGTTTGAGTTCCCACGTTTACGTCAATAATAATATGTGATGTTCAACGTCCCGAAACCACCATACGGACGCCGTGTACTGGAAGACTCCGGAAATTTCGACCACCCGCGGTTCTTAAACGTGCACCGAAATCTGAGCACACGGCCCGACAGTATTTTCGCTTCCACCGGAAATGCAGCCGCCACACCCGGGATTCGATCCTGCGACATTCGAGTACGCCATAATCCCTAACCACCGTGGTGGGGCAGACGTATAAGTTGGCCGGCCTGTTGGGATTTAACGTCCCAAGGTGATTTTAGGTTATGAGAGACGCTGGTAGAGGACTCCCAAAATGCCTGCCACCTTGGTTTATTTAACGGTCGTGTACTGAAATAATACTGCATATGGACTTCTGGAAATCTCCGCCAGGATACAACCACCATAGCCGGCTAAGAGACTGACCCCCGTATTCACAAACGCTCCTCGACTCGACTTTCTTACTTCACTTGTCAGAGTTGAGTACTGCGCCACCGCTCAGCTGAAAATGACGCTGCGCTGCTCAAGAATCACAGCAGGTTATGGCTGATATGCAGTGACTTGCCGTGCCCAGAGACGGCGCTCCAATCTGTTTTGTCAAGTAAAGGTGAAGCATTGAGTGAAGGGACGTTCTAGAATACGGGGTGGGCCTTTCGGCCGGTCGGCATCCAAACACCGTAACCAGTGAGCCATTGCACGGTCCGCTATCGGTAGACCACCTTATTATCTTGAAGAGGTCGGGTGAGTGCACCCAACCCCTTCGCCATAGTCCCGACGTAGAAGTGCTGTCATCGCAAAGTTCACTTCACCTGTCGCCATGACCAGTCCTGTTTGTCTTATTGCGTTAGAGCGCTTATCGGTAACTCACCTTATCGTGGACGGTCGTTCGTGATGGTCAAGCTTGTTCTTGCGCCACTGTAGTCGTTTCGAAATGACCTCGAGCAAGTGGGCGAGGCGCGCTCACGCTTCCGCGCATTCGACCCATAAACGCCATTGCATCCCGCTGGAATCGGCGGCTGATAAGGCAGGCGCGGGCATTTCCGGCCGGGTTGCTGCGTAATACCTTCCTTCGGCGTTGCTCGGTTTTATATGCAGATATGCGGTTAGAGCCTAAAGAGGTTTCAATGTGCTCCAAGTTCAGATACGAGGGTCTGGTTTTCTTTCTCGTATTCAATGATTTTCCAATAAGTGCTATTCCTTCCTCACCCCTTATTTCTTCTTAAAGCACGCGGTCAACGTCCACGCACTATGCCTTGAGCCTATCAGATTTTCGATAGATCAGCTGCACGCTGTTATCTGCAGTTGCGCGATTGGAAACACTCGTTGGAGTAAAATCCGTTAATCGCGCATATATCATGCGAGATAAGGCAAAAATCGACTGCGGGGAAAAACACGGTAGGAAGAAGTTCACAACTGCATCGTGTCCCTCGTGTAAGAATCAATCGAGGACTTCTGTCTTCGTGACGTCACATGAACGCACTACTAACGTTCCGAATTGTTGTGATGATTAAATGCAAGAATGGGGCACTCGTTTTTTTGTATATTGAGATGTTCTTTAGGGGCTGTTTGAGGTCCACCAGTGTAATCGTATGCAACCGTGCAAGTCAAGATACATCGACGAGAAAGTCAGTAAAGCAAGTGGCGGTGTATCTATACGCCCAGGCCCAGTTCAATCACCGTGTCTCCGGAAGCTGGCGGAAACTTTGTGACGGAACTTTATTGTACCTACACATCCCCTTAGTCCACGTAAGTGCAGCTACGATCCGGGGTGCACAACGGCAGCTCTTCACTGTAGAATTAGAAAGATCTCCTGCAGTTCCCCTCATGCATAACAATAGTTCTTGAGGCTGAACGTCCCAGAACCATGATACGATTACGAAAGACGTTGGAATGGAGGCCTCCGGAAATTTCGACCACCGGAGGTTTTTTGAACATGCACTTTAATCTAAGCACACAGGCCTGAAACATTTTCGCCTATATTGAAAATGACAGTTCACATCGTAACATGCTGCGCTGCCGTTATATATCCGTTTTGATGGCGATATTAAAGAACAGTAGCAGATAGAACCAGGTTATAGCCATCAGTGTGGTCTGATGGTTCTCGACTCCTCACCCGAAAGCCACAACATCGTTCCGAGCCGTGGCGGTCTCATTTCGATGGAGGTGAAATGCTTAATTGACGCTAACTCCAGTATACTGAAACAGGCCTCCACCCGAATTACACCCCTCACTTGACCGATCTGAGCACATGTAGCGCCACCCCCCGACTGAAAATGACTCTATATCCTTACGAAAAGATGCTGGCTATCGCCCCTACGCAGTGAATATCACTGCCGAAAGGTGAATCTGCCATCAGCATTCCCAAGTCAAGGTGGAGAGGCCCGCGGCAATGGGAACCCGGACGGTTTCCACGCACCAGTCTTGTCGCACAGAACTCCTAATAAGCGTTTTGTACGCTCTGCTCTGTACGCCTTCAATTGGCATACGCTTCATCGATCTGGTCTCCTCATCAACAATACCCAACAGATAAAGTTGAATCCATCCAAAACCGTGCAGCCCGCTTCATAACTTCAAATTACGATCGCTGTACCAGCATCACCTAGATCAAACGCGATATTGCCCTCCCCAACTTAGATTCCCGCCGCTCTGTCACCTTCCTATGCATTTTCCATAAATACCACTACAACTCGTGGACAAGTCGTCTCTCGGTTGAAATTCCTTCTCATATACATCACGGCGTCTTCATAATCATCTCAGTTTCAGACGCATCTTTGGTCACACACTGTCATTCAATAATTCATTCTGCTTTGCCGCACGCCATCGCACTTTGGAACAGTCTCCCTAATGAGGTTGTTTCAAAGGAGACCCAGTGAAACATCGGGAGCATTTGCAAGTTTATATGTTCTCTTGATTTTTGTATAAATATGTTTTACTACGGCGTACTATAGCGCTTGTTCTTTTCTCTTCCGTTGTATAATCTTTCTTCGTTCCTTTTTCCTTGTTGCAATTTCTTTTTATGCTTTATTTATGGTGAACTTTCTGCAGCCCCCCCCCCCCCTAATCAATTCCCTTCGGGGCCTGTAGGGTTTCACGAATGAATGTATATTCTCTCTCAAAGTGGAGGGCCGAGTGAAGGGATGTTTTAGAATACGGGGGGGGGGGGGGGGGAATGGTGTTCCCGCAGGTGGGGTCAGCCTGACAAACATGGCTGACACTTGTTCCGCCTGAGTGACTCGTTCCATGTAAAAAGCTTGGCTCACCAAACACTGCTGAACCATGTCTCTCGGAGAAAACGTAGTAGTATGCTATAGTCGCTTGCTTTCGAATCAACCGCGCTCCTGCCGGAAGAAATGTCTTCACAGCGTCTGTTGGGGAACACCCCACCCTTTCTTCAAACTGTCTATAATCGTATCTCTTTCACAGCAAAAACGCTTGCACGACAACAGATGGTGTTGAATATACGAGACTTCGCATGCACATCAGCAAGCAGCGTGGAAGGAGTGCCCTCGTGACTTTAAATAACCATGCAGGAGGGTATGCCGATCCTGTTCTTATGCTGTATAGTAGAGTTCACTCGGCTCGACTAAGGCCTCTCGTGGCATGATGAGGCACATTCCATAGAGAGCGGTAATGACATCGAATCGTTTGTTTTGGTAGTTGTTGGTTCACAGGAGCTCCGATTTTCGGTTGTCTTGAAAGTGCTTGGTTGGCCAGGGCATCTGCTTTTTCGTTGCCGCTGATACCATAATGTGAAGGTATCAACTGAAAAGTTATGTTGATGCATTTTTTATTGCATCTTTCAGTGATGCTATAGTGACTGGCGGCAAAACTTGTTTGTGGGAGTTTCTCGAGAAAGTTGTTGCGTTGGCGATTTACACTCCAAAAGAATGACAGTTTGTTGGGCGGGTTCATTCTTCAGTTTGCAAAGAGCAGCAGCAATAGACGCACTCTCTGCCACTGTCGAAGATACTACAGGTTGTACAAGCAACCAGACCATGCAGCTCCAATAGATCGCACCCAATATGCTGCCGCAAAGCTATTATTGTCAATACTGACGGAACCATCCATATATGCGTGAAGACAGTTGAAATACTTCATCTACCAATGCTCGATATCAGGCAAAGCGCTTCCATAAAAGGTGTTGTTCGCCTGGATTGCAGCCCCGGTATACTTAGGTCGCAAACGACATCCTGAAGCGTCCATAGCGGGTAACTTTGTATCAGTTTCTGTTTCAGTTTCAGTTTATTGAGCGTAATTGGGTGGGGAGTTACATATAGGGAGAGGTCCCTTAGTGTAAACACATCAATGGGACCTCTTCTTATAAAATACACAAAGCAAAAATAAAAACAGGAGCAGGATCGCGTAAAAGAAGCGTGAATATGCGTACAAAAGAATAAACTAGGCATTATTGTATGCAATAACATAGAGAATATTTGACATCGAAGTACAAAAAAGGGAATTAAAAAAGTGAAGCTAATACAGCACAAACGAAGCATTCGCTAGGAATAGACACTAACAAATATTTAATAAGAAAAATAAATTAATACGAATGGACAAAAAACATTAAAATGTATGACCAAAAAAAAGGCAACGACAGGTCTTCTTTTGGTGCTTTTAACATCTAGGATGTCTGGGGTATTTAGTGCCACAAAGAGATGAGATCGGTGCCTCGTTTCGTGTCTTCCGATGAGTGATCTTTCCACTGAAGGATTAACTGAGTCGGAGGAGTATTGGTTCAGTGGAGCTTGAGATGCCAGAAGACGTAGTGGGAGAGACTGGGCCTCCTGCACTACTACGTTTCTCATGCACAGCGATTTCGAAAAAAAAAAAGAAGCCAAAATGGAAAGGTTGAAACACTAGTTCAAAGCATTGGAATCTTTCATACGACGCCAGCCAGAGGCGTCGTCACGCGCACACCTTTCTCAGCGACTAAAGAAAAAATAAATAAAATGCACGCACGCGCGTAAGTACACAGCGCGGACAGAGGTTGCAGCCGACAGGACAGAAAAGGCAGCCCCTTTCTTATCACAACGCGGCCCAGAGTTACCACCGTCTACTGCGTCCTCGCCCTCTTCCTCCTTTCCGCCCATCGTCCTAATGATAGTCGTCAGCCGCCATGCCAGAGTGACGGAGCAGGTCCCGTCGGCGAGGCCTGGTGTTTAAGGAAAATGGAGGCGACCGGCAGACGCTGCGCGGAAGGCGTCACAAGCAGACGCCATCTTCCTTTTTACTTCCAGGGGCACCTGTTTGCTGTCTGCCTGCTACCTTCAGCCGCTTGCTTCGCTCTCTCTTTGCTTCTCCGTCGGCACCGTCTTTTCTTCTTCCTGCGGGGTCGCTATATTCTTCCTTGGTACCGCCGCGTAATGGGGGTTCATCTTCGGGTGCCGGACCGACTGTTGCGTTGATTGATCGGCTGACTCGCGTTCCCGACGCCGTTCCTCGACGCGCCGCTTGCGGCGCCTCCGTCGCTGAGTTTTTCGCGTTATAACCCGAACCTTGCAGCGGATAATTCATTTCAGGTGCGAATTACGCGCAAAAGCGCTGCTGCGTATAGGCGCACGCACAATGCGCGTAACTCGTATTTGATGTGGCAACATTTTTTTTTGTCTTTGCTTTATAGTGTCGTGAGCCTTTTAACGTATCGTTTGCGATGATTCTTTCGGGAGCCTGGATGGTACCGATCATGCGAAACGACGTTGGATGAGCCTGATGGGCAGCTAACTAACCAAGATAGAGGAAGAACGAAGTAACGAACAGGCGTTTCACTACATCTCACCGTGCACCAATTTTCCACATCACTGTGTTACTTATAATCTTAAAAAGAAACTTGTTTACGTCACACTGACCGTTAACTTACCAGCAAGATTGATGCCAAGCTTACCTCTCTTTGATTGAACATCGGCCTCAGCTCGTGTATACATCACTATTTATTTGAATCAGGTGCATTTCGATACCTTTCTTTGAAACTTGGGCGAGCGTGAGTAATCGGTGGTCACATTTATCTCGCTTTTCCTTGTTTTACGTATACGCATGTATATAAGCCTAAAGTACAGACAGGCACGCTCGCAAACGTCTTCATAAGTTACTGCCAGTTGACCACCACCTACGCCCCCTGCATTCTTCATAGTTATTCTTTTGCCCCGAAAATGCGACATAACTTTTTTTTCCTGTCCTCCCATCGCCATTCACGATCTTTCCTTGGTACACAGTGCAACAAATAAAGTTCTGCCTGTTTTTCCTAAGAGGCGGACAAGGTAAACGAGAAACTCCGAGGCAATAATGAAGCGGCAGGGAAAAAAAAGAAAGGGGACAGTATCAAAGAAAGTGGGAGCTCAAACAGGGCTAAGCACCACGACGAACTGCGGGGGAATCCTTTCGGCGGCGGTCCAGCAGGCGTTTATCACTGAGAGCCGTGCGGGCGTGTCTTTTCCGGGAGCCAACGAGCAGAAGATGGAACCGAGCCTCCCGCTGCTCTTCTTCGCAGTGCCAACGTCCACATAATCACCATCCACAGCCGTACCACTCGGGGAGCTGCCAGTCTCGTCTCTCGGAGAGCGTCATGGCTTCTTCGGCAGACAGAGCGCGCAACCGAGTCGGTCCAGGTCGTAATGACGGCCCACGGCTTGGAGTGCTGGCTGTGATTGCCGCCCGTCCGTGTACGTCGGAGCAATGGCTGCGTTTGCTTTGGCTAAGACCTGTGCTCTTCTGGGCGGGTTGGCCGAGGTGGGAGGATAGCAAAGAAGCTGGCTGCGCCGGACGGCGAGGTGACACGAGGAGGGTTATAAAGAAAACGAAAAAAAAAGGGAGGAAGTCGTACTCGTTCCGACGAAGCGCCGTCATTCCAACGGCGGCTTCAGTCGGGGCCCTCGCAGGTGGTTATTTACGGGGAATTCTTTGCCTTCTTCTTGAGCACCGCATTGCGTTTACGCGCCCGTATTCCTAGCCGCTCCGTCCAGTCGCAACACTCGCCACCGAGAGAAGGGTGATGTGGCTTGGAGGTGAGGGTTGTGGAAGTCGGTTGCGCAAGCAGGTTCCTCTTTTCTTTTTTTTTTTTCTCGCCTTGTTTTCGTGCAGACCCGCGGTCCCCGTCTCGTTTGATCCCGCCGAGCTAGAGACAGCGAAGACAGGCGTTGCTAGCCGCGCTGAGCTGTTAAGGATGCGTGACCGCGTGCTTTTTATTCCGTCATTTTTTTTTTCGTTTGTTTCTTTCGCGTGTCCAGTCACTCGTTGCACCCCAGAAGACGCGCGAAAGCGTCGTGCAGCGCATGCAAGTCGCTGCGATTTTCTACTCAGCGTTGTTGTACGTTGGCGGCGTGGCCCCGAGCCGGGCTAGAATAGCGCCCATGGCAGCTGCGTGCGCAGAGGTGTGTTCTGGATGAGCGCCTCCCGTCATCTCGCGAGGCGCCATTTCGCGCCTCTGGCGTGGCTCCCGGACGACCCCTTGCGGCGCGCGTTTGTACTACGCGCACGCAGTGCGCAGCGCAGCATGTCGCTGATGGAGTGACGGTAGACACCGCAGTGGGGCGCAGCTGCTGTGCATATATGGACGTGTGAAACGAAAGGGGAAGGCACCTTGGGAGCATGGCTCGGAGCAGTGCTACGAAGTTCCTAACGAGATCTTTTTTCTTGGTTTCTCTGACAGCCCGCAGGCGAACCACTCTAGCGGAAAAAAACTCGTTCCCCATTGTCAAAGGCCCTCAACGTGCAGCCCTCGCAAGTCGTAGAAGTGTAATTAAATTACGTCTGACGTGAAATCAACTTGGACTTGCCACCCCATTAGCTGTCACCACGAATCGGGGTACGAGCTGATAATCACAGTTATTACGAAAAAAAAAAAAGCCGCGTGAGCGGCTCCAAGTGACATCATGTGTTTGTAAGCAGCAGCGATTATGTGCGTATGCTTTGTTTCTACTTATATCTCCCTAACTCCACCCTCCTCTCTATTATATTGTGACGATGAAACGCGTTTATTTACAGGAAATGGTTGAGATCGGTACAGCTCAGAGCCAGAAAACGGAGACCGAGCTGCTCGTGAGCCAGACCGCTTCGACCTCCTCCTCTTCATGCGCCCATCGAGGTGTGTCAATTCCCCCGTTCGCAGACGATGCCCACTGGGCGAGTCAATAGGAAGGTTGGTGGTGATATGGCTTGAGGCGCGCGACGTGTGTCAGCTGTGTCTTGCTAGAGCGCCGACCATTGCTTGTGACGCCGGAGATGACGTATGTGACGTCACTGAGACGGTCAATGACTACAAATGGTCCGGAGTAGCGGGCCAGAAACTTTTGGCATAAACCACGTTTGCGGACAGGTGTCGACAACCACACCAGGTCACCCTTTGTGTAAGCAACGGAGTGATGGTGGGCGTCGTACCGGGTCTTGGAGCGCTGTTGAGATGCAATGGTTCGAAGGCGTGCGACGCGACGGGCTTCTTCAGCGCGGCATAGTGACTCGGCAACCGATGTTTCCACATCTAACGTAAAAGGCAGAATGGTGTCGAGACAACTGCGAGGGGAGCGGGCGTAGAGCAGGAAAAAGGGCGCGTACCCTGTCGTCTCGTGTTTCGCGGTGTTGTAGGCGTATGTGATATAGGGCAGTACTTCGTCCCAGTTTTTGTGCTTGGCATCAACATAAATTGACAACATGTTCGTTAGCGTCCTGTTGGTCCGCTCTACGAGGCCATTCGTCTGGGGGTGATACGGGGTTGCGTGGCGGAATTGGCTGGCAGACAGGCGTAGGATCTCTTCAACGACGTCAGCGACGAACTGACGTCCCCGGTCGCTAATGACGACTCGTGGAGGGCCATGACGGAGAATGATATGCCGAAGCATAAACTGCGACACGTGAAAGGCTGTTGCAGTAGGTATAGCCGCAGTTTCTGCGTAGCGCGTCAGGTGGTCGACGCACACGATGACCCATCGATTGGCACTGGCTGAACGCGGAAACGGACCTAGAAGGTCGACACCAACAATCTCGAAGGGAGAGCTAGGAGGTGGTACGGGATGGAGAAGTCCGGGTGATGTAGTCGTGGGACGCTTGTGACGTTGACACTGTTCGCAACCCGCTACGTATTTTTCTGTGTCGCGTCGCATCTTGGGCCAGTAAAACCTTTGCTGGATGCGATGAAACGTTCTGGCGAAGCCCATATGCCCACTGGTTGCGTTGTCATGGCAGAACCGAAAAATTTGGGGACGTAGAGTGCGTGGAACTACCAGAAGCAGACGGGCGCCTTGGCCAGAATAATTCTTCTTGTAAAGGACGGCGTCATGAACTACAAAAGAGCTTGAACTGGCCGGGTCATTCGCGGAGGCAAACAGGTGATCTAAGCAATGATCCTCGTGCTGTGCTGTCCGGAAAGCCGCGATGTCAGGAAAATGAGAGTCGATAGCTGTGATAAAATCGTCAAAATTATCAGCTTCACACTCGGTCGTTGGTAGAGGAAGCCGTGACAGGCAGTCAGCGTCTGCGTGGCGATTACCGCTCTTGTAGCGGACCGTGAAGTTAAATTCTTGTAACCGTATGGCCCATCGCGCAAGTCGACCAGATGGATCACGTAGGCTCACCAACCAGCAAAGAGAGTGATGATCGGTGATGACTGAGAAACGACGACCGTAGATGTAGGGGCGAAACTTGTGTACGGCGAAAACGACGGCGAGGCACTCCAATTCGGTAACCGTATAATTACGCTCTGCCTTGCTCAGGGACCGGCTTGCATAGGCGACGACGTGTTCAGCATTGTTGTGTCGTTGAATAAGCACCGCGCCGAGACCAACTCCACTGGCATCGGTGTGGATTTCCGTGGAAGCAGAGGGATCGAAGTGGCATAGTATTGGCCCGGAAGTGAGAGCGAACTTTAGTTGCTTAAACGCTGACTCACAATTTGGTGTCCAGTGGAAAGGGACGTCCTTGCGCAGCAAGTCAGTCAGTGGCTGGGCCGTTTCAGCAAAATTAGGTACAAAGCGGCGAAAATAAGAGCATAGGCCCAGAAAGCTTCGTAGCTCGCGGATAGACTGTGGCTGCTTAAACTTGCTGACGGCGTCCACTTTCTGCGGGTCCGGCCTAACACCAGCTTTGTCCACAAGGTGTCCTAAAACCAGTGTTTGCCGTTCACCGAAACGACATTTTTTTGAGTTCAGTGTCAAGGCGGCTTTCTCCAAACATGTTAGAACAACGTCAAGGCGATGATTATGTTCCTCAAAAGTTCGTCCAAAAATAACCACATCGTCCAGGTAACATAAACAAATTTCCCATTTAAGGCCTCTCAAGACGGTATCCATATAGCGTTCAAATGTTGCCGGAGCATTACACAAGCCGAACGGCATAACATTAAATTCAAATAGACCGTCTGGCGTTACAAAAGCCGTCTTCTCTTTATCAACTGGATCCATGGGAATCTGCCAATACCCGGATCGCAAGTCTACCGAAGAAAAGTAGGAAGCTGAATGAAGGCAGTCAATTACGTCATCAATGCGGGGGAGGGGATACACGTCCTTCTTGGTTATAGAATTGAGACGCCGATAATCAACACAGAACCTCCAGGACCCGTCTTTTTTCTTTACCAAAATAACAGGTGCAGCCCACGGACTTGACGATTCTTGAATTACACCAGTGGCTAGCATCTCGCCAACTTGTTCAGCAATAACTTTGCGTTCGGACACGGACACGCGATAGGGCTTTTGTCGGAGAGGATGAGCAGAGCCAGTATCGATCTTGTGACGAGCGCGCGTGGTCGGTATCTGAGCCCTAGGCACCTTCCGTGCAAAATCAAATACTTTAGCATGTCTCGCCAGCAGTGCAACCAGGTCTTTGCGCTTCTGTGAGGAAATGGACTTGCTAACCATTTTTGAAAATTCAGCTTCCATACCAGAAGTTTCCGGACCCGCCCTTTCAAGATCGCTTAAAGCTCCAATGCAGGTGCTGCTCTGCTTTTCGAACAGGGCAAGGCGCATACCAGCCGGTAGTACAACCGACTCGGGTGAGCTGTTTATCACCCATAATTGAGCCGTCTCGTCTGCGAGAGATACAATGCATCGTGGTACAAAGATGTTTTTCTTGAGACAAGCTACAGGCAACGGCTCAATCACTATGTCACATGAATTCAAACTCGAGTTGGTTTCCGAAGTGGTCACTTGTACGCTGGCCGTGGACCACGCTGGCAGAAGTACATCTTTAGCTACAGTGAGGTTACCTTTCTCACAATCAGGCTGCTGGGCGAGAGTAGACAACAGAACCTCACCTGCTCCACAATCCACGGTCGCACGACACTCTCGCAAAAAGTCTATGCCAAGTATAACGTCATGCGTTGATTGAGCCAGTACTGTGAATTCCGCCTTGAACGTTTTACCGGCAACACTAACAGACGCAGTGCAGACGCCGACAGAACGCAAGAATGCGCCGCTCACTGCCCGAAATGTGGCAGGTTTGTCCCAGTGAAACATAACCTTACGGCCCAGTCGTTGCTTAAAAACTAAACTCATCACGGAAACACTTGCGCCAGTATCTATCAATGCCATCGTGGGAACGTCGTCAACAAGTACCTGAACCTTATTCTGAAGCATAGAAACTGGTGGAGGCATTCTTTGATGAAAATCGGTACGTCCAGCGACCTCACCTCCGTCGGCCGCGCTGGTTAGTTTCCCGGTGGCGGAGACGAAATTCGTGACCGGCGCCGTGGAGATGGTGACCGAGGTGGACGGGTGGTGGGCGGCGTTAAGCTGCGCACAGATCCGGGCGAATCACTCCGGTTGATCGGCTGGTAGGCGTGCCGCTCGTCAGTTGGGTTGGGGGGCCAGTAGGTGTAGTCAGGCCGTTGGCTTCGTTGTGCAAACGTCGCGGATCTCTGAGGGAACGTCGAACGTGGATTACGTCGCATTGGGCAAAATCGGGCGATATGTCCACGAACACCGCACTGGTAGCAGACGGGCCGTTCACGGGACATAGGGAACGTCGCTGGATGTTGAGGGTACGCGGCGCTCTGTTCCCACTGAGACGCAAAAGGAGGTGGATGGCTGTTGTAGCCGTAACGACTGTGGGGAGCATAAGGCGGCTCTACATAAGAAGACGTCGGTGGTGGAGCCCTTAGCTGAGGGCCGCGGTTGGGATAGCTGCGCTCCTCGAAACTCGTAGCATTGATACTTGTGGACGGTGTATCGCACGGTGGTTCTCGGGCGTTCAAGGGCGCGTAAAGGTGACGACGAAGTTCCTCACGTACAATGAGGCGAATCGTTGACGAAAGGTCGGTAGGCACGGAGTCTTGGCACACATCGACAGTGGCGACGGTCGTAACATTGGCAAGGCGTCCGAACTTCGTAGTGATGCGGCGAGTCTTCAGGGCCTCAAACGTTCGGCAGTGCCCAATCACATCGGCCACAGACTCAAGACTCTCCTTGCCGATAAGGAAGTGGTAGACGTCTTCCGCAATTCCTTTGAGAATGTGGCCCACCTTGTCCTCTTCCGTCATGTTGGTGTCCACACACTTGCACAGTTTCAGTACCTCCTCAATGTAGGTTCTGCATGTCTCACCACAAGCTTGAGCTCTCTGCGACAACATTTGCTCTGCACGTTTCTTCTTCGTCGCAGGGTCGCCAAAGCACTTCTTGATCTCCTCCATAAACTGGGCCCATGTTGTCAAGGTGTCTTCGTGATTCTCGAACCACACTAAAGCACTGCCATCGAGAAATAGACCCACGTGGGACAACTGGCTGGCCGCATTCCAGCCATTGGCTCGGCTCACCCGTTGATAGTGGCTGAGCCATTCTTCAACGTCATCGCCAGGTTTTCCTGTAAATGTGCGTGGCTCTCGGTAGTGGAAAGACGGCGCCCTCGCGACCGGCTGCTGGATGTCTCCGTCCAAGTTCATATCTTGAGGTAGTGGTGGCAAGCCCGCTAGTCGACGGCTGCGGCGAAGCTCGTGCTCTTGCGGTTCCGTCGTTAGTAGACGGCTGCTCTCCGGTCTCGCTTGACAGTAGCTGGCTAACCCAGCACCTTCCACCACAACTGTGACGATGAAACGCGTTTATTTACAGGAAATGGTTGAGATCGGTACAGCTCAGAGCCAGAAAACGGAGACCGAGCTGCTCGTGAGCCAGACCGCTTCGACCTCCTCCTCTTCATGCGCCCATCGAGGTGTGTCAATATTTATCATGTCCCCTGGGTGACTCCAACAGTGTGACGTAAACCGATGTTTGCACTGGTTATACAGTAAAACACTCACTACAGTAAACCACGCACTGGTTATACAGTAAAACGCTCACTAAAACATAAAAGAAAGGATGGGAGGAAAGACAGCAAGAAATAATGCAGCAGGTTGTTTGTTATGTCGTGGATGTACTCTGCAGCTTACGCTTCTGTGTACATCCATGGCAAAACAACCTACACATCGTCAGAGACTTCTGGACCGTTGACACAACTATCGCTGCACGAATCGCCGTGGTGCCAGATTCACGTGTGACATGTACGAAAGATGTCCTCCTTGCGGCGTTGTTGCACGTCTTGCTTCGTTTCTGCCTTTAGTGGTATAACAAACACGATTCGCAGTGTCCATTTTCCTATTCAGACTTGGGAGTTCCGGCTCTTGGCGGCAAAGGTGATATCTCTTATCCCTATTTTACACTTCTCTTTTTTGTTTGTTTGTTGGTCCTTTGGCAGAGCGCAATCTTTTTCGGCACTCCATCTTCCATGCGCACTGAATGCGTACGCTGATTGCTCTACACCGCACAGTCCGCTGCATTCACTGCGTGTAGCGCTCGATCGGCCGTCACGCTCTGACAGCTATTGTAATGGTCCGTCCGTGTTTTCGTTCGGCCAGCGTTTTCGTGCCGATTCGCTGGGCTTTCTCAGGCAAACGCCTTTGTGCTGTCGGGCGGCATGAGCTATTGCCCTCTTCTGCCTGCCGTGAGTTGGCTGAGCCTTTATTTAGCATGACAGTCAGCCTGGCACGGGTTGTGTGCTTGAGAACCCGCATAGATGCCGTGCGACAACCGTATCATGTTCGTAGTGCCACCATCATATAACTGAGTCTGTCTTGGAAACCCTCTGTTAGCTGGAAACGAACTTTTTCGACCTCCGAAGTAGTGGTAATATTACGTTCTTCAAACCTGAAAAGCAAATTTTTGAATTTTCTTTGATTTTTAGTTTGTTTGCTTCGCATATATGCGTAACCTAGGTAAAACTACCCTGTTATCTTTATATCTGTTTTTCCTCGTTCACACAAAATCATTCCTCACTGGTTCGTGCTATAGCATGACTGAATGTTCTCCTTCTGACTCATAGGTGTACGCAGGGGAGGGGGCGGGAGCAGGGAGGTGACTGCTTTCTGTAGTCACTCACGGGGGGGGGGGGGGTGCAATATCAGCCCCATACATTGTCATAACAATGAGGACTGTAACTTGGGAGGGGGCACGGGTGCAAAGTCAGCACCATACATTCACATTAGAGGGAGAGAGGGTGCTGGGACGAACTTTCAACCCCGCCCGCTGAAGGGGAACCCTGTCCTCCCTATGACCTTACTGGATCACAATCGGCAATATAATTTTTCGTCATGCCTGTTAATATGAAGTAAAGAAACTGTAGCTTTGCAGCTTGAGACTCTCTCACAAGCGTCAAGCCCACATAGCCTTATAAGTAACAAGCTGTGACTTTCACAGTCGGCCTTTGAAGCGCTTTTTTTTTTTTTTTACGCCGACTCGCACCTCATCCATCGAAGTGTAGCTTCGTGGGTGAACGTGGCATAACGCATTGATTTGAAGCATTTCGCTCCCGCGTGTTCTACGATTTCTGGACGGGCGCATTCCTTTCAAGGCACGTACTTCGAACTTGCACGCGACAAAGGATACCCGAATAGTCCGCGCGATTCCCTAATCTCCGTCCTTCCTTCCGGATCCTTTATTCCAGTCGTACATACTGGCACCCTGTTGCTCGTATGCTCTTTCTTCACACGCAGCGGCCGAAAAGTTGCGAAAAGGAAGAGCCGCAGCGCCGGATATCGGCGGTGTAATTTCATGCCCGTCCGGTGCAGACATCCGGGCACCGACATTTTCCCGCGCTCCTATATTGCGCTGTTTACGTAACTTTCCCTTTCCGCCGCCAGGCTTACTTCTCTTACGTAACGGCGATCTCTCGGCGCATCACTCACTTTTCCATGCGCCGTCTCGGACCGAACACACACGTGCAACACACCAACGGATGCACGCATACCCGTAGACAGAAAACACAGGCTCATACCCCGTTTCACTCTTTTCTGTATAATGTTTTTAAGTTCTCTCATTTCTATCTATTTCTTTTCATCTCTCAATCCCCCACCCCCGGTGTAGGGTAGCAAAGCGGACGCTCGCCTGGTTGACCTTCCGGTCTTGCCTTCATTTGCCTCCTTCATCCTTTTGTATCACTTAAACACACACACACACACACACACACACACACACACACACACACACACACACACACACACACACACACACACACACACACACACAATGCATGCATCTGAGCAGAACAGTTTGAAATTCGCTGGCTTCACAAAGCTGAACCCCATCAGCGAAGCCAGTCCGGTCCATCTTATACCCAGCGTCCCGTTTCATCTGTTCCGATCTGAGCGCTGTTCTTCGCACAAAAGGAAGAGACTTCTCTATTTGTTCTTCGCTCCGCCTCCTTCCGCGAATGTGAGTGCGCGTGTGAATGGAGCTCGTCGTCTATTGTGGCCGACGTGGCGCGTCTGCCGGATGTGCTCCGCGCGGTGCCTCGACGCACGCGGCCGAGGACTGTGCGCAGCTTACAGCGAGGCACAAAAGCACGCGGGCAGAGAGAGTCGGACGTGGGACAACAATGAGCGAACCCTATCCGGTCGCCGGTATGTGGCGCGATGCACGGCTCGCGTACGCTCTCCATTCCCACGTCATCTGGAGCCGTCTCCCGGCGCGCTGTCGTGACTTCAGAGGACGTCAGAGGCCGCCGTGCGGCGGAAACAGAGCGGAATCACGTGGAAAACGCGTGATGGAGTCTCGTGTAGAAGCAGATCCATGCGGCATCTCAGAAACGCTAGCCAGGGGAACCACAGTTCGCAAAAATGCGCATCATATCACGCGCGCAGGTGGTAACACGAACCTATGTAGTCGTTTCTTTTTTTTTCTTTTTCTGGCACAAACCTCATCACGAAACGCAAAACTACGACACATGACAAGAGAAGGACGAAGACGAACGTTTGAGGACAAGCGATCACCTTCGTCTCTGCTCTCGCCATGTGTCAAATGTCTGCGCTACGTGATCAGTTATGTATTACCAACATGCCCAACTTCGTACTCCTGACAACTTGTGGGTTATTATACTATAATATGTGTGTCATTGGCGGTAAAATCCGGTGCATAATTGTCGTTAGCATGGAAGAAAGAAGAAGTGCTAAGTAATAAGCTTCCGCGAGCATCGCGTTGAGCCGGCCTCGGCAAAACAAGATACGTCGCGTAGCTCGAGGCGCACTACCCGTGATAAATCAGAACGCTCTGGCACTTGGTCGCGCAATGCACCTCGGTGGTACCGCAGAACACCTAAATGATTCACGCTCGTGCACTGTGCTGTCAGTGCACGTTACAGAACACCAGGTGGCCGAAAATTTTCGGAGCCCTCCTCTGTGCTACCCTCACAACATCGTAGTATTGGGGCGGAAAACCCCGGACATTATTTATTATTCCTTGGCTGCTAAAGGGGTGCTGACACAAAAAACACTGGCCTCGCGTTTTTCTGATGAGATGTGTTGCTGGGGGCCTGTTAGTCGTGATTCATGACACGACACATCGTTTGCTGCAGCACGCGACAGATAATTAATTACAGGCCCATCATTATCAACCAATTTCAGTTTCGGTTTGAGAGAGCTCCCAAAACTGGGTGCTACTGTCGCCACCTAGCGTGTGCAGCTCGTGACCACGTCAGCACACAGAACTGTGACGCACTTCCGCTCGGTCCACATGGCGATTTGAATTCTCAGGACCATTTTAGTTGGCAGACAACGTCAAAGTAACGTAATGGATGTGTCGTGCCGCTCATTTCCATTCATTACATTACACAGTGCAGTGGCTTGTTCCTATACTACCTTTCTTTTTCACGAAGTCATTCTTATATGGCATACTGTATAACGCTATAAGTAAGCTCCTGCGCTTATTTCTTTCTGAACTATACACCCACCCCGCTTTATTTTCTAACAGTCCAGTACCGTACGAATCCTCCAGTCGAACACCATTGTATGGATGTCACAAAGTTTGTTTGCCTTTTATCGTCATCCAAGTGGGAACATGTTGGCCGCTCACAATCAGTCAAGCTGTGCCCACTGTGAAAGGCAAACATTCGCACTGAACTCACGAAAGGCAAGCACATTTCATTCGTCACCCGAAGCACGGCTCTTTGTGCTCCATGATTGAGTCTTCCTTCAAAAGAAGTTCAAATAGCGCGTCTGCGAAGTGCATAAATTGGCGCGTGACACAGCATTAGTCTGTCACGAAGGGACTGCCAGGCAGCCAACGTTTGTACGCGTGTGCTGTTTTGCACTCCCGAGGACACCAACCCCACCATCCCTCCCATAAGCATTTCCACCATCGTTTACAAGGGTGGCGAACTCTAACAGAGTCCTTGAAATCCCGAATCATTTTGTTCGGCGCACTTATATTAATTGCCATAGAATGAACCATGCCTCTAATTCTTCAAACAACGATGTACTTAGCCTGTAGCCTTCAAGAAACATTTACACGTTGCCTTCACTATCTATCTATCTATCTATCTATCTATCTATCTATCTATCTATCTATCTATCTATCTATCTATCTATCTATCTATCTATCTATCTATCTATCTATCTATCTATCTATCTATCTATCTCAATGCATATTGAACAACGGGAAACCCTTTGCGGTAGTCAAAAGCCAGAAGAAAAAAAATGTAAAAACGCATTTGTATGTGTTTTCACGGTGGCGGAGTATCCTATGGCGTCATTGAAGACGTTGCACGAAGCAGTTGCCCAGTTAGGTTTCGATAATTCTTGTTTGGTTATTTAAAATCATTGCGAATTTCTAAGCAAACTGAATCACCATGGCAGTTGCAGGACGGTGAATACCATTTGAAAATGGCAATGTACTAATATGGTCAAAAATAAAAGTATGTAGGGTTTAACGTCCCAAACAACTATATGATTATGAGAGACAGCGTAGTGAAGGACTCCGAAAATTTTGACCACCTGGGGTTTCTTAACATGCACCCAAATCTGATCACACGGGCCTACAACATTTTCGGCGCCATCGAAAATGCCGTTGCCGAAGCCGGAATTCGATCCCGTGACGTGGGCGTCAGCGACCGAGTGCCTTAGCCACTAGACCACCGTGGGGGCTACGGCCAAAAAAAATTATGGACCATCTTCCTGAAGAGAACCCTGATGGAATGCGAAGTAGCAGAGGTGCGCACGGCGTTGGCCCGGTTGAAACGGGCGTCGACGAGGGTGCTGGAAGAACGATTTCAAGCGAAACTCGGTGTTGCGTTTACTCTAGTGAACACAAAGACACTGGGGCGGTTCGGGTTTCCTGTAGGTTTCATAGGAGAAAGACTGTTCGATCGATGTGCGCTCGAATGATGAGAGCGGTGGAGAGAGTGAAGCGAGAGAAATGGCACGCGGCGAGCGGCGACAGTCTAGGGAGAGAGTAACGTCAACGCGCACGCACTGCGAGGGAAGGCGTGACCTACTTGGCACTGCCCCAGCACCTGCGGCCAGGGGAGCGTGGTGTGGACGAAGGGACAGCGTTACACAGGATAGTCGAAGAGTTGCTTTGGATATAATACGCCACAGTACTCATTTATTTTTTTTCTTGCTTGCTTGCTTGCCAGATTTATTTATTTATTTATAATAATGTCGAAATTTTTCTAGGTGACATGTCTAAAGGCAAACAATACCGGATTTCCACCCATACAACAGCAGCAGCAGAACGAGGAAATTCACTGAACATAAAAGCACACGTGCAAAATAATCAGTTTGCTTATTTGAGACACTTAAGATGTACAATTACTAAGGCAAAACAGAAAAAAAACGAAGCAAGAAAAGACATAAGCGTTATACAATTCGCTAAGGACTTCGTAAGCATTTGACGACAAGAAGCACAAATATATTCACGCATAGTTCACGAGAAAAAAATGAATTAAATGCAACGAAAAACAACCTCGCCAACCACTTGCAGAGAAAAACAAACTTTAGCGCAGAATAATATTCCTGCTAATGAATAATTCCTATAAATTTCTTGTCATTTTCTTAAATGTTTGCCGCAAAATCTTCGCTCGGTATATAGTCGATTCAAACGGCGCAGAGGCGATACACAGGACGGACCACACAACACAGGCGCTGCCTCATTTGTCAGGACCGGTGTAGTGTTGTCTATCCTGTGTCCCGTATCTGCGCCGTTGTAAATAACTTTGCGTACGTACGAACATGCCTACTTAGCCTCCATTTTGCTTGGTAATCGACAACGCTCCGTACTCGCTCTGCCTTTAAGGCTATACTTACCATCGAGCGTCGCTGCTCGTCGCGCCATGTCCCCACCGAGGGCGTAGAGCGACCGCGTTCGCAAATAGTAAGTCGACTCCCGCGAACATTGCCCTTCGACGCTGTTCCTGCCATCCGAGACGGAATGGACTGCGCATCAGGGACAAAGACAAAGGGCTTTGCGTCGACACGCGGGAGGAATGTCATCGCTAGCTTTACTTCGTTTACATGTGCGTCACGATGGGGCGAGTCCCGAAATGCGCGCGCCACGTGTCTTCTCTGACTTTTCGTCAACGTGATAAAATCTGTTTCAGATGTCCCCGCTCACTCCCTATGCCCAGCAACGCATGTACGAAGTATTGTTTTTCAGGACGATAGTCTTTCTGGAGATATTTGAGCACAATAAACAATTGTATCGGACCAGTTGGTATGAATTCATCTTGGTAGGAAGCGCAGCAACTACTACACAGAACACACAAGTGCTTGTGTTCTGTGTAACTTGTGTTGTGCGTTCTGTATAATAGTTGGTGCGCTTCCTACCAAGATGAATTTGAACGCAGAAATTTTGGCCTGTTTGTCTGTCTGTCACATGATTATGTCACCCGGCTAAACTTTCTATTACACAGAACACACAACACAAGCGCTTGTGTTGTATGTTCTGTGTAATAGTTGCTGCGCTTCCTACCAAGATGAATTTGAACGCAGAAATTTCGGCCTGTTTGTCTGTCTGTCACATGATTATGTCACCCGGCGAAAGTTTAAGCTAAAGGCCCGGCCATCTTGAACTGGTGGCCGAGTTTACACGTGTGAACATTGGCGATGAAAAAGCGAATATTACGCACATTTATGACACTACATCAATTCGTTGAGTATTGGGCGATGTGTTTCCTTACTAGAAAATACTCGGTTTTTTACGCTGCGCTGAAAATGCGACGCAATGCACGAAAAATACGGCCGGCAGAGGAACATTGTCTTTCGACCACATTTGCAGCGAAGGACGCAAATACACAGCCATTTTTTTCTGTTTATTCATCGTTTGACATGCACGACACACTAGTAAACAAAGCCCTTAGTAGACTGCCTAATTGTTGAAGTCCTCGCAGTTTAGGCTCTGTTTTTTTTTATTGATATGATATATAAGGAGATGTTGGCGCACCATTATGGCGCCGGCTACTCCTTAGCCGTTGATTGAAACTTGAACACGTATCTTGAAGCAAAACATACAAAGCAGTGCATGGGAAATAGAAAACTCGGGCACAGATATGCAAAGACACACTTATACGCACATATCACAATGGTAAGTAAATGTTCGAAAGTCAATGTAAGAAGTCTCTGGAAATGTCCCTCGTTAATATTCGGTCCACCAGCACAAAACAGCAAAGCCCACGTCTGGTCCTTATAAAGATGCATTCGTTCGTATGTACATAATAGTCGACACGTCATTCATTTCACAACACACACGTGATGGCAAACACGTAAAGGCTCTGTTTCAAACACGTTTAGGCTCTGTTAGTCAGCAGAATTGTCACTGAGAACAAAAAATAACCCTGTCGTCTCCCATATAGTGCCACATAGTCTTTGTCTATTTTAAGCTTTTATTTCATCATCATCATCATCATCATCATCATCATCATCATCATCATCATCAGCCTGACTACGTCCACTGCAGGACAAATGCCTCTCCCATGTTCCGCCAGTTAACCCGGTCCTGTGCTTGCTGCTGCTAATTTATACCCGCAAACTTTATTTATTATTTATACCCGCAGCTTTTATTTATTTGTATTCAAACATACTTTGCTTGAGGCAAGAAATCTTTGTATGTATATGTGCATTATATCTGCGAAGTAAGGCCCGTGTTACGCACTCACTCCCCTCCAGCCATCGTTTACGTAATCTAATTACTGCGAACGAAAACTAAGTGATTAGAACATTGATCAAAATGACGATCAATATCAATGATGATCAATATCAGCTGTTCCGTCCGAACCTCCCCATGCAGGGCAAGAAAGAACAGGAGAGCTCGCTCTCTTTCAACGTCTGGGTTCTGGCATGACTAATGCATTCGGCATGCGTGCATAGACCGAATATTAGCATAGACAGGCGGAAGACAACGGCGCACTGCTCGTCCTTTAGTTTAGCTGACGGTGATTTAGCTGATCGGGCATAATAACTATATCTTTACGTCCCAACACCACGATACGATTATGAGAGACGCCGTAGTGGAGGGCTCCGGACATTTCGACCACCTGGGGTTCTTTGACGTGCACTAGCATAGCAGAACATCAGTGGTGTTAATTTAGCGAGAAAGTCGCTAAATTTTGCGTCTTTTTCAGTCGTGCTAACGACAGTTCTATCACATTGGAGTCTTAGAGACTTTAGGGGGAGGAGGGGAGGGGTTTTTCAAAATTTGAGAAAGAGTGTTTCTAAAACAGACATAGAAAATTGGAAAAGTATGAGAACAGTCGACTGCTGGGAATGAACTCAATAAATGCGGACAAATCACGCGAGATCAAGCTCGTAGTGGCGCTGCGATCTTTAGCGTGCATTGTGTACATTCCAGTTAGAGATGGTGAACGGCTCAAGATTCACCGCAAACAGGTCGACTACAGCGGCTCACAGTGGTGAAGCTAGGGGGTAGCAGCGCAGTCCAACTCCATTGCCCACAACAGAAATTGGTTTAAAATATTATTGATGATGAAACAAGCGCTAAAAATACACACACTCAGAGAGGACACAGACAAGCTCTCTGAGTGTGTGTATTTTTAGCGCTTGTTTCATCATGAACCTTTACCAACACGCCCAACTGGCAGTCATCTTAAAATATAAGTTACATAAGAAGTAATCTCTTCGCGTACTTTATGAAGTAAAAAAACATCTCAGGAAAAAAATCATCATCATCGTTTATCGACTTTTGGCTAGAATTGAAGACTTTTCGAAAGCGTCCTGGCGACTTTGCCAAGAAAAAAAAAGTTGACACTGCACCACACGGGCCTCAACTATAAAGTGGCCTACAATAGGTCGATCTACCTCAACCGTTTCGCCTCCACAGAAATACGTCCGCCGCGGCCGGCATCGAACCCGCGACCATCAGGTCAGCAGCAGAGATACGCAGCCACTTATCGGCCGTGGCGGACAAGCCCCTTTGGGAAGGTATACTATCATTACTCATTGCCAAATCAATACCCTGATATTTTGATGCATTAGGAATTCCTCCTGTATTATTTCTCAAATGCTACAAACAAAGAGAAAACCATTTTTTTTTCTCATATTAGTAAATTATACTTTCACAGTTTCAAAAACACCACGCCTGCAACGATAAGACGAATTGGCACGCCAGAAAACTCGCAAAAATAAAAAAAAGGTGAATATTAGGTTGGCGACGCCACCTTGAAGTTTCCGTACTTGATGCCTTGAAATAATAGATTTTGACAGCATCTGCTAGGTCCTGCGTACCTACGAATAAGTTAAAAAGGCAGTACATTGACCTCTGTGGGGTTTGATTGATGATTGATTTGTGGTGTTTAACGTGCCAAAACCACCATATGATTATGCGAGACGCCGTAGTGGAGGGCTCCGGAAATTTGGACCACCTGGGGTTCTTTAACGTGCACCCAAATCTGAGCACACGGGCCTACAACATTTCTGCCTCCATACCCTCTGTGGTGTTTATAGACTTAAAATGCCAAGCTTCAATAGATTTGGGTCAGCCAATGTCACCAAAACACAAGATATTCACTCCGAAATTCGGGACGTCATGCGCACATTTTTTTTAAATAAAATATAAAAGGGAAACGTGACCTTAATTTTCACCTCCAAAATTGAACCTATTATGACGAAATCAGCAATATTAAAAAAAAAAAGGCAGATCGCACGTGTAGTGGGAATCGATGCTATGCGACGCACGAATGAGAAAGGTTGATATGTCACTTTAAAATGAGCACAACATTACGAGGCGGGCGTAAAATATGCCGTACATAACCTTTATGCCATGATTATCATGTGTGGGAGTGACATTTACCTTAGTCGTCCGTTCACGTCACCTGATGACAAATTTGGCATATGGGGAGTTAACGAAACGGCGACGAGCACGCTATGAGCGTAGCATGTAATCATGTTTCACATTACATGCATATTAAGATTATCATGTTTGGACGTGTCATTTATCATAGTCGTTCATTCACGTCACATGATACCAATTTTAATATACGTGGAGCTAGCGAAACTGCCGCGAGCGCGCTATAAGTGTAGCGGTATTCATGTTTTAAATGACATGCATGTTATGATTATCATGTTCTGACGCCGTCTCATTTACCTTCGTCGTCCATTCACGTCACGCAATACCAAATTTGGTACGTGTCAAGCTAGTTAAGAAGCCGTAAGCTCATAATGAGCGTGGCATGTAGTCGTGTTATTACGTGACACGCATCCCATGATTATCATGTTTGCACCAGTAATTTATCTTCGTCATTCACTCACATCACGTAATAACAAATTTCGCATACGTGAAGCTAGCGAAACGAACGCGAGCGCACCATGAGGGTGGCGTGTAGTCATGACTAGTCGTAATATGAAAATCATGACTTGAATGTTATGATTTTGACATTAGGGTCTGTCACTTATGTCCGCTATGCAGTCATGTCATATCATGTTAGTTTTGCAACATATCATGTGAACAAAACCACCGCAAGAGCAGCAAGACCATCAAATGTCAATCATGACATTCATGACATACATGTCATGATTTCTATGTTATCACTAGTATATTGTGCTCGTCATACAGTCATGTTATGCCATAGCAATTTTGGTATCGATACCATTATTGGGAGGCCAGGAGAGCTAAAATTCGCAAGTAGATAGATAGATAGATAGATAGATAGATAGATAGATAGATAGATAGATAGATAGATAGATAGATAGATAGATAGATAGATAGATAGATAGATAGATAGATAGATAGATAGATAGATAGATAGATAGATAGATAGATAGATAGATAGATAGATAGATAGATGCGCCGACAGTCGCCGAAGTTCGCTAAGAAAAGCTTCCATTTCAAACTTTCGGGGTATAATTGATCTATCCAAACTGATCATTCCATGTTTCAGTCCCTTTAAAACTCTCTACGATATCAATGAAGTAAGCGTTTTTGAACCTTCGCCTTGCATACTAATATCGTAAGATTTGTTGTATTTTCATTATTTCTTTATATGTACTGATTCTCGAACATTTTTTCCACCCTGCCATGACCTTTCAACTGAAGGATCGCAGTATTTAAGAATAAATAAATAAATAAATAAATAAATAAATAAATAAATAAATAAATAAATAAATAAATAAATAAATAAAAGAGTTCCCGACCGCTCGTTAATAAGAATTCTAAAAGCGAGGGACGTAAATGGTATTTTTGTGTCACTCCAATTCTCGCTGCACAAACGATGTCGCGTCTATTATTTTACCAGTTCATTGTTTCTGCATATCCGATTGCGACATGTTTTGCCACTTTTCGCGACATTGTATGACAGTTAATGCTTAGTTTCCGAAGTTGCTGTCTTTCCTGCAAATCAACTTCCGTATATTATATATACCTTCACGTAATCGCCTAAAAGAGAAGGAGCAAACAACTTTATTTTAACCTAAACCAAATTTTGGCTCGACAAAACAGGCAGCGCCATCTGTGAAAAACTTTAGTAAGTAGTTTCGCTACGTTGCTTCCTTCGTGACTGCCACGCGGCGTGCCGTTGTGCATCTCAAAGTCTAAAAAACCTCCGTGACTTGTACGTTACACGCGCAATTGTTTTCAATCACGAAGGCTGCACTTGGTTAGGCTTGCATTAAAGAGATGGCGCTGCCAATGCTATTTAGCGCGTACTTTGAATTTTTTTTTCCAATGTTCAGCTGCTGGCAGCGCGATTTCTGAAATGTGACGAACAAATGTAATTTGTTCGGCCATGAAAGCAATGTTCGCAAGTTTTTCGCTACCGGAAGCATTCTCTCATCGCTTTTTATTGCAGGAGAAGGGCTTGGTAGCGATGTGTTCCGCCGATCTTAAGCAGTAAAGTCAGGTCAAATTCTCGCTGAACTTAAATGTTGAGTGTACCCTGTAGAAATATATGCTAATAATATAGCATAACTATGAGCTTAGTTGGCTGTAGCGTCGCTATTGCCATTCTAAACACTCCACCTCTAGCGCACACATGCTGCACATTTTCTTTGCAGAGATACCTCGAATAGCTGCTACATCAATACGGGTGCGCTTTAAACAACGCGCGCGAAAACTGGGGTGAAAAAGAACTGCAATCGAACCCGCTTATCTCGAACTCACTTTAAAAAACATAAATTAGTTCGACATATTGTATAATTCGATATAAATCATGTAAGACTTTTTTCGTATTTCCGATGTGAATGTTCGTGCGCAAGTTCGCTTCCCTTAACTTATTCAAGATGATGCAGGGAAGGGGTCATTAGGCATCACAGGGGCGCTCTCTTTCTTTTTTTCTTTTTAGTCGTTATTTTTAGCGTTTTTTCATTGCCATTAGGGGTTACTTGCAGGTAGGTGAGAAAAGATGCAGTACTAACACTCTCCTTCTGATCAAGCCACTCACTCTTCCGGATGCATGAAGGAAAGAGCCCTTCCGTTAGAAAATGCCGAATTCTTGTGAGGGAAAGCCAACCTCTTGGGACCTTTCGCACTGCCCGAAGTTTAATATTAATACGATAGCGTTAAAGAGCTCGTTTTGCAGAAATTCTGGTGGCAGCGTCGTTGCTTGTGAACTAAAAATAATCTTATGCATCACAGAAAAATCGAGAATGATGCAAATAAAATAAATAAATTACAAAAATTCTGCTGCACAGTGGGGACTGGACCAGGGTTGCTTGGGTCCAAGTGGGGATAAAACCTGTATCGTTTGCATGGCAAGCGGATGGTGTAACACATGGTCACTGATTTTTTTTTTTGCTTTATTGCCTGCTCACAGGTGCGTACATGAAACCACAGGCATAACTGAAAGAAACAGTGACAGTCCTACGAGAGTGACACAAATTACAACTATTTAAGTGCTGCCAAGGGTTCTACCTCGACAACGACTCAAGTACAATTTCCCGAGTTTTCTGCAGTTCAACAAACTTGGCCATACATTCAAGGAAATACAATAATGCATGCCGTGCATCCTGATCGCAATAAAATTCTGCCATACGGGCCCGCCATAAACAGTGAAGGCCGCTTAGCATAATCTAATCAAAGGACATTCCTTCTTCGTCAACTGTTGGCAGAAATGTCACACTATAAGAATGTAAAGGTAATTCCTTCTTCATCGTCATTTGCTTGTGAAAACAGCGAAAAGAACTTCCTCTGCTTGTAAATGAAGTGAAAGTAGCTTTCGTGCTTCAAAAACACACACGTCCTTTGTACATGCTTTACAATGCAACATGAAATATTGCAGTAATAATGCGTGGTACAAGCATACATTGTCAACAGGCGTCAGATAATGTGATTATTATAATAACGCCGTGGTTGAATGCCGGTACAAAAGGTACACAGGCTGCTGTGCATATCCTTAAGGTCACGTATAGTGAGTGCATAGCAAATTCGAAAAGGTTTCGTGCACTAAGTGTGTGGAGTACGCACTAGGAACAGGATGTCGCTATCAGGTTCAACTCCTAAAGGCGAAGCTTTAGGGTCCCCCTATTTTTTTCTCTTAATGTGATAGAAACTGCAAGGTGAAGCTTATGTAAAGAAGACGATTTCAAGAGTGGTCTGTAACAGAGTCATGTCAGGGAGCTTACGTAAACCGGGTGATTCAAACGGTAGATTGAGAGGGGAGCCGTTGCCCCTGAAATGGCAGAAGCTAGACTTTAAATGACAGGAAAGTACCTTACAAAGAGGGAGGAGATTCCAGGCTGACCCTCGTTGACCAGAGGCATCGAGTGGAACTGAAAACCTGACTTGGCATTAACAAAAATAACAGCAAATAGATGACTTAAACCTTACTACTCAAAGCGAAAGAAGAGGCTTGTAGGGGCAGAAGGAAAGGGGCAACAGCATAGCGGCCCCACAGCTTTGACGTCATGAAACTGGCTAGATTTTTCATTATTTATTTATTCTACATGCAGTGATCACAATGTCACAGATCGGTGGAATTCAAAACTAGAAAGATAAAACTATAGGAAAATATTTTCGTCTTCCAGTCGTCTTTCGTGAGTACATAAGACACCCGGTTTTTGTTTTTGTTTTCATTCCGACAAACATGTCTGCGCACTAAGTCCACGTGGCTTTGTTTAGGCGCGAGACGTTTGCCCATCCGCCAAGACGACGCTTTCACGAAGCCATTCTGACGATAAGGAAGAGCAGAAGCGCTGCGTCACGGTTCCAATACACTCGTGAGCGCCTCCTGTCGTCATCGAGGAGGAAGCTCTGGAAAATTCCACGAACGGTTGGCGCCGGCCAAGTGCGCGTGCGCGCGATGGCTAGCTTGGTCTTTATAAACGCAATACGCCACAGCCCGGAGGAATCGTTTGTCATCGCCGCCACCCTTCGCGACATGCCCGAGATAACCACGCTGGATATGCTCCGACACTTCACGCCGAATCGTACGCTTGCCATGCTTGCGTCCTGGGACCTATGGCCATTCGTCGGGGACACCTGGAAGCTACCGGCACCACGCCACCGAGGACCCGGCTAGGAACAACGGACTGCGTCAAAGTAAGGTCATTCACTGCTAGCGAGTGTGATTGTGGTTCAGGAAACCAGGCGCCTAGGTTGGCACTCCGCAGTTAACGAAATTGCGTGCAGCATTGCAACGCTTAGTTGAGTTTTCGGTTTCCTGAACAGTCATGTCGGGCCTGCCAGTGACGGAAGCGCGAGGGCGTGTCTGCGCACATTAGTTTCAGGCCGAGCTAACACTAGGAAGGCATAGCTTGTCTAGGGTTGCCCCTTCTGCGTTTGCGTCACGAACAGGGCCCGTTTCGAATGCCGCTGCAAACGGTGCACGTTATCGTGTCAAGGAATGCCCGCGCGCCTGATGTGCTCTTGAGCGATAAGTGCTTGCCCGGCGCAATTCGGCATTCGGAATGGTGTGTGTGGTGATATCGACGGACATGCTAACCTTCTTTCTCCTTCCAGCTTCGGGCCTTTACCGTGTTGCTACGCTTTTTTTCGCGTGTCGTCAGCGCAGTACCCGCCGCTCCCTTCACGTTCCGCCAAACCGACAGCTGCATTCAGAGGTAAGCACATTACGCCAGCTGTTATTTTCTACTTAATTGGCTTTTTTTTTCTTTGTTTCTGTAGGCTTGCCGCCGATGTTTCTTGCTACAAGTTTGTGCACCTCGTTACCTTCATGTTGACCCGCACTGCTCACACACGCACCATGCCACTTACCTGACGAAATGTTCGGACTGTCACATGGGAGCACACCAATTCGCCAAGCCAACGTCACGGCAGTGGATACGCCATTTGCATGAGCGTCCTTCGCTGCGATTCTCGTCGGATTTGATTCCCGGGTCTCCATTTCTTCGGCGTTTTACGCGCCGCGTAGGTTATCGGTGAATACATCACGCATTCGTACGCGCATTCTAACTTTTTCTTCACTGCAGATACGCGACCCATGTGGCTCCTGCATTCTTCGTCAGAGACCACGGAAATCATTGCCGAGAGCCTTTGACAGGACCTCGTTGTCCCCGTCGGGCTTTAGCAAGCTGCCTGATCACCCGGCCGCGCTTGTGGAACCCTCCTGCGTGAACCCTACTCGCCCCTGGTTTTCCGGAGCAGCCGCGACACTTCAGCGTAAGCGAGTTTTCCCCTAAACCGATAAGCGCTTAGGCAATTGCAAGGGCTACCTTGCGTAACGTGTTTACGGCCAGTTACGTATATGTCGTGTTCAGGTTCTAGAGCTTCCATCTCGGCTAGTTGGTTGATTTGATGTTTGTGTACACCTGTTCACTTTCTGGTTCGCTTGCTGTACTGATGCGTGTTGTGCATGTCTTACAAACTCTTTCCATCACCGCAGGTCTACGAGGTCATCTATGGACGCCGCCTCCAGTGTTCGTGGTTGTGCAGCAGGCTTCCCACCGTCAGTGCTTCTCCTGCTGCCGACCGTGGTTCTTTGCGGCCGTCCGTTGCTCCTCGGGCGGATGGGCTGTCGTGTTCCGCCACGAACGGGCGTTCCACGATTTTCAAGAAGACTAACGAGATTGCCGGGACAACGCGTGTACTTCAATAAACATTTTTATCAATGAATGTATTTTCTGACGCTATTGTTGTGCTCACTGGCTTCGCCTAGTTCGAGCGCATTGACGATTATTTAGTAAGGAGCAATATTTGGGTGCCTACCTTTGCAAGCTAAGAAGACAAGTAAACCCCCTTCAGCCAAGCTCTTCCAATAGTACTTAGTAAGAAAGAAAAAGAAGTGATATGATGGAGTACTTATACCTTAGACGAACTTATACTCAGAACTTATACGTTAGACGAACTGAAACTAGGAGTAGCAGCTCGCGTAAAACTGCTCCGCCTCATTGCCGAAGTCAATCGGCGGAGGCAATGCAACTGTAAACAAGTTTCCACGTCAAGTATATATTCGGCCTGCATCGGATACGCACCCTTCAACAGCCGTGCTGGTTATGGAAACTTGGTGCTGTCAGTTTAACGTGTTACAAAAAAAAAACAAAAAAAAACGTGACGAGGGTGGAGGCGAAGGGCCACAAGGTGAGGTAATTTAGGGTCACGTGACAGAGCTTAGGCATGGCGGGTGTTCAAGCAGTGGATGTATCTGAGGCTTTGGGAGGAGTTTTGAAAAAGCGAACTGATACGAGGGACCCGTGATGAGTAAGGCGACATTCTCCCGCGTTAAGTGGGGAAGCTTATCACGTTGTTTCGGGCATGTTGCTATTGTATTTCAAAATTTAGCGCATACACCAGAAAAAAAAATAGATGTATACAGGCGCCATCATAGCACCTGCATTTGGTGGTCTTTTTTTTATCTTATCGTTGTGTGGCAGAAACTGCAAGGTGAAGGCTGTGTAAAGACGGTGATTTGAAGAGTGGTTTGAAAAAGGGTCACGTGATCGAGCTTACGTTAAGCGGGTGATTCAAACTGGATTCTGAGGGAAGCTGTTGCCCTTAAATGGTAGAAGCTAGACCTTGGTCACAAAAAGGAACAAGATTTGAGGTTTACACGCAGATCTTTACACTTTCTAATAGAGAGGGGTTTCATCAAACCGTTATCGAATATTCTAACGAAGTCGTCGTTGTAGTGTTGCCTTTTCATTTCTTTTTATCTGCAGTAGACAACGAATTTCTCCGGTTCAGAGGCATTCAGATGAATTTATCCGGTTCTATGCAGATGCATAGAAATCCCTATCTTTAAAAACTTACCTGATACGCTCGATTCGGTTCATATATAGCATAATCGAAACTAACACCAAGGTGTTCTGGTTGCTTATAATATAAACTGCTCAAGTACACAGCAGAAGAGCAATTAATCCTTGAGTGAATGTGGTTAGTGTAAACAATGCATGTGCCAAGTCTCGCGTGAAGTTTGGATCAGCATAAAAGCATATGGTTTTGGGACGTTAAACCCCACAAATCAATCATCAGCATAAAAGCATAGCAGATGACTTTAATTACGCGGTAATCCTTAAATGCGTTCACTGTAACTAATGTTTGCGTTAATGAGCGCAGTTAATGTTATCAAGCAAATTTCTTCACACCTCCTTTGCAGGTGTTTCCGGTTCGGCGAACGGGGCTGGGCAGTTTTCGTGGACAGCGGCTATCTCTCGCACACATAACGTGGACGTGTACTTCCAGGCCACCAAAAATTAATTTACATTTTTAGGGAGAAACCCATTTGAGATGCAGTGGGAGGTCTGGCTTGCGAGCAAGCACGTAGAGAGCCACTACTACTACTACTACTACTACTACTACTACTACTACTACTACTACTACTACTACTACTACTACTACTACTACTACTACTACTACTACAATAAAGTTTGCTGAGTTCAGTGATCATCTGAGTCTCATATGTTTCCTTCACTTCAACAGCTGTCAATCAGTCTAAAAGTTCCCCTTCACCGCATTGAGCGTCGAAAACCACTGAAAAAAGTGGAGGTGCTTATCACCCCTGATAAGACTGAACTTTTGTCTGACATCACATGCTGCAGCGACAGACCATCTGTGCGTTTTCTATCGCTAAATATTTCCATGGAGCGTTGGATTTACCGCAACAGGAGTCGAAACCATCCAAAAAAGTTGAGGTATTTATCAGCCCTGATGAGGCTCAACTTTTGTCTGACGTCACACCTTGACCTGTAGGGCGTACTGAACGTTTGTGCCGAGCTAAAGTGTCTTCTGCGAAGTTGGTTTCCCGGCAATGCATGGTCGAAACCAGCGAAAAATGTTGAGGCCCTTATCACTCCTGACAAGAATCAACTTTTTCCTGACGTCACAACTTGTCACGGGGGGGGGGGGGGGGGGGTACTGTACCTTTGTGCGTCCTTCGCTGCAATTCTCGTTAGATTTGATTCCCGGGTCTCCATTTCTTCAGTGTTTTACACGCCGCGTAGGTTATCGGGTGAGTACATCACATATTCACCTGAACATTCTGAAAACTTTCTTCTTCACTGCAGATACGCGACCCATGTGGCTCCTGCATTGGTCGTCCGAGACCACGGAAATCGTTGCCGAGGGCCTTCGACAGGACCGTCATGGTCACCGGAAGTTTCGGTGAACTATAGCTGCCTCATCGCCAGCCCTACCTCCACATCCGGACGCGGCCTACCTTCCGCATGAAGTCTAATGATTGATTTGATGATTTGTGGGGTTTAACGTCCCAAAACCACCATATGATTATGAGAGACGCCGTAGTGGAGGGCTCCGGCAATTTCGACCACCTGGTGTTCTTTAACGTGCCGCATGAAGTCTACTCGCCCCTGGTATTTCGGAGTGGCCGCAAGACTTTGGGGTAAGCGCATTTCCCCCAAAACCGGTATGCGCATAGATTGCAATGGTTGCCTTGCTTAATGTATTTACACTTAATTACGTATTTCTCGTGTTCTGATTGGTCTAACTTGCAGCTGGGCCAGTTGGTTCCTTTGGTGTTTGCGCTCCTGTTAGCCTTGTTTTGGTTAGCTTGCTGTGCGGGCCAATTTGTGCATATCCAGCATGTTCTCACTTCTCCGCATCACCGCAGGTCTACGAGATCATCTGTGGACGCCACCTCCAGAGATTCTCCTGCTGCCGACCACGGTTCCTTGCTGCTATATCTGGTGCTCTTCGCGTGGATGGGCAGTCACGTTTCACCACGGAAAATATTTCCGCGATCCAAGAAGAGTCGCGACATTCCCGGGACAACGCGTACACTTCAATAAACATTTTCGTGAACGAATGTCTCTTTTCTACCGCAATAGTGCTCACCGGCTTCTGCTAGTTTGAGCGCAATGTCGTTTAATTTATTCAAAAGTAGCCTTCTTCTGGTGCCTGTTGCGAGCTGAAAAGACGTCAGGTAAACCCCTTTCAACCAAGATCTTCTTATAGTACTCCAGTAAGGCCTGAAACTGATAGCGCTGAAACGTTATGCGACGTTATATTTCTGTACCGAGAGTAGGAGTAGCAGCTCGCGTAAAACTGCTCCGGCTCGTTGTCAATCGCGAAAGGCAGTGTGCCTGTAAGGAACAGTTTGAACGGCGACGTTCTGTTGATGTTCGGCGTGCCTCGCACCATTAAACAGCCAAGCTGTTTATGAAAACTTTATGCCGTCGGTGTTAGCGTGTTGATGCGAAAAAAGAAAAAAAAACCCTCGTGGCGAGGGTGGAGGCAAGGGGGGAACGGGAAGAGAGTAACAGGGTCATGTGACAAAGCTTCGGTGTAGCGGGCGATTTAACCGGTGGCTCTATCTGGGGCAAGACACGAAGCTTTAAGGGGGTTCTTTAAAAAGCGAACTGATACAAGAGTCACGTGATGAGCTTACGTAAAAAGCGAGATTGGGGGAAAGGTCGCGAGGAAGCTTATCTCGTAGGTTTGCACATGTTGCGATTCCATAACAATTTTTAGCGCATACACCAGACAAAAAACAGTGATGTATACAGGCGCCCTATAAGAGCACCTGCATTCGTCAGTGCTGCATTTTTTTTATTAACGCGATAGCGTTAAAAAGCTCGTTTCGCGGAAATTCCGGGGTCGGCGTGGTTGGTTGTGAGCGAAAAATCATTTTATGCGTGACCGAAAAATCAAGAACGATGCAAATAAAATAAATGTTTGGTAAAAAAATCCTAGAGAAGAGTGGGGAGTGCGCCAGGGTTGCTTGGGTCGCAGTGAGAATCGAACCCAGGTCGTTCGCGTTGCAAGCAGATGTTCGACCACACAGCCACAACTTCTTTTTTCTTTCCTGAATGAATGAAGTTATCATCAGTAAAGTACACACAACATACTTCATCAGAAGTCTTCATCCGATTAGAAAGCAGTGAAAGTAGCATTCATGCTTCACAAATACATGCGTGCGCATGCTTCACAATGCAACATGAAACATTGCGGTTTTTAACGCACACACAAAAATCACCTGCTTCCTCAAGAGGGCAAAATGAAACCGCGAACACGATTCGACTGGACCTTTGCGCCTGTCCCTCTGGGAGCGTATACTCAACGCCAGTACATGTCTCATGCGATAGTATCGCGCTCTTACGGTGAGGCTGAATACTTATCGGACCACCCTCGTATACACGAAAAATCGCGGAACAATGAAATTTTGTTTAACAAATTCTGGACATGGAAAGGCCTTCAAACCTATCTGCAGAATCAGCGAACAACAGTTTATACATTGCAACCAAATTAACTGCAGGGCGGCGTAAATATTAGTTTTTTTTTTGGCGGGCAGTGACAATGACGACTCGCTGACACAGTGGTCGCCGGCAGAAATGATGCGATCTGTTTTTATTGTCAACACTTACAGGTTAAGCCTTACTTCGTGCAATCGTGACAGTATCTTCTTGTAGTGGGTGGCATGCAAATGTTTTGCAGTGGAACATTAAAAAAGCGCTACCTGGCGCACTTTTCGCGGAACCCGCGTCCTCGCGTTACATAGCAAGGTTCACGATTTCGTCAGCGTTGACGTAACATACGGAGTTTTACTGGTTGCATCACGACTTCGGC
This sequence comes from Rhipicephalus annulatus, assembly GCA_013436015.1. Lineage (NCBI taxonomy): Eukaryota > Metazoa > Arthropoda > Arachnida > Ixodida > Ixodidae > Rhipicephalus > Rhipicephalus annulatus. The sequence goes on from WOVY01001534.1 coordinate 467,525, forward strand.
AGCCTTGACGTAACATACGGAGTTTTACTGGTTGCAGCCAGCCCAAATTTCCAGGTGCCACAGCTTTCGGTTAAACAAACGTTCTAGATCCACATTTGTGTTGTGTGAACTACTATAGGTTGATCCACCCCAACTCGATGATCACTCAACACGACAGCTGAAGCAAAGTCCGAAAAAAAAAACGCTTTTGCAGAGTTGATGCAAACGCTCCATATCAGCAATATTGGCGGAAGATTGGATCTCAAACAAGTAAATAAGGCTCGTATATGTTTGGAGACGAAATAGGCATATCGGTCTAAGCAGGCTAGATTGCCAAACTATGGGTACATTTGGGTGTTGTTTTAAAGCGCTCAGGAGTCTGAAAAAAAAAGAAAAATGGAAAAGAGCATTTAAGCATTGCCACCAAAACAAGAGGGCCCGCCAATACAATTAGGTAAGGAGAAACATGTCTTGCATACATAGAGCTTTAAAAAACAGTTGAATTCAAGACATTTTGAACACGCTCAGTGCACTCTCAAACGACTTCTCGAACGTGCTGTATGATAAAATGGAGTATATGGAGAAGTAAAAATTGTTTCAACTTCTACAGATGAAACTGAGTACGTGCTTTTATTTTTTTTTCTTATTTGTTCCGGCATATTCAACGGCAAATGCGAAACGAGTCGCATGCACATTATTTAGGTACTAGTTAAGAACGAGAAAGTTCATTGCCTCAACTGCTCTGCGTCACTTAAACTGAGCAGAAACGTCCCACGTGACGTCGTACTACCGCCTTACATAAATTCGAATGAACGGCAACATTCTGCCTACCGTTGTATGAGTCTCGTTATTCCACCAGTACAACCGGCTAAATGTCATTGCCCCGGGGGCTTACGCTGTGAGGCTTCGCGCTTCTCACAGTTTTCCCACCACGACGCGCCGCTCAACCAGTGACGTCAAACATGACGCTAATGCTGAGGTCACGTGGCCAAAAGCTGCTGAGAGTCTAATAGACCCTAGAAACATGAAAGTGAAAGAATTCTTATTTTTTCTTCTCAATAAATGCATTCACACTCCCAAGCAGCGCTTCCCCGTGTTTTGCACTGTGACCATGATTGGTCCAACTTCGACCAAGCGACGATATCATGTGCATGTGACGTCATAGGAACTTAATTATGACGTCTCAAATTTTGGCGATCTTTGACGTCATTGTGACTTCATATTGTTACGATGACGAGTGATAATTTTTTACATCACTCGTTTTGGAGTGCGTCAAGTACGCGAACGAAAAAAAAAAGAAAAAACTAGCAAGTCTGGACATACGGCCCCTCAAAATAAAGAAATCACTCGGACCATGACCTCAGATGCATCTTCAGAAAAATGCGAACACCTTCATGACAGACTTATTAGTGCAGACCAGGCTGAATAAGCGCCTATGATGGAAAGCCAAGGGTTGACATATATGAAATGATGTGTTAGTGCATATACTCAGAGTAGATACAGAAAAGTGTGCTTGTGAACATATTACGACAGTGTGAACTGCTGCAAGCAAACTGTACATTGTCATATTTAAACTGGTTTCAGTGTGCTGTTATGTTTTTTTTACTGATTGCTCATTTTTGGGTACTGTTCAGTATTATTCTTCTATTTTTTTTAGCTGCAGGACTTCTTGATATGGAGTAACCGAGTCAATATAAACCTGAACCCCTCCACAGCAAAACAGAACAGAACGTCCCTCGTGCGCCACCATATCGCGCCATGATGATTCCCTGCATCACTGGTCTTGACGCCGACAACGCAGTACACTGACGATTACTTTTCCCATTTGACGAAAATGCACCGAAGGCTTTCGCCTTAATAAGAGACATTACTAAAATCAAGGTATAAAATATTTTATTGTTTTTCTTTCCGACGCTTAAAAACAAGTGGCTCATTCACGTGTCACGGCAGTATAAAGTATCCGACAACTTTCGCTGCTCTATGACAGCCGTTCGCAGTGCATTTTTATCACAGACACCCGTTGCGGTTGCCGGGATCACTTCACTCCGCACATGGCCGACAGTACAGTTCACACTTCACTTCATTCATCACGTCCCTTCAGTCACACGTCCCTTCCATTTTCTGCGCTGAGGAAAGTGTGGGTATTCTGCAAGACCAGCAGACGCGGGCTTTGGCAGCGCCACCATCCTTACGCATCTGCTTTGCGTTTTGACGCAGTCAATGTAATGCTGGTGCATTTTTTCTCGACGCATGAATAGCAACGGAGCACATCATTACTATGTGATGCAAATAGCAGTGCTGTTGACGTTACCTGTAGTGTACGGTAAAAAAAAAAAAGTCTTCGGTTTCGAACACCACACTCTGGCACGTAACAAATGCTGAGAGCAAGCGACGTGCTTGCTGCCAGGGAGACTTACGTTGCGTCCCGTGCGACCGTGCGTTTATGATTCGGTAGCAGCGCCAGTCGTCAATGTGACTGCACATACGGCAAGTTAAAAAATAAGAACGTTGGTAAAACCCTGTGTTCCTGACGAGCGTGAGCGGCGATTAACCACTAGTGTCGTGGACGTAGGTGGGGTTGACTTGACCGTTCGTGACGTAGGGTGCTTGCGAAGGTGCCGCGAAGCGCCCCTTGCAAGCCTTTAGCTGCTCTTGCTTCCACGCGTTCCATTCACTGCGAATCATCGGGTCGCGTGGACCGTAGTTCTCGGATGGCGAGAACGTCGCCTTCAGTTTCTGTAATCAGAAAAAAAAAAGACGAGATTAGAATCTGACCCGAACATCAAAAAACAGTGAATTTCAGGACTCCCGTAAAAGCATCAAAAATGAGAGATGGAGAGGGAATAAAAGAGCAGCGTGAAAGATTGTGAAATAAGGGTAGAGCTGTTAGACGACAGAAAACAAGATCCACAATGTAACGTTATCACACTCTGCGAAAGTGTTCTACCTTTATGTCTTTTCCCCCCTCATTTTGTCTTATGTGCGAAAGTGACGCTGAAAAGAGAAACTATTTTTCCCATATTAGTAAACGGCTGTCTTGCGGTACCAGATACCCCATGCATGGTGGGAGAATACGCTTGGTAATTGGGAAAACGAGCAAAACAAAAATGTAGGTGGCGATGTCATCTTCGAATTCGCGGACCAGTCGCCGTGACGTCACAGAGTTTCACGGCATCTAGTAAGACCTGCGTAGTTCCTAATCCTTAAATGAGGTACATTGTTTTCTGTGGAAGGCCAAGACAGGCCTAAATAAGGAAAAAAAAAATGCGCTCGTTGAATCTGCGACGCAACCATAAGAGATTCAGGCTCGAAACCTGAAAGTAAAAGGTATACTTCTAACACCGTGCTGAAGATATTGATTTTTCTCATTTTTAATAAGCTCGTGGCAACAGAATTGACGATACTAGAGTTTTCAGAGCACGAACTATCAGTACAAACTAATGTATTATTTCTCTTTAGAGTCCCTTTACGCTGTGGACTGCGCTAAACAAAACATCACCGCATTCCACTCTTGAAAACGCATATAGAGGCCAAACTCCGCCCTCTGAAGTGGAGACGCACCTGGCAAATGGTTTTTCCGGGAGCTTTGGCGAATGTGATGACCATCCACAATGGCACTTGACCGACGGCGATGGCAGCCATGATCCAGCCGATGGTTTGCCCCAGCGGCGGCAGACTAGAAGCGCCTCCCTCGGTGGCGTTGCCGTAGATGAAGATGGCCTGGAGGCATTCAGAGACGATGAACTCAACAGTGTATACAGTATAAAACTAACCACGGTGATCTGAAAAGCTGGGGCACTTGACGCACGAGGACAGAGGAGATGAGGATTACGAACCGCAATATTGTGTTGCGATCCTACTCTACTCCGTCCTTCAGTTTAGCGCTGCAAGTTGCCAAATGATAGTTGACTCCAGTGTAAGCATTGTGCATATCAGTGGTACTCTAAACGATATACATGAACATAAAAAAAAAGGTCCTGCAACTGTCAAACTGGCACGGCGTCATTTTGGTTCCATTTTCACGCTGTTAACGCATGATGCACAGGGCCTCGAGGACTGCTGAAGAGAGCCTGAAAATCTGAGTGAAATCCTGTCACGACCTGCGCATTCCCGAAGTTACATAGCCGTTAACAACAATAGGACCGACTGACCGACCGACCGCCAAATCGATTGATTGATTGATTGATTGATTATCATGATAGTTGTGCCCGTTAACAACACTCGACAGTGCTTAGACGTGGCACAAATGCGTTCAAATTTGCATGAAAGTAATGAAAAAAGTTACGACGCGTGCATAAGTCAGACTAAACCGTAATTATGTACAAAACTCCGATTTCGTTTCACCTAAATAAACTCCCAGCCATCTCACGAGCAACGGCATTAATTGGCGATCAACACGGAAACTACTTACGATGAGGGACACGGGCGTAATGAATCCCCAGGTGATCTTCCAGAACCATGAAATCTTTGAATTGAGCATGAACTCGAAGTCCCTGATGACGTTTCTGATACCTGAAATCAAAACATAGCATGAAACCATAGACTAGCTTTGCCGATCGTGGAATGATGTGAAGGAAATATAATTATTCATTGTTGCAGTTTAACGTCCCAAAAACCACAAGACGTTGCAGGCTCCGAATGTTTCGACAACCTGGGGTTCTGTAATGTGCACTGAAATCTACGTACTTCAAGCATTTTTAATGAAGAGGTCATTAGCGTTCACACAAGCATGAGACAAATTTTAGGTGTCTTCTATTTCTTTTCTTTGTTATACACACCCTGCCCTTGATTTGAAATTTTCTATTTATTTTTACAAACACAGCATCACCGAAATGGCACACATGCAAAATTCCACACTTCCACTTCAGCTCGAGCAGTTAAAAGGCTTCATTGAAGACACCGCTGTTAAGTGGACTGCATTCTTCGAGTATATAGCCACATGTACTGCGCTATGTATACGAACCACTGTGAAAATTATAACAAAGATATAATCACAACGACAAAACATTCTGCATAACACGGGCTAATAATAGCGTAAAACTTCAGGTGTCTTATTTAATCAATACCAGTTCATGTGTCTTCCCGAAGAAAAAAACGCCAGAAAGAATTTGTTTTCTCCGTTTGATCCTCAGTGCATTCAGGGCACCTTTGTAGTGAATAAGTGCGTGCATTCTCAACATACTAACTTTGTTTAAGTGTGCCGCTTCACGGCAATAATTACGCTGCCTACAAAAACAGCTTTACTTTAGTACTGTTATGTGAAGCAGTGAAGCCAAGTTTAGAAGCAAACTTCGGTGGAATTTTCATTATTTCCTTCGGTTAGCACGTGAACTCCGTTATGTCCATAACAGTAGCCAATGTGTGTGCTCCATTTCCTGGTCTTTAGCCCACCAGAGGTACCTCCTTGAACGTTTAAAAGGCGAACTATTCGTATCTACCACTTACCGCTGTTGGCGGGCATCTGGGGGGGGGGGGAGGGGATAACTATCGTGTTTTCAGCATTATCAGCAAGATGGCGCAGTGAGCGCGCGGCTGTCATCTCTCACGCGTACTTTGGCCCACGTAGAGAATAAGGATGTGTAAGCTCGATCGCGCGCCCTTATCTTGCAGTGGGGAGAATCGTGCATCTCGGCTAGCCTTTGAGTTTCGTCGGAACGATTTTGTTGTAGTTACCGGGTGCACAAAGGTCACTGAAATCGTTGCACAGCCTCCGTTAGTGAAAAGGGCGCGCTTTCCAGACACAGCGAAGTAACAACTGAGACGCTTATTCGCGTTAATTTGTACCTGTGAGTACGTTTCGTGCGTCTTTTGTGTGTGAAAAATGCGGGGCACGTTTCGATCTGCTTGCCATTCTGCACGTGACCTTCCAATTGGTTGCTATCGCGTAATTCGCGCTCATTGCTTCGCCTTTGCGGCAAAGCTGTGACTTTTTTTTAAATTTTAATGTGATCTCATGAAATGTTTGTGTTTATCCACATCAAAGGTCATGGCCTTGCTATCGTATAACTGTTGCAACATTGTATGCAAACTTCCTCGTTTTAGTGGCACAAGCAAGCTATGTCTAGATAATATGTCATGAATAGTGCTTTAAACTATACCGGACCCAGGAATTCCCGAAATCGAAAGTATCTGCCATATAATGGCCCATTTATTTGGCTTCATATGCTGGCGTGCCAGTCGCACGCTTGTGAGCCAACATAATAATAGGATTTATTAATAGTTAGTTAGGCTTGTTATTGGTTTAAATTAAAGAACGCAAAAGGTACTGTTATCCCAGCAAAGGAGACTCAAGGTTCAAACGACAGCGAAATTCTTAGCACTCACCGTAAATCCACATGAGGCCGACGACTTCAAATATGGCGTAAAGAAACACGGCTTGTCCTACGCCGTAGTTGTCGAACAGCAGGCGCATCGCATTTCCGCTCTAAATAAGCAAAGTAGAGGACAAAAAGAGAGAGAGAGAGAGAGAGAGATACATTATGCTCGATCACAGAAGATAGCACAAACGTAACCGTTCGCTGATCACGCCCGCGTATGATCTCTTTGAGTCACTTTTAATCATTCAACAATAGACTTCCGCCATTTAGCGCCACTCACTGTTACGTGCACGTGTAAACCATTTAGCGTGTTACAACACGCAATAATCACTCCACCGAAGGAGTGTTTCTCTTTTCCTTTTCGCAACATTGCATCATTTCGGGGAGCATGTGGTAGCCACATACACCTGACATTGCGAAACATGTTGCTCCTGAAGCAAAGCTTAAATCGCCAAAAGACAAGCAAATGACAGAGGAGTGCCAAACTACATGTTTGGCAAGCATAGACAGCTAGCCCAATAACAAGTTCTTTCGGATTGCTCAGAACCTCGATAGCCGGCAATACTTTTCATTATAAGGTATTTTTAAGACTAATGTTTGTTCGGAACATACATAATTGATTGATACGTGTGGTCTAACGTCTCAAAACCACTACATGATTAAGAGAAACGCCGTAGTGGAAGGATGCGGGAATTTCGACCACCTGTAGTTATTTAACATGCACCCAAATCTGAGCACACGGGCCTACAACATTTCCGCCTCCATCGGAAATGCAGCCGCCGCAGCCGGGATTCGATACCGCGACCTGCGGGTCAGTAGCCGAGTGCCTTAGCCACTAGACCTCCGCGGCAGGGCGGAACATATATAAAATAAGATATATGCTTATAGTAAACATGTTGTAGTAAGCATTTTTCATCGTGGAAAACAGAACAGAAGCGAGACAATGAAAGGACCGCACGTTATTTGCATAGCTTTCTACAATGATGCAGTAACTTGTCCAGCAAGCCACTTGTTTTAGAAAACTTTATCTACCACAAGTTCCAAGTTGTCGACTATGTTCCTTTCAAAAAGTTCCAATTAGCATGACATGGCTACGTAACATAACTATGCGCAAGTTTCCGTCAATATTTTGTTTCTTTATATTTTTTAACCTGACAAGGTAATCTGTAATGACGAGCCAGAATTACCCTAATGTTCTTCGGGAAGGTAACAGTGACTTAACGTTAGTCATTGCGCATCGTTTTCTTAACACCATACGACTCACTCCGTTAGCGTCAAACTACGGAAGTATGTTCGTCCGAAAGCGTCGCACGCAGCCACGAAGACCGACACGTTGGCGAAGGATTGCGGAGGTACGCAAAATGCACGTGGCAACGTACGTCGGTGCACAGGACGAGACCCGTGCCGAAGCAGATGGCGCAGAAGACGACCGCCATGTGGCTCCTCCACTTGGCGAGCGCGGGAAACTGGTCGCTCAGGACCGTGGTCACCGCCTGGACGTCACCGACCTGCACGTGGAAAAACGCGTCAACGGAGAGTTGAATACTCTTTCGCAATACCGAAGTCCCCCCGCTTGCAGCGAGACGGCGCTTCACCGCGGACTCTCTCAAAAGGCCGCGATTTCCGAGTCGCCTGTGTGAACGCTGATGCAACGTACAGGTCAGAGGAGCTCCAGCCTCGACGACTTACTGACTGTATTTCTTTGTACGTGCAGTGCTCTCCTTCTTTCGTTCTCTTGTTTCGTCCTCATTTTCTTATCTCCAGAGCAAATTACAGGTTCGTCTCGTTAACCGCTTTCAAACTTCTTGCTTTTCCCCCCTCTCTCTCTCGTTGGCAAGTGGAAGAACCCGCAAAGAATTAAAAAAAATGCGTGTGAAAACACCACTTGCCGCACTAATCACTGTGACGTCATAGTTATTGACAGCATCCACGAGGGCCGACGTAGTTTCTAACCAGTAAAGATGAAGTAGATTGCCCTCTGAGGGGAGCAGAGACTTATCCTTCCAATCTTCAAGAAATTTCGTTGATCCAATGTTGCCAAAATGCGAAAAATTCACTTTGAAATCCGTCAAATCGCACGTGAAGGAATCGGTGTGAATTTAAAAATGAAACTTTCATTTTCTCTTCTAATAGTTAATTCGTGAAGGTTTCGGCGTGAATTTAACAATGAAGCTTTCAATTTCGCCTCCAAGAGTTAACCCGAGAAGGTTTCGACGTGAATGTAAAAATGAAGCTTTCAATTTCTCCTCCAAGAGTTAATCCATGAAGAAAAAAATAATGACCTTAGATTTCCCAGGGCACAGTTGCTCAATGTAAATCAATTCAGTGTCTCATTTTAGCATACCTTGACAGCATTTCGGACGCAGCACGATGATAAACTAATTGCAATAATTCATGTTTTGGCCTTCTAGCGAAAAAGTTTCTTTTTCACTACTCTGCCACCTCTGATATCGGGAAACAGAGTAACTGACAGAAGCTCAAGGTACAACAATATCTGTACAAACTAATCAGTTTCATTAGTTACTGTACTATATTTCTCCAACACAAAACGTAGTTATTAACGTCAACATGAAAATGAGTGACCAAAACATCATTATTATCGTCAGCCTGACTACGCCCACTGCAGGACAAAGGCCTCTCCCATGTTCCGCCAGTCAACTTGGTCCAGTGCTTGATGCTGCCACTTCATATCCGAAAATTTTCTAATATTATCTGCTCACCAAACCTGATCCTCACCAGCACCATTGCCTCTTTGCAGTCTCTCCAAGGCTCTCCTGACTTCTATCATTATTGGTGGGATGTCATCTGGGTTACTGCTAGATTGTACATTATTGTAGTGGCTGCTGTAGAGATCTACTGTACAGATCTCCTCTGTACGGATACTGTATAGATCTCTGTACGGATACTGTACAGATCCCTGTAGATCTCCTCCGCTACATTAACTATCCTATCCATATTGATAGTTACATTGCCTTCCTTGTCTTTTAGTGCATACATCTGGTTTTTGTCTATCCCAAGTTTTCTCTTCACCGCTTTGACACTTTCTCTCTTCTTTAGAACATGTTCAATTCTTCCCATATTATACTTCCTTAAATCGGATGCCTTGCGCTTATTAATCACCTTTGAAAGCTCTGCCAGTTCTATTCTGTGTGTTGTGTTTGAAGCTTTCATGCATTGAGGTTCTTCGTCTCCTGGAACAGCTTGCTGGTGTTCTGTCTAACTACCATACCTCAAAATTCTACTACACACTCCGTAATAATACTTGTCAGATTATCAATCATTGCGTCAACGCTATATAAGGCCAGTTTCTTCGATAATAACCGAATATCTGTTCTGAAACAAGGCTCTGAATTCCTGTACTTTCTTTCGCACTGATAGCTGAGGTAGAAGCCACTTCAGCATTTTTTTTTTTGAATTCGTACTTCTTGTTTTACATTCTTGATGTCAGATTCCTATTACTGGCAGCACAAGAATTCACTGTCACCGGAAACCATGTGGCTAGCAGACATTCTCTAACGCATCCTCAATCGGGGTGGTGAAATGTAACTTTAGGGAAGAGGCTGCTGAACAGTAATCAAAAGTGTGAAATTTCAAACCTTCTCGAAGATTTTCGGATCTGTTGCTCGACGCAAGACAAGAGCTTCCTATGAGGGTGTATCGCGGGACATTCGCAAGACGGGCAGCCAATCAACAAACGAGTTCATTTTTAAGTTCAACTCTTTTTCTTTAAACACATTCTAATGCTTCTTTGCCATCTCCTTGGCTTCACTTTTTGGAAATAGAAAGTAAACGCACCCCAAGTCGCAATTTTCTCTTCTGTACTACGCCGGTTTCATTTTACTCGTGAGTCATTAGACTTTTGTGTTGATGACTTCGCGCCACTGCCTCCAATAATACCTGGCAGCATGTCGTTCACTTACACCTGTGCCGAGTCCGAGTAGGAACAGCATGAGGAAGAACAGAACGGACCAGAGTTGAGGCACGAACGATATTCGGCTCAGTGCCTCGGGGTACGTCACGAAGGCGAGGCCCAAATCTGCGTGAAACGAAGCAGAAACAATCAGCCCGCATAGCGATTCATCTCGAGTAATTGAGAGTAAGTGCGCCTAGCAAAAATGCCTGTTATTGAAACAAATTTTGGTCAGAGCGCGAGATAGAGAGCGTTGATCAGTATGACATTGTATCCTTCGCATGGTCTCCGTTCAGTTCACGCATTTCAAACAAGCTACTGCACACTGCGCACAGACTAGGTATATGCTTGCTTTGCACAGCGCACAAAGAAGACATTGGCTGTTCTTTGGTACAGCAAAGCCTATGAGAACCATGCAATACCTTCGCCACTAAAAATATGGGATTTCCGTGTCTAAAGAAAAAAGAACAATAATACAAAATAAAAACGTACAGAACTTTCTCAGCCTCTAGGTGGACATGTCGTGTTAAGACCAGCCGCGAGCAAAGAATTGAGGAATCGTGCAAGGACGAAGCTTAAAACTACAGCTTGGAAGAAAAGAGAAAGATGGAGAAAGAAAAGTGTGACCGATGGCACAAAGACTGGTCAACTGTCTAGCCTTCAAGCTAGGAATGCAATAGCAAAATTGGAAGCCTGTTGAACAAGTCTGGAGAAAGCGATTGCCTAATACAGGAAATGCATGAAATATTCTGACAGCAAAAGTTATCACTGGTGCTAGTTTCCTAAACCTGAATTGTGGTATACCTGCGTAGCGTTCAGGTATCAATACACAAAAGTGCCGGCAGAGTAATTTACTCACCCGATTCACCCTTGAGCACCTGCGAGATGTCGTCAGTGCCGAGATCGTAAGCAAGAGATCCCAAGGTGGCGAAAACAACGCAGCCTGCCAAGATGCTCGTCATGGTATCAGCAATGCTGATGAAGAATGCGTCCCTGCAGGGTAAGACATGAGATGAAAGAGAGAAAAAAAAAACTCATTTTCTCAATAAACCTTTCTGTTGGGCTACTTGGTACCTGCTTAGTGAAAGTTGGTACATGCTTACATGCTTACTGAAAGGGCTTCGTTGTCCCGAACTAGAAGGAGGTGGTTGTAAAAATAATAAAATGGGTATTTTTCGAAATCTTCGACAAGTGCCCCCCCCCCACCCCCACCCAAAGAAAAAAAAACCTGGCCACGGCCTGGACATTATATCGCTCGGCAGATGCGTATATCCCCCTGCACTTCACTATCTAGCAAGTCTCGAGGTGGTTAGATGGCGCTAACGACGGACAGGCAGCTTCCCGCACCGCATCTTATACAGCAGAATTTTTTTCTGGAACAGATATATTGCTAAGGTGCCAACTTTGCTCATCCTCAGTCCCACTCATGCACACGGTGTGGACTTGCACGCACTACAACAAAGGCAACACAAACACCCCAGAGCTGTGGGATTCCCTCCTGCGTGCCTCCGAGCCCACAGTCCAACGCTGACTCGTCCAGCACATGGTGGAGGCGGCGGTATATCTCAAGAGATTTCAGGCCACCTCCTCTAAGCAAGATCAACCGGCCTAGAGAGTTCACTATCACCACCATTACTCGTACTCTTGCTTCAGAGCCGACCCCACCACTAGCGGCCAGATTCGTATCGAAAAGCCATGGTTTTGTCGAGTAATTGCGCAAACCAGTTTTTTTTTACACCTAAAGCAGTGCCTCCTAGTACTTTTCGAGGCGGTGTCGCCTAAAGTATGGATGTCGTGGTTCATTCTACGAGGACCGAACATTCACTTGGTTTCGTAACTTTCGGAGCCACAGGGTTTTCGCAACGGTGTGTACGGACCCAAACGCACTCGCTTTTGCAGAGGCCTTCTAATACTCAACACGCAGGTGGCTCATGCGCCGTGAATATCAAGGAATTACGTAGCGGTGACGGCTGAAATGTGAACCGAATCTCCGTATGACACGAGATCGAAACATGGCTGGTGCCCATAAAACATCCACGCTCCTTGAGCGCTAGCGTACTCTAGCACGTTTCGATCAAAATACAATAGCGACTCTCATGGACACAGGTTGAGAGTAACAGGCAGAACAACTACAACTTAAAAAAGAAAAGCTTGTTTGTTTTATTTTTAGTAGATAACAGTATGAAGTTGCCGACTTTGGCAAGCGCCATAAACTCCCCAACGTTCAAAAAGAAACAAGTCACGTTGCCCTCTGTCGAGTGTGCCTGCAACAAACATGCCAATGCATCTTTAGCGAAGCCGTGAAATGAGCAGGTTTCGAAGACCTGAATTAGTGCAGTCGTGCTACCTGCAGGACCCGACTCACCTTCCCACTTGGTGCCTGAAGTCGTTGTAGCTGGCGTACATAATGAGATGGCCGAACGCCGTCGTCAGAGAGAAAAACGACTGCTCACAGGCCTTGAACCACACCTGGAGAAAAGAGGGGGAAATAAACAGAAGATAACAAGTGAATTCAGGGCTATTTAATGTCCTTCCGAGGTTTTTCGTTTCTTTTCGCCGCCACCATTTCGTTTCAGGCATTTTCACCAATGCCGGCGCTGACAGTTCTCATTGAAGAAGAAGCCATCTTCAGCGGAATGCTACTATAAACTCACTTCAAGATGACGAGAACTCTCGAAACGCGCTACGATTTCCAAATTCCCGGGAACCAGTCTTTTCAAAGTCTCATTAACAAAGTGCATGGGTGATACTACATATTTCCTTACGAAAATCGAAGAGAAACCGGATCCTCAAACAGTTTTCGGTTGCGATCCTCTGTGCGTTCAAGACGAATGCTGCTACGTGTGCGCTCGCATCACTTCTCTCTTTTCTTCTTCCTTCATTCTCTTCTCCTACCCTCTACCCCCACTATAGGGTAGAAAATCTGGTGTGACGCCATTATCGCATCCGTATCTCATTTGCTTTTCTCTGTCTCTATGCACATTCCACCGTAAGTTCTGTAAGTGCGTAGAATGAAAGAAGTGGTCATGCACAAGAAAGTAGAAACTCGAAAACATCACTCGGAGCGCTCAAAAATCCCGCTTGGAGTTATTAGGCCTCCTAAAGAACCCTAAGATAAACAACTTAACATACCTTGCACGTCAACAAGCTGCCTATTGCTAATCCAGCTTTTCGAGAACTGCACTGAAAGTTCAACGTTTGATCGGTTTCAGAACACTAGTACACATTTTTTATTTGGCGACATTAATATTGCTTAAGTACTTTGAAGACAATGCGCTTACCAGTCTTATAAAAGAAGAGAGGTCTCTCAATAAGGCAGGACCTTCTTCCTTAGCAGTATACGCCAGCAGCATATAATGCTTGGACAACAATAAAGGAATTAACCTCTTTAGATTGAATCATAATGCGTAGGCAAATCCCGCGACCTTTTTGCTTTAATGCTGTCTTGAAGTTCGTGGTACCAAATACTGACTTTGGAAGCCGTATTTCAATGACGAAGAAATGCTAGATGCCCGTATGCTTCTACTTTCGTGCACTTGAAAGAACGCCATACGGTCAAAATTACCGGAGCCCACCACTGCGACGCCCCTCATAATCATATCACGGTCTCGGTATGTAGAACCACGATTATTATTATTATGATCCGCAGCCACATTCCTGATTCCCAGTTTTACCATACCGTTATCAACCAAAGTCACGGTCTGCGCGCATTTACTGTGGTCATCGGTTCTGCGTGCTCCACTATCTTTTTTTTTTATCGCAGGTGCACCAAGCAAAGCCACGAAAGTGTTTCTAATTTAGACGTGACATTTATCACCATTGCTATCATTATTTTTTATTACTGTTTGTAACATGACAGAATACACTCTCTGTTTAATGCGATGAACAGTTTATTACAAAGCGAAGGCACGCTTACTGGTTGTAAGCAAACACGCCTAAATATCGACGTCCACGCTTCAGAGCACGAAAGCAGCCGTACCTCTATCTCCCAAATCTTTTCCCAGTGCGGAATGAAGAAGGCCTTGATGCCGTTCAGCGCGCCGTCCTGTAGGCAGGTGATGATCAGCAGCGAGATCATCACCACGTACGGCATCGTTGACGTCAGGTACACCACCTTGGAGAAGGTAAGCAAATAGGCAACTACAAACCCTGGTATACACACCATGAGAGCTGCCGCGAAGAATCCATCCGGTATGTTTTAGAATAATGCAACATGTTTCTAGTCCTGTTTGTTTGAGCATTCGAAAGTGAACGCTTAGTCATACACCAGTACAAGAATCGCAATGGTGCTTTTACCCAGTCACTAATTATATATGACGATCATGATGAAACAAACTATATGTGGGTATGTTGTGAAAATGCATATATGTACACGCGCTTATGTATGTAATATGTATGTGCATATGTGAATAGTTATATGTATAAATAATTGTGTATATACGTGTTTATTGCTAAACATGCTCTGCTAAGCTGCTTTTATGTACTCCGATATGGACCGACCACTAGCCAATGTAGGCTAACGGTCCAGATATCTTGTAATCTTTTCTTTGGTTTGTCAATAAAAATCAGATTTATTGATTATGACATTAAAAATGGTGACTTCACGGCCGATACGACCTCGCTAAAGACTATTCTCTGGGTTTTTTTTTCTATAAGCTATTCTGCAGTGGCTCACCTTGCCAACCGAACGAATGCCCTTGAACGTGGACAGTGCCTCGCAAATCCAGGCTAGAAGAAAGCACAGCGCCATACGCCAATCTAGCGATGAGGGTAGAGTGAAGCCTCCAGAATCTCTGAGCACGTAGTTCCTGCAACAGAAATTGCAACGTTTGCCTAAAACTCGCTTTGAATTGCGACTGGCGCTAGTGTAAGTAGCTGCAATGATCATGGCCTTTGCTTTAAATGTGTATATTCATCAAGATTTTTGTTTGTAACGAAAGCTTCGTGTGTAACCATTCACCACGGATGTGCAGGTCACACGCATTTGACCTGAGCATCCGTGGTGTCCGGCCCTCCTTGATTAATAGGAAGAGTAAGGACACTTTGCATAGGTTGAAAAGTCTGACAGTGCACTGGGAAATGGAAGCGTAACTTGAACATTTCTTTGTAAGAAACAGTTCAAGTTACCTTGTTATACATACTGAAAATATTGCTCCGGAGCCGATGATGCCTTAGTGATGTTTGACATGTTCCCCGAGCCCTGAAAAGAAAATGCATTTTTGATTACCAATAATGTCACTGATCTTATTTCGATGAAGCAAATTGTGTTTGCGGGTGTGGAGGTGTATTTAAATATATATACAGATGCCCATCAGAAAGAATTTGGGACTGGCGGTGGGAATGTGAATATTTTCTTGGGACAAAAGTGAGAGTAGGGCCAGTTGGCTGGTATTCATAGTGGAACAGCGCAGAGACGGATCATACATGTTAGTCTGAGACGCTTAGCTATGAGGCACTGTAATGCTTTGCGCAGCAGCATTGCAACCGCAATATCTTGTATCTTAAGATATACACGATACATTATCGAGTGTAACGGAAATACAGATACAGGTACTCATCTTGCGAGACGAATACAAGATACCAAAAAAGTACCTAAGATGCATGGTATCTAACATACATGTATCTGGGATCCTATCCAACCTTGCCGTGGGTGCTGTCTTCATTTCCGGCTGCTACGTCACATTAACTACAAGCTCCCATCCATGTTCGAATTATCACTAGACTAGTGTGACTCAGACTGCAAACGTTTCTTCCCGCTTGTTATTGAGCCACTCACACTGAATGAGTCCACGCAAGTGGCGTCGCTCCAGTCGCCATCGCACCGAGACCAGGGCAGGTAACTTTGGAACGAAGCGAACAGATAGAAGAGGCACAGGGCCATGATGTAGTTGTAGGACACGGTTACGTAGAACGTGGAGAATAGCTGCGCGACGCCGATGCCTGGGCAGAGAAGAAACGCCTTTAACGCCACGAGCACAGCGCTGGAATGAATGCACGGCAGGTCAGTTTAAACATGTGTGGTTCGTTGCCGGCTCTCTTCTCCTGCAACAGGGGCTTTTCTTGGCCGCCTTGGCTCCGAGCATTTTACATCCGGCAACAGTCGTGCAACAGCCTCATGACTGAACCCGTCAAGTCGAACCACATAATTTAAGTATAAAATCATAAGAATGAGTCAGAGAGCGAGAAAACAGTGATTATGTGGAATGAGGGCTAACGATACGAGCCCCCGTTAGCTACCCTGCACTGTGGGTGATAAAAAAGAATAGCAGAAATAGGATAAAATAGGGATAGAGTGAGCCCTGCAAGCGACCAGAAAGAAGCCTATAACATGTCTGCACTCCATCACTCGGGCCTGTAATATTGCGGTAGTGAACAAAAAGCTTTCTTTTATACCATCGAATAATGCGACCAGAGTTTTGGAGAAACTGGTACTTAGTATGCACACAATTTTATGTGTAACTTTATCGAGAATCGGAGTTGGTTGCTATTTCGGCTATATGCGTCATCTGAAATAAGCGAGGCAATACCGAAACAGGCAAAGGCATTCAATAGAAGGCCACACGCGAAGCGCACATACATTGATTCTTAGAATTACTGGCGCTGATACCAGTGTACCAGTTGCAGAGAAAAACATTAATAATAATAATAATAATAATAATAATAATAATAATAATAATAATAATAATAATAATAATAATAATAATAATAATAATGCACATCCTATTTACTACATTACCTCTATTATTATGATATGCCGTATGTCTTACGCAACTAATTAATTGCACCTAACATCTAGCTAGTCACGCTCAATTATCATTTGCTTTAGTGAATGGAAACAAAATACTGTTGATTGATTGATATGTGGAGTTTGACGTCCCAAAACCACCATATGATTATGAGAGACGCCGTAGTGAAGGGCTCCGGAAATTTTGACCACATATCAAAATACTGTCGGACCGAGCCCGTCAACTTGGCGCCATCATACAATCACAGTAGTTCCACTAGTTTAGGCCTCCCTATAATGGCAAATAAATTTGTCCATTATAAATCTACTGCGATCAGGTGACGATATCACAACGTTTTGATTATTCACTGCTGAATATACATGTGTAAACAAGCATTGAAAAGAAGCGTGTATCTTTCCATCTTAGACCAACCTCTGTCGCAAAAAAAAAAATGAAGCAAGACATTTGAGGATCATTGTGCATGACTGACCTTTGAGTCCTGGTACACATTTCCATACTTTGACGTGACTCTTGCCCACGAATTGGCCGATGGCGAGCTCCATGAAATAAACGGGCTTGCCGATTAGGAACAGTACGATGAAGTAGGGAATCAGGAAGGCGCCTGAAAATTCAAGAAACACTCAGTCAGACAACAAGTATTACGAGACGCCTTCGCAGCTTCTACATGGAGCAAGCCTCCGCGTTTATATTTGATTTTACCGTGGAGCTATGCCGAGTATCAACCAGAAGAAATGAAAGAAAAACATAATTAGAGCATTCGGGAAGCAAGAGTAGACAAAGCTCGAGAAAACACGTATTGCCCAAATAGTTCATTATGGGGATTCAACTTGAATTTCGTAGCTGGCGAGAAACGCCAAGAGTTCCGCAGTAACAGTGGTTGTTCTTCAGGCGAGACCGGACCGTTACTAAAATGACTTCATTTGACGAATATAAAGCCCTTGAAATGGGGCTCGCAGAAAAACCTGCGAATCCATAATTTTCTTAATTATAATAACATTTGCCGGAGAGCCATTCGGTGATACATTCGTTATATTTTCTATAGCTGATACGCACACAGCAAAGCAAGAAAATATAAAACTGCCAAGTTTCACTTGCGATCATACTTAAAAGTCGGCGTAATTTGCAGTGTACGCTTTTGTGGTGTATAAATAACGAAAAAAAATAATAAATACTGAGGTTTCACGTGCGAAAACTCCGATATCAATACGAAGCATGCCACACAGGGGCACTTCAATTTAATTTTGATGCCCTCAGGTTCTTTCGCGTGCCCGTGTGTTCGAGTGGTCCAGCCACATCGAAATGCCCCTTTGGCATGGAACCCATGCCCTCATGCTGACAGGAGCGCGACACCTTACCTACCAAGCTACCTAGGCGAGTTATAGATAACTGAGAAAAAAAAAAACAGGATATCGCAGTTGAAGTAAAAAGTGCAGATAAATGAAATGGGCAGGTTCACGACTACTAAGTTAGCGCAACGTAAACCAAACCGCGCAAAACTGTCACAGCATATACGGGGTGCCCCACACAACTTGGGCCAAGAATTTGAAAATGAAAGACAATTCACTGGCGAATTGAACCAAACGCGTACTACAACGAAAACGCATTCAGGGACGGCCCACAGCTCTCCCATAGTAGAGCACCTAGTGCTCCAAATCGTTAATTACTTTTTCTAAACACACTACTCGCACTAGCCTGTAGGTACTCAGGCAATTTTTATTTCTCCCCATAATAATTATTATTTTTAATTACTCATATTTTATTATGGGCTGAAAACCCAAAATATGAACATTGAGATGTAGAGCACCGACTGAATCGTTTCCTGT
The DNA here is from genome assembly GCA_013436015.1 of Rhipicephalus annulatus. Lineage (NCBI taxonomy): Eukaryota > Metazoa > Arthropoda > Arachnida > Ixodida > Ixodidae > Rhipicephalus > Rhipicephalus annulatus. The sequence continues at coordinate 486,300 of WOVY01001534.1, forward strand.
ACGATACGTCTCGCGCTGTTATTTTTCCCACGTTGTAAAAAAAGCCCGCGAAATGTGAAAAAAAAAAAGCCGTGTGACGGACCACGAGCGCACTGCTACAGTGCTGCTATATATATAGGCTTTCTTTACAACGCGGAAAAAATAACAGCGCTAGACGTATCGTACAGGAAACAAACAATTTAGTCGGTGGTTTCTGAAAGTGCTTTACATCTCGGTGTTCATATGTTGGGTTTCCAGTCCATAATTAAAATATGTAATTAAAATTATTAACTAATTAGTATGCGGAGGAATAAAAAATAGCCCGAGCACCTACAGGCTAGTGCGAGTAGAATTCGTTTGTTTCCATTCGCCTCCTAAGTGGCTTTCACTTTCAAATTCCTGGCTCAATTTATGTGCATGACGCCCTGTATATATAGTTGGACACGTTTCAGCTTTTTTTTTTTTTCAAACCATCTGTTCAGAATGCATCGACGGTGATTGAGCTTGTGTCGATTTATGAAGGTGATAATTTTCTATTTAAGACACGCGACGAACCTCGTCAATAACAGATCCGGTGTAAAAGACATTAACTTTGAGTACTGTTCCATTCAACTCCTCAAAAACAGAGGAGGGGTTGTTCTAAGTTGGCGTTCGAGCACTCGCTGGGCTCGCAACATCCTATGGCAGCCTGCGCGATCCTGGCCTCAATGTTCCGCTTGAACTCGTCCGCGTTACACGCTTGTGCGAATGAAGGAAGGAAGTGCGAGCGATTTACAAGGCATTAAGCGCGGCAAGCGCCCTTTCGGTGCTTATACGAGCTCATTAACGCCCGCGAACGCCACATTCCATGTTCGCTCGTCAAGGTCACGTGCTTTCAGCAACGGCATTGATGACAGACTGCGCGTCCGACTAACCACTGCACTAAAGCCAGATTTTTTTCCAAACGCTCACATTCCCGACCCAGTAGCATATATTTTTAATGCGTTTTTTTTGGCGCTACAGTGGTGTTCTGCGCCTGTGACACGCATTGTCACGAAGTATCGGGCTTTTGAAGGAGATATAGTCGAGGAGAGTTTGCTAAACGCTGCAAAGAATTTTTGCGGAGTCCACCAATTCCGTCCTACTAGTCATACTTTGTGGCTTTACAGTTCAAAACACCCACCTTGAAGCGCGAGCACAGCAAGAGCTCACTTCATACATTATTGTACGAAATCGGCAACTTGAAGAAGTTCACAGAGTTTCGGGAGATATAGTTAGGTGAAGCGACGGAATTAGTTTTTCCTAAAGAGCATTCGCACATCGAAACTCCCTACTTTCTTCCCTTCACAATCAGAGACGTGCGAAAGCTGCAGAGATATTTTAGACGCAAGGTATACGATCTGAACGTGTAATACCACTGTCACAGTCATAATATTTTGATTGATTTATTGATTCGGGTGAAATTTCGGGCAATTAACTACGGGAAAGAACACGCCAAGCAGAAAGCGTTCAAAACATTTCTTGAAGATAGCGGCATTCTTGGTCATCGATAACGCATGCAAGCTTTTTTTGTTGTTTTACCGTCACAGTGTATGTTTCTGTGACTGCTGATCATATTTGTAATGAAGGTGATATGTACGTTGCTTTTTTATGTTAAGATTCCCGTGTACATACATATATATATCTGATTGTGGATTATGCTGTCTCAGCTGTCATGTACTGCCCTTAGGTGATAATTCATCTACACGATGAATGACTTCATAACTTCACATAAGGTGCATTAGGATTTGTGCTTTTGAAACGTCATATCAAAGTAACGTAGTTCTTCGAGTTGCGCATTGTATGTGCTACGCATTTGTTTTGTTCGGAAATTTGGAGCCTGTATGTTTTATGCTCGACACCTCTATAAGAGCTACGGAGTATCCGGCACCTCAAACGTGCGCCAACAAATCTCTATACTATGGGAATAAAAAAATATTTTAAAAAGCAGGAGAGAGAAAGAGAGAAGTGGTACGACGTTTACCTCCTCCATTTTGGTAGGCCAGCGTCGGGAACCTCCAGACGTTGCCCAAGCCGATGGAAATGGACAGGCAGGAGAGAAAAAACTGCATGCCTTTGTTCCATTGTTTGCGGTCGGGTGCGGCGTCGGGCGCGGCCTCCTCATCAGCGGCGGCCTGTCGAGGTGAACGCACTCCTTCAGAAATGCGGAAAACGAGCAAGAAGCGCTCGGCAGAGAAGCAGCAAGCTGAAATTCCAGGTACGAGGAAAAGCTTGGTGCTTCAGAGCGATAGAAAATGCCACGCAGCTATAAGGCAAACAACGACGATGTTCCTAAACTTTCATAAGCGCGTATGCTGTCATTTCTCGCTCGCACTCCTGTTTTGTTTAGGATCACGTCGTGCCTGTTTTCCTCTGAGCATCAGTTGAACCATGTGCGCCAGCCAGCACGTGTCGCAAGGTGCTCAGACAAAGCGGTTTCAGCTTGTATAACGCCTGTCCACCACTAAAAAAAAAGTGGAAGCATATACGACAACATAACATGCTCGGCAAGTAATGAATAATTCTAGCGGAAATTCCTCCCCCTGGCGTTTTGGATTTACCTCTGTCACGCGGCACGATAAATTTTCATCGCGCTATTTCACGTACCGTATATAGTAACAAACTTTATGCCTATTAACGTCGCACGATAAATTTTCATCGCGCTATTCCACGTACCGTATATAGTAACAAACTTTATGCCTATTAACGTCCCGCTCATGTTTGAAGCACCCGAAAACTACGATGGTCAGTGAGTTCTTGCAGCAAAACAGACAGACCTGACGGCTGTGACAGGTGGGTGATGGAATTTTTTTTCGAAATGATTCCTGTATATTCATCACTATATATGTCAACGTTCACAATTACACTTTGTTATCAGGCAGTTTTAAATTACAGTACGCAGAGGTTGTGTTCATTAAGGTATAGGTGATTTTTGTCACTAACGTGGGTACCCAAGAGGATAGCATTTGGACCCTGCAGCGCAATGACCACAGACACTAGCGCAAAGCTCTGCGTACTTTTTGAAAAGGTTTGCAGCGCAAGCACTATTGTGGTTGAGCTGCGAACGCTTTCAATATGCACTTAACTAGCCCAACTAAGTTACTATCTCTTAACTAAATATCACTTAACTAACTATTCAAAATAGCAGTTCTCCTTCATTATTCTCCGTGCTGTGTCATAAAACTGCCTATGTCCTCGAATATATTCAATTGTATTTTTACATTATGCCTTAGGCCGAATCATTACGCCTTAGGCCGATTTTTTCAGAAGACATTTCACTGGCTTGCAAATACTGACGTTCCGATACCCTTCGGGATACTTCACAAATCTTTGCGATAATTCTGCGCGCGAGCGAGACAAAAAAAAAAACGTGTATTGCACGGATTCTAGCGAAGTATAATAAATACAAAATAAGACAGAAAGAGAAAAACGACTTCAATCGAGACAACAAGTTTCAGAAGAATTAAATCCTCTCCAATATATGGCAGCCAAGAGTTCTCGGGTCCTAGCGGCATCTTCGACTGGCCTGATCACTTGTGGCTGGTCCTGGATGTTTAAGCTAAGCAGCGCGGTCTACCGCTGCTGTGCGTTGATATATTTGGTGTTTCGCTCCTGCACAAGTTTAGGACAAGCCGAGAGATTATGTTTCAGGTCCGCCCGCTGATTGCAGAGTTTAAATTTGTCGGAGTAGAAATCTCGATGGCAACGACTGTAAGTGATTGGGTTGGGGAAGATGTCTGTTTGTAATGGGCGCCATGCTGTCGCCTATACTGTTTATTTAACGAGGAATGTGGTGGAGGGTGATTCTGCCTCCCTAATTGATAGTGTTTGGCGATTTTGTTGTATGAGACCATGCGCTTTTTCTCCACACGTGGGATTCACGTCATTCCTGCACCTACTCGGCTCACTGACTCTCGCGCTAGGGTGTGCGCGGTTTTTAATCGCGTTCTACGTGAAAGTTGGTCAGAATTCTTTTCGCCTCTTTCAAAACTTATACCATGAGCAAAATTAAGATCTGCGGTTTTAAAGTCGCTGATTATAACGATGGCTGTTGTAGATGCAAGCGCCAACGCTATGGCCGCTTCCTCAGCGATTTCAGACGTTCCTGATTTAATAGAGAGTTTTAGTACTGCGTACGTTGCGTACGTGGCGGCGTTGCGTACGTAAGGACGCCACGTTCTGCGTAGTGCGCATGCGCAGACCGCAACGCGCCCGTATCGCATTACGTACGCAGCCACTGCGTACGCACTCATGAGATGCGTGCGTGCGTACGTATTAGGTGATCGCGCCGCTCTCGAACAAGTTCGCGACAGTGCGAGACTTCGTTTTGCAAAATGGCGGCATCGAATGCAAGCACCGACCGGCTCTGTGGCTTAAAATATGGCCATAATCTGGCTATAACACTTAGATTGGCTCACATTGGCTGTCAACAACACGTCATTCTATTTTGATCTACCAGATGGCGCAACACGCTTCTCGCTCGTTAGATACGCGGGTGCTACGGCGTACTAAAAGCCGATTAGTGGCAAACGACGCCACGTAACGCAAGGCGCTTGCGTGATGCGTACGTAGCACCATTCCGCAGTACTAAAACTCTCTAATAGTAATGGTGGCGAGCAGGTGGCCCACCTGATTTGAAGCAACCAATGTCACGCGTCGACCGTCCAGATACACTGCCTCATCCACATTGTTTTGAATCTTGTTGTGTTGTCATTTCGTCCTATAGCATTCTTATTCAGGGTACGTCTTTCTGGGTAACGGTGGTATTATGATGCGCTCTCTGGTTTCTTTCGGGATATAGTATCGATCCCCGCTTTGGCCAGCGTATGTGATGTCCAGTTCTTCCTGTGTCGCTTTGTGAGAGTCGTTCACAATGTGTAATAATATAAGCCTCAACAAGTTTGTTTAGATAATATAAGCCTCAACAAGTTTGTTTAGCTCGTTACATATACCTATATAGTGCTTCAAACTTTTTGTTAGATGTGATAATCGGTTAGCAGAGTGCTTGCTTATATGCCTTTTTGATAATGCATTATATCTCAATTTTTCCCGCTGCTTGTAACTTGAGGTATGGGGTCACCTACACTATGCGGCTGACGACGAATGCTTCTATGAGCTGTACCGAGTTGTGTTATTTTATTCCGTAATTTTTGTTGACGATTCTTCGGATCATTCTAATGGTCTACTCGGTGTTGCTATTCAGTATGTTTATTGCTTCCCCGTTATGTCTGTTCTCGGATATGGGGAGACCCAGTATTCTGATTTGTTAGACCTTAGGAATTGCGTAACCCCCTGCTAAGATTGTTATGTTTGGTCGTTCTTGACTGCGCCTGCGTCCTCTGCTCATAGGTGTGCAGAGCAGTAGCTCCGATATACGACACGAGCTTTTGAATTCTTTCTGGACTTTACACCTAGGTGTCCAGAGAAGAATACGTGCAGTGTTTCACGTTGCGAGACGAACCCGAGCCTTCGCTTACCGCTGACTGCAATCCGAGAGCGACTCCGTTTTCGCTTGCCTTTTCCTGGTATGGAGGCGGAAGCTCCTGCGTTTCAGAAAGAACAAAAGTACAAACTTTGTGAACTCATGTGGCCGTCGGGGCGCTCTTACTTCTCGGAATGAAATAATATTGCTTCATTATTCAGGCGGAAGCCTTAGATGTTTATCAGGCACGAAAATCGACTGCCTGCGTCAATGAACTTGACGTGGTGCAATAATAATAATAATAATAATAATAATAATAATAATAATAATAATAATAATAATAATAATAATAATAATAATAATAATAATAATAATAATAATAATAATAATAATAATAATAATAATAATAATAATAATAATAATAATAATAATAATAATAATAATAATAATAATAATAATAATAATGTCACATTTTCGCTGCAAGGGCGACGCAATGAATGCGATAGCAACAACTTGAAATGTTACGCTGAAAATGTGGCCTCCAGATCAAAACGTGCAGCGCGCTGATCACGCACAAATGACGCACGAAAACAACAAAGTAAAAGAGCTAACTAACAACGTTTACAGCTCGACACTGAACGCGCTGTATTCACAAAAACAGTACAGCACATCTAAGGAGTGAAGCGTATATATATATATATATATATATATATATATATATATATATATATATATATATATATATATATATATATATATATATATATATATATATATATATATATATGCAGTTTTACGTCCCCCAACCACGATATGCATGAGACGCCGTAGAGTGGAGGTCACCGGAAATTCTGATCATGTCGTGGGCAGTGACACCGCACAGTAGACGGGCCTCTGCCACGCTGCCACCGTCGAAATGCGACCGCCACGACCGAGATTCGATCCCACGAACTTCGGGTATGCAGCCGGGCACGGTAACCACTGTTCCACCGAGGTGGACAACGTGACATACCCTAATAAGTTCGTGTAATGAAATCGTCGCTTGTTCAAAGGGGAGCCGATCACGGACGTAATGCAAGACCTGATGACGCGCACAAAGCTTGCGATTCCTCCGATCACAGAGGCAATGCAAAACCACGTTGAATGCAGAATGCTTTTGGAGAAGAACAGGAGCGGATCAGTATATTGATTGAGAAGATAGAGATGGCTTTCCCTTTCGATTTTTCTTAGGAGAAGGCATAAAAGACCCTGTGAGAGTTTTATTTATTCCGATATGGTAACATTGAAAGGCAGGCTGAATCAGAGCCACTTCTAGCAACACCATGCATTTGTTGTTCAACTAGCAAAGAAACAAGCAAAGAAAGAAAAGCATTCGACTGCACTGTATAGTAATCTGAACTCAAGTGTACAAGCAAAGTCTCTGTTTACATCAATGGGCATTCCAATTTTCCTTCATTCATTGTTTTCATTATAGTTCTTTTCATTTTTCTTTTTTTGAAACTTATTTTGCAATAACCTATAAGCCATACAATATTGCGCTGCTTATACAACGACTCTTCAGTGTATTTATTCACTTACGTCAGTGAATCTAAACACAATAGCTGAAGTTTTAAGCATGCGGCACATTCTTTCCCTACAGTCCCTCCGCAGACGCTTTGTATGAGGCGCAGCATCTCACGATTGGGCAACTACTACAGCTTTGATTGAATACTGCTCTGACAAACCGCTCCTAAGCTATAATACGATGACGCGCACTACATTAATCGTACCCGACGCACCAAGGCATATCGAAGGCGTTCTAATAACTTATGTGGTTCTAAGTACGTCGAAAGCGCTTTGTAGAGGCTTCTATCGTTCTCGCCAATTCTGTGCAACACAGTGGCGAAATCTAACTGCTGATAACTGGTCAAGCGGTCGTCCATTGTGTTCGAGGCACATAAGGAACGAAGGGGAAAGTGATATGCTGTCGTGTACACAAACATTATCTTTCGGCAGTTACCTGCGAATGCGATGCAATATCAACCTCAGTGTTTCCGCGTCAATACAGTGCTACTTTATCAGGCTAGAGCGTCCTTGACCAGGCTGGTCCCTCGGCCTTTCAATTGGTTATCTTGCTCTCTCTCTCTCTCTCTCGTTAAGATGCCGTTAAACTTTTATTGATCTTCTCGGAACCACTACGAAGGATAGAAAATTGAGCGATTTGGTACGGATTCATGCTCAGGACCGTGCAGTGCCCACAAAAAGGACAAACGACAGAAAAGGCGCACCCGACAGGCGCTGCACTTCTTTCCTTTGTCTATTTGTGAGCGCTGCACAGTCCTGAGCATGAAGCCAGTGGACCAATAGTCCCTCGTATGTACGAGGGTTATACGAGGGACTATTGGTCAGCTGCCCACTCGTAACAAGTTCACTTGCTACGTGACGTCAAACAGGCTCAAACAGAGTAAGCCACACTCGCCGCCATGGCTACTGGTGGCGCTGACTGACACTCCCACGTTTAATTCACATATAAACCCTATAAAGTGGCTGGGGGGATAGCTGTCGGGGTAGCTCAGCGGTAGAGCACCGAACACGTCATTCGAAGGTCGCAGGTTCGGATCCTGCACACGACAAGTTATCTTTTCACCCACTTTTCTTCATACTTACATTACAATTTAGTCTAATATCTTCCCCTATACTTTCCTTAGCATTATTGTCTGTTCTAAGCTACTCACAAGGCATTGCCTACTGTCTTCGTCCATCAAATACCTGATACGTAATCCTAAAGTCTACCCATATATACTTTAGCTGCTGCTGTGTCTGCGCGGGCGATTAAACATATTGGCTAAATCTAGTAGTGCAAACTGGAAAGAAAGTAATTTTGTAGAAAAAGAAAAGAAAAAACCTTACGTGTTACGTATAGGAATATGTATCGCCTCCCCCCCCCCCACACACACACAAATAAATAAAAGAAGACATCGAGCCTCGCCAATTTTCTCGCAGTAACTTTTTCGCGGCCTCCGGCGCAACGAGTCGAGGATGTGTGTACGTTTGCTCTTGGTTGCGTGCGGGTGTTTTTCACCTCGCTCAGCGGCACTTATTTCCTCTCGAGTCTCAACGTCCCGTGCGACTATTTGGCCGTAAAAGGGAGACGGGTTTTCCGGATGTTGCCGACCGGACAACGCTGCCACTCCTGCGCGCACGTGCGACCTTGGCTTGCTCCCGGAGCGCGCAACAATCCGTACCCCTCAAATCCGCGCAGAGTCGACGAAGTCGCAGCGCTTCACATCTTCCTTTATTGCATCTATGTTTCTCAGCGATCGCGGTTGTGAATATCCGACGCGTTCAACTCGATTCGACCTTGTTTCCGGTCCCAGGTATTCTGAAATTAATTGCCCACAATTGTTGGGGCTTCGCGACCCAGAAGCACACGACATGCTGGGAGACACCGTCGTGGAAGGCTCCGTAAATTTCGGCCGCACGGGGTTCCTAAACGTGCACTGAAATCTAAGCACACGGGCCTCTTCCATTTGGCCTACATCGACATTTGGTCAGGCTTCAACTCCACTACCTCCAAGACAGTAGATTTTAAAAAACGTTTTCTTTTTCTTTCCTTCCTTACATTTATATTCGCCTTACCGCTTCTCCAGTGCAGGTATGGCAAACCAAAAATATATTGTCTACTTAACCTCCCTGATTTACCTTTAACCTTTATCTCTCTCCATCTTTCAAGAACCAAAACTAGTATGCCAGCATGGTTGGTGTGAAATCAATCGAAGTGTGTATAAGTCTCAATTCGCCACAGTATACCGAACCCTTCGCTCGGTATACTAACGTGTCATTTCCTTGCCAGTAACTCAGCACTAGCGTGACGAAACTCAGTATTCATCATCACTACGGCTTTAACGCGCTGAGAACAGAAACATGATAGAATTAGTCTCAAAATTATTCCTAAAACAATACAGTCCTTCTTTCCTGGAGCTGTTGTTCAACCACACTACATTTAAAACGATCGTAGCTATTTCATATTTCATACAAGTGGTGGATTACGCTAGTAAAGGAATCTGGGTTTACTGGTGTACACAGTTCTGAACGACGCGAAAACACGGGACACAAATGAAGAACCATGAACCCACATCAACTCGCCGAACTGACAGTGCTACGGGTGTACAATTTGTTGAGGTGTTTGTTGAGCGTAGTGTCTGTGTTACTCTCCGCTCTCTGTTGGTCACTACTGTGTAAAATTTGAATACTCTCACACGTTGTACTTTTGTTTATATATTGCTTTTCGTTTGAATTACGATTTATAAGGTCTGTATGGTGTAGATTCGTTTAAAGCATTTTCTGTTCTGATTTCACTATGTAGTGTTTGTGTCTTTGAACGATGTGGGAAGTGTATTTTAGTACTCCAATCAGTACCCGCCCTTTGGCTTACAGTATAAATAAATAAATGAATAAATAAATGAATGAATAAATAAATAAATAACAGCTCAGTGTTGTAAAAATAAACTCGCTTCGACTCAGTGGTTTACCCATTACTTCAGACTCAATTGAAGAAAAAAAAAGCTCGGAGGATTCCCGATCGTCGTTATCATGATTAGCAGAAGCCAGTCTTATATCCCCGACTGGTCGAAGGCCTCTACCAATGATCTCCAAACCCAACCAGTGCTGTGCGACCCGATTGCGCTTTAGTCCTGGAAATTCCATCGTTCCACGTCCCTCTTTGCCGCACACCACCAGTCATTCCATCTCTTGATGCCCATTCCGATGTTCTAACAATATTATATACGATGATTAAATGATCTGTGAAAAGACGGCCAACCAGACGCGCATCGAGTCTGCTACCCTGCAGTGCTAATGTAAAAAGTAAAAAAAAAGAAGACACACACACAATTCCCAACTTTGCAAACACTTGATTGAGTAAACGAGCAGCCGAGCGAGCGCACAACAGGATTCCCGCGTTGTTTGCACGTGCGCTGGCAATCTCCGCAGGATGAAACACGCCGCAGCGTCAGTCACGCTGCACCGTACTAAGGAGGACGCCTGACGGCCGTGCGGGTAAAACCCACCTCACGCACGCCCATGGAGCCGTCTCGGTCTCAGTGAGCGTCCGTCCGCTCGCACCCTGCAATTACGCAATCTAACGCGCCCGCTGACGAATGGTGCATCTTATTATACTGGTACGTCTGTTTCTGAATGGGCACTTCGCGTATGAGATACTAGCAAGAAGGCCCGAAGGGGGGCAGTGGAATCGTGCGTCGTTGAGATAACACAGCGAGAGGCTTTCGGGGCCACCAATTTGAGAGAACTGTGTATGAATTATAATAGCGAACACTGCGACTCTAGAATGCATTACGAAAACTGGCATTGTCTAAGTACTGATAACTTCGAAGAAATATGCGACGGTGGGGTGCACTCAAAGAGGACTATTATTACTCCGGTTCGTGAAGGTGTATGCCGTGCGCAATCGTCTGATACGTATAGGTACGAGGAATTCGTGTGATCCAATCACTGAGACATGGGGAGTGTAAATATAGACTCGCAGCCATCCGAGGTCCAAAAAGAAAGGGGAAAAAAATAAAACCCACAGCAACCTTTTTTTTTCGGTCTGGGGTCGGGTTGTTTTCGTCGCAGGAATGAGGCCTTCGAAGAAGATTCTTATACGCTTAACAAAAATGACAGATCATAGAAGCATTGTCAGAAACGAAACGATTCGCTGGTAAAGCGCTAGAAGAATTCTACAACTCCATTCCCCCCGCCTCCACCCTTTTAATCTCCCAAGTTTTTTACAATGATCTACATTAGCAGCATAAAATCTAACGATTCTTTCAGAAACATCCAGAAAGTCCAACATCACGACCGGAGTTTAAGAGTGTAGAAATGTCAAAAAAAAAACAAACTTTCCTTCGAAACTCGTCAAGATACATTCGGCCACCTGCGTAAGAGGAATAATTCATTTGTTCACTTATTCATGAACAAGACCTTACGGTACCGATGGCCCTGAGTAAGGGGAGTTGGAATGAGTTGCAACGGTTCAACCACGAGATATATGGTAAAGATATCGTGTGTGACTTCGCTCGGCACGTGCCCTTCCAGGCGCGATATGCGCACGGCCAACAATGATCCCGCCAGACGATGAATGCCCAGAACTTATCTTCGGATAGCTGTAACAACGTAAACATGAAAACTGCGTTCTATATAGAGGTGGGTCTGGAAGATGAAACCAGTTGAGGTTTTCGTGACGAAAAAGAATATACGCTGACGAAGAAAAACATAGCTACAACATAGACCTATTTCACATTTGTGAACAGTGGTAGGCACCGTCGACATATATGAGGAGCTTGTAACGACGTATATGAGGCGCTTTACTGTATATGCTACCTTTAGGTAGCATATACAGTAAAGTTACTGCCTAAAGTTACTACCTAAAGTTACTGTATATGCTACCTTCAGGTAGCATATACAGTAAAGTTACTGCCTAATGTTACTACCTAAAGTTACTGTATATGCTACCTTTAGGTAGCATATACAGTAACTTTGGGTAGCATATACAGTAATTGTTTATGCTACCCAAAGGTAGCATATACAGTAACTCTAGCTTTGTAGCTGCTGTGCCAGTTGTCACGTCATCATAGAGGGCGGTGGCGAGCTTTGGGCTGGGCGGTGCCTGCCTGCCACGACGAAGTCACAAGCGTGTCAGTATGTCGACGGCGCCTACCACCAATTAGAAGCAAGGTAAAGGTATATAGGGCGTTCGCTATGAATGGCTTTGCACTCGGTATTTGCGTAGCAAGTGGTTCCGACCGAATATGAAAGTTCGGTTTGCCGAACCACGCCATGTGTCGCATGATCCAATCTCATTATCGCAAAAAGATTCGAAGACGGAACTATATGACAGATTTTCAAAAGGCGAGGTTTACTGCGTCCGAATCAACCTCCCTCCAGACAAAGGGGTGGATTGCGGCTATTCGCGGTCAACGCTTGAGCATGCAGTTTCGAAACGTTTGGGAAATAAGTGAGTGCAGTAATATTGCACACGTGCTCAGCTGACATGTCTTTCAGCTTTCTTTTTATTTAACCGTGGTTTTTGGTCATAATGGCATAGGCGAACGTAAACTTGCTGACGACGAATCGGCATAGCGCGTTACACGATATACACGTAGTAAGTAATAATATGTGCGGTTTTGCGTCCCAAAACAACGATATGGTTATCAGAGACGCCGTAGTGGAGGGCTCTGCGAATTTCGACCATTTTGTGTTATATAACGTGTGCTGAAACTGCCCAGCACAAGGGCCTCTGGAATTTCGACGGAGTCGAAATGCGAACGCCATGGCCGGCATCGAACCAGCGACATTTTGGTCGCAGACCCGTAACCATGGCGAACTACATGTATGCCACGACTGCAGTGATTACCGTGCTCCAATTAGTCTGTCTTCAATGTCATTGTCGCGGTACGTTATACCCATATCAATGACGAACCCCAACCAACTAGCCCGGCAACGTGCATTACCCCCGTATTCCAGAACACCCCTTTACTCAACGCTCCACCTTCACTTGAGAAAGCCGATGGGAGCGCCATCTCAAGGCAGGGCAAGTAACTGCATATCAGTGATAATTTGCTACTATTCTTGAGTAGCGCAGCGTCATTTTCAGCCGAGCAGCGGCGCAGTGCTCAACTCTGTCTAGTGAAGGGTCAAAGTCGAGTCGAGGAGCTTTTGTGAGTACGGAGGTTAGCCCTTTTGAACGTCAAGTGCATTCGCGATGCACGACTAAATCAAGTTTAGCATCATTTTCTGCCCCACACGGAAATCTACGGATTACGATCGGAAACTTAAACGGTCCCGTATCTCAAGACGTTATATCTGTTCCCTGCTTTTTTGTTGTTGTTGTTGTTGTACTCACTCTATAGCTTGAAAAAGGGCAACCGCTTGATGTCTCACGGAATCACGTAAAAGCATTTGTTGCATTTCATGATTGCGAATGAAGAAAACTACACGCGGTTTTCTTTTTGTTTTTTTAGCAGGGGGGGGGGGGGGGGGTTCGTAGAGAGTTCACATTATAGTATCATCCCAAAGCTTTGCGTACCCACTCGCACACTGCTGTCACCAATACACATGCATCGGGCAAGAACGTCCTAACGACCCGAGTAATCTTTAGAATATAGCGCGTATAAAAAGAAACCCAAGGATCGTATGCTAATCAATTTCTGGCTCTGCAATATTAAAATCAATCCATGTCTGTAAAATATATGTAAATTTGCAAACGTTGCATGGTAACGTGCCGATACGACGCTCTCCGTATTCCAATTCACTCCGCTAAGCTGATCCAGCTTCGCTCAGCAAATGGATCAAAATCGGGACAGGTCGCAATTACGCGATCATGACGGGAAATGCTATAGAAAGGCCATCTCGGCAAATGTTTACAGCATACGGTCAAAGAATAATCATATTTCACTCACCTGAAGTTCCCACTTGTCCCGCATGTTGACGCCACCCGGTTGAATGGTCTTTGGTCACTCCTTGAATGGGCCACCTGCCGAGAAGTCTCACCCGATAGCCAGTAGCGATGAGTGCCCGACAGCGCTCGCTATTTCACCTCGCATCTCCAAATACTCCGACGCACCGATACGGAATCCGCGGCCGCTCAATTAACTTCCGCAATGCCTCACGCCGATAACGGCTATCTCGGTTAATTTGTCGTTCCTTTCTTTTTCGCTTCTTTCCCGCACTCGCCGTGGACCGATCCGGTTGATTTAACGCTGCCGCACCTTCTCCGCGAAGTCGACAACGTCACGCGACAAATCCGCGCTTGATACAACCACCCGCCGAGAACGAGTCCGGCTTGCAGCGACGATCGGGAAAAAAGAGAAACCGCTCGAAGTAAGCGCCCGCGACGACAGATTCCGAATAAAGTATGCAGGCTGCAGCGCGGGGCGGGAACGCCTTGGCTGCCTTTTTGCCGAAAGGCCTTGCCTGCCGCTGCTTCGTTGGCTTTCGGACAGGTTTCTGTGCTTTCCGCTCGCGACGTGCGGATCAACGAAGAAAGGCGAGGGTTTGCGGTGACGTGATCGCTACGAGCGCGAAAGTAATTGAGACGACCCTATTAGCGCTTACGCCTCGCCAGTCGAGCTGTCAGCGCATGCTTCGGTGTTTTACGTTTCTACTTCTTTACTTGGCAGACCTGGATCAGCTGTTAGTTCGCAAACAACGGCATCCTTCCCTTCCATTCGCTCGTCTGCCGCACTTCGCGAAAGACGCGGTCTAGAACGGTTGGCTGCACTCTCTCTCTCCTTCGCGGGTTAATGTAGGTCGCCGCGCCGCTCTGTCAGCTTTCCGCGCGATCGTCGCTGCCAGTCGGCGTGCAATGCATCTTTTCTGCAGCCCGCTGCAAAGAAGACACGTTTTCCTCTCCCACTTCTTTCCCAGCTTCTTTGCGGGTGCTTCCCATCCTCCTCTCTCTCTGCCACCCGTTTTTACCCTCTCACGTACACACGCTTGTTTGGAGAGAAGTAGATTACGGGAATCGACCTCGTTTCCTTCTGAGCGCGTTGTTTTTGGTCCGTAAGTTATTTCGTGACACGAAATGCCATCGTTTACCCTCGTCATCAAAGTTATGCGTGCGTGCGTGCATGGTTTCAGTAAACTGCGGAAATGACGAAGAAAAAATGCACGAAAGCACGCGCGACATGCCTCGGAGTGGAAAAGAAAGGGTAAAAGCGTTCTTTCCGCGTGAACGATTCGACGATTCCGCTTATCTCGACTGTTGTATCCTCATTGTGTTTGACCATGTACGGTTCGAACAAACGTAGAGTTACCTTCCCTCGATTTTTATTTTTTTTCGACTTCCAAGTATAGCTCCGTTCTCGTTTTGGCTCTGGTAACGTCCATGACGAAGAAAAATACGGATCCTGTTCCTCTTGCACGTTCGCGACTTCCACGAAAAAGCGCACGTACTGTTTTTACTCTCGCAATGGCGCACTTCTCGGAGAAAACGCGTTGCCCATTTATGCTCACATTCTAGCGCAATTCGAAGGTTATCGCGCGAGCGTCAACCGGCTTACCATCCTATGTATCCAAGTGGCACGCTTCGGAAAAGTGAAAAATCGAGATTTCCCATCCTTCTCGGTCGTTGCCTGTTCCACGATACACCGCCCCTACGATCTCCTCTTCGCCTTTTCTCTTGACTTTCAGCTTTCCATTCGTTGTGACCCAACGGAACACTTTGCAAGCTTTTATCTCCGCGTACGATTTCGAAACTGATAGGAAAGATATGGCAAAGTTTGCTTCACTTGAATGACTTTCTAGGTTGCGTAAGATATACTGAATGTTAATAAGAAATAAATGAGAATGGATCTTCATCAGACAGGAGTAATCCCAGCTTAAGGAATAACAAAACGAGGAATGCTTGCCTGATACCACTCTCTCCTCGACTGAACATTCTCCGCAATGACACTGTCGTGCTTCCTCGACGCTCACACTATAACCTTCAGATCGCGCTCGACTGTGCCACTGAAAGGTAACGTTGGTCGACTGTATCAATGTATTTGAAGCTATAGATACTGCAGCCGTACGGTTGGTCAAAAGTGCCCGGGTGGCAGCAGCGAGCCACGACTGCACGTGCTGAGGATAATAATATTTATTTATTTATTTATTTATTTTCAACATACTGTTAACCCTTTGGGGGGTTCTTGCAGGAGTGGGAGCGAAAATAAAAGCACAAAAAGCAGCCACGTCAAAAATAACGATACAATACAATTTGGTCGTAGCAGCGTTGATGAACAAGTGCAAGTTAATAAGAAGGAAACTACATGCATATGTAAGGTGACAGCGGACGCATTGATAACTTTATGCAATCCTAAAAAGGAGTAGAGAAAAGTTTACACACTTGTAACAGTTGGTGTAAATCCACACATTGGCAATCAACCCAATACAAGGGGGCAGTCGTAAGATGAAAATAGAGTACATACTATGTTATCAGGCTTATTGTCAAATGCTTCGTGTATTTTGCTACATTTCTATAAAGCCATCAACTGTACGCTGTTCAACTACGAGTTGGTCAAGGGCATCCCATTCTCGAATGCATCTAGAAAAAAAAAAAGAATAATAGAATGCGTTGTTGTTGCACGAGTATTCTTGGAATATATAGTGTTTAACGTCCCAAAACCACCGTATTATGACGGGGGACGCCGTAGTGTAGGGCTCCGGAAATTTCCACCCTCTGGTGTTCTTGAAGGCGCAGTGGCATCGCACGTATACAGTACCCGGGCATCTGTCATTACGCCTCAATCGGAGTGCGACTGTCACTGCTGGGGTCGAACCGGCGACCTTCGAGTCAGCAGCCGAGCACCGTAGGCACTGTTGCACCGAGGCGCACCCGCAGCATGGAGGAAGGTAAAAGTTTGGATGGAGAACATTCCGCAATGTGGTAGAAAGATAACAACAAGGGGAAAGAGGTAGTTCAGGCATTCACAGGCAAAGCTTCGCTTGCCCTTCTGATGATGATGATTCCTCACACATTTGTGGCAGCAGCCCACAAAAGGCAATCGGCCAAGAACCGGGCGGCAGGATTTTTAAGTTAGCGGAATATGGATCTAAAGACCTCCAATGTAAATTAAGTTTTTAAAATCAAATCAGAACTAATGAAATGAAAATACTGCACGAGCAAGTGGTCAGGCAATCGGATGGGCTCGGAGCCGAAAATAAGAGTGAGTATATAACAAGGTAATCTTTTTTGTTTCCATTATGTACGCAAACACAGCAGAGCGAACCACTCCTGGTACTATAACACAATATAATCCCCCCCCCCCCCAAAGAATAATATTACTGTAACATTTAATTCTAAACCTTTCCCGATAAGGGAAGGAGTCCTGTTTTTTTATTTCTTTATCATATTCGCTGGTTTAATTAATATTCTTAAAAGGAAATTATTAGGCTAATTTAGCAAACCCTCGGAGCCACCTCGCTGAATGCGCCATCGCTTGAGCGATGACACGAAGTTATCCACATACCTTCGATTTATAGCCGATCTTCCAGCGCTGGAACATCTATCGTAGGAAGGAAGAAACGAACATTCATTTTGAAAACGAGAATGAAAACGTTGAAGTGGGCATTCACAAACAGAACACACACAAAACTAGTGCAACCTCTTCGAAAACTGGTCATGCAATTATCAGAACCTGTTCCTTCTTTAGGAGCCAGTATACTCTGGGGTTCAGCCATGGGGCTGTTTTATTTGCCGTTCAGGAGTATATCACTATGACTAAACGAACCTCTTCCTAAATTGTGCTTGAATTACATACTTCATTACTGGCAATTGGTGTGGCAGCTTGGGCTAGTTGGTATATGGCATGACGATGGTTATAGCGCGAGAACAAAACGACGACACAGAGACAAGAAGGACACGAGTCTTTCGTGTCCTTCTCGTCTCTGTGTCGTCGTTTTGTTCTCGCGCTGTAAGTATCGTGATGGCAATTGGTACTTCAAATCTTTAATTGATTAACAAGTGCACCTAAGAATGACGCAATGCAGAATGTATCGCGAAAATTCACTTTCAACTCGGTCAATCCGTTCCGTTCCCCGCCGCGGTGGTCTAGTGGCTAAGATACTCGGCTGCTGACCCGCAGGTCGCGGGATCGTATCCCGGCTGCGGCGGCTGCATTTCCGATGGAGGCGGAAATGTTGTAGGCCCGTGTACGCAGATTTGGGTGCACGTTAAAGAACCCCAGGTGGTCAAACTTTCCGGAGCCCTCCACTACGGCGTCTCTCACAATCATATGGTGGTTTTGGGACGTTAAACCCCCCAAACCAATCAATCCGTTCCGTTGAGTATGAGCCATGTCCGGAGGAAAACAACAACAGCAGCAACAACAACTACAAGAAAAACCAAACCAAACGACTCTTTCTCAATAAACTGCTGGCTCCTTCGTCAATCGCTTATTCCTATTGCCGGCGTGATGGATGTGGCGATTCCGATGTGTTCTCGGAAGTAGGGCGACGTTACGTCTGAATTGGGCGTCAACCACCGTAAACGCAAACGGTGACGACAACCGATCGAGCATCCCTGGTGGGCCGCGACTTTTTCTTACACCGTGGCCGCGACACAGATACGGGAAACATGGAACAGCGCGACCTGGTAGAGAGAAAAAAAAAGAAAAAAAAATCTGGCGCGCGTGGCTGCCCTCACCGCGGGAAGCTAAGGCGAGCGCCGCGTCCCATAAATTACACAGCCGAGGACGACTGCATTGCATTACACGGTGAACAAAGATAGCGGCTATATAGACGTGTTATACTCGCCACCGCATGTCGTCATTGTGAGGAGGTCAACAGTCGGTGAGCGATATCCTTGACACGAATAGATCGGTGAATGAAGCGCAATCGTCGCGATCGACAAGGAGCACCACAATGTCCTACGGGGATCAATGGTTGTAGCATTTTACATCAAAACCCGGCGTATACAACATCTTTCAAACGCGCTCAAGTGCCGCATGTTGGACTGATAACGTTGCAGTTTAGCCCCGCCGCGGTGGTCTAGTGGCCAAGGTACTCGGCTGCTGACCCGCAGGTTGCGGGATCGAATCCCTGCTGTGGCGGCTGCATTTCCGATGTAGGCGGAAATGCTGTAGGCCCGTGTGCTCAGATTTGGGTGCACGTTAAAGAACCCCAGGCGGTCGAAATTTCCGAAGCCCTCCACTACGGCGTCTCTCATAATCATATGGTGCTTTTGGGACGTTAAACCCAACATATCAATCAACGTTGCAGTTTAGTATTCGTATCAAATAAACGAACAGCGCTACGGTGAACTCACACGCTCGAAATCGCTTTGCCGGCACATTCAACGTTTTATGACCACGACTATTCCATATTGTTACATAGAAAATCTACAAAGCAAACTCTTATCAGTCTAAGATGGCAGCGCCCATGAGTCGAAAAGAAAATCGTCCATAGCTGTTTATAGCTTGCACGCGACGTCATGGATGCACAACATGACTCCATCATGGCGGCTTAGATGAAGTCAAGACAGTATAGTCCCCCACGGTTAACATGCTTCAGAGTGCTAACGACATCGCCGGAACGTTAAAGGGCTTCTGTGGATCAATAGCGAAGGTACTATAGCATGTGATCGGTATATACCAATAACGCTGACGTGACATCACTTTCCGATGGAGGCGGAAATGTTGTAGGCCCGTGTGCTCAGATTTGGGTGCACGTTAAAGAACCCCAGGTGGCCGGAATTTCCGGAGCCCTCCACTACGGCGTCTCTCATAATCATATGGTGGTTTTGGGACATTAAACCCCACATACCAATCAATCAACGTGACATCACAAAGTTCGTGTTTCACCATGTAAGTACTCTAACGTAGATGTTTCAGGGACGAACATGCAAGCTATCTATAATTAGTTTTACCAATCAACTGCAACGCTGTGGAAGCTAGCAAAACTTGTTGCAGTGGATGCGTTGGCACCAAGAAATAGTTATGTGATTTTACCTCTATAAAGGATTTTTTTAAATTTTACATTGATTAACAATCGCAGACGCCTTGGAAATGAACCAACCCCGCTATTCATATGGTAGTCAATAGGCTTTTATGAACAGGGTATCTTTGTTTTTATTGTCGTGGCTTCCGCGATTGGTTACGGCAGCACACCGCCCGAGCAAATCACGGAGGCCACGTTTACAACGACGGGATCCAGGAGGCGAGACGCGTGGACCTGCACATTTTGCTGAGCAAACTTCTCGCATAGCTTCCACGGCGTTTCAGCTGACGTATGCATGTATAGGCATACTGTCGGATCGTGTCTGCCAACAAAGGGCGCGTAGCACAAGTTTCGCGTAACTGATTAGCTCAACTAATCCAGCGTTTGTGCACCATTAGAAAAAGCATAAAAATGTGTGACTTTGCCAACATGAAAACGACGTGGACAATATTGCATCGAAAACCAACACCATTTGCATAAGAATCAAACTCCACGCAAATTTTGTACCTTATATAGAAACAGCTGGATTTTGTATCATGTATACAGGATTTTACTTTGAGACTGCCCTTGGTTGCCGTTGTGGATATATGCTTTTGCGCTGGAGAAGCACTGGGACTTTTTTAGTGTATACGTATCTTTATTCATTCAATATTGCCAATAATGGTAATATGTAAATTTAAATTTACCACTCCAATATTCACTCAGCCAGACCCATCATATCATTCACAGCTTCGCTGTCTTCTTTCCTCATAGTGGTGCAAGGGCCCTGCATTTTTTGTCATTAACTTATCTATTACCATTGTCTTTATTATACCAATCAGTTCTGCAAAATCTCGCAAGATGGAGGTAAGTTCATGAAAGACAAGATTGCATGCAGTCCGATAGATAGCAGAACGCAGCTATACAAAGGGGTATATACCCCGGTAAGGATGTTTCAGGACGCATCCCAAACGAGGCAGAAGATTAAGTCTTGTTTAACCCGATCACTGGGAAGGATGAAACAGAAAACAATGGATTTCGTAAAAAAAAACTTTTTGGTGGTACGTCACAAAACTTCAGTCGGAGGGGACGTAGAAAAAAATTCTGCACAAAATATCTGCAACGTAGACTACTGTTAGCGTGCGCATTTATAAATCTAGAAGTGCACCGTTACCTTTTGCCCTCAACGCATTGCAGGGGAATGAACCCGCAACCTCGTGCTATAGGGAATAAATTTTTTAATCGAAACTAAATACATACAAACGATTCGCTACACCGGAGGTTGAGTGCTCCCCATAGGCGAACGCACTGAGGGAGGGGGGGGGGGGGGTCAGAAGAGGTGGCTGATCCCCCTGTTCAGCCAAGAGGAGGGGGGGACAAAATCAGTCCTATACATTGATATTGACATAATAGGGAGGGGGGGGGTCCTCTTGAAGGTCTGCTTTTAATTGAATCAGCTGAAGAGCGAATCATCCAGCTCACTGAACATCACTGTTAGATCAGCTTCCCATGATGCTTCACTGCAGCCCATGAACCCTGCGCACGCCCAACGTTACTAGTATAAGCTAGCAACGTTGGCACACGCCCAACGACACACGCTCAACGGCGCACGCCTACAGTGCTACCCACCTCCGATGTAGGCTCCCCATTACACCCATACTTAGTAGCGAGTGAAAAACGAGAGAGACGTGACGGGGGTCGACTTTGCCGTGCAGCTTCATCGCCCCTTTATTCGGAAGGTCAAGTGGATCAGCGCCAACTGCAGCGTCCGTACCAACACTAGCGTGAGCGCGTTCTTTTATAGCTCACGCTTCGAACTCCACACGAGGTGCACAAGAGTGGCGCGCTTGCTAGCAAATGATGATGATGATGATCAACGATGATTATGATGGCGCTACACCATCATTCATTCGGCTGGACTAGGTGCCTAGGTGTTCTTGGTCAGTGCCCCGCGCCACGAATAAAGATGCCATAACGTTTCAGCGACAATCACAGTCATCTGATGAGGATGTAACAACCAAACGAATATGGACTGCTTTTTGGACAAACATGTCGTAGTGGGTATGATCCATCGATGAGGGACAAGGACAAGACCTGACCGTTGGTTCGACGGCGTTCAACATTGACCCCTGTCCACCACCCAGAAGGCAGGTTCCATGGCTGTACCGGCTACATCGTACGACCACGGCCCGCGCATTCAATCGTCCCGTTATGGGATATGTGGCAAGGTCCTCGGCACCGTCGTGGGCCTTGTCCTCGGCTCCCTCTTGCTGGTGCTCATGGGTGCGTATGCATGCCTATTACTCTTGCTTTCTATCTACTCTTATATCATCTTTACTTCCTTCTTCCCGTCCCTAAAT
Organism: Rhipicephalus annulatus; assembly: GCA_013436015.1. Taxonomy (NCBI): domain Eukaryota; kingdom Metazoa; phylum Arthropoda; class Arachnida; order Ixodida; family Ixodidae; genus Rhipicephalus; species Rhipicephalus annulatus. The sequence goes on from WOVY01001534.1 coordinate 508,512, forward strand.
GCGCTGATCCGCGTTGCCCCCACCATGGAAGAAATAAAATAATGCCCTTTTTATTTCATCCTCTTTCGTAAACCACTCGCTTTCTCTTTCACTAAACGATTGATGGTCCCCCTAATCTTTAACTTGGGGGTGTGATGGTGGCACTCGCTACACAACCTTCTGTGCATTAGAGCACTGCACGGGCCCGGGCCAACCCGAAAGCAAGGGCTCGGCCAAGCACGTGGGCTGGGTCGGGCCGGGTGAGGCATTGTTAGATCGGGCCAGGGCCGGGCTCGGGCCCATGAGCTTCGAGCTCGGGTCGGGCCCGGGCCTAAGTCAGGCTCGTATCAGGCCCGGGTTTCATATACAGGGTGTTTTAAGAAATGGGTCCAATATTTTTGAAAAACTACAAAAAGGAGACTTCTTCATTCTATCTGCGGTGTTCCCTTTTCTTTGGCAGAAGGTATCTTCCTGTGTGTACAAATAATAATTACGGCGGTGATTAGAGCAATTCAAACGATTAACTGTTCACAAACTTTAAAACAATCAACTTTTTATTGAGGGTGTTGTCGAAGTGAATGGTATATGCGCTGTTTGGTGCGTCGGTTTCGGTTTCGTCAGCTAAATTAGCCAGATTTCATCGCTCAGTGACGATAACCACTTGCCACCTTTCCGAAATTTCAAGACGGCTACAGAGTACTTGTAGGAAGAACTTTAATTCGCCCATTTTACTCGGCCAGCTATCTCGACCAATTTCAAAGTTAGTTGTAATCTTTTATTCACTGCATTTACTGCCGTAATTATTGTTTTTACACATCAGAAGATTCATTCTGCCAAAGTCAAAGGGAATACCGCAGGTAGAATGCAGATGCCTCCTTTTCGTAATCTTCAAATAATATTAGATCCATTTCTTAAAACGCCCCGCATATCAATATAATGGCGTGTATACGCTGTTTGGCTTTGTTGTTTTGTGGGACTTAACATCCCGAAGCGGCCCGGGTTACGAAAGATGCCGTAGCTGAGATTTTCGGCTAATTTAGACAAGCTGGAGTGCTATAGCATGCACTGAAATCGGAAAATACATGCATGGCGTCTCCGTCGGTATGCTACACGTTTTTTTTTTTTCGAGATACTTGCACGTAGTAGATGTTTTCACTATTATTTATACGCACCGTAAGAAAAGATTTCCCAGGTGTTACTGCTGAAACAGCAATGGTTACACTGCTAATGTTATAATTGTGAAGTATGTGCGCGCTGCTAACGAGAAAAAAAATCTAGTATGCTAATACACTCATTTATATGCTCGCCAAGCCTTTCTCCGCCTGCGTACTTTGTAGAATCTTCAACGCGACTCGTCAGTCATGACGAAATCAGTAGCTGTTGTTGGTGCACTTGAACTGCGAGATGCGAAGTGGCTCATGACAGGCGCACCAATCGATGGAAATGTTGCCATTTTTTTTGTGCTAGCAAGGCAGTTGCGAATATTTAACTCTTGGTATTTACCGAAAAATGTTAATGATTTAACTGGAATGTCCATCACTTAGAACAAGTGTTTGCTTATTTTTACAGACACCGTGCTTTTCGTGTTTAGACAGTGATTCATAAGCGTCCTCATATGTCCGAAGTGCAAGTGTTCTCGTAGCGCTCAAAAACGTGCAAGCACTCCGACGGCGGAAGTAAGAGCTCTATATAACGAAAAAAAACTCCCAAGCATTTCCCCGAGGGTGAACATGGTTAAGTGCGAATACACGGGGTGATGCTATAAGGGGTATTTACTAATTCGCACTATTATATTTATTAATCACACTATGGTGCCTTTATGGTGTAATGGTTCCTGGGAATCGCAATTTGATCACACGGGGGAGTTTACGTTAACTCACTGGCGAATGCCAACGGATTTTAACTTTACTCCCTTTCACGACCCGCTCTCGATGGGAGACTGAGAGAGAAGGCGGGCGCGCGAGAGAGAGGGTTGCGCGCGCAGCTGCAGCGAGCGAGGAGAGCGGAGGAGTGAGCGAAGGGATATCAGCGTCGCGTCCGTGGCTTATTCGGTAGAGCGTCGCGCTGCGGCCCGCCCAGTCCTCTTTCTTTTGAAGATAGAGAGAAGACTGCGGACGCCGCCGACGGCGGTGGATGGTTTGGGGTCGCTTATAAAGTGTATTCACACTTAACTCATTATTATTAATTTGATTTGCTGCTGTACACCTTGAAACAGGGAAACGGTGGTGTATAGGCACGGGTGCATTGGCACTTCTTACCGGATAAACGTGCGACGGCTCTTGCGGCACCTGGAGTTCAGGAATTTTGCATCCCTTCAAACTTCTTTCCCCAAATTCTGCCGTTTTTTGGGCGTTAACGGATAAGGGTAAGACACACCAAAGCTGGAAACATGAGCCCCTACTCATGTAAATAATTTAATGTATACGTTTGCACGCGCAGACGCCAAGGAAAGATAAATTTCCTTGGTGGCTGCAGATGAGCAACCTGCTTTCGTCGCACAGTTTCGCAAGCTGCATAGCTGCAATAAAACTGTGTGTGTACAAAAAGTGGGTAACGATTTAGAGTACTAGGTACTCTAAGTACTAGAACTAGGTACTATGGGAGAGCTTAAAGCCGTACCGTGAGCGTGAACTTCTGTTTGTCCGCGGTAACGATTCTATGTCAGAGAACTTTGTTCCATGACGAAGCCGAACAACAATAAAACTGTTTAAAAAACAATTGTTTACAGTATGTACAGAACACAAAGGCTTCATACCATTCCAGTAACAGGGCACATACATTTCGGCACATCTATGTATCGCGATCAACATCACTACGTTACAGTGAAGACATTTGCGCTAATATACATGACAATGTTGGCATACATGTACACAAGAACGCAATGCGATATGATGATACAATGGTATAACGATACAATAGTACCTATGCGCCATTGTATACAAGTGTGCTAACTGGGTCAAATACGACGTGTCGTATACTCGCGATTGCTGATACGTAGTTTTCTCATTGGCCTAGGTATTCTGGGTTCAACGTTTGCTCATTATGCCCGTGTCAGTTGTAAATAAAAGCTGATTTTTATAGATCGACACTTTCATACTATATAAGTGTGTTTGTTTTTTATGCACAGGTGCAGTGAAAAGATCATTTTATTTGGGCCGGACATGTTTCATCTTACTGAGAAATCAGTCAGATTAACTTCCTCCTCTTCAGAAAACACAAACAAAATTAAAAAAAGAATAACGGCCAGCGGACTTGAAAAGAAGCACGAGCGTATTACGCATGCACACATGCATGCGAAGCGGGAAAGTATAGGGCTTCCTCGGCAACCCTCCTCCTCTCAATTTTGCGTTCTTTCTTTCTATTTGGGGACCTCACCAGTGACGTCATGAAAGAAATTTTCTGTTCACGATTTATTTCTAGTAGGATGCCCGGCAACCGCCAGTGGTAAAAGCGGCTCTGCCGCTGCCGGGAGCGAATACATGGATGGTATAGGGAGTTTGCGCCCCGTGGAAGCCCTCTCAAAATTATCTAAAGCGTGTTTTTTTTTTAATTTCGTGGCGCAATAAATGGCGCTTGCAGGAGACTTGTCACATTTACTCGACGAACTTGGCTTTCATGTAATTTATGTAGACTCCAAATATAAATGTCCGCCATTTTTTTCTAATTTATGGGTGTGGTATATTTTGTAGTCAATTTCTGAAATTAAATACACAAGATTTTGTTATCATCACTACTACATGGTACAGCCCAATTATATTTAATTACCCTGCCAATATTCTCCAGAAGTCATATGGGCGTACTTAACCAAAAGTACACAGATTATACCAGTTAAATTCATGACCCTCAAAGAAGATGTCAAGACTGTCTGTAAAACATCTTGTTTGTGGCAAGTATACAATTAGCAAATACTGAACAGTGCCTCGTTTATGCTCCTGGCATAATTGGTTGAAACGGGCTGGGCTAGGGCGGGACGTAGTATGAAGTTTTCGGGCCGGGCCAGGCAGGGCTCGGGCCGGGAAAATCATCCCGTGCAGTGCTCACTGTGCATTACTTGGGGTTAACTTCTTTCGTCGCACTGCCGAAGCGGATCTCGCAGGCCACGTAGAAAGGAGTGCGTGGTTCATATCTGCTCCGCCAAGTGCCACAACGATCACAATTGCTCACACGAAAACCATCTGCCCTTTCCATGAACTCATTCAATTAATTTTCATTAAGTGTGCCGACAGTTCATTAGCCTTAAGTTCAAGTTAAGAATGAAACTTGACTTTAACGACAACCGTCGACGTCGTAACAGTTTAACTTGAAGACTGTGTCGAGTTTTAGGACAACCGAAAGTATAGCGCTGGACCGAAAGTTCTTGGAAGAGGAAGAAGTGTTTCACCAGTAATTAGCGCCTCTAATATTCTCGCATTTCACGTGCCAAAACTATGATATGGTTATGAGGCCTGCCGTTGTGGCGAAAGTTTGGATCCATTCTGGTCAGCTGTGGTTCGTTAACGTGCCGCTGAAGTAAGTAGTCGAGTGTTCGTGAATTTTCGCCATCAACAAAACGCGCCACCACGGTCGGAAATCCAACCCGCATCCGCCAACTCATCAAACACCTTACGTGTTAATTACTAATACAGCGCGTCGCTACAACCTATGAAAACAAATACAATGAAGTCGAGGCAAGCATAGGTGGGTCTTTTTTTTCGTTGTGTTTTATCCGCGATGTAACGGTTATAACCTAAATCTAAAAGAATTGATGCTGATGAAAAATCACTCTTTCCGTATAGGTGGGATTCTAACCCACAACCATTGAACTACGTGCACGATGCTCTACCGTTTGAGGTACGACGGACGTCTTATAATCGCTACACTGCAGATAAAAACAACAAGTAATGTGAAAGCCTTCCCCAGCTCAATAGTCCGTTGGTTTCGTTAGTTGTGTCTAACAATGAAAGGAGCCATTGATCTACACCTTCCCGTATGCGTTGATTGCCCCGTCTCTTAGGCGAGTCTCCTCTTACTATAACGAACGATGACACAACATATTCAACTCTCTCGCAGGGATGATCGCCAGCATGGACGCGTTCATGCCCAGCAACGGAATCTACCGCAACGTCAGCCACACCAACATGGGCGTTCTCGGGACCATGATGACGCTCGTAGTGAAGAACGTCGCCGATCGCTACTGGAATTCCGGCGAACGCGTCGAAGACGCCCACACCACCGACCACAACGAGTTTTCCCTGCTGCTCATTCGAAACAGGTCGCTGGCATTCCACGAGGAACTGCGCGGACAGATGGGCGAGCAACTTCCACCCGGGCTTGGCAACGGCTCGATTGATGTGCCGACCGTCGAGATTCCCGGAGTGGGACTGGCGGTTAGTCGGGACTTCGGGGGCCGCAATGTTTCGATTAAAGTGGTGCGTAAGTTGCGGCGGAAGCGCAAGCGGTAGAGACCAACTCACGTAGATAGTTGTCGACTGGCGGAGTGCGCTGTGATGCTGTGCATTATAATACCAAGACGGATAAAGATGACGGAAAAAAGCTATGTTCGTTTTCGTCCATCCATTCAACCATCCATCCGTCCATCTGGTCGATCCACCCACCCGCCTGCCCGCCTGCCTGCCTGCTGTCTCTCTTGTTCCCTTTGTTTTGTTTGTCATTTGCGTGCTTGTTTCTTTGTGTTTACTAATTTACTGACACACTCGTAGAAAATCGCACTATCCCGCGAATGGCACACAATTCAATCGGGAGAAAGTTTCATTGTGGAACCGACATATATTTTATAACGATATTTATTTCTTTTTTGTGAAGGTGTTGGACATTGAAGCAACAAAAGAGATACGCGAAGCCTATGTTATTCATAATCATTTACAGTAATCTTTTTTTGTAAGAGCCAGTATTTATTTTGCCTCCCCGTAGATGTGTGTGCAATGACGCTGCGGCACGCAAAATGGTCATGAGGGAGCAGAACATCATGACATGTCCTCTTCCTGTTCACTCGATCCTTCGATATACTGGTAATCGAACACTGTAACGACAACTGCATTACAGACGAGAGAACGTTTTTGCAGGAGCGTAACGGCTTCATATCCGGCATTGAAAAAAACGTTTTAACAGAGCTGTTTCGCAATAAGTATTATTCAGTAGTTACGTACACATCGTTAGCGGATACTACAGCCAACTGAAAGTCACGCTTATGAACGAAAATGAAGGTTTCTAAACTAGGCTCTTGAATTTAGTGCTTCGTTGTGACCATATATATTTCCCTAAATATGCACTACAGATATAATCTGGCGCAAGTGTGTGTGGGGGTTGAAACGCGTGGCGCTTCAGTCAGCACGGCAATGATGGGTAGTACATCGATTTGCGTATACGCTTCATTCTTTAGGCTCCTTTTGACATTGCGTGTCCTGCTGCCGCTCTGTGCCGTGACGAGGTTCGCGAAGGCCAGCAGCAGTTTCCCATCACCACCTAGGCTCTTTTAGATGTGCCAGTTAGCTCATGAAACTTAAAACAATCCATCCATGCGAAACAAAAGCCAGAACACAACAATAAACAAAGCCACAGGTATCTTCAAAGCCTCAGTCACGAAGACAAGACACATACATGTGCTACCCCGTCATTCTCGAAGTTATTCAACCATAAGAGTTGCGGAACTCCTCGCATATTCCATGCAGTGAAATTTGAAATCATAATTGGCCGAAATTTTGTGTGTGGGGGAGGGGGGGAGCATGGGGGTTTACTGACCCTCTTTATCATGTGTACGTAGCGCAGAACGTGATCGCCGCCGCATTCTGCTATATATCATAAAAGAGCATAGAGCAGCGGCGTGTTTTTGTTTTGCATTGCTGCTCACAGAAAGAGCAACAGTCTGCAGGCACCCGCAGAATAAACCTCGGTACTCGATTTCGCCACACGTGGAGAAATTGAGTTCTGAGATCCAATCTGCGGGAACTCAATTTTTCCACGTGTGGCGAAATTGGTACCGCTGCATCATTTAGTTGGTGACTAATTGAAGACCTCTGCGTCATCCCCATGGTGGTTGAACGATAGTAGCCAGAGTTTCCTCTAGTAAATGTTGTAGGGAACTTTATGGTCGTGACCACTTTTATGTTCGTCATTACGTGTTGACAACTGAACCCTTGGAATAACGAAACCAAATTCGGTCAGCCCCAAATCACCGACGATCCAGCGCAAGATTGGTTGCACCAAAGTACGCAGTCCGTCAACTGAGGTGAGTGCGCTTGCTGTCACAGTCTTGCGGACGCTTCACAGTCAGTATAAGTGCAGCTCAGTCGACTTCAAATGCATAGTTCGTGTGTTCGCTGGCAGTTCTCACATCGGGATTGAAAGGAGATTCGCGCGAGCTCGCCTTCCACAACAACCAGTCTCGCTTCGCGTCGGTGTCACTGGGTCCAAACGTTTCGGATGCCGCGAACGTGGTCTTGAATTTCTGCAACATAAAAGCCAGAAATTAATCATCCATCCACTAGTTCACGTTCACTATGGGTCTTTTAGACAAAAGCGGGGTGCCTCGTTTCTGCATTGTGGTACCGGAGTACAAAGAACGACTGTCGCTGACGTCACAGCCTCAACATTTCTGGCGGGTAACACACATCTTCAACAGCCCAGAGGGGATTATGTCGGCACAACGGGAGCCTTCGTCGAAAATTTACCCACCTGAAAGTGCTGTATACGAAGTTTACAATGTATACAAAGTGTGCGAAGTGTACGAAGCCTCTGTGAATGGTACCTTATAAAGAAGCATGATTTCTGGCAGCCCTCCTGGTATTTTGCTGCCACGCTACTTTTTATTTGTGACTAAAATATTAAAAGTGAAAATTTGGTCCTCATGTTCATGGATTTTTTTTTCAGAATGAAATAAAGCTTATACATAACTATCAATCCAAAGTAGTGAGTAAATCTAAGTATTGAAGCCAAATTTTCAGAGTGTTCATCCATCAGGACGATCTCCTTTCGTTACAGCTGCGTGCCTTCGTGATTCGATATCTACGAACTCACGGTACAAACACACGCAAAAAAAAAATCACCTGTACGTTGCGTTTTGGATTTGTGTCGCCACCTATTGAGTGCGTATAAGAACAAAGAAAAGCCTTTGTAGCATTTCGGCGCTAGATGGGGCTAATGCGCAAAACTCCGCAACATTTCCTTCCTTCGTGCTCTGCAATCTTTCAGCCATGTTTGCTATCAGCCGGCCGTAGAGTTAATATACGGCCGGCCATACGGCCGTACAATGCTAAATGCACCGGTTTTGTCCGTACAGGCTTAACCATTCCCACAGCCAATCGTCATCAACAAAGTTTACTCCCTTTGCTCCTCATGAAGCGCCGTTAAAACATTTAACCACTTGGTTACACCCCCTCCGTAGTAAAAGAAACTAGCGAACTCTTGCTTCATTTCTGCAAGTCTGCTTGCATACTGTTATTGCAAGTTTACAAATGCCACTCAACCTTTGAACGTCACCCCCTCAATATTGCCACCTCCTGCTGAAAAAAAAAAAAAACACTCCGTACATACGGCCAAATAACAGCGAGGCTAAAACGTGTGGCCCCGGTCTTATCAGTGTGTTAATCTCAAGCGTTCATCAAAAGCTTTTCCAAATATTGTTTACGTCTCTCCCGAATAATTCATTGTTGTTTGCTGCCCTTGCGTTCCCTTCTTCGCTTTTACTGGACCAGTGGTTAGCAGTCGGATTTGCCCAGTGTCTGAGGCACATTAGTTTACGCCCCCGGAAAACTTCATTTTAGAGAATCGGCGGTGAGTAATAAGGCTTGTCCATTTTCCACGGCACTGCGCTCTAGGAGGTTTCACGTACATAGGAATGACGACTTTTCATTTGGCGCAGCCATACACATCTTCACTGTTTAGGGGGGGGGGGGGGGGTTAGAAAAAGTGGGTAACGATTTAGAGTACTTGGTACTCTACTATGGGAGAGCTTAAAGCCGTCCCCTGTTTATAAAAGTTCACGCATATTGATGAAGTGAATGCTGATGATGGAGCGAAGCAGTATGTATCAAATCATGAATCGTGGCCCTCTATTTTGTGCTGGTTTGTTATTATATTTTGGACATGTTAAATTTTGTTTTGTCATATGCTTTGATTCCCGGGGGGGGTGTAAATATTGGTGTTTTTACGATGTTCTGGCCTTTTATTTTATTTGTTCGAGTTGCTAGTTAACAGCCTTCTGATAAGCTTTTGTAGTGCACAGATGTTTCGGTTTGTTCACATGCACCTACGCTAGATCTGCTGTAGACATTCGAAGTGACAGTCGTTGATGATAAGATTATTACTCGATGGCAAATGTAGAAATCGTATGCTATATACTAGCGGATCCCACTTGCTATATACGTCACCTCGAACGCGCCGGACCCGGGCGCTTTGACGAAAGCCACGGCCATCCATAGCCCAATCTGGCCAACTGCCACGGCTGCCAGGATCCAGCCTATGGTCTGACCAATCGGAGGCAATGAAGAAGAAGACTTCTCCATGGCGGTTCCGTATATGAAGATGGCCTTCGAAAAGATAGAGAAAAGGGGTAAAATATAGTGGAACCTTTTTTTTCTTTTCTTTCCGAAACAAAACATGATAATTATCGCATTATCATTTCGTTTTTGTATCTGCGTGTTGCTGTTGTGCCTCGTTTAAACGAACTATCCGGGCACGTGGCGTTGAGTATTTTTTTAAGTGCACCTATAATGCGAAGATAAGGAAAAGTGGGCGACTAGCACTAAAGCCGGCCGACTTCAGGGTACTACTTTCATTTTTAAGTTATTCATGGCTTCTTTCTGTATAGGTCACTATAAGAATTCGCCATAATCTGTTTGCGCCACGTTTCCCTTACTTTGTGGTCGCGTTTTTATTCTTTATACCTGTGTTTATATGGATGCTCTGTAAACTGCAGGGTCACCAATTTATCTGAGGGGTATAAGGTAGCAGCAACAACAAACGTTAATAATATAACCTTCTTTTTTATTATTATTCAGCAGCCCTGATATCATAAAGTATGACGTGATTTCTTTCGTGACAGTTATGCAGTCATTTCTTAAGAGTTACCACCTCCGGCATCCATTGTGCATTACGCACACGTATTCGAGAAAAGCAAGAAGAAAAAAACAAGAAAAAGAACTCCAACGAAATGTACTCACAATTAACGACACCGGCGTGAGAACGCCCCACGTAATTTTCCAGTACCACGATATGGGATTGCCGAGCATGTAGCCGATGTCACCGCATATATTCTTCCAGCCTGAATGACGCAATAATAAAAGGAATAGACGGATAAAAAGCCGTGGCGAAGAAATGCTCTTGATTGATTGATATGTGGGGTTTAACGTCCCAAAACCACCATATGATTATGAGAGACGCCGTAGTGGAGGGCTCCGGAAATTTCGACCACCTGGGGTTCTTTAACGTGCACCCAAATCTGAGCACACGGGCCTTGTTGCGTAGCGTATGTTTATCAGCTCGCGACTGCTTCTGCGCAGAGCTGATAAGACGAGCGGACGAGACGACGGTGAGTTAAACAAGGTTTATGTACAGCATATATACAGAGGCGTTACAATTTCGGCACTGGGGCCGACAGAGACTCGAAGGGCCGAGCTCTCCTCTCTAACACATAGGTCAGCCCTTCGCCTAAGACCGCTGACTCACACACATGTCGGCTCTCCGACACGGGGCCTCCTCTCACTCACATAGGACCGCCGATCGCGACGCGCCGCAGGGCTTCTTTTATTTACACCGGGTCCAACCAAAATGTCCAATCAGAAGCGCCGCTGGTCGTCAGGGCAGATTCCTCCAATGGGGGGTCGCCGCGCCATGCGTCAGACCACCAGACACGAGAACGCCGGCTCGCTGTCACGTGCGGAGCTGACTCAATGCACGTGGGCCAGAGACGCGCCGCGCGTGTTTACGCCGTTCGCGCCAGGCAGACTGCGGGCTGGCCTTGACCCAGATTGCCTTTTTCAGAGGCACGGACGTTTGACGAGGACTCGCTGGCATAACAGCACCCCCGCCGCCAGACAATGCACCGGAAAGACGAGCTGCTTCCACGGGGCTCGGATGTCAGGTGCGCTCGTTCGCCAGGTCCCTCCAGGTTCGCCTCCAGGGCCATGGGGAGAATACAGCTCCAGACTGTTCCGGGAATACAGCCCATTCTTGACGACGGATCCCAGCTCCACTGGCTTGTCGCCACAACTTGTCGACCAGCTTCACTCGTCTCTTCTGACCATCTTCGGCTTCAGCACTTGTCGATGGTTCTGCAACTTGCCAAGAACGGATCGACAACAGACAACACACGACACACGCAAGTGCCCTCGGTCACCCGACAGAACACCAGACAAAGTATAGTACAACATATACCTATCTACGTGTCTATCGGAATTTTGTTCCCTCTACATCAAGAGGCACATGTGGGACACAAGACTCTTAAAATGACAACTCAAAATTTTTTTTTCACGTACAACAACGTAACGAATTAGAATACCACAAAGTTGGCCCCTTGAGATCACTCTGAACGAGAGCGCTCAGCCCAGGTCGTGATGAGGTCAAAATTTTGCCCCGAATCGCCAGCGAGAAACCGAAAGGTTGAGAAGGTACTAGCTGGAACGCACTGCTCAATGCACCTGCATTAGCGTTTACCTTTCCTTTTTTTTCTTTAGCGAACGTCAAAGTTGCGCTGTGGAGCAACATGCTCCACTTCAGTAACCGGCCACTTTTAGGCGACGATACCTATGCGGCACCAAGAGCGGCTCACACTTTCGACGTTGCACAGGGGAACAACGATACGGCTTGCTACGGATTGACTCCTCACCGCTTAGCTCGATATCGTGTTCGATCACCCTCATGTTTCCGGGGTGGTCCGAAAACGCGTCTTCAAACTCGGAACCAATCTTTCTGAGGTCCTCGTTCTCAGGTCCTCCTTCACTTAAGCTAGGCTCTAGGTTTATCTGCTCCCGGATTACTTTCGATCCCCCTTCGGTTACCTCACTAGAACTCAAATTTTCTGCTTCCTCTTCCACTGAAGCATTCAACAGCAGATTTACGACCGCTTGATGTTGAACGTATGGTTTCATCAAGTTGTAAATTTTGTCCGGCCGCCTTCCTAATTTCACTTCATAATTTGAATCGCAAGGCTTCGATAATACGTTGGCGGGCCCTTCCCAATCAACCTCAAGCTTGTTCCTTTTGGATGGCTGCAGCCGCATTACCTGATTATCAACTTCAAAAGCGCGCTTCTTCCCCGATTTCTCGTAGTGCTCCTTCGACAGCACTTTTGCCGCGTTTTTCTGGCTTTCCACTAGCGCTTCAATTTGGCTTTCCACTAGCGCTTCAATTTGGCTTTCCACTAGCGCTTCAATCGAGAGATCCTCACGCTGCTCTCGAATGAGCGTCTCTCGATCAACTCTCGGCAGCTCGCTCCAACTTTCCGCTACAGGCGAGAGCGTTGCAACCCTCTCGCTCTGACTCAATGGCGCCACGTCGTCTCCCCCAGCGCATACCGCGCCGGCCGTGTCGGCGACGGGCCGCTCGCGTGACTGCTCACATGACTCATGCGGAAACTTTCCTTTCTGGGGTTCCGTCGACCCGCCGACAAGGTCACTTGAGAGTTCACCGCATGGAACCAGGTCCAGCTTCCGCGAAAGCTTTCGCGCTTGCGATCGCGTGAGAGCCATGCACGCTAAGTTGGGGAAGAATGATTTGCCCTGCTCTTTGAGAAGCTGCTCCGAGTTGTTGGAGAAAAGATAAGAAAAACGATCATTTAGCGCGGCAGACACAGCCGCTTCGGTGCAAAGCTTACCGAACGGGCCTTCAATGACAACCGTGGCGATTGGTAAGCGAACACTCTGCTCCTCGGCGACTTGCCTGATCCACGCGCATTCTCCTGTGAAATCATCCGGAGACACCAATGAAGGATGGACAACATCCATGGTTGCCGCTGAGTCTCTAAGCGCTCGGCACGTTTTCTTATTTACTTTAATTTCTTGGAGATACGGCTCCAACAACCGCATGTTTTTTTCTGATTCTCGGATTGTTGCGAAGGCAAATTTTTCCTGACAGTTTCTCGCGATATGCCCTTCCTTTTTACAGTTGTAGCAGATTAGCGGCTTCCGTGATTCAAACGCCCGTGTGGTATCAGTGCGTTGTTTAGAAACCTCACTCGATTTTTCCGCTTCTGTTTTCCCTTCCTCTACAGTGTCCTTCGTAAGAGACGGGTCCTTTTTGAAATTACGATGCGGATCGGGTTTCCGTTGATCAGGTTTCCTTGAAAAGCCCTCTTTCCTTTCATCCTTTTCAACGCGCACTGCCCTGCTATGCAACTTTCGGCGAGTATAATACTCCTCAGCTAACTCAGCTGCCTTGTTTAACTGTACTTCCCCAAGTCTGTCCTGCAGCCAAAGTTTGACATCCTCCTCGATGCAGCGGCAGAATTGCTCCAATGCAACGCATTCCACCACTTTATCGCGGTCGTCATAAACACCTTCGCCCTTGAGCCATTCAATCAAATCGGCTTTAAGACGAAACGCGAAGTCAACGTGTGACTCATTCCCCTTTTTAGCATACCGAAACCTTTGCCTGAAAGCCTCGGGTGACAACTTATAACGTCTCAAGAGCACTTCCTTAACCTCGTCATAGCTCTCAAACGCTTCCCTCGATAAGCAAGTTATCGCGTCGGACACTTCGCCGGGAAGAAGAGCTAGCAGGTTTCGCGCCCAAAGAGACCGCTCCAAAGCGTTTCGCTCACAGACGTGTTCAAACTTGACGAGATATTTCGCCATGTCCTCGCCTACTACGAACGGTGGCAATTGGTCCCTAATTCTAAAACCGCTGACCTGAACTGTTGGAGAAGCTACGCTAGGCGCCTGCGAACACTGTAGGATTGCCAATTCTAGTCGTTTCATCTCAAGGCGCTCCTGTCTCTCGGCCTCCTCGCGACGTTCGCGCCTTTCAGCTTCTTCACGTTCGTGAGCTTCGCGCCTTTCAGCCTCTTCGCGAGCTTCGCGCCTTTCAGCCTCTTCGCGAGCTTCGCGCCTTTCAGCCTCTTCGCGAGCTTCGCGCCTTTCAGCTTCTTCACGTTCGCGAGCTTCTCGCCTTTCAGCCTCTTCACGTTCGCGAGCTTCTCGCCTTTCTTCACGTTCGCGAGCTTCTCGCTTTTCAGCCTCCTCGCGTTCGCGAGCTTCTCGCCTTTCAGCCTCCTCACGGCGTGCTTTAATATCCACCCAGGCCTCATCGACTTCCTCAGCCGACACTCCCTCATCCTTCATAATCTCAAGGATCGCTTGCTTTCGTTTCGCACGGCCTAAAGTAATGCCGAGTTCCTCACAAATTTCGATGAGTTCCTTCACCTTAAGGTTCTCCATCGTTCACACTAGCCTCTTGCTGTTTGCCCCTGTTAACAATTTACTTGCCGTACCCACTATAAGCCTACTAGCACGACGCGCAAGCAATATTTCACACTCCCGTGTTTACCCCCTCCGCATTAACTTCGGTTTCAAAGCACTTCGACTTTGCTTGAAACGATCAAAGCTCACTACAATGCTTCACACAGCCCTTCTCTAAACTACTACAACCTGAGCTAGAGTAGTCTGGTGAACTGAGGGGAAAACATCAGGCACTCACCGCATCGATGTCGCTGACGCCGGCCGATCCCGCAGCTGCCAACCACTGTTGAGAACGACGGACCGATCCCACCGCTGCCACTACTGTTGCGTAGCGTATGTTTATCAGCTCGCGACTGCTTCTGCGCAGAGCTGATAAGACGAGCGGACGAGACGACGGTGAGTTAAACAAGGTTTATGTACAGCATATATACAGAGGCGTTACAATTTCGGCACTGGGGCCGACAGAGACTCGAAGGGCCGAGCTCTCCTCTCTAACACATAGGTCAGCCCTTCGCCTAAGACCGCTGACTCACACACATGTCGGCTCTCCGACACGGGGCCTCCTCTCACTCACATAGGACCGCCGATCGCGACGCGCCGCAGGGCTTCTTTTATTTACACCGGGTCCAACCAAAATGTCCAATCAGAAGCGCCGCTGGTCGTCAGGGCAGATTCCTCCAATGGGGGGTCGCCGCGCCATGCGTCAGACCACCAGACACGAGAACGCCGGCTCGCTGTCACGTGCGGAGCTGACTCAATGCACGTGGGCCAGAGACGCGCCGCGCGTGTTTACGCCGTTCGCGCCAGGCAGACTGCGGGCTGGCCTTGACCCAAATTGCCTTTTTCAGAGGCACGGACGTTTGACGAGGACTCGCTGGCATAACAGCCTACAACATTTCCGCCTCCATCGGAAATGCAGCCGCCGCAGCCGGGATTCGAACCCGCGCCCTGCGGGTCAGCAGCCGAGTACCTTAGCCACTAGACCACCGCGGCGGGGCGAAGAAATGCTCTTGTGATTTGGTGTTGTGGCCTCAGAGATGGTTCCCCATATTATTATTATTATTATTATTATTATTATTATTATTATTATTATTATTATTATTATTATTATTATTATTATTATTATTATTATTATCGAATACACAAAAAGAACGAAGACACAAAGGAAATACGGAGGTAACACGCAGACAAGTGCAGCAACCGAAAGGGAAACACAACGCCTGTTTTGTTATTCGGTGGAAACAGAGGAAAAAAACATAGGAAGATAGAGAAATGAAAAAAAAATGTATACGAACAACAAAGGTGGTGACACAAATAAGTCGCCGCATGGTAAAATATCTGTACACGTGAGGCCAATTAAGAAAATTTGCAGGACGCCGTGTGTACGGTGACGCCGAGCAGCCTCCCCATCCGGAAACAAACATCAAAGGTTGCGTACTTAAGCCCAATAAGTCTATGTTTCTTGACAATGAGTTCCTACGAGCAATCGCAAGTACCACATGCCGCGCTCTACAGTAAACTTGGCTTCCTCTCTACAGCAATGAGGGCGATCTGCTCTTCGCGACGACTAATCAGCAAAGCATAGTAACTTCCGCCCTTCCTCTCCTGAGGTGCACAGCAGAGAATAAGCTAGGAGAGGCTATAGCGATGTGTATACAGAGGTAAATGGCGCCACAAATCAGCAACTGGTGAACTTTCAAAGATACAAAAGTTCGTATCAATCGGTTAGGACGTCGATAAACAGTGCACAGTCCCGCAGTGCGCACTTCGTTAAAGATAACGCCCTCGAGTCATTTCGCTCTTGCTACTTTGGGCGTTTCACTCTTGCTACTTTAAAAACACCACCGTTTATGGGACTCACCATACACCCAGACAAGGCCGACCACTTCGAAGATGGCGTACAGAAAGAGAGCTCTCCCGATACCGTAATTGTCGAACAGTAGGCGCATCGTATTTCCGTTCTGCAGACAAATGTGGAGGTCAACATAACGCCAAGTGGTTAGCGCATGCAGATAAAATAGAACTAGAAAAAAAACTGTAAATAACTTCTTTCCCTATCTATCATCGCCTTCATCCTCATCATCTTCCTCAACACCGCCTTCTCTGCTTTCTTCACCATCTTCTTTCCTTTCCTAACGCTGAGTAGCAGGTCAAAAAAATTATTCAGGCCAACCTCTCAGCTTTTTGCTCATAATAACCCCTCTCTCTCTCTCTCTATTGGCACACGCAAACACTATATATGTTAAAATAAGCAGTGAGAAAGAGTGATCAAGCGTGTTTACAAACTACGCTATGGTCCCGTATATTGTTCACCAAGAGTGTCCAAGCAACCGTGGCTATAACTCGCAAACCACATCGTCTAGCAAGGACCCACATGTACCTCGTCAATTGGTGTAACTCAGTATGAATTCTCGGGTTATTACGCGACATAAATGTCCGGGTTACGGTAACTATAACGCTATTTTCTATCACTTCGTTGGTTTTTCAGATGCAGTCGTTCTAAAGAAATAAAAAAAGTGAAATGCTAGATGCGTATGGCCGTGCTTCTGGTTACCGAAGTGTGTCTGTCCAGCAGTGACACAAAAACATTTCATATGGTAGACAAAAAAAATTATGCGTGTCATATTGTTACTTAAAGAAACAGTTAGCTAGTACTTGCTCCGTGGCACAAGAGTATAAAGTAATCCCAGAGTGAAATCAAACAAATGAGCAAACGATTTATAATATAATTCAGCACAAAACGTTAGCAACAGTACGATCACGAGCCATGATATTCTTCGAGCTACAAAGTTGGCCCATTGACAAAGTTTCTTAAAGAGAATTCTGCCATTCGGAATTATCCCCACATGGAACCGTTTGATTGATTTGTGGGGTTTAACGTCCCAAAACTACCATTTGATTATGAGAGACGCCGTAGTGGAGGGCTCCGGAAATTTTGACCACCTGGTGTTCTTTAACGTGCACCCAAATCTGAGTACACGGGCCTACAACATTTCTGCCTCCATCGGAAATGCAGCCGCCGCAGCCGGGAATCGAACCCGCGACCTGCGGGTCAGCAGCCGAGTACCTTAGCCACTAGACCACCGCGGCGGGGCCACATGGAACCGGTTATGAGACTACTATGACCACAAAGGCTAGCGCGTCTTGCAACGTATATCGCAACATTCGGAACGCATGACTATAACAGCCAGTGCGCGTGAAATAATAGGGCGTTTTCGAATAGCGTACACTAACTTAGCGGGCGTCGTGGATGTAGCGTTTGCGCATGGATGCCACATAAGTTATCAATAGCGTTTCCTCCCCCGTGGAGCGCCATCTCCTCGAGATCACCGTAAAAGGCTTTGCGGGCATTGCGGGCCACACGCTATTTCGGATTTTCAGAAGGCGGACTGCAAACAGTAACGGCGGTTAGCGTTATGACGCATGCGCAGTAGCAGCGACCGCAACGGATAGCGTACGCTATCTGTTGCGGTCGCTTGATTTGAAAACTCTGTAATGTTACGTTTACAATGAAACACGGCAGACTTACATCAGTGCACAAGAAAAGGCCCGTACCGAAGCACACAGCGCATATTGCAAGAACTGTGCCACCCTTGAGCTCTTGCAGCCTGGGATACTGGTCCTCTAGGACAGCCACCATGAGCTGGATGTTGGACACCTGTGGAATAAAGCGGCAGAGAGATTTCGCAGGGTGAGTTTGGTATTGGTGTTTCTATTTATTTGTCGAGTATATAGTTTCAGTTGTCACCAATGTCGTTCAAAGTACTAACTAAAGCTCGTTTTGCATCGCTTTTCCGAATAAGCTTGTGCTGTTCCGTGTTTAGCTGACTTATTTGATTCGCCAACAAGCAAATGGTCTCGCACTCAGTGTCTTGAACTTAAAACGTCCTTGCATAAATGTCTTTTTTCGTATGTATTTCATATTCATGACAATAGACATGAAACTGGGAAAATTTTCAGTTTGCTAAGTTCGAAGCTTATCAAAACGACATATGGTAGATTGAGCTCCAACAGCTCCAACAAAGCTGTTAAATCTGGATCATTATTTTTTAATTTATTGTCAAACACTTACATATAGTAGAGAAGTAATATTAAGTACGGTTATATGAGTAAAAATTATGAAGCATTAGATAGCTTCCCTACCCAAATAACCTTAACATAAATGGCCACCTAATCACATTAACTCACCCTCCATGTTCTAACGCTGAAAGTTACTTTTAGACTCTTGTCCAATTTTCTTGTACGGTTCATACATAATAAGCATGCATGACGCAAAATAACATTTCAAAAAGAGCGTGACAAATATCTACTGATATTACAAACTGTATGAAACAGTTTGTAATATCAGTAGATATTACAAACTGTATGAAACAATTGAAATGGCGCTCTTTGGCCATCAATTGACCCTTGCGCCACTAAAAACTACTCATCATCAAACTGTATGAAACATGCTTATGAGGGCGTTAAATCGTCTCGAAAATATTTCAAATCAAGCCTCGTAATTATTTCACTCACGCCGCTTCCAAGACCGAGAAGGAAGAGCATGAAGAAGAATAGCACCGACCACAGCTGAGGCACGAACGAGATTCTGCTCAGAGCCTCCGGGTACGTGACGAAGGCCAATCCCAAATCTGTGAAGTGGGAGAACGATCCAACGACATTAGGTTCACTTTCAAAAGACAGCCATTCCGTGTCACTCTTCCGTTTTTTTTTGTTTTTTTTATTGAGGGGAGGTGAAAAGGGTGGGATATTTTTCGAATAATACCTCGCCCAGGACATGCAAATGGCGAATACAGAAGAAGCTTGATGTCGCTGCTTTACCACCCTATTTTACTTTACATGTGCGGAACAAACGCTAGACGCAAGTGTTTACATAGTATACTTAAGCACCATTATATATTCCAACAAACTTTTATAAGTTCGTTGCGAAAATTTTCGAAGCGCGTTTATAAGCAAAACATCTATGGCCACGAGCCACAGACCTCACCGTAAGGATTGAAACATGCGGGCCACTGATTTATTCTGAAAAGCAGAGAAAGACAGCAGGGATAAAGTTAAGCACGCCCACCAGGGTCTTCCCTGCAGGAAACAACAAATGGTTTTGCGTAAAAGTAATCAGCGGCAAATACAAGGAAAACTGATTAACGCGCGTAATTGAAGGTTAAACCATTCAGCTAGATCACGAAGCCCATCTCGCCAGCGCATACGCTGCAATTCAAAAAGCTATGCTCGTACAACAATCACTTGCCTGATTATCGTCGCTGGATATTCTGCTTTAGAGATGGGTGACTGTTGGCCTTTACTCAGTATGTATTGACAAGCCGAACCTTTTTTTTTTTGTTACCCGGGTTGCTTAAAAATCACGGAACTAGATCCGAAATACCATATTTTGCATACGTTAGTAGTGGAATCACGTGACATTATTCCATATGGTCCTTTATAAAAATACGGCTAAGCTGATCAAGTTGTAAAGGAATACGAGCGTTTAAGTACACAGTATGATCTTTTCACTTCATTGTAGTCGTAGAACCTGGTGCACATGTCGCGTGTTTGAGCAGAGAAATGCATTAGCTTACCAGAAGTTCCTTTCAAGACCTGGGAGATATCTCGCAGACCGAGTTGATGCGCCAGTGCACCTAGGGTAGAGAAAACGACCGCTCCAGCTAACAGGCTTGTGGCTGTGTCGGCCATTGAAATGATGAAGGCGTCCCTAGAAAGCACAGGTTCACATACGCCTTCGATGAAAACATTTCTTATCATTCTCTCAATTCCACATGTCAATGGGTTTTAACGGACGGCCAGCTACTGCGACAAACATTTGGAACCTTATTTTAACAACGCTCGAGAGGTTTATGCTCGTGGCGTCGCGTAGCACCCGAAACTTCGCCAGTTGCTCTCTGTAGTGGTAGGCGGCAGTGTCGCACGGATGTTCGAATAACCGCTCGGATCCGAAAAATAATCCACCTGGAGGTGTTGGCGACTACATTTGACGTTACTCGTACAACCTGCGCGCCTGTGCCAGAAGTGAACTAAGGTTGCACTGAAGGCTTGTTGGTGATTCGTAGCATAGATGGCGTAACCTACACGCCTGTTCCAGAAGTAAACTAAGGCTGCACGGAAGGTTTTTTGGTGATTGCAGCATAAGATGGCGCAACCTACACGCCTGTTCCAGAAGTAAACTAAGGCTGCACGGAAGGTTTGTTGGTGATTCGCAGCATAAGATGGCGCAACCTACACGCCTGTTCCAGAAGTAAACTAAGGCTGCACGGAAGGCTTGTTGGCTATTCGTAGCATAAGATGGCGTAACCTACACGCCTGTTCCAGAAGTAAACTAAGGCTGCACGGAAGGCTTGTTGGTGATTCGCAGCATAAGATGGCACAACCTACACGCCTGTTCCAGAAGTAAACTAAGGCTGCACGGAAGGTTTGTTGGTGATTCGCAGCATAAGATGGCGCAACCTACACGCCTGTTCCAGAAGTAAACTAAGGCTGCACGGAAGGCTTGTTGGCTATTCGTAGCATAGATGGCGTAACCTACACGCCTGTTCCAGAAGTAAACTAAGGCTGCACGGAAGGCTTGTTGGTGATTCGCAGCATAAGATGGCACAACCTACACGCCTGTTCCAGAAGTAAACTAAGGCTGCACGGAAGGTTTGTTGGTGATTCGCAGCATAAGATGGCGCAACCTACATGCCTGTTCCAGAAGTAAACTAAGGCTGCACGGAAGGCTTGTTGGCTATTCGTAGCATAAGATGGCGTAACCTACACGCCTGTTCCAGAAGTGAACTAAGGCTGCACGGAAGGCTTGTTGGTGATTCGTAGCGTAAGATGGCGTAACCTACACGCCTGTTCCAGAAGTGAAGTAAGGCTGCACGGAAGGCTTGTTTGTGATTCGTAGCAAAAGATGGCGTAGCGCATCCAGGATGGTACAAAAGCGAAAGACACGTGACACACATGCGCAGCGTTAACTATCAACAATAATGTTTATGCATAAGATCAACAGTACATATAGATTACTATAGGTGCGTATCAGGACACGTGTACAGAAGAAACAATCATATATCCAAAGCGCATGTTCACATCAGTCAGCTAATGAAATTTGAGAGTATTTGAGAGTGACGTGAAGATGTGGAAAAGATGTACGATTATTTCTTTTGGGCGCGTGTCCTGGTACGCACTCAATGTAGGGCATATGTAATGTTGACAATAACTGTTGGGGTTTAACGTCCATAAACCACGATATGATTATGAAGCACGCCGTAGTGGAGGGCTCGGAAAATTTCGACCAACCGGGAATTTTTAACGTGACCATCACGGCCAGGATCAATCCCGCGATTGTCCATGAAGTGGCTATACCCATAACCACTGTACCACCATGGCCATGCTGTACCGCCATCTAGTTAACAAAAACGATTGATGGAGAACAAAGTCTTGAATTGTGATAGATAGATAGATAGATAGATAGATAGATAGATAGATAGATAGATAGATAGATAGATAGATAGATAGATAGATAGATAGATAGATAGATAGATAGATAGATAGATAGATAGATAGATAGATAGATAGATAGATAGATAGATAGATAGATAGATAGATAGATAGATAGATAGATAGATAGATAGATAGATAGATAGATAGATAGATAGATAGATAGATAGATAGATATTTGGGGTTTAACGTCCCAAAACCACTATACCGTTATGAGAGACGCCGTAGTGGAGGGCTCCGGAAATTTTGACCACCTGGGGTTCTTTAACATGCACCCAAATTTAAACACATGGGCCTACAACATTTCTGCCTCCATCGGAAATGCAGCCGCCGCAGCCGGGATTCGATCCTGCGACCTGCGGGTCAGCAGCCGAGTACTTTAGCCACTAGACCACCGCGGCGGGGCAAGTCTTGAATTGTGGCTTCACCTCTAAGCGTGTTGCTCCACCGGGAAGCCATCTCCTAAGGCGGAATTTGTAGGTACAGTTGCACCTCGATTTTACTCCAAGATTTTTTTTTACATTGGTGGCATGGGTCATGGCTGAATAAATTGTGTTTTCTGTCCCCCGCAATGACAAATTTACTTTAGTATACCTCACGGTGAATTATCGGAACCCGGCATTCTCTTTAAAATTTCGATTAGCAGGAAGACACACCGTTGAAATTAAACACTGCCAACAAAATCATATATTTATTTCAGTATAATCGAGTGTTTGTTATATAAACATATATAAAAAGCGTGGCACTGCAGATGTGAAAAGATTTAGATCACTAAAAAAATAATGTGTACATGTGAGGGTGGCGACTGGTGCCAGGCTTCTTGACTGCGGAGTCTAACCATCGACAAGTGAAAAACAAGACCAGCTCTATCCAGTCGATTCTTTAGCAACTAAGGCTGTAATACAGTTTAAAACTGGTACCACTAGAAGTCAAGCTTGTGTCAAGCTCAAGCGTATTATCCTAAATCCAACTGACCATATTTTCGCTTGAAACAAACGCTTATACAAGTGCGGTTTTTCTATCTGACGAACTTGACTCAAATGATGTCATGGCTGCTTTGACAAACCTATTTTTGTGAATCCTGGTGATGTCGAAGTGCCATTTCTGTTTCTTTCTATGCATTATGTTCATTTCATGCAGCAATTTTCACGCATGATCGTATTTTCTTTGTTAAAACTCTAATGCTCCTCCTGTCTGAGCTGGAGTTGGCCTGCAGTAGCCTATAGCCTATACTAATTAAATAATAAGAAATATAATTTCTTAAAGAAAAGGATACACTACCAATTATTTTCTTGCAGTAAGATTAGGTATATACCTGTCCCACTATCTGCATAGGACGTAATTTTTTGAGATCAAAAATATGTGTCAGGTTGTGCCGTCCCCTCTCGAAGAGAGCGGCCAGGAGCCGTGTTTGCCTTTCAAGTGCCGCCAAAGGAAGTCGAGGGGAGGCGCTTAATCCCTAATAGGGGCTACTTCCTCGTCTTGAAAACCCTTTTTCCTTTGTTATGGCCACTTTAAACGGGCGCCGCAAACGACCTTCAGAGCGTCATTTGTCATCTTCTCTGTCAGCTCACGGAGAGAGTGAAAACACCGGTCGTCGACGGAAGAAGAAATGCCAAGCGGCGGGCAGACTCACCCTACCTGCCCGAGCGACAGCACCGCTTTTTTACGGGGGGACTTACTGAGTGCTTGTGAATGTTTGTTGAAATGTGACCCCAATTCCTGTTAATTAAAGTTACTTTTGTTTAAATGTTCACGAGTGTTCGACCGTTAACTGGCTGGATAGCGGACGCTTTGACCCGTCAAATGCGAGCTGCGAGACCAGCATAGTAAAAAAGCGCTTCAACTGCCATCGGCCGCCAACTCAACGTCCGCCGGCAATGGGATACGTCGCCACGGCAAGACCCCCGGTTGAACCCAGACACACGCCCATTGCAAGGATTTCATCGCCAAGGAGTTGAGCAGCTGACGGCAGAAGGGCAGCAACAAGGTGGGCTCATTTCATCTTTCGACGCTCAACGCGCAGCTCAGCACAGTAAAAAAGCGCTTCAACTGCCATCGGCCGCCAACTCAACGTCCGCCGGCAATGGGATACGTCGCCACGGCAAGACCCCCGGTTGAACCCAGACACACGCCCATTGCAAGGATATCATCACCAAGGAGTTGAGCAGCTGACAGCAGAAGGGCAGCAACAAGGTGGGCTCATTTCATCTTTCAACGCTCAACGCGCAGCTTAGCACCATTGTTTCACATACGTCCGCTCCGAGACAAAACGTGCAAGCAAGAATGGACCAGGACGAGCTGACGCATGAGTGTCCAAATGTCACACCACAAGATGAAGTTTCCGCATCAAACGTTCGGCCGCAAAAAAAAAAAACAACCCTATCGACGAGGGCTAAAGAAATGTACCAAACGAGCCGCGAGGAGCACTGCCGCAAACTAGATTCTGTTTGGAAAAACGTGGAGAGCGCTCTTCAGGCGGTGTCACGCGCTAAGGGAGAACAGTTTACCGGCGCCAAAACGCACCTTCGTGCAAGTTACGAGTGCTACGAACATGCTACCGCAACATACTCAGCCTTTCTCGAGAAGGCGAAGACGCCTGAGGCCAGGCACGAATTACGGCTCCGACAGGTAATCGATGAAGACCGTGAGGCGATCGTGAGCGAAAAGTTACGAGAGGCTACGCCACAAGAACGCGACAAGGCACATGAAAGAGCATCGCAGTTCTTTCTATCGGTTCACTCAAGAGCTTCCTCGCGATCACGACGATCGGGCTCCTCCACGATTAGCCTGGCTGCTGTGCAGGCCCGCGCGCAAGCAGAGGCCGTCAAAGCAAGAGCTCAGTTTGGTCGTAAAGAGGCCGCAATGCGCTTAGAAAAGGCAAGAATTGAGGCCGAGCTTGAGGTACTACAACTTGAAAAAGAGGCAGCTGCTGCAGACGCGCAGGCAAGTGCACTCGAGGCAGCTGTGGAACGGGATGGCGGGAAGTGTGTGCGCCCACACCCACCTTTAGACCGGACACTACGGGTTTGGAGCTACATCACTGAGCAAGCCGCCATACGTGATGCCGAGCTTGCGTCTCTTCGGGTGCCTGTTGTTCATCCGAGAAGCCAGAGCTTGGAGCATGCCGAAGTAACCAACCACCTCCCGGACTTCAGTGACTATCACCAGCCGCCTGCGTACACGCCAGCACCTAACAGTTCAAGCTCAGAGCTTGCCGGCGTCCTTAAATTCCTGTGCCGCAAGGACCTTGACTCTACAGGACTTGCGAAGTTTGATGATCGACCTGAGAACTTTCGAGCTTGGAAGTCATCTTTCAAAGGCGTCATCAGAGATGTAGGCCTTTCTGCGCAGGCAGAGCTCGACCTTCTAATCAAATGGCTTGGTCCTGAGTCATCGCATCAAGTTCGAAGATTGAAATCTGTTCATGTGGATGACTTCTCGAAGGGCTTAAACATCGTGTGGAAACGGCTCGACGACACCTTCGGAAACCCTGAGACAAAAGAGCGCTTCGTGCACTTCATGAAAGAATATAAAAGAAGGCGACGTCGTGCTCATCAGGGACAAAGAAGCAAATCGCAACGATTGGCCCATCGGCGTCTGCCCAGTTTGGACGGAATGGTGCGCAAGGTGGAGGTGAAGATTGCAAGGAATGGCGCAATAAGGAAACTCTGCCGACCGATGTCAGAAGTGGTGCCCTTGTTTTCGCCATCAACAAACTGTGGCGTCTAACAAGCAGACACCAGACGGGGAGTGTGCCGTCCCCTCTCGAAGAGAGCGGCCAGGAGCCGTGTTTGCCTTTCAAGTGCCGCCAAAGGAAGTCGGGGGAGGCGCTTAATCCCTTAATAGGGGCTACTTCCTCGTCTTGAAAACCCTTTTTCCTTTGTTATGGCCACTTTAAACGGGCGCCGCAAACGACCTTCAGAGCGTCATTTGTCATCTTCTCTGTCAGCTCACGGAGAGAGTGAAAACACCGGTCGTCGACGGAAGAAGAAATGCCAAGCGGCGGGCAGACTCACCCTACCTGCCCGAGCGACAGCACCGCTTTTTTACGGGGGGGACTTACTGAGTGCTTGTGAATGTTTGTTGAAATGTGACCCCAATTCCTGTTAATTAAAGTTACTTTTGTTTAAATGTTCACGAGTGTTCGACCGTTAACTGGCTGGATAGCGGACGCTTTGACCCGTCAAATGCGAGCTGTGAGACCAGCATACAGGTTTTAATTTCATGGGCGGTATGGCAATGGCAAGCATTCAAAAGACCATGAAACTAATTGCCCCTAAAAACTTGAAGCATAGAAATACGTCCAATAAGCACCTCAATTTGGTTGCTTTGCAGCAGAGAAGAATACGGACGTTTCTATTTTATTGTCAGAGTTTACTTGCCCTCAGGCGTACACCGCTTGCTTTAGTTTTATGAGACCAATTGCATGTAACATTGCTGTTCTAACAACGTTAAGTTTTTTCCCCTGTAATTAACATGTGCTTCCCATATTAGCAAAAATTATCTCCCTGGTGACAATATACCCCCCATATTTACCTTTCAAATATGATCTACGAGTAAATTTCAAAATACCTGGAAACGTTATGCTTGAAGTCATTGTAACTTGAATACATTGTCAACACTCCCATGCCGATGCCAAGAGAAAAGAAGGACTGCTCACATGCTTTGAACCATACCTGAAGAAAGGGCAAATAGTGTGTAAGAAGACTGGCAGCACAGCACTTTCATTCTCACAAGATAGGTTGCTGCGAGCGCATGGTTTGTCGCATCTATCGTAAAACTTCCCGAGAAAATGCAGTAATAGAAAACGGGAGCTTTACGACAAAAGTACGAACCATTATATTTTACACCTAAACTTGCGATTTGGGCGGATTCAACGACATTGGGAGTCAGTGTAAGTGGCACTGTCTAATGCGTGCAGGCAAAAGGTCATGACTACGACAATTAAGCAAGCGTTTGCATCGACGTGATTGCAGTGACTACCGATAGTATATAAGCACGCTTATGGTATTTTGTTAGCATAACTCACATACTTGTATTTCGAGTATCTTGCTCCATTGTGGCACAAAGAGAGCGACGAGACCATTCGCTGCTCCTTCCTGGAGCAGCGTGACGACCAGGAGCGAGACGAGAACCACGTACGGGAACGTGGACGTCAGGTACGCCACCTACAAGATGGCACAGGAAAGGGACGAGTATATATATATTCGTGCTTTTCCTTCAATAAACTTTAGTTGAGAGTCAGCGCTCGTGTTGTCTTGTACTACGTCTGCGTCCTTCTTGCGCTGTAAGTTGTCGAAAATGAACTATTACCAACTAGCCCAGATTTCCCTTCTTGTTTAGGGACCTCAATGTATAGCGAATGACCACGACAGTGTCCTGCCTGCCCTCATCCGATGCTTACCGCCAGTATTAGATGACCGTTAACTGTGACGTCACGAAACCCACGGGCTTTGTGCTGGCCGCGCGGAGAGGTGATAACTGGGGTCTAGGTTATGTAAGTACTTGCTCTAAATGTCAGTGAAAAAGCATAATAACCTGATGATTTCACATGTGGGGTTTAACGTCCCAAAACCACCATATGATTGTGAAAGACGCCCTGACTACACGGTAGAACTTACCGAAAGCGCCAGTGCGACTCAGACCTTCGAGCTTGACTTCGTAAGCAATCCGTTTGAGTATGTGTGTGACATGTGTGAGAGACTGTGGCACATGAAATAATTGGCACTGGTAATTAGAGTCATGCGTGAAACGCTGAGTTTAGCGGCGTCCTCTTAGCTCACGTTATCCTGGCATAGCCTATAGCTAAGCCACTGATACATTTTTTTTTTACTATTCTTCTATTCTTTCAATTTTTTGCTGGTTTTATTAATATCATAGCCGGCTCTGACGTAGCCCACGTCACCAAGTGTTTCGTATGTAAATAAAAAAACTTAAATTCTACTGCGCGCTCATTCAGTGATGTGTTCACGTACCTTGCCGATGGAGTGAACGCCCTTGATAGTGGACACTCCTTGGATAAGCCACGAAAGCGACAGGCACAGCGCCATCCTCCAGTCGAAGGCCGAGGGAAGCTTGAATTCCCCAGAGTCATTCAAGGCGTAATTTCTTCGCAAACAAGAAAGAAAGAAAAAAAAACACAAGAGTAAATGTCCATGAAAAATGAACCTTATTTGTCTGATTTGTGTTGTCGAGAACAATCTCCCAAGTGAGGCTGTTGTTTAAACTTTAAAATTAAAGAAAGGAAACTACCACATAACGTGTAACTACCACTTCTGTACTGAAATACATGCCAAAACGCTGAGAATGCTTAAATGAGACACCTGATATAGAAGAGGAGGAAATTGTTCTTACTGCAGATAATGCAAGAAAAGATTTTTTTTTATCTGCAAGGAAGGAGACAGAAAAGCAATCAATATTGGCAGGGATTAACAAGGGGGTAGATTCACCTGGCCACCTTACAAAGAGAAGAATGATGATAGTTTATTTAGGCATAATGACGATAGCTTCAGGTAGGGAAAGAGATTCATTAAAATTCACGAGAGATTTGGGGCATTGAGGCCACCTCTCCCGTCAAAGAGTATAGTAGCAGTATCTCGGGTTTTACTTTCCAAAACCACGATGCGATTGTGAGAGACGCCGTAGTGGAGAGCTCCGGAAATTTCCACCAGCTGAGGCTCTTTAACGCGCACCTAAATTTAAGTAGACGAGCCTCGAACATTCTCACCTCCATCGAAAATACAGCCGCCGCACCCGGGATTCGATCCCACGATCTGCGCGTTAGCAGCCTTTGCCAGTAGACCCTTGCGGCGGGGCCTCCATCAGAGAGCGTTCCTCACTGTATTTCCCCATATTCCTGCGTCTTCCTTCTTTTACCTCCACGTAAGCAGCCGCATGCTCACAGTCGCGGCGCATGACGAGCACCAAACATAATTGAGATAATTCTGCCCCCAGGAGTTTCATTGTGTCGTGTAGTATGACTCCTGAGCGTTGACATACTTGGACGAGCATAAGGCTCGTGGCGATGGCTACCAACCATCGTAGTGGTCGCGTACTAGCCAAGTCTTTGAAACAGGAACCTCGTACCTGTAAGGCGCTGATCTTTATATTTTCCTTTAGAATGTTTCATGCTTTCACTCAAGAGCTAAGGAGTTATAATACCATCTCGTTATAATACATCTAACATCATAACATCTCGTTGTGAAACCATATCAATAAAAAATGATAATTCTGCATATACCATAAAAAGACTACCGTTAACGCACGAACAGGAAAACAATTCTAATCACAGTTAGCACTGATATAAACATCTACGCAGAAGAAAATTGAACATGGAACAGCTCTGCAGCACTGAATAAACAATAAACAAACTGTCAATGGCACACTTGCGTCTTTCTTCGCACAAATCTTACCTGAAGAACTGCTCCGAGGAAGAGGTAGCATTCTCCGTGAGATTGAGAGTGGCGTTAAACTGCGTTACCAACACGAACAGAGTCACCTAAGAATGTTGCCTGGGAAGGTAATCGTCATGCAAAGGTGCAAAGCAGCGATAACTGGGATCTGGAGAAAACATACTAAAAGAAACGCTGCACAGTGGTAATGAAAAATGAAAATACACCGCCATCTAGGTAAAACTGGGACACATGGCATTGACGAAAATGGAAGTTAACGAACAAGCAAGTAAAAGGATGAAAACAGGTGAACGCAGCAGACATGTGACATGAAGTTAGTTGTTCTCCACGACATGGTGATCTCGTTGGCTCAACTCTTACATGAACAGAAACGTCAGCTTTCATGCACTTCATTTAATTGCAGGTGGCGGAAACTTAAATTTGCAGACGAATGATTCATGCCCTTGCTGTTCGTGGTAGGATCTCTCCATCCATTACTTTGCACCTGTTTCGTATTAGTTCTTCTAGTGCATTGTTGCTGGCTGTTTACACATGTTGCTTTCTAGTTGTAGCGCGCTGCTGCTCGCTGTTGACACGTTTATTTCTAGTTATAGTTCCTTAAGTGCATTTTTGCTTGTAAAAATGCACTTAAGTTCCTTAAAATGCATTTTTGCTTTCTTACTCCTCTTCTTTTCTGTCTCTTTTCGTTCTATTATTCCCCTTTTCCCCCACCCCAAGCGTAGGGTAGCCAACCGAGCCAAGCTTGGTTAACCTCCCTGCCTTTCCTCTCTATTTATCTCTCTCTCTCTCTCTCTCTCTTGCTTGTAAAACGTATTCGCACTACGTTATCACCGTGTCACAGAACGAGCGCTAAAAAAAAAGAGCGCGCCGCCAAATCCTTGCGACAACGGGTGGTAGAAACGCCGCGAGGTAAAAAAGAAAAAAAAAGAAAGCAAACATCCAAGGCTCCCGGGCGCGCGCTCTCCCCGCAGAAGCACGGCTTCGCAAACGAACCTCCTCACCCCACATCGGCGGCCCAGTAAGGCCGCGATCTTTCTAGAACGAAGGAGGCGGGGTCAGACCGAGTGACTCATTCTCCGGAGAGAGCAGTCGAACCGTCTCGTGCCTCTCCCCAGCCTTCGCTGCGCGTCGCGCCGACGAAATGAGGAGAAGATTCTGGAAGGTGGCGCAGAACGTATTTAATCGAGCAGCCGAGACGAGAAAGCAGGAGGTGACGGAAGTTAACGCCGGAGCGCGTAGGAATTCCGCCGTGGAGTCGGCGAAGGTTCTGCCCGTAGTGACAGAACAGGAGGTGACGGAAGTTAACGCCGGAGCGCGTAGGAATTACGCCGTGGAGTCGGCGAAGTTTTGGTCCGTAGGGACAGCTCGAGCTACAGGCAAGAGCGTGGGTTTACCGCTATCGAGCGAAGACGCGGGCAACAGCTGCGTGTGTGAAGCCGACGGATTTCCGGCGAAGAAGTTTGAAGCTTGGAGAGTGGCCTATTGAAGACGGGAGTTTTCCTGGAAGAGAAACTCCGGCGGGGTTTTCCTGGAAGAGAAACTTCGAGAGCTGCGGAACGACAACAACGCTGGACTTTGAGTGAGTGATTCTCGGAAGAGTATCATTCGGACTTTTGTTCCAAGGACTTTGGACTGAATAGGTTTTCTATCTCTTTAGTCCTTAAGTGTCTTGGTTGTTCAATGCATGCGACTGCATTATAGTGCGTATCGTTGTCTGTGTCCGTTGTTTTGAGTGTGGCCGATTGTATTGCGTAGTACGTTGATTGATTGGATTGATTGGTGACATATTGTATGCAGCTATTGTGGAGTGTGCATTTCTGTGTTTTGTTTTCGATCTGCGATTATTGAGAATATAATTTGTTTGTTTATCAACTCTCGACTCTGACTTGTTCTTTGGGCCACGACCGGCGTCTGCTGGCGCACCAAAAAGGACCACTTCAAAATTGTCCACGCTTTCGTGGTGCGGTTCGGGGGGCCGATACTTCGGCTCTTGGAATTAGCCCGGCGATTGCCTCCCTAATAAACGGGACAGGTGTGACAATTAATCTGGCGTCCGCGACAGGACCTTTTGGTGCACAGTGTGTCCAAAGTAGTGAGAAAGAGCCTCGAGTTGTTGATAGTGCTATCGGAAGGATTTTGTGTGTTGTTCAGTGTTCTCGTTAACGAGTGCAGGGGAGTGCTCCGATAGACTGATCTAGGCAGATACTTTTTGCACGCGGCAAGGTTTTATTTGCGAGACACAATGGATCTCGAAAAGTTAGTTGCTCTTGGTGAAAAGATGGGTCTTTCTGGCGCCGAACTACGGAAGTGGGTCACCCAGAAGGAAAAAGAAGAAAAAGAGAGAGCCAAAGAAGAAAAAGCAGCCGAGCTGGAAAAAGAGAGGTTGGCGGTCGAAAGAGCCAAAGCGGAAAAAGAAGCTGAGGTGGAGAGAGAGAGGTTGGCGGCAGAGAGGGCGAAGGAAGAAAGAGAGCAGCAGTTGGAGTTGGAGAGAGAAAAGCTTGCAGCTGAAAGGGCGAAGGAAGAAAGAGAGCAGCAGTTGAAGTTGGAGAGAGAAAAGCTTGCAGCTGAAAGGGCGAAAGAAGAAAGAGAGCAGCAATTGAAGTTGGAGCTGGAGAGAGAAAAGCTGGCGGCTGAGAGGGCGAGAGAAGAAAGAGAAGCAGAGATGGCTGAAAGGGAGCGGCAGCGGCAGCACGAGATGGAACTCGAGCGGCTCCGTTTGCAACAGCGAAGTGAAACTCCCGTCCAAGCTAGAGTTGAAAGCAGCGAACGAGAGGATCATGGCTTCCGCTTGAACCCAAGCAAGTTGCTCGTAGCATTTGATGAAAGGAAGGACGACCTAGACGCGTACCTCCACAGATTTGAGACGATTGCGAGGAGCCAGAATTGGCCGGAACAGCAATGGGCAACTGCTTTGAGTACTTGCTTGAGTGGTGAAGCGCTCAGTGTGTACGGTAGGCTGACGCCGACCGATGCAGCCAACTATGCAAAGGTGAAAGCTGCTTTGCTGAAGCGATTTAGATTTACCGTGGAAGGTTTCCGGGACAGATTTCGGACAGGAAAGCCAGCTGATGGTGAGACGGCTACGCAGTATGCCGCCCGACTTTGCCATTATTTCGACAGATGGATTGAACTTTCAGGGACAGCACAGGAGTACGATGAGCTTAGAGAGCTCCTAATTAGAGAACAATTTCTAACTAGTTGCCACCCAGGCCTGTCGCTGTATTTGAAAGAGAGGAGAGCTAACTCACTTGAAGACATGCTTGAATTGGCTGATCAATTCTTGGAGGCGCAAGGTGGCACTAATTTGGCCAAGGTAAAGAAGGAGTGTCCCGACGATTCGAAGAAATTGGCTCCCGAAGAAAAGAAGCGTGCACCAGAGAGCATTCCGCGATGTTTTCTATGCAACCGAGTGGGTCATCACGCGAAAAACTGTCGAACGATCTTTACGAGCCCTACGGCAGTAAAATGTTTTAAGTGTGGTCAGACTGGGCACAAAGCAGATGCTTGTCGGAACGGAGTGAGTCAAACTCACCAGGTATCCTGTGTTCAAGCGGCACCAAGATCTGATAATAATGCCGTCACTGATGGATTCGTAGAGTTGAAAAACGGGGAGAAAATTCCTATTGTGGGTGCTGTAATGTCAAAACAGCCAACCGGTGTTACGAAAGGAATGCCAGCGCTGCCTGGAAAAGTTGCGGATAAAAAGATTACGGTGTTAAGAGATACCGGCAGTTCCACTGTTATCGTGCGGAGAGATTTGGTACGGGAAGGTGAGTTGACAGGCAGAACGAAACCGGTTTGCCTAATTGACCGTACGGTTCGGATGCTTCCCGAAGCAGAAATTGAGGTTGAAACCCCGTACTTCAGCGGGAAGGTTACTGCTTTATGCATGACGACCCCCCTGTATGACCTTGTCATCGGAAACATCGATGGGGCGCGAGGGCCAAGTGATCGAGAATGTTTGGGAGAAGACCCGAAGATAGAGCCCTCGCCAACACAGCAGCCGCGAGATACAGTGGAGGAGCATCCCGTAACGGATCTCACTAGAGCCCAATGTGAAGCTGCGGCGCAAGAGACAGCGAAGGAGAAGACGATCGGGTCGAATAAGTTCACGGGCCGAGCAACCGGACTTACGTCGGCACGACCTCAACCGACCGACAGTTTAAAGGAGACGGAATTGGCCAGCCGGGCAAAAAGTAGAGGCATGATCAAACGGGAAAATAAACAGACAGGACCCGTCGAATGTAATGGCGCGTTAACGGTGTCGGAAGAGACAACGATGGCTGAGACGACGCCCCAGATATCGTCGTTGGAAAGGGCTCGCCGAAAAAGAACGTGGAAGTACAAGAAGAGATCGAGCGAGCACCGCAAAAGGGGGCGCAAGCGCTGTTCGAAGTACTCAAGATAGGTGCTGAGGTGGAATCAGAATGTGTTTGGCAGGGCTGAGTGACATATGTTGTGTTAATGCTCTTGTTATCCTGTGTCTCAAGTGTATGTCGAGCGAGTCAGTGTTCTGTGCGATGATGTGATGTATAGTGTTGTATAATTATTGTGTAGACAGAACTTTGTACGTGTATTGTTTGGAATGTATGATGAAGTGTTGTAGGCATGTACCTGTGGCTATATTTCATGCGTTGTGGAATTGAACTACAATGTAAGATTGTATTGC
Source organism: Rhipicephalus annulatus (assembly GCA_013436015.1). Classification (NCBI taxonomy): domain Eukaryota; kingdom Metazoa; phylum Arthropoda; class Arachnida; order Ixodida; family Ixodidae; genus Rhipicephalus; species Rhipicephalus annulatus. The sequence continues at coordinate 542,456 of WOVY01001534.1, forward strand.
GTGATCTATTGTGAATGTGAAGTGTTATGAGCGACTGATGGTGTTACAGTCTGTGAGAGTGTGTGGTGACTTTTCGCGCTCGTTTGTGTGGTTTTGAATATTATGAGATAATATTCTTAAAGTGGGGGGCAGTGTCACAGAACGAGCGCTAAAAAAAAAAGAGCGCGCCGCCAAATCCTTGCGACAACGGGTGGTAGAAACGCCGCGAGGTAAAAAAGAAAAAAAAAGAAAGCAAACATCCAAGGCTCCCGGGCGCGCGCTCTCCCCGCAGAAGCACGGCTTCGCAAACGAACCTCCTCACCCCACATCGGCGGCCCAGTAAGGCCGCGATCTTTCTAAAACGAAGGAGGCGGGGTCAGACCGAGTGACTCATTCTCCGGAGAGAGCAGTCGAACCGTCTCGTGCCTCTCCCCAGCCTTCGCTGCGCGTCGCGCCGACGAAATGAGGAGAAGATTCTGGAAGGTGGCGCAGAACGTATTTAATCGAGCAGCCGAGACGAGAAAGCAGGAGGTGACGGAAGTTAACGCCGGAGCGCGTAGGAATTCCGCCGTGGAGTCGGCGAAGGTTCTGCCCGTAGTGACAGAACAGGAGGTGACGGAAGTTAACGCCGGAGCGCGTAGGAATTACGCCGTGGAGTCGGCGAAGTTTTGGTCCGTAGGGACAGCTCGAGCTACAGGCAAGAGCGTGGGTTTACCGCTATCGAGCGAAGACGCGGGCAACAGCTGCGTGTGTGAAGCCGACGGATTTCCGGCGAAGAAGTTTGAAGCTTGGAGAGTGGCCTATTGAAGACGGGAGTTTTCCTGGAAGAGAAACTCCGGCGGGGTTTTCCTGGAAGAGAAACTTCGAGAGCTGCGGAACGACAACAACGCTGGACTTTGAGTGAGTGATTCTCGGAAGAGTATCATTCGGACTTTTGTTCCAAGGACTTTGGACTGAATAGGTTTTCTATCTCTTTAGTCCTTAAGTGTCTTGGTTGTTCAATGCATGCGACTGCATTATAGTGCGTATCGTTGTCTGTGTCCGTTGTTTTGAGTGTGGCCGATTGTATTGCGTAGTACGTTGATTGATTGGATTGATTGGTGACATATTGTATGCAGCTATTGTGGAGTGTGCATTTCTGTGTTTTGTTTTCGATCTGCGATTATTGAGAATATAATTTGTTTGTTTATCAACTCTCGACTCTGACTTGTTCTTTGGGCCACGACCGGCGTCTGCTGGCGCACCAAAAAGGACCACTTCAAAATTGTCCACGCTTTCGTGGTGCGGTTCGGGGGGCCGATACTTCGGCTCTTGGAATTAGCCCGGCGATTGCCTCCCTAATAAACGGGACAGGTGTGACACACCGCTGTTAGGATTTATTTTTTTCCATAAAAAACGGAAGCACGCACGCGTACACATGTGTTTTAGTTTGAGTCATTCGGAGAGGCCGTCATCTTTATTTTATTTCTCTCTCTCTCTGTCTTTCTTCATATCCCCGCTTCCCCGCCTCTTTGCAAACCGGTTACTCTTACAACACTAACCTCTTTGCGTCTCCTTTTAATCTATTAACCTCTCTCTTTGTTTGTTTCTTTCCATGAATATGTGTGAAAATAGGCTTTCTTACTGCACATAGTTCACCGCACGTCATGAGTATACGTCAACTGCTGCGATTTTGTTTATAGATCTCTGTGCAATAATTTTCAGTAGCACATCGCGCCAGTGCACGTACTCAGTTGTGTGATAGACGTGTGGTATGAGATGCTTTAGATATGCACATGTTTGTGGGCATCTCATGATTCTGATGAAGGTAGGCAGCACATTTCATGTATGATTGTATATTCCCAGACGAAGACCGAATCACGGCGAAGCTTGGAGCAGGCGTACCTGACGTACCGATTTCTTTCTTTCTTTCTTTCTTTCTTTCTTTCTTTCTTTCTTTCTTTCTCTCTCTCTTTCTTTCTTTCTTTCTCTGTCTCTCTTTATTTCTCTTTCTTTCTCTCTCTTTCTTTATCTCTCTTTTTTCTCTCTTTCTTTTTTCTCTTTTCTTTCTCTCTCTCTTTCTTTTTTTCTCTTTTTCTTTCTGTATTTCTTTACCTTTTGTTTCTTTTTTTCGCACTCTCTTTCGTTATCTCTTTCTTTCTCTTTCTCTCTCTTTCTTTCTTTCTTTGTAGATAGCGGTCGTCCACAGTTTTGGGGCGGAATCGGCGCGACGTCTTTCATGTTTCACGTCAGTATATAGAAGCTTCACTTCAATAAAAAGGAAGCATGTAACCACTAAAATTTTCCCATTCCTTCTTAGTTATAACATTAGTCGCATACAACTTAAGAATTCCGGAGAGGCCCCCCGCCCAGACGACAGAAGCGCGGCAGCCGGTCGGCTCAGCTAGTTGCGCATGGTCCCACGCCATGAGCCCGGCAATGTTCTCCGAAGGCGGAGTTACCGGTCGCCCGGATCATGACGTTGGCATGCTTGTATGCATCCGACTTTGAGGCGGAAATGCCGCATAGTCCTGAAGTTTTATCGGACTGTGGGTCTCTAAATCTATAGTGATGTGGGATGTGTACAGTGGTAGATTTATAGGGGTGATCGCCCCCTCCCCCAAAGTCCGTGTAAGCACCCCTCCCCCTCTAACTTCAGTGCTCGTAGTCCACCTCCTGTCACCAATTAAGCCAAATGGGCTAAAACACTGTGAGCACACATTAACAGTATTTATGCTATGAAGCAGTTTTTTTGCTAATACAAAAAAAAGGTCATGACCACGCCTACCTCGGCTGTGTTCCTTCAGGCGTAAAATGCGTGACTGGATCCGCACCTGGATGAATACTGTTCTACTTGAACCTTTATTTTATTTGTACTTTTTTACTAATCACAGCGGCACCCTTCAGAATTCTAGCAACATTTCGAAACTGTTTGCGAATAAGTGTCATACTTCAGAGCCATGCGGCTTACACTCGGAGAGTACGAGCCAAATAACAAGGAACGGTGAAAGAAATCCACCAAAAGCTGGCATAATCCTTCGCAGAAAAATGGGACACAGTTCGTAAACAAACTACATAGGTATATCGCATACTCGATTGCCAGCTATTCTATTTTTCTCTGTAAGTTTCTAATCTATTTTTCTCTGTAAGAGAGGAATGAATTGTCTGCCATGCAAGTGTGCTGTAAGAATGAAGAATTGTTTATGTCGTTTCTGTAATTCCCCCTGCTGTAACGCCTTCGGGCAATGCGGGTAACCTTTGAATAAAAAATAAAGAAAGAAATAAAGTTCTTTTAGAAGTGAATGCTTGCCATGCTTTGGTGGAAGCAGTTTTTGTCGCTCCATTGTGGGTCACAATTGCTCCAAGGAAGAGGGCTTTGCATAGAAGCAAACAGGTAGAACAGGCACAGGGCCATGATGTAGTTGTAAGCGACCAGGATGTAGAAGCTGGTCACAAACTGAGCGACGCTGATACCTGGGAGATCAGACAGGCCAACATTCGTCGATTTCGTTGTTGCGATTACATATATAACAAGTTACGACAGACGTTTTCGCGATAATGAAACTTTATTTCACGAAAGAGAAAGTACACACCTTTAAATCCTGGCACGCATTCCCACGTCTTGACTCCACCTTTTCCGGAAAACTGACCAATGGCGAGCTCCAGAAAGTATACCGGCTTGCCGACAACGAACAGAAGAATGAAGTACGGTATGAGAAACGCCCCTGAAATAAAAGCAAAAACTGCGAATGACAAACTGTAAATTTGGATAATATACGCTGTAAATGTAAAAAAAAAACGCATAATGTTACTCATGTATTTGCTGAATATGACTCGAATGCATTCAAAATTAAGCCATCAGGTGTGGTCATTGATCATCATCGCGTCATCGTCATAGCTTGAGAGCTCAATGCGCGGTACAAGCCCTGTGCGATTCTACGCTTCTGCCACGCAATGTTATATTCGATAACGTCGGGTCACATTGGTTGCATCTGTTGAACGTCCACCAAGCTTTACTTCGAAGCTGATAAGGTTTTCGTTATGCCACGCAGAGCTGATAGAAAACATTTATCATCCTAGATAAGGCACACCCTCTCTCTATATTCCTCTTCATCCTCTTCATCTGCTTCTTCGCTCTCAGAACACGTGTGCTGATTTGTCCAGCGTGAGATGCCTTAACTCTGATGAGCGCGAGAACAAGTAGAGAGAGAGAGAGAGAAGCCGATAAAATTATATCTTTTTCTGATAAAAAGGAAGAGATATAAATAAAGATGAAAAAAATGTAATGAAGAGAGAGCACGACCGAGAGAGAATAGAAGACAAAAAGAGAAAAGCGAGGGAAAGAGGGAAAAGGCCACAGAGAAAGATAGAAAGTGCGAGAAAAATAAATGGAAACGTAAAGAGAGAAAGAAAGAAATATAGACGAAAACAGAGATGAGAGAAAAAGAAATAATGGGAGAAAGAAAGAAAAATAAACAGAAACAATAAAATGCTGTCCAGCTCCACACCTCCTCCTAACTCAGGCTTGGCACCATCTGTGCGAAGGTGCTTTCATTTTTGTTTTGTTTTGTTTTGTGGTTGTTATCAGCCAAATAAGCGCATAATCGCCTTCAATCTTAATGCATGACGTACGTACCTCCTCCATTCTGGTACGCTAGCGTCGGAAATCGCCACACGTTTCCCAGTCCAATGGAAATGGACAGACAGGAGAGGAAGAACTGCAGTCCTTTGTTCCACCGGGGTCGATTCCGAGATTCGTTGTTCTTAGGCTCGACATCCTGCCAATGTAATGTGAAAACTGCAATCTGTCATCTTGGTTAACATGGTAGGAAATGACCAAGAATTAAAAGTACATATAATCACCAAAAGAGCATTCTGTTTTTTTTTACAACCTAATATTGTTATGAAGTACGAATAATGTTACTTGCATGTTTTATTATTTGGCTCAGCTCATTTCGACATCCCAGCTTACACGGTGCGTATATTTTTACTTCATAATAAACTGTATCAAGCCTTCACACTATGGCAGCATTGTGGTTATAGTGTGTCGAGCCGCTAAGTTCGAGTAGGCGGGTTCGATTCCGGCACGAGATGACAGCGTTTCAAAGGGAACATAGAGAGGACTAGACGTACTGTTGTATACTTATATTTAGATGCACGTAAAAAAATTCTAATTTGTACAAATCAATCCAGAGTTTCCTACTGCGGTGTGGTTCGTAATCATATCGCAGTTCTGGCATGTAACACCTACGAAGTATAAATTTTCACGAATAGATCTAATTACTATTCGCACAATTTTTGTACTAATCCTACTTCGGTGACCTTGTACTATGAATAAAGCCCCATAGCCCTTACGTCCCCAGTAAGACTGTTATTATCCTCTAATACATGTGACAGCAGGTAAGGCTGGTGGGTGTAAGCGCAAAAAAAACTCTCACGGTCCTGTATGCATTCACCTAAAATAACTCGAAAATGAAAAGTCATGTTCTTCCTTTGCTTCTCTTTTATTCTCACTCCAATTTGCTGCCTGAAATCTTTCTGCACCTGCCGTGGTTTTGCAGAGGGTGGGCCGAAATCAGCACACACCTGGCGATGTCATGTGATGAGGTCGTCAAACGACGTCACGTTAGGCGCCGTCAGAGCTACGTTATGATGACATCACCATGTATTTGCCACAGTTGACGTGATGGTGACGTCACGTGATAACGTCATTGCATAAAAAAATTTTCGCGTAACTTAGTTGGCGCAAGCGATGACTCTCATTCTCATTTGATGAAGCACCTAAGGTTTTCACCTGAACAAATGTAGCAGTTATAACAAATCTCCTAAACTTAGGCATTTTCGTTTCAAACTGCCACTTTCTTTGCCGTCAGCTTGTGGTGTCTATGTGCTCCGGTCGTGTGGAGGAAGTAACGATAGACGAAGAAGAGGAAGAAGTGAGCACAGGTGGCCGTCTGTTTGCCCCCTCTTCGTGCCAACCAACCAATCAATCTTACATTTCGTCGAACAAGCACCGCGTCCATGGCCGAACCGGAGAACCTCCCGACCCCAGTGGTGCGCACGCGATATCCGAGGAGGCGACTCTGGCAGGACATTCTCGGTGCTTCGGCGGGCATCTGCATCGGTGCCGCTTCCTTGGTGTTGATAGGTATACGGCGCCGCTGGCCTTCTTGGGTAAAGCGACGCTATGTAAACTCGTAAACGCTAAGCTTTCTTCCATGTTGGTGGTCAAGTCAGTACTGGTACTCTGACGTCCCGTTATGTTACAGTACGGCAGACATTGCCTTACGTTGTCCAGATATCACAAAATGACTCGCAACTCTTTTATCAGCGTCCATCGTCTTTATGTGTTTTCCACTTGTAGCCAGCGTTATCGACAGTCTGGTAGCTTAGAAGGCAGCATCGATGCCGAGTCTTCCAAGCAACGGAATGCGTTTAGATGGCGTGTGTGCGACATGACAACACCTCACATCGACAAGAGAAAATTATGGGAAACAAATCACTTAGTATTCAAACCTACGTGAAAACCGTGCCGTTGCTTACCTTGGCATCATTGTCTGTTGGCTCTCGTTAGTGTCGCGCCTAACGGAGCAAAACTAGCCCTCATATCTCCTTTCTTACGTTAAATAAGTAAAAGGGCGTCCATCTGTGGTCAGATGACCATACCAGCGTAATTTAGGCATTCCTTTCAGCCGCCATGTTCTTTCGCGCGCAGAATAGTCAACATTTTATTCGTCTGTGATGACGCCTTCGCTAAGTAGTCTATTTTGCACACTACGTGATCATTGAAATGAAGACAGGTGTGCCGCTGTGCGCGTTTATGTTGTCATTTACGGCGAGTGTTGGAACCCTATTTTTTTCCTTTTATGCAGCTTTGAAGTATAACGCCGGTAAACCTACTTGGCAAGATATTAACGTCAAGTACAGAAAAAGAGGCAAAACCAGTTATGCATACATCCACGTTACAAATTTGCAGTCGCACATGGTCAAACAGCTATCCGCCTCGTACTGCGCTCAGCCCTGTAGCTGGGGGGGGGGGGGGGGGTTCTATAAAAACGAGAATGGACGTTTTTCTTCCATCGTCAACGAGGCCTTCAGCAAGTGCCCCCCCCCCCCCTCCTAAACTGGCTACGCACCGGACTGCGTTGTAGACATCCTGGATTGACAAGTATTACAAATCACAGAAGAAATATGTAACGACCATACCTTGAAAGGAACTAAAGAAACTTTGCATAAAAAAGTGGATACAAGATGCTGAGCTTGCTGTCATGCACTGCCAATATATCATACAGGTTTAATGTACAATAGGCTGATTTCTAGCCCGTAGCAAACGCATCACGCCCAATCCAGTTTCTTCAGTGCATTCAGATGTCGCAAAAATGTATACAGTGTGATTTTCCCAAAGGTCTAGATTACGCTGCAGATTGTGACAGCACACGTGTATTGTGCTTGCGATACGATAAGCACATAAAATGGTCACCTTCGACTACGCAATCACCTGGACGGACTCATTTTTGTTTACGCCACCTCCAGTGTCTTTAGAATCAGTCCATTTCACTTAGCTTGACGCACGATTACACGGATGCGGAACGCGGAAGATGAAACCAGAAATAATATGACTAAGTTTTACTAACTTGACCGTCTTTCTCTTGCTCAGGCGTCATCGTGAGCGCGGACTTCCTAGTGCCGAGCCACCCAATCAATCGCAACGCCAATCAGACGAAGGCGACCGTCCTGGAAGCTGCAATCTCGGGACTGTTCAGCAAGATCGCCGCTCGATTCGGGCCCGCCGACAAACAGGGAGGAACTGCAAGCCGTCGCCAGGTTCGCAACGGGGGCGCGTCCCTGCTGCTCGCCTACAACCTATCGGTGGACCTGCTCGAGCATTTCCACCTTCCCGTCATCGATCCCCTGCACGACGCTGTCGATAACGGCACGGCCTCCGATATCACCGATGGTGCAAGGGCGTCGGAGGTCGCGGATCTTCGAGGGGCTAACCTGACCACCGAGTCGATGCCTGCGGTAAACGCCAGCGATGTGTCGAATTCCACCTTGGTCGACCAAAGGAACTCCTCGAAGAACGCGGCGAAGTCGTTCCTGCTCGACTTGGAGAGCGATTCGAACCAGACGGCTCAGTGAACTGCACACTGTGACGCGCACAGATTGAGCAATACATCCTGCCCAACCGCAGCTAAGAATGTGCGGGTTTATTGTTTGTTTTACCACTGCATTAGTTTATGGCTGTCGCATATATTTTCCGGTTTACAGGTGAAGCGGAAGTACGTCACAATCTAATGTGATAAAGCAACGCCCGCCTATTTCTTTTTTTTTTCGAAAGCTGCCGCCTATTCACGGAAACTTCGGCCGTGCAGACACCTTTCAGTGCAATCTCGATGATCTTCATTTGAATTATCGAAAAAATTGCATAAAATACTAAGTGGTACGTTCCAAGCACAAGGAAGTACCGAGCTGATTGGCCTGTATTTTTTTTTCTTTAATTCCATAAAACTTAAAAGCTCGTTGCATTGGTGGACATTGCAGTGTCGGCATCAGTGTTGTTGGCTGCGAACGAAAAAAATCAGTGTTGTTCTTCACCGAAAAATCGAGAATGGTGAAAATAACATAACAATATTCGGTTCGAGTGAGAATCCAACCCAGGCATTCGGCGATGCAAGCTAGTGCTCTACCACAGAGCCAAGTCATTGTCCGCCTCGATGGGTCAGTGGCTAGGGTAGTCAACTGCTGACCCAATGGTCGCGGGTTCGATTCCGGCCGTGGTGGTCACGTTTCGACGGAGGCGGAATGATAGAGGCCCGCGTATACTGCGTGATATCAGTGCTCGTCAATAAACACCAAATTGTCCAAATTTACGGAGCCCTCCACAACGCAGGGTTCCTCATTATCGTATATTGTGGTTTTGTGAACGGAAAACACAAGATCCGATTATAGCTGCGCCTTTGCTTGAAGCTGCATAAGAAAAAAAAGCCCTATATGTGTTATGTAGTGGGAGGAGCCTCCTTTAGCGCAGTAAGACGGTAAGTTGGGCTGCAGTTGGTTAGGGTCCATCGTGAACTTATTTACAGCGCTACACCAGAAAAACACAGGAAAGGGAAGGAGCAAAAGAGAAAGAAAAGACGGCGCTGTCATGAAGGTTTGAGTTAACACATATAAAAGAGCCCTGGGTACTATTTCTAGTACCCAGGGATCTCTGTATATTTCTAGTACCCAGGGTTCTTTTCTATTTGATCACTCGAACCTTCATGACAGCGCCGTCTTTTCTTTCTCTTTTGCTCCTTCCCTGTCCTGTGTTTTTATGGTGTTGCGCTGTAAATAAGTTCACGATGCCTCCTTAACGCATGCAATGTTGCGTGTCGGAAGCGCATATAATCACACCTTCAAAACACGTGAATTGCGCACCGAGAGGTTGGTTGCGCCCATCTATTGCAAATCACGCAATTATCACCAACAACATCCACATACATGCTGGTGCGCGTGTTGCCTTACGGACACACTGTGGGTATACTTCGCCAGTTCGCAAAAGGAATTGTGAGCACTTCGCAACTTACAGTGGTATTTTAGTGTAATTTGAAACGGCCCGTGTTACGCTCAGAGACTTTTTTTTTCCTTGCGGCACGGTTGAGGCATGCTGCGGGACCCGAAGTGCGGCTACACTCTTAATCAAATCCTGGCTATATAGACTGCATGCCCTCGGGCAAGAAGTCAAGTCAAATTATCGCCACCTTTACGCGGCTCCGTATCCGTGTCCCAGAGAAACCGGCCCGATTTGAAGTGGCCTTCAAAAAAGCCGGGACAAAGATTATCCGGGATTTTTGGTCAAATTTTGGTCAAAGCAATCGAGGAGGTGATGTGCACGGGGCCCCCGACTGTGGTATTGCGTTCCTCTTGAAGGCCATGCTCAAGAGTCCTTCAGGGCTTTTTGACCAGCAGGTCGCGGGATCGAATCCCGGCTGCGGTGGTTGCATTTTCGACGGAGGCGAAAATGCTTTAGGCCCGTGTGCTCAGATGGGGGTGCACGTTAAAAGAAGCCCAGGTGGTCGAAATTTCCAGAGCTCATGTAATACGGCGTCTCTCATAATCATGTGGTGGTTTTGTGACGTTAAACCCCGCGTATAAATCAACCAAACCTTCATGGTTTCACGTTTCTGCTCTACAAGGCAAACAGCGCACGCTTTTACGAGTACACGAGGCACAGGTGCCGACTAATAGCTGGAGTTTTATTGCTCATACGCCGCCGCAGTAAATACGCAGCACGTACCAGCAACAGAAAAGCGCAACAAGAAGAGCAAGGCCAGCAGATATACATTTAAGGCAGTCAGCTAGGGGGAACCATGATTATTTAGCCCCCGATAGGAAAGCTAACTTCTTACCTAAAAGGGTCAGGGAATGGGGCACTGACGCGTTGTGGAGCAAATTTTCATATTTGTCCACGATCCTGGAGTTCCGGCTGGAAATGGTACTGTTCGAGGCTACAAATGTCATTCCGTCTTTTTCTTTTTTCATTTTTCACGCATTCTGTGCGTTTTGTCACCTACGAACTGTCAACTAACGAGTGCATACTAGTTCTATATATAGAAATAGAACTGTATTTTAGTTGCATTCGTGAGTGTTGGGTATTCTATAGCATCGGGCCAACGAAACTATTCTTTAATTCAGCCCAGTCGAAGCTGGTCAAGGGCCGCACCATTAATTCCTGATTCACCGAGGAAGTAAAAAAAAATAGTGCGAGCATAAGATAGAATATCAATTTTTTTCATTAGTGCCGTCTGTAATACAGCCTGGGTACCCAATAGCTCCCTTATCTTCAATGGTGGAAACAAAGGTAAGGACGAAATGTGCGTGCATAAGAGACAAATATGAGAAGATTGCAGTAATCCCCTACATACACAGTGGCTCGCACAACCTGAGAAAGGTAAGTAAAAAATGGGACGTCCCTTTTTCAGTTCTTCACCACTTGTCGAGCGTTTGCAAACAGCTAAATCGGATAAATATGTCACCTGCACCACAAACTAATGCGATCGGTTCGCGCCTTGTCCTTAATTCGGGCGTCGTATATTCCATTCCTTATAGTCTTGTGAACGCACATACGCGAGGCAAATTTACATATGCTTTAATAAAATACCAATGAAAACCAGCAGTTGATGAAGCCAAGGAAGGTATACGAGACGTTAATTGCACTCTTTTGAAGTTTATCAAATTAATTGTGGTATATAGGTGAATCTGAACTGATCGAAAAGACAACCGGCAGGGATAGAAGTTGCAGGCCCAGCATCGCGCAGAACGGAAGTTTCGCATTCGCCGCCATGCATGGCTACGAGCGGCGCTGCAATAGAACTCCCAGGTTTGCACAAAAATACCCAATAATGTAGACGAGGAGACGACCACCGCCGTAGCTCAGCTCAAGTTGTAAGAGTATCGGACGCGTAATCCGAAGGTCGAAGGTTCTGCCCGCGGCAAGTTGCCCTTCGTCCACTTCACTTTTTTTCGCGTCTGTATTGCCGGACGTGCTCCTATCTATTTTTGTTACCGGCCCATTACACGTGCAACTGCTGACTTGTTCAAAGCACGGTCAAGTGACTGGGAACCATCCAAATTATTTTAGAACTTTTCGCTGAGATTACGCGCACAACGCGGACATTATAGTTTGTTCTGGAACTTACGCAGCCGCTATGGCGATGGCGTTGCAGTCTTCGAAGACGTATAAGCGTATGCCAACGCGCTTCACCAACACCGCCTAGTAGTCTAGGTGGCGTTGGCTTAACGGCTTTGCAGATTATCAATGGTCGACGCTCTATTCGCCACTATTATGCAGTGTACAACGTGCATTGCTTACTGTAGAGTTTTCCGGCCATGGCACTGTTTCCCGGCCGCCATTTCGGCCAGATAACGAGTTTCATTTTGGACAGGCCGACCGCTGCATTCATCAACGTCACGACCCCGCGTCAGTATCACAATTACTACAATACACTTAAAATAGTGCAGTTAACATCCTTTATACCTTCATTGGAATCATTATATATAGGTTTCTATTAAGTTCGCACGAAACAAAAATACGAACCATCAGTTGTTTTGGTTTCATGCATTAGTGAGATTGTTTAGCGCACAAGTATACTATCGACGTCAAATGAAGCCCGAACAGCGGTGAGCCTTCGTGATGGATATATAGTGCGTGCCGTCCACTTATCACCATGGGCATGCACACACTTATGTGCAGAGATGCCGAACAGGATGTCCGTGGTGATAAGTGGACAGCACGCACTATACTATCGCGAAGGCTCCGACCGCCCTTTCGGTTTCATTTGACGCCGATAGTACAACGTAACAATGGGAAATTCAGGATGTCTGGAACTCCACTGGCGAAACGCTCTCTTGAATTCAGTAGTACCAGCATGTTGCGCAGGTCTTGTGGCTAAATGATTCGAGGAATCATAGAGGCCCAGAAAATCGTGAGCCTAAAAGACAGCTGCGCCAGTACCCATTCCACAACCCATTTAGATATAGAGTCACCACTCCTCTCGGAGGCTGGATAATGTTGGTTCCCTCTCGTTGGCTCTTTTGGATGTCTCGCTCATTTTGTTGCGCTTTCACACTGCTTTTGGTACGTGCTGTACATTTAGAGACCAATGAAGCTTGTTTCTCGGTTGGTTGGTCCATGGTTATAATACAGTGATAATAATCAACGGGGTTTAACGTCCCACAACCACGTTATGATTATGAGAGACGCCGTAGTGGAGGGCTCTGAAAATTTTGACCAGCTGGGGTTCTTTAACATGCACCCAAACCTGAGCACACGGGCCTATGGTATTTGCGCCTCCATCGAAAATGCATCCGCCGCAGCCGGGATTCGATCCCGCGACCTGCGGATCAGTAGCCGAGTACCTTAGTCACTATACCGCGGCGGGGCTACAAGATCAGCTCAAATAGGACGGAATCAGCGGAAGTTTGTCCTATTTGCTCTGGTTTTGTACCAGAGGTTCTGTGCTGCGTTGTACAAGAGGTTTACACGAGTGGTAGATTTCGTACTATAGAAGGTTTGTGCTGCAATACGCATCAAATTCAACTCGCCCACCTCTTAACCTTGGCACAAAGCTTCGCGCGAGTTTCGCGTGGTGCCGAAAGAGACGCCATACCGGATCCGGTAGCTTCTTGTCATTGGAAGACATCTTGGGGCACTACTGTTGAGCTGACTGCCTTCCTGGCTGAAACGATGAACCCACAGACGTGCTTGCGGCTGCCATCAAAGCCGAAGGTGTTCCTTTGCTTGGAAAGTATACGTACGCACACGCTCAACCCGGTCCGCTGTGCAACCTCCAGGCATGCCCTTTGCTGTCCTATTACTCGCAGAGCCTGGCGGACACGAGGCAATACTACCGTGCTGAATATTGTACCGCTCGTAAACGTCGCGCCAGGCACTTGATATTACTCTGATAAACACAACAGTCCTCAGCGCAAGCGCGCCTAGCACTTATTCTGTGCAGTGTCAGCAGGTACAGCTCCTTTTTTTTCTTTATCGTGTTTACCGTTTATGGCCCGCGCTGTTAAGGTCTGCTGGCGTTCCGTGGCTTTAACGTGGACGGGTTGCGCAGCACTCTCTAGGGCAGGACTTTGCCTGAATAACACTTGCTAAAGTTCCATCACTATACATAATAGTGGTTGTTGGTGTTTAACGTCCTAAAACTATGATTTGATTATGACAGATTGATTGATATGTGGGGTTTAACGTCCCAAAACCACTATATGATTATGAGAGACGCCGTAGTGGAGGGCTCCGGAAATTTAGACCACCTGGGGTTCTTTAACGTGCACCCAAATCTGAGTACACGGGCCTACAACATTTCCGCCTCCATCGGAAATGCAGCCGCCGCAGCCGGGATTCGAACCCGCGCTCTGCGGGTCAGCAGCCGAGTACCTTAGCCACTAGACCACCGCGGCGGGGCTGATTATGACAGATGCGGTAGGTTATTTAAAGAGCACATATATCGAGTAGTACACCGGGCGCTGGCATTCTCATATACATGGAGAATTCCTGATAATAAGGGCTGCAGCGCGAGCACGAAGGTGCTAGAAGAAAAGTGAAACGCGAGGCAAGGAAAGCAAAGAGGTGTTGTCCTCTTTGCTTTCCCTGCCTCGCCTTTCGTTTCACTTTTCTTCTAGCACCTTCGTGCTCGCGCTGCAGCCCTTGTTATCATGGATTCCAACCAACTAGCCCAAATAGCCGTTCTTCTTCAATGGAGAATGCGGCCACCACGACCAGTATTCGATACCACAACCTTCGTGTGATCAGTCGAGCATCATAGCAACTATGCCATGTGCACCATGACGGATAGCTCTGTCCATAGATAGGGAGTAGGAAATAGGGATTATTTTATTCAGCCGTCAAAAATATGCTACTTCAATCAGCTTTTCATTTAAACGTAAGCCTGACTGATAGACTGATCGCTGAGATTCTACACCAATGCTAACTTTATTTCCTCATTTTCTTTCATGTGAAAGTGAACGCCATTCAAGCCTCGATCATTTTCGCCTCCACCGAAAATGCGGCCGTCGCGGCCGGGATTCGATCTCACGACCAGTGAGTGTCCTGCCTTTGAACTCGGTGTGGTTTCATCATCATCATCATCATCATCATTCATCATTATCAGCGTGACTACGTCCACTGCAGGACAAAGGCCTCTCCCATGTTCCGCCAGTTAACCCGGTCCTGTGGTTGCTGCTGCCAATTTATACCCGCAAACTTCCTAATCTCATCTGCCCACCTAACCTTCTGTCTACCCCTAACCCGCTTGCCTTCTCTGGGAATCCAGTTAGTTACCCTTAGTGACCAGCGGTTATCCTGTCTACGCGCTACATGCCCGGCCCATGTCCATTTCCTCTTCTTGATTTCAACTGTGATATCCTTAACGCCCGTTTGTTCCCTAATCCACTCGGAGGTGCGGTTTAGGGGCCCTTTAAAGATTTTGTTGTGGTTTTTCAAGACATGCATACAGGCATGCTTTTTTTTTTCCCACATTTACGTTTGCGAAAAGCGAACATAGCTAAAAACAGATTGAATATCCCTGCAGACCGCACAGCTTATTCACAGGCTGTTAAGATCGAATCGACCATTTCTCGTACGGTGTAAATAAGACTCCTATTTCACGCAGCGTGTCGTGTTAATTTACACCCCAGCCCGCCTTTCTCTCGCTACAATGATCCCCCATCAGTTCTGCCAGTCCACAAGGAGTACCTGAATTATCCATGTCTGATAACCACTAATCTAGCCTTATTAATCCCTATCTCAACCACCCATCTCCCATCTCCAAGCAACGTGCAGGTTAACTACTAGGATAAAGTATAGTTCACCTCTCCGCGTTTCCTTTCGCTACGTATCCTCCTCGCTACATTGTCAGGTAAAGTTTACGCTGGCTGGGAATGACGCATCAGCGTTGCCTGAACCCCGTGTATACGCATACACAGAAACGCTCCCCCTCGTACATCGTCCTAGAACCTAGACGGCTGCCTTAGGTCGTACGCTTCCCAGCACACAGATGCTCACCTTCTGCGGGCACAGCTGTTTTCATAAGCGAGACGATTGCAGCGTGGCCGACGTGCGCGCCGCTCTGTGGTTTTGTTCAACCTCATGACGTGCAGCGCTGTGCAAGCCAGACGCGTCTTTGGCGGTAACTTTCGCGCCAAGAAGCGTATACATAACGCTAGGCGGCGCCTGTTTCGCAGGATGGTTGCGGCCTATATAGAATTGGTTTAAAGTACGCACTTATCAGGTGCTTCGTCAATCTTTAGCGTCACGCCACTGTGCACGAAATTGTAAGCTCCTCTGCTCACTTTACTTCGAAAGTATACGACAGTTCTGAAATCGAACTTCAAGTTCCGGCCTCAACAGAGAGACACGGAATCTTCGGAAGTTAAGGTACATTTTATTCGTTATCAAAAAAAAAACTGTACGTGACTCGCGAATTCAGGTATAGGGTGTGCTAGAAATATAGGTCCCCACTAACGATGTCTGTGGGAAATCGCCGGTACAGAAGCTGGCTCGATATGGCACACGGCGCATATTCCAATCGCTAATCGCTTCTGAATCGAATAAAATGGAGGCAGGCGCGCCCCCTTGTGTCGTAGTGAGCAGACGTGGATGTATATACACAGTGCATCCGTTAGTTTTACAATCTTACACGGGTGACGTGACAGATCATCGGCACCGATTTTTCGTTGACACCAGTTTGCTCACCCGTCTTGAACAACAACAACAACAACAATAAACAAAAAAAACACCAAGCTGTTTCGCAGGAAAATGAAACAGAAAGAAACACTATTGCTGAAAGTCAAATGTGTGTGCGGGGACCAGTTTCAATAGCGCCGCACTATTCTCTATGACACGCCACCGTAGCAGCGCGATAAGAAAACAAAGAAGGGGGGAGAAAATAAAAGGAGAGAATAGCGGCTTCTCGGGATCGCAGATGGTTGTGCCGGTGGCGTCGCCGGATCGTCCGTTTGTTCCGTGTGCCTATAGCGCTGGGTGCGTGAAGCCTGCGTGCAAATTGTCGGCTCCGCTAGCTCTAGTTTACCAGAACTTTCTCTGAGGACTTTCTCTCAGCGGATAACCAAACGTGTGTCGGAATAAAACAGTGGTTGTCTGTCTACGATTCAGCTGTACAAGCTAAAGGTCATGGCATACGCCCCGGGTAAGTCTTGTTTACAATATCGAAGGCGGCGATCGCAGCAGCTTATTAAATCAGTGCA
Source organism: Rhipicephalus annulatus (assembly GCA_013436015.1). Classification (NCBI taxonomy): domain Eukaryota; kingdom Metazoa; phylum Arthropoda; class Arachnida; order Ixodida; family Ixodidae; genus Rhipicephalus; species Rhipicephalus annulatus. Next base: position 559,169 of record WOVY01001534.1, read on the forward strand.
AAGATATACATGAATATGGCTCACTCTGCGCCGCCGCTTGTGCCAAATTCATTTTTCCTCATTGACGCTCTGTTCGATTTCCTTCATATAATGCGTGCATGGCGGAGTTGCACGAATTGTGGCATATAATTATCCCCGAGACATGCAACATGACATTTCTCCTTTGCTCCTTGTTTTTATTGGGCTTAACGGGGGAATTAAGCTTATCTCATGTCAACTTTCGAGGACACAGATCGCGTAACGTGTACAGCAGGGACGTAGACTGAAAGTTTTTCGGCAAGAGAGGGTGGGCGTGGTGCACCTTTTTTAAGTGGTCATATTTTCAGCCCAGTATGCCATAGCAAAAAAAAAAATTAAGGGGGGGGGAGCACGGGCCCGGCGTAAAACGTGTACCGGTCAGCCGGCCACGGTACGACAATTGCGTAACAATGAGCGGTAGATGCAGGCGCCTATAAATCAATTCATTGTTCTTGGTAAAAAAAAACAGTGCAGCCGAGTGCGCTGTGCGTCTGATACGGCGTTTATCTGGATTTCGAACGTATAACGGAAGGAACAGCTGCGCCAAAGAACTTGCTGGGGATGGGCGGGCATGCCAATTTGTTTAAAATGTAGAATTCCAAACAAATGAATGAATACGAGCCTCAACGCCACTTGCTGGGCGTGGAGCAGAGGTGTCTCCAGAACTTTTTTTTTTCGGAGGGTAAGAGCGGTGGTTGTCATACTTATATATGTAGAAATAGAATCGCATTTGTCTAGAGCAGCGGAGCGCGTGGCTGTCGACGTTGTTACGCTTCACGTTAGCTGCAAGCTTCCGTTTTATTAATATAGCAATTATATAAACACACTCGGCTGAATTTTGCCGCCAGCGTCGGCGTCGTTGACCGTATATGTATACATACCGCAGCAATATGAAAACGCAAGAAAGGAAAATAATCCAGAAAAAAGACTCCGGCGCACGGAATCGTACGTCTGCCCTCTTGCTTGTAAATGCGAGGCATTAGCCACTGAGCCACAAAGGAGTACCTCCTTGAGCCATGGAGAAATAACAAACAAGTTCTTTCTCTATGCTTGAACGTTGAAACGGCAAGCTATTGATCGTGTTTTCAGCATTACCAGTGAGAAGGCGCAAAGGGCGCGCGTCACATAAGGTCTCTATCTAGCATGAAGGAAGGAAACAACTTAGGAGAGGCCCTGACGTCACTCGTTGTTAAGCCGTGGTGGTGGTGGTAGTGGTTAGAAGATGAGAAAGGCACCTAATTTCTGCAACCCGGTCGGGAGCACGGCGCAGTGCCTGATTAAGCCGTGGTGAAGTCAGAAGTCGACCATACTGACTGGGCGAATTCTCCTCCCTTGTTTACATCCGAATGTAAAGCAGAAGGCGCGACTCTCTCTCCGGCTCGCAAAGCACGTGGGCTGTGCAGCACGCATGTGTCCTAGGTGGTACTCAAGAACCAATTTCGCAGTCCTCGGGGAAAACATCCAACGAGCATATGCTTCGATCTTCGAATGACAACTGTAAATCAAGTGATTGCAGCTGATCATTCCACGGCGATTCGTGCGTAAATGTCAAGTTTCGCCCTTTTACGTGTTTGTCAACGAATACTTATATTTGAAAAAATAAAACATGGTAACGCTTACTGCCTGTCGTACGTGTCTATAGTTGTAAAACCTTAGCGATACGCAGTAAAGTTGGCATTGGCGTACGAAATGCTGCAGTTACGAAGTATTACTGTCTATTTTTTGAAGACGGCGGAGCAGTCATATATTGATCTTGCAACCCAATATATCAATTCGTTTACCCTGCAAACTCCACCATCCCTATACCCCGCCATGGTGGTCTAGTGGTTAAGGTACTCGGCTGCTGACCCGCAGGTCGCGGGATCAAATCCCGGCTGTGGCGGCTGCATTTCCGATGGAGGCGGAAATGTTGTAGGCCCGTGTACTCAGATTTGGGTGCACGTTAAAGAACCCCAGGTGGTCAAAATTTCCGGAGCCCTCCACTACGGCGTCTCTCATAATCATATGGTGGTTTTGGGACGCTAAACCCCACAAATCAATCAATCAATCAATCCACCATCCCTATATACCTATTGTAGGATAGTATGCCGATTGCTCAAAATGGCTAACGGTCTCCGTAATGTTTTCGTACCTTGCAATATTGGAATACGATGGTAATGAGAAATAAGCGTTCCCTGTCGCAGCCATGAACCCGACCGTGGTGGTGGTGCCCCAGCAGTCGCTGACTGCCACGCCGATGCAGATGCGCTGCCCGCACTGCGGCCATGAGATCATGACGCACACAAAGAAGACGGTTGGCCTGTGCACCTACATCATGGTTGGTGTGTGCTGCTTCTTTTGGTAAGTAGCGCCACCTATTAGTAACGTTGGAACTCGTTCCGCAGAAATTCCGGCGTCGGCGTCGTTGGCAAGTAAAGAAGAAATGATCATGTTGTACTTGGCCGAAAAATTGAGACAAAAGCAAGGGAAACAATGATAGTTTTGGGGTCTGAGTGAGGATTCAACGCAGGCCGTCTTCGTGGAAAAGAAGTTTTCTATCACACAGGCACAGTATTTGTTGAAACTACTTTTGATTTAAAACAAAATACTACATGAGTTCCATGCAGTTCCTTCTTTGTTCAGCTCCCAGGCATTCTTTGAGGTGTACTTTAGTTCTTTGTGAGCTTAAAAGAAAGTAAATGCGAATGGAGTGCAAGCCTTATTTTTAAAGAAGAGGCACGAAATGTGCTCTGTATACGCCTTTGTTCATGAAGTGTCTACATTCCAGCGCCTCTATAAGCACCTTCATCTCTTGGTCTTGGTCTCTGCACATGTGTAGAAGTGGCGAGGACCTAAACCAGACGCGGACGCAAAGCACCTAGGATTTTTATTTTCTCATTGTATATACGGTCACTTTGTTGTTGTTGTTGTTGTTGTTGTTGTTGTTGTTGTTTCTCTACTCTTTTTTTATTGTAACTTTCACATCCATGTAACAGAAAACTTCACAAACACTTGTTTGGTCCTATAGCCTAACTGGCTAGTAGAGGGACCAATTGTGTGACATACCTACATACTTGCGCAAGCGGTTACACAGCGACAAGAGACATCAAACTGGATACAATGTTTAAAAATAGAAAAAAAGCAAAAAAACACATGATTGAATTATACAAAGAAACATAGCGCAGAACATAGCTACTTATAGCACAAAATAATAATAGCACTAGAATAATAATAATAATAATAATAATAATAATAATAATAATAATAATAATAACAAATTACTATACAGACGTATTACTTAGAAAGTTCGCATGAAGTGCATGCTTCATGGCCAGTGAAAAATTTCTAGCCTCTTTCGCATCAGTCGGTATCGCATTCCATATGAGAGCGCCGTGAAATTCTATGAGCCTTCGACCGTAGGCATTTCTGGCTACCGGTAAATTAAAACAGTGATTCGCTGCAGCTCGTGTACAGCGCGCGCCTCTTGTTGTCGTCGTCATCGTCGTCGTCGTCGTCGTCGTCGTTGTTGTTGTTGTTGTTGTTGTTGTTGTTGTTGTTGTTGTTGTTGTTGTTGTTGTTGTTGTTTTCCGCATTCTTCTCTGAAACAACCTTGTGCTCGCGTGTGTGCGCAGCATACCCTGCTTCTGGGTGCCGTTCGTGGTGGACGCCTGGAAGGACACCACGCACAGCTGCCCCAACTGCCACATTACGCTGGGAGAACGACGGATGGTGTGACAAGCAACGGGCCGCGGCCAACGCCATCAACAGGAAATGGCGCCGACACTCGCGCCGCCTTTGTTGCACCACTTGGACGATGACCAACCACCACGAGCAACGGAAGCGGAACCGACGACGGCGTTCTCTGCCCGCCAACCTCGCGCGAGTTCGTCTCGTTCACGTGCGAGTGGTGAACTCTTCGCGTTTAAGTGCAAATGCTTGTTCGCGCTGCCGTATTCATTCGTCTTTATCTTCACTCGCACACACACCAATACATCGAGACAAGTATTAGAGTAGCAGGCCTGCCTTGTTGCTATCCTAAGTAGCGCTATAAAAATGAGGATGGACGTAAGCACAACGCGTTTGAATAGAGAGTTTTAGTACTGCGTACGTGGCGGCGTTGCGTACGTAAGGACGCCACGTTCTGCGTAGTGCGCATGCGCAGACCGCAACGCGCACGTATCGCATTACGTACGCAGCCGCTACGTACGCACGCATGAGATGCGTGCGTGCGTACGCATGAGGTGATCGCGCCGCTCTCGAACAAGTTCGCGACAGCGCGAGACTTCGTTTTGCAAAATGGCGGCATCGAAGGCAAGCACCGACCGGCTCTGTGGCTTAAAATATGGCCATAATCTGGCTATAACACTTGGATTGGCTCACATTGGCTGTCAACAACACGTGCTTCTATTTTGATCTACCAGATGGCGCAACACGCTTCACGCTCGTTACGTACGCGGGTACTACGGCGTACTAAAAGCCGATTAGTGGCAAACGACGCCACATAACGCAAGGCGCTTGCGTGATGCGTATGTAGCACCATTCCGCAGTACTAAAACTCTCTAATGTCAATCCTCATTAACGTGCGCGCAGAAAAGCGGGGAGGAGGATGCTCTCTTATTTACCTTATGGGCGACGCAAAGTTGTCCCCATATAGCGTCACCCAAACTGACGTGTCCCTTCTTTGTTGAGAGAGCAGGGTTATGACCACGGTGGTTTTTGGCAATAATGGCTGTCGAAGACCCACGGTGCTACTACCAGCTCTACTTCCAGAATGCACGTGGGGCCAAAGTCAGGCGACGGTGAAAAGTACAGGTTGAGTCAAACGTCCCCAGGCCAATATCCCATGTTCCTATGGGAGCGTGGCCTGGGAACTTTTGACCCCCACTGTACGTGCCCGGCCACGATGGTCTAGTGGCTAAGGTATACTCGGCTGCTGACCCGCAGGCTGCTGGATCAAATCCCGGTGGAGGCGGCGCTTGCATTTTCTATGGAGGCGGAAATCCTGTAGGCTCGTATGCAGAGATTAGGGTGGTCCCCAGGTGGTCGAAACTTCCGGAGCCCTCCACTACGGCGTCTCTCATAATCATATGGTGGGTTTGGTACGTTAAACCTCACATATCAATCAATCAATTAATTAATCAGTTAGCAATTCATTTCAATGTTTGCTTCATTTTGAAACATGTTACTTTGGACCAACGCGGAGGGGAGCAGGGAAGGTACGATTGCACTCCCCCCTTCCCCCTACTCCCCTCATGACGCAACCCTGCGCACTACCATGCCCATGCTTGTCTTATTCTGGTTTCGAATCCCTACACGAAATACTTACTAGCCCGAATTTCACGTTCTTACGCCATTACTTTCATTTTCTTTTATTGTTGTCGCTTCTTTCTTTGTTTCTTTTTATTTTTATTTATTTTTTTCGTCACATAGAATCCACACTTGCACAAGACACCAGGAAAAATAGCCTTGCACCTCATGTATCTCTCGCAGTGAACTTGTACGCTGTACATTTTGAGTGGCACTGTTTTTACGAGTACGTATGTCATCGATAATGAAGATGTGTGACCTATCAAAACATGTTGCTTGGGTAAACTCGGTTAACTGGGGATGAAAGTGGTGACGACACAAGCCAGGCCGGGAAGTCAGGACGGAAAATTCATGACGGAAAAGAACATTTTCCCTGTCCTCACTTCTGTTATGGTTGCTTCCTGATTAAAGCCCCTGAAACTTCGCAAAGTATGTGGTTATTCGCGCACCTCCTCTCTTTTCTCCCTCCTCCGATTTCTCCGAGGCCGGCGTTGCATCGCTATAGGCCAGATTCCGTCACGTGGGACTGCTCGCAGTGTTCGTTTGCTTACAGTAACTCGCGACTGCCATCTTTGCTCTCCAGGCGCCGACTCCTTGGAGTACAGCGCAACTGTTTTGACGGATACGAACTTGTCCTTCCATGCGCGTTGTGCTGTGAAATACTTTTCACCCAAGAATGACGTCACACTTCGTTGTCGTGAGTGGTTGTCGCGCCTTGTAAACAAGTCTAGTGACGGCCGAAAACTCTTCATGACACCGCCCATTTAGCGAAACGAGTTGCGACAAAAAACACGGTTGCAAAGAATCGGAAGTGAGAACTTCACGTCCACATTTTCGAATCCACTTTGCGAAGTAAGATGCGTGTCCGTCACTATGAGTATGGTTCGATGGTTGCTCAATTCAATGCCTTCTCTAACGCCGTAGACAACTCGCAGTTGCAGGACATCGCGATCTCTCAGTCAGGTTTCATTGACGCTTCTGCAGGGGCAGGTTTTATTTTTTTTTTCAACAATACAGGCTTACGTGTTCTGCTTGTCGTTATGCGCCGATTGGTTTGAGTTCGCGGTACTGGTTTGCGAGCTTAGCAGGTACGCAGAAAGACACTCGGAATTGTGATTAAAAAACTTCAGAGGTTTCGCGCTGCTGTTTTGAATAAACGAAACTGGAGTACTGCAACTCGCATCAATATTGATACTCTCCGTTGGTTTTTACTGCGTGCTCGTATATTTCGGAGCGAATTGCCCTCTGTGGCTCTTTTACGTTGACCGATCAGCCGGGGAATTCGCGATGTAAAGGCAGCCATGCAAAGCGTGCATGCCTTCAAGTCACTGGATGCGTGTATCGTTGAGGAACCTCGCACATACGAGCCATTTGCCGTCATAGTTCATTAGCTACTTCATGAGAAGGTTTATATCCGCGACTGTATCTTTCGCATAGTCATCGCGTATGGTGGCACGCTAGTTCATTCATACGCTAGCTCATTCTTTCAGCGATATATTTCGCATGTGAGATACGTCCAGAAGGCGCACTTACGAAATATGACTGGCGCCCTAACAACTTCACGAAACAGGCAAAGCTGTTCGGATATATCGTCTATAAATGGTGTACGCCTTCTGACACACAAATGCCTCACCAAACGCTAAAATTTGCCGTCGGCGACATCGCCGTCCCGCGTCGACAGCGTACACGCGAGTTTTCGTTTCTACTGCATAGCAGTCATTGTGAATGCTCTGTGCACACACTCTATATACGAAGCTTGCACAGCCAGTGCGCTGAGTAAGGAAAGACAGTCGCACTGTCCCTTCGGGTGCTATCGCGCCAGCTAATAAATAGGTTGGCCACAGCAATCGCACACGAGCATCTTAGCGATGTTATTGCCAGTGTAAAACTTTCTCGGAGACGCTCTAAACGATGGCCCAGGAAAAAACGGAGGTTCTCACTAACGATCAATTTTTTTTCTTGCGTTTAGGAGCGTACGTGCTAAGGGACCGTGGTGCGCACAAAGTTAACAACTGGTCATTGCGACGCCGAGTGACTCGATCAAGGACTGATCACAAGCCACGCCGCGGTGGTCTATTGCCTATAAGGTACTCGACTGCTGACCCGCAGGTCGCGGGATCGAATCCCTGCTGCAGCGGCTGCATTTCCGATGGAGGCGGAAATGTCGTAGGCCCGTGTGCTCAGATTCGGGTGCACGTTAAAGAACCCCAGGTGGTCGAAATTTCCGGAGCCCTCCACTACGGCGTCTCTCATAATCATCTGGTGGTTTTGGGACGTTAAACCCCACAAATCAAATCAAAGGACTGATCACAAGCACGCGTTGCGCATGACACTAAACAGAGCTGATATGGGCTGACGCTACACTCGATAAGATGATTTTAGGATGAGTTAGACGACTGGCGCGAATGCTCTCAGCGCTACCTGCCGAGCAAGCGCCCTCTTCGCGAAAGTGCGTCTGCTGTATACGCGGGAGCAATGCAGATGGCGCCACGTCCGAAATGCGAGTGCATAGAAGAGATCGAGGAGAAACGCGAGCGGAGGAGGAGAGTGCCGCTATATTGCGAAGTTTTAGGGGATTTAGTCGTAGTCACTTTGCTGAAGAACGTGAATGTGCGCTTTCATTCAGCTTTATTATGCTAATATTGCCCCCTAATTGATGTACGTTACAATGTGTGAGGGTCAGCTTGGAGATCATCGACAGGACTGTTGTTACATATAGCGGAAATGTATTTGACTACGTACACTTCGATGGCATCTTTCAGTAAATCTCGTGGTCATTTACCTGTTCACTTCTTTCGCCGTATTCAACCTACATTAAGTGTGACAATCTTGCTATTCGTGTGTGTGTGTGTGTGTGTGTGTGTGTGTGTGTGTGTGTGTGTGTGTGTGTGTGTGTGTGTGTGTGTGTGCGTGCGTGTGTGCGTGTGTGTGTGTGTGTGTGTGTGTGTGTGTGTGTGTGTGTGTGTGTGTGTGTGTGTGTGTGTGTGTGTGTGTGTGTGTGTGTGTGTGTGTGTGTGTGTGTGTGTGTGTGTGTGTTGCGAGAAGGCAGCGGTCATACACAGCCCCTTCATAGACAAGCTTATGGCGTAATTCCGTATGCACCACAGGACCAGCCAGTACTCTCTCCTCACTACAGCGTGCCAAGGTCACATTTTCCGTTTGTGTTTCCGTCGCACGACGGTTGCCACTCAGAGCTGTGCAACCCTTTGTAAACGTACGCCCGTTTAGCCTTTCCCAGCCAAATGCGTGCCCTTGAAGCGGGGCTGACACACATGTGGACGAGCGGATAGCCTGCATTGCGGCTCGCGCGACACTGGGCGAGTATATCGCGACCTCGGTGCAAGCCTTGAGCGAGGCTGTCTGCTCTCGTTGATAGGAGCTAGGTCAGGACGCAGCCTCGGACGGTTGCGAAAGCGCAAGTCCATACATGCCAAAATCGACGGCGGATTTCGACGACATGCCAAAATCGACGACGCTAGATAATTAACGTATCGTATTTAGGGAACCTTCATTGAGCCACTGCAGTAAAAGAAAACGAAAGAAAAAAAGAAACGCTTTAAAATCCGTGACGTCCACAACGGAGATTTCGGCAGGAACCCTCCCCCAACCCCAAATCTATGGTACGGAAATTGATAAAAAAAAACTTTTAGAATATCATTCTAAACAAATTTATTGTGTCACTTTAGCGCCCCTTTGAAAGTCAGGAGCTCAATTTTAATCTTTAATTCAATATACGACCTTTATCTACCTTTATATATATATATATATATATATATATATATATATATATATATATATATATATATATATATATATATATATATATATATAGGAAAGAAGTGTTACCTAAGGGCTCGTTTTTTGTGTTTTGACACAATATTATGAGATCTAACACACAATAATGCCAAGGAATGTATAGGTGAAGTTATTAGAACAAATGGAATGTAAATAAGAAGATAGAAAAAGAGGGTGAAAAAATAACCAGCCGTGAGCAGGATATATATATATATATATATATATATATATATATATATATATATATATATATATATATATATATATATATATATATATATATATATATATATATATATATATATATATATATATATATATATATATATATAGTGTCACTATGCCACAGGTGTGACGTGAATGCGGAAACTATCTCCTATTTTGCGCTTCTCGAATAAGTCGCCCCAAACATCACTTGTTCCCACTAAAAGCATGCGGTCCCTCTCCCTCGAGTTGGAAACTCCGCGCATGCCGGGAGAGGAGACCGCAGATAGGGACGAAGACTTCCGCATTGCGTCCTCGGCCCGCTTTTCCTCGGAGTCCCCAAACCCCGAGGGTCGCGTCCCCGGCACGGTTACCCAAGCGCCGGCGACCCACTTCGGCGCCCTTGACCGCCGCGCAAGGCCAGCGCCTACAAAGACTGGTCAAGGGCAGCGCCGCAACTGGTCAAGGGCTCGCGAGCACGGCTCGAGGACGAAGCATTTCGCGGTCACCGTCGCCATGGTGACGCGTCCCTTTATCGCCACGCTCTTCCTTCTCGGCGTCTCTCTACATCCGAACAGATGGAGGGATCTCACGAGAGTATTCCCCTACGAAGAGAGGGGTTTCCTAACGCCACCTAGCTAGCAATGTTTGTTTGACTTTTTTTTTTTCTTCTCTTGTGCTGCGTTTTTTTTCTTTTTTTTCTAACAGCCTTCAAGTTTGTAAATATTGTTATTCATCGATCTTGCAAAAAATGTCACTGTTCTAAACATCACTTTCTTTTCTTTCCTCTCTCGTATTTACAGCCACTCTCTAGCACTTTTAACTACACGTCTTCGTTGTTTTTTTTTTCATTCTTATGTTTAAAGCTTAGCACCAGAAAGATGTTATTGCGAATAACTTGGTCCTCGTTTACCTAGATAGACGTTCTAAAAGCAGTGTTGGATTTATTAGCATTGCTTATGGGAACGATCGACTCTACGGATCAATGTGAAGGAATAGTTATTCTTCCACCGAAACGGAGATGCTCTATGACGCCTACGTGGCAGCAATGTAGGCTCCCCAAGATGCTACTTGGCGCTCCAGCATTCCACGTGAGCAATTCAAACCTCTCCCAGCATCCTGCGATATTTCCAATCAAAGTGGAAGGTTGGGCCAGTTGGCGATTTATGATCGATTCATGGGTGATTTATGATGCGGTGCCCTTGTCTACTTATCGTCCGTGTTTTCTACCGCGCAGTATGCATCGAGCAAGATTTCCACGTTATCTTAAAAAATGTTCTCCGGCGCTATCAGTCATACATGCTGTCTTTTTAAGGCGGAAGCCTCAAGATGCCTCACTATACATCAAAATTGACCGGCGTCAACACTGATGATGCAGAAAGTCGTCACCACGTGATGACATCACAATATGAAGCCACAAATCGACCGAATTTGTTACATTGCGGAGTCATCGTGACGTCAAAGAGACGTCATGCGGAGGAATACTCCACATCATAACGCCATCACGTGACATCGTTACTCGGTCAAAAGTGGGCCGGGCGTATCACAGGGGGATGCAGTGCAAAATGCAGTGCAAATGCAGTGAGATGCTCCTGGAGCCGAAGCACATCAGGTGCAGCAAACTTTCGGAAGGCGTCAGGCCGGGGCAGGAACAATCGACCGAGGAGATAGCTTTAGCTTGCCAATCGTTCTAAGTGAGTGCGTAACAGACACCAAGTTTTCAAGGGGGAAACGGATGTCTCCGCATATAGGTACAATTCTTGGACCCCCTTTTTTTAACAACTTTGCACGAGTAAACATGATCATACATTTGACGTTCAGCGCGAAAATACCATACTCAGATACGTAGTCTAATCTGAAATATGTTGAAACAGTATAGATTTTCAGATAATTAAAGGGGCTCTCTTTGAAAGCGATCGTCATTATGTAGCTCCAATATAAGCACGAGTGGCGAGCTTAGGTGGTGGTGAAGGAGGAGGGTGTTCAATAAAACATCATCTTATTTCTCATTTATTTATTCGCTTTAGAGTATGTAATTAAACATACACACAGTTACACAAAGCATCCACACATATTCTGAGCCACGTGGCCTCGTTTCCCATGACTAAACTTCTTTGTATTCAAGAGTCGAGAGCTTTAGAATAGCGTGCGCAGAATTGGTGTTCGATGCCATGCCGTGGTGGTCTAGTGGCCAAGGTACACGTCTGCTGACCCGCAGGTCGCGGGATCGAATCCCGGCTGCGGCGGCTGCATTTCCGACGGAGGCGGAAATGTTGTAGGCCCGTGTGCTCCGATTTGGGTGCACGTTAAAGAACCCCAGTTGGTCGAAATTTCCGGAGCCCTCCACTACGGCGTTTCTTATAATCAATACTGTGGTTTTGGAACGTTAAACCTCATATATCAATCAAGAGTTAGTGTTCGTTGGGTACGATGCGTTATCTTCGTAACTTCGTCGGTGTAGTCAAAATGATAGCGTATGATGCATGCGCAGTGGCAAAAAACAAACGATAACGCAAAGATTTGCGAGCCCTATTCTAAAATTACCTAATGGAGAGTTTTAAAATCGGCGTACGTATGCACGCTTTTATACGTTCCTTTGTACTACCAGCCACACCCAAGGAGAACATAAAGTAACACAAAGGCTTGAGTACGCGAAACACTTTGTGGCCCGGACATTAAAGTTCTCAATGAAACCAGACTATGCGCGTATGCAGACATTCGCATGTACTGAGTCTGGTAGCAAATGCCACTGAGACGGAGTGTGCGGCCGCTCTCAACCACGAGATATTATGTGGTTGATTGATTGATTGATTGATTGATTGATTGATTGATGATTTGTGGGGTTTAACGTCCCAAAACCACCTTATGATTATGAGAGACGCCATAGTGGAGGGCTCCGGAAATTTCGACCACCTGGGGTTCTTTAACGTGCACCCAAATCTGAGTACACCGGCCTACGACATTTCCGCCTCCATCGGAAATGCAGCCGCCGCAGCCGGGATTTGAACCCGCGACCTGCGGGTCAGCAGCCGAGTACCTTAGCCACTAGACCACCGCGGCGGGGCGAGATATCATCTGGTGCTTCTACCCAAATCCTTCAGTAAAAGTAGAGTCTAGAATACATAAACACACACACACGCGCACACACACACACACACACACACACACACACACGGCAGTGACGGCACGCCTCACATGTATGGAGGTGCTGGTTCGCCCTCCGAAGCGATGCCTAACAGTTCGCGGCGCAACAACTTCCCGCGCAAAACTTCGTTGCGCCGCTTCTGGTTCACCAGCTCCGTCTCGGCCTCGAGGAGTCTACGCATCTGCAACAGAATGTCCACTCGCAGGTCCCGCTCACGACTGTCCGCACTGTCGGCGGCCATCTGGAGCACCTCCACCAGACCCGAACGGTGTCCCCCAACTCCCGCCGAGAGACCGTACTCAGAGTCCAAGCGCGACCGCTCTTCCACGACCTCGGGGATCGGCAACGCACAGCCCGACGCCGGAGGCCATCCCGCTTCATCGTCTACGCCATTGCCGTCGTAGTCCGAAGAGTCGTCGACGTAGTGGGAATCATCGGGGGCTGCAGCAGCAACAGTAGTAGCTGTCTCGTCGTACGTCGCCTCAGATGAGCTCCGCTGGTCTGATTGGCTGTCACTACTGCTAGCACGAAGCAACAGGCCGTGGTCTACAGCAGTCGGGACATCGGCGATTACGTCAGGTACGTGTGTCTGTGCCGTCGCTTCCGCGTAGGCGCTTACGTAAGGTGTGGTCCCTTCTTCGGGAGTCTCTGGCGAACACGGTTCTGATTTGATGACCCCGGGACGACTGTCGACCTTTTCACTGAGAATCTGACTAGAGCACACCTGCTCGCCCTGCAGCTTGGACACGTCCTGGTGCTTGTAATCCGTGTATGTGTCGATTGCCTCACTGACACCAGGTGTAACTTCTTCGTAGGCGTCCAGATGGAACACCGTGTGAGGAGAAGGCTCTTCGGCATCATGCACCCTGCTGACAAACACAAAGGGAAGGCTTCGTGTAAACACCCAAGCTTAAAGTTTGCTACAAGTATTGCAAAGTATTTATGACTGCATGCATGATCAGTTAATAATAGCGATTACCGGAAGGCATAGCTGACAGTAGCCGCGGTGTCTTAAGTGAACGCCATTAAACAGATCATTGTACAATAATTTTTGTGTGATGCAGCTAGACAATCACGTCTAGAAATCGTGAAACAAATTACCTGGTCATTTTTATTGTTGCACTATCCGGAGAAGACCTTGCGAAAACATCGCGTTAGTAACAATCCAAAGCGAAATGAAATTGGTAAGCAGATCATCATCTGTGGATGTCCAACCACTGACCAGCTGCAATAGACGCGTCAGTACAGAGAAACAATCAAGACAAGAAAGGACACGCATGCGGGATCATTTAGGTCAAGCGAAGAACCATCGGCTCTTTCAACTCTATACCAACTTGGTTACAGCGACGTTCGTCACTTCGGCTGGCGACGAGGATTTTGTATGGGAAGTGAATTGAGACTTCGGAAGCCGCTAATGAATCAGTGTAAATATGCCATTTTGACGAGATTTTTTTAACAGTGTGAGTATGAACGGGCTACAAATGAAATCGCTAGGAAAACATTCATCGTGGCAACTAGAACTCCTACAGTGATGGCTCGGCAATTTTGTCTGTATGTGTAATATGGCCGCTCAATTGTGCTCGTGGTGTTTTCCCCTGTCCATGTTGTTCAATAAACTTCCATGCGTACAAACTAACTTGTCTAAGAAGACGTATTGCTGGATAAAACTTGACTTCTCTTCGATGTAACAACGTAATGATGTGTACTAAACAGCTTCCCCGTTTCTCCATTAACTGCTTGGCACAACATAACAATTCGCCTCAGCAAGATTAGCACCTAATATTTTTCTTTAACAGCGAATCTCTTCTTAGTTGAGCTTTTCGTGTCCGGCGGCCATCGTACAACTTCCCACGACACCAATACTACTTCCCGCCACTTCTCCCACTTCGTTCAAATCACACTTCATTCACCCAGCTAGAATAATTGGCGAAGAGAATCGTTCTTAGTATAAGCTACCACCTTTGTTGTTTCATAATGCAGCGCCAGCCAAGCGGAACTGGCTTAATTTTTTTTAACGCGACGACACCAATACTACTTCCCGCCACTTCTCCCACTTCGTTCAAGTCACACTTCATTCACCCAGCTAGAATAATTGGCGAAGAGAATGGTTCTTTGTGAGCTACCACCTTCGTTGTTTCATAATGCAGTGCCAGCCAAGCGGAACTGGCTTAATTTTTTTAACGCGATAGAGCTCGTTTCACGGAAATTCCGGCATCAGCGGTTGCGAGCGAAAAATCATCTTTCCTGGCCAAAAAATCAAGAGAGGTGCAAATAAAATAAACAAGAAAAAATTCTGGCTCTGCATGGGGATCGAACCCGGGTCGTTTTCGTGGCAAGCTCGCGTTCTACAACACGGCCATACCTTTTTTTTTTTTGCTTTATTGCCTGTTTACAGGCGCATACATCAAACCACAAGCAGAACAAAAACAAGCAGTAACAGTCCGACAGCAACTTAAAATTCCCTAAGTGCTGCCAAGGGCTCCACCCTCGACAACCACTCAGGTAAAATCTCCTGAGTTTTCTGCAGTTCAACATACTTGGCCATACATTCACGGAAATAAATTCGTGCAGGCCGTGCATCCTGATCGCGATAGAAACCCGCCATACGGGCCCGCCATAAACAGTGAAGTCCACATAGCATGATCAAATCAAAAGGCATTCCCTCTTCGTCCACTATTGGCAGAAATCTTATACCATATGGATTTAAAGGTAATTCTTTCTGTAACGTCCTTTGAAGTACATCCCAAAAATATACTCCTTCCCAACAATGTAAGAAAACATTGTCAATATTTTCCGGTTTTTTACAGATAAGGCAATTTGTCCCCCAAGGTAAGTAGAAACCACGGTCTGCTTGAAATGTCCTGACTGATAGTGTACCTGTGTGCAGCTTGAAAAAGAAAGACTTCGCGCCAGGAGCCACTTGCATCCTCTTCACTCTTTTAAGCACATCTTTCCCTTCACCTCCAGCGTACATGGCACGGTACAGCGGTTCAGGTAAAACAACATCGCATACATCTTTGTACAACTTCTTTCGAGTCACTGAAAACAAATATTCATTGGAAAATCTAACAGATAAAAACCGTACACTTAAAATAACCTCTTTAAGATACCCGCGCACAGCACCGGTCATGTCATGCGTGCTAACCACATATCCAGGTAAAGCCCGCGTCAGTCTCATTTGGCACACTGTACGTAAGAAAGGGTCCCTTGTGTAGCGAAAAAAAAAAGAACCTATTTACGACTTGGCGTATGAAAAGATGTGTTAAACCAAGCCCTCCGTGTTTCACTTTTCGAAACAGATTAGTTCGACTGCATCTCTCCCAGTTCGAAGCCCACACGAACACTGCGAAGATATATATGGAACTTCTGTATGTTTGCCCTTGAACAATGCAATACTTGCATCACATACCAAAGTTTTGAGGCAAAGAAAAGATTACAGACAGTCGCCCTAGCAAACACTGACAGATGATTACCGTTGCATCTATTAGCTTTCGTCCGGATTTCTTTCGCTTGTTCTTGCCAGTAGTTCTCATTATCTTTATAGAATTCCAGTGGCACCCCTAAGTACTTGACAGGTGTGGTCACCCATTTAACATTGGCAAAATAGTCTGGTTTTGATGACCACTCTCCATGCCAGAAACCCAGACACTTTCCCCAGTTTACTAGACTGCCAGTTGCCTTGCCGAACCTTTTAACCACACTGATGGTAGTGGTAACACTATCTTGATCGATACAACAAACAGCCACATCGTCGGCATATGCCAAAATTTTAACTTCGGATTCTTGTAATCTATAGCCACGAATGCAACTGTTTTGAGCTATTGCTAAGCACAAAGATTCTATATATAAACTGAAAAGTAGGGGGCTCAGCGGGCAGCCCTGGCGAACAGAACGCTTTATGTTAATTGTATCTCCTGTCGTCTTATTGATTACCAGTCGGGTTGTGCAGTTCCGGTATGCCATAGATACTCCATCTCTGATTACAAAACCAACGTTGACATGGTCAAGAATGGAAAGCAGAAGGTTGTGGGAAACACAATCAAAAGCTTTCTCGAGATCAATCTGTAGAATGGCTACCCCTACTTGATTGGCATCGCTACAACACGGCCATACCTCTTTTTATTTCCGTTTCTATACACAGCCACGCCTCTGCTTGTGAAAACAGTGATGATGATGATGATGATGATGATGATGATGATGATCCTTGACACTCTGGCGCACACCCACAAAGGGGGATCGGCCAAGAACCGGGCGGCAGGATCTTAACTAAAAGGCTAATGGTTTTTCAAAGAAAACGTAATTTTGGGCTGAAAAAAATATAGAAAGAAAAGCCGAAAATCGAAAAAGGAGTATATCTGAGCAGGGAGCGATGCAGGCCATCAGAGATGCGATTTGAGACAGAGGTAATGGTGGGTCTAAAATGATATATATATATATATATATATATATATATATATATATATATATATATATAGGCAGATTAACATGGCAATCGCTTTGTTTCAATTATGTATTCAAATACCGCAGAGCAGACGTCCCTGTGGCTATAACCGAATTTAATGCTGCCAAACGACAAAATTACTGCCACATTTAATTCTAATCCCAATTTTTCAAGTGCAGCTACCAGGTATCTTTTCCGCTGATGAGAATACCGGCGACAGAACAAAAAGAAGTGATCTATCGTTTCCATTTTTTCGCAAGTCTGACATAAAGGTGACGCCTTTAGACCAACTTTATGCAAATAATAATTCAGTTGAGGAATTCTGCAACGCAATCTTGTAAAAGTAACTTCCAAGTGCCGTGTTGCACACCACTGTCTATTCCAGCGGCATCTTAGATGTGCGAAATCTCGATATTTATCCAATGAGTAGCAGTCGTATTCACGCAAACAGAGGTTTCTAAACCTTATTGCTGTCGCGTAAGCCGTATCAGGCAAAATCGGGATAATGGGACCGCTAAGAGATACTGTGGCTAGTGCATCCGCCATCTCATTGAGATATATGCCACGATGACCTGGTACCCATAAGAGCTGCAGTTTTTTCAAGTTTGTCGGTATGAGTTGTCGAAACATGTGCATAAATGTTAAGTTGGCTCCTGAAGACAGAGCAGCACATACTGAAAAAGAATCTGTAATTACAACTGCTTCTGATTCGCCCAAAGGAAGTTTCCGTAGTACCAGTACAATAGCAAATAATTCTGCCATGAATATTGGTGTGTAATCTGGGAGTCTAACCGAAAAGGACCAGTCAAGGGAACGTGAGAAGATACCTGCCCCAGCCTTTTCATTTGATACGGATGCATCGGTCGCAATTATGTTGTTCAAGTTCACATGCGCCAAGTAATCCTGCAGCCGATAATTTAAATATTGAAATGGCATTTGCTTTGCGTTAGAGGGATAAATATTCTCAAATTCTATCTTAAGATCTAAGTTAACGTCTCTTGTTGTGAAAATATGTTTGATTTTGACGTTCAGTGGTTCTAGCAGCGCTTGAACGAACAAGATCTGTGGGCAGTGGAATCGTGACCACCAAGTTTCAAAAAATAAATTTGATTCTTTAATAAAAGCATAAAATGATGCTCTCTGGGGCACAGTGTATAGTTTTAAAAATGCTTGGATAGTAAGCATTTTGAATCTATTCAACAATGACGGTAGACGCGCTTCGATGTATAGCACATTGTTAGCAACAAACTTGGGCAGTCCAAGGCACAGTCGTAAAGCCTCTCTTTCTAATAGTATTAGCGGTCTCATTTTATATGTCGCACTGCCCTAAAATAAGACACAGCCGAATTCCATGATAGGACGAATGTACATTTTATAGACCATTACCAATGTATTTCTTCGCAACCCCCTTTTTATGTTGCTGAGCTTGCGTAACCACCCCATGGCTCGTGTTTCTTTGGACGCAATGTGATCGATGTGGCTTTTCCAATTTAACGAGCTGTTATATATGATGCCTAAGTATTTAAGTGAATCCACCTGGGGAATCTGCTCTGTGCCATACATCAAGGAGATGTTGACAGGATCCCTGAACGAGAACGCTAGAAGCGCGCTTTTGTTTACATTTAAAGACATTCCAATTTTTTGAAGCTATTCCTCTATCATATTTAGGTAATTCTGTAATGTCTGATAAAGTAATTGCAGATCACTGTTTGTCGCAAAGAAAGCAATGTCATCTGCATAAACATATAAATGAATATCGCTATGTGTTGGAATAGAACTGAGGAAGATGTTAAACAACACCGGTGAGAGCACTGCACCTTGTGGTACGCCACGGTATTGTCGATATCTGTTAGAAAAACAACCCCTTTGAAAGCAATAAAACTCTCTCTCCCTTAAAAACTCTGCTACCCATGATGTCATGTATTTTGGTTAGTGTGACCTTTCCATCTGCTCTATTAGTATTTTATGCTCCACTTTGTCATACGCCTTGGCCAAATCCAGAGTAACTAATGCACAATACTCTCTTCTACGCCTAGCCAACTGTATACGACTCTCCAAATCCGCGTGCGCACACCATATGGAGCATCCCGATTTAAAGCCAATTTGACTGGGGTTCAATATTGATTTCTCCTCAATGTATTATATTACACGTGCATTCAAAACTCTTTCAGTTAGTTTAACCAAATTAGATGTAAGAGAAATTGGCCTCACATTGTCAAGTGTATACCCAAGCCCCTGTTTTTTAAGTATCGGAATTATTTTGGAAAGTTTCCAATCCGCCGGTATCCAAGAATTTTTCAAAGAGTAATTAACCATATTACAGAGTTCATGTGGGGAAATGTCATATAGTACTTTTATCATTGCTGAAGTTACTCCATCTGGTCCAGGTGCTGTAGGAGGTAAGTGCCTCACTACACCCGCTAGTTCCGCTAATGTCACCTCGTTGAACTCCTCCCCTGCAATTGGCTTTACTATGTGTCTTGGCATTGTTGATCTGAATCTTTCTTCTAATCCTTTAGCAACATTTTCTAAGATTTCAGTGAGTTCACTAGGCGATAGAATTGAAGAATCAATATTGTCTGATGGTGGTATCATTTTTCTGGAACGCAAAAATCTAAAAAGCGCCTTTCTGTTGTATGGTTTTGAAAGATAGCTAAATTTGTTAGTGTCATAGTCATCTTTTGCTTTGCGTACTGTGCGTTTAAAATCTGCTGCCACGTATTTATAGTCACACCAGTTTTTTGGGCATTGGTTGTGGATAAGTTGCTTCCACGCCGCTTTTCGTTTTCTATACCCCCTCGTACAATCAGCGTTCCACCATGGGCTAAACGACCCGCCTGTGCCTGAAGTTATTGAAAAAGTTGACTTTTTTATTGCTCTTCTCAGTACCGCACACAGACTCATAGCCCGAATGTCTTCCTGCATGTCCTTGCGAAGAACCAAAATAGGCTTTAAGTCTTTTTGTAAACGCTCATAATTTACAAACGAGCCAATTTTACCAGTTAAAAATATCCCGCGAAAGTTAATATCAAAGCTAATAGGAAGGTGGTCACTGTTTGTTGCGCAATCTAATGTTTTCCACGACGAAATGTTTAGTGAGGAGCTGCAAAAGGTCAGATCTATCGCCGACTTTGATTGTCTCCTAATAAACGTAACAGTGGGGAAATTTACACAAGATAAGTTATTATCAACAGTCCATTCCCACAAGCGCCTTCCATTTACATCAGTCTTGAAAGCCCAAGACACGTGGTGTGAATTAAAGTCACCAGTTAATATTACATCCTTCCTGCAGGAAGCTAACATTGCATCTAAGCATCTTGTGTCCTGTACTCCTATAGGAAAGTATGCGTTACAAAAGAAAAGGGGGAACAGCCTGGCAGAGTGATGTCTAATACCATAATTTCATAGTTAGAATCCATGCACAGGTAGTTAATCTTCACTCTATGACTAAGTTTTGTTGATATAAAAATGGCAAGTCCACCACCTCTGCTAGGTCTGTCTAAACGAAATAAGCGATAATTTTTAGGTAAAATTTTTGTCCATTTGTAAGCCAAGTTTCTTGTAAAGTAATAATATCTGGGGAAATTTGCGAAGAAATACACGATAAATCTGTGGTAGCCGACCCTATTGATCGACAATTCCACTGTAATACTTTTAAGGAGCCTATTTTGACTCTATAAACCCGCCGCAGAGACTGCTTCATCCAAAAGATCTTTCTTCAAAAAGTCTTTTTGGGGGAGGTTCTCCAAAACGTTTTTCTTTGACAGGAACTTTTTAGATTTTGATTTCTGTGAAGACTTTTTTGATAGGGGAGATCTGGCGCGCTTCAAGAAATTATGAGATTCCGCATCCATATCTGTGAATTCATCAGTGTCATCTGATACGGTTTCTGTATCTGCCCGCAGTATCTTATTGGAGGGTCCTGCTTTAGGAGATGCGCATCGTGTAGGAGCTATCAAACTTTCTGTCCCGGCACAATTTGAAACCTCCAAATCCTGTGAAGTCTGATTTTTCATAGACACTGAAGCAATGATTTGGGTCAACTGAGATGTTAACAATTCAGCCACGACTCCAATAATACTGCTGGCAAGACGCTCCATCGCCTTTTCTCTTGCCTTCTCTACAGCCTCTGCTGAAAACAGTGAAAATAAGTTCCTCGTTTTCGAAATTCAGTGAACGGTAACTTCTATGCTTTACAACCAAACGCGTCCTGTACACATGCTTCACCATACAACACGAACTATTCCCGTAACACTGCGTAGTAAAAGCGTACATTGCCATTGGGCCTCAGAACATGGGATTACCGTAATGACTTTACAGCTTAAAGTCAGTCGCCCACTACGAAAGGCGCATACGATACTGCACTAATTATGCTCAAGGTTCAGCGTTCATACTTGCGCAATTGTCAATTAAAAAGCAATTATTGCGCATATCTGAGGTATCATAACAACACGTCAATATTATATACGTGTATTTTTTACTAGAAAAGGCATACATAAGTATTTTTAAGGATCGTAGCCTTTATAACGCTGCGCTGGCCATGCAACGCTTGCACGAAACGGCAAGCGTTTCCAACGCTTTGCTAAGATGACACGGTGGTGGCACCTACCGGTCGCCTTGCGTTCTACACTTTATCACCTCAGAGACGGGCGCGCACCCCGTTTTCCAGGATAACTGCCAGATAGCGCTCATGTCTCACGTGTGACGTGACTTGATGCACTCGTTCGCCTCCGCTGCACGCTCGAGGCACTCTAACGAAGCACCTCCAGAATACCATTCACCGATTTTCTTGCACAGAACATAAATAAACGTTTTGTTCAGTTTATCCAGAAGCAAGACTATCGTCTTTCGACGACATTTGCTGTGTAACATGCAGAAACGGGGTCCACTTTTTTTTTTTTTTGCTATCACACCATGTACCCGTAGCCGCTTTCCTCAGCAAGAGGCAACCGAGTGGCTTTGAAGGATGAAAAAGGAAGAAAAATGCGCTGTCCCGTTACTGCCTCTCTTAAACGAGGGCACCTCCACAGTCTAGCGCAGGGAAGGGGGGGTATGGGAATTAAAGAGACAGAAGAGAAGAGGTAAGAGTAGACTGGTGAAAAGCATTCGATCACTCGTATCGCGCACGCGCGCAAGAAACAAACGCGGGAAGCGCGATATACAGAAAGGCCCGCCGAGAAGCCGGGGTTGAGGAGATGCGCCCGTCAAGGGGAGGGGAGAGAAAAAAGAGAGAGAGAAATAAAAGAAACCGGGGGAAAAAAAGAAGTGGCCTCCCGGCTTCCTTGTAGATACGAGTAGCAGAAACACGCACTTGTCGGGCTCTTCGACCGCGGCATTGGGCTGGTGCGTGTGCTGCGACGGCCCAACGACCAGGTGACCGTCGTGGGTGCGGCATCGACCGGGGCAGCTGACGTACACGCAGCGCCAGAAGAGCAGGCCTCCGATGCGGTTCTCCAACACGTACCGGTAGTCGCCGATCTTCCTCGCGGGCTGCGAGGCACCAGAGACAAGATTCAGAACGCGTCAGAGTTCTCGCACGCCTCCACTACGCTTTGCACGCCGGGTTTGGAGCGCTGACATAGATGGCGAAAAGGCCAAACTAGTAGCAGACGGAGCCGTCTGCTACATCCACAGAGCCAGAAACACATTGGCTACAATTCACGCATGCGCCTTCGCTCTTCGGCACCAAAACGCTCTGATTGGTCTAGAGACATGCTACAGACTCTCCGATTGGCTTAAAATGCCGCGATTACAAATTTTTGCAACACGGCGGAATTTGATAGTGACTACAATGAAATAGCAACCCATGAGCACTCGCCTGGACGCGATCAAGTAAAGTTTGAACTCTAAAAAAACGTTTTGTGGCGCTATATTTTGCGGATCAACCGAGATTCACCACCGAGTGGCGTTGTGCATAAGCTCAAGAGAGAGAAGAAAAAAAAAACACCTCTAAAAAAAGTTTTGAGGGTTGTATCTGATGGCAACTTAACCCTTTACTGTCGGATGTCACCAACTCGCGACATTTATTTATTTATTTATTTATTTATTTATTTATTTAGTTGAAATACTGCAGCGTACATTTTGGCTCAAGCAGGCTGGGCTTCACGTACAATGCAAAACTAAATAAAGAAACAACGCAATAGGCGAACACAAGAACCAAAACGAACGATAAAACTAGTACGACAATTATTGAAAGATAGGGCAATCAAAACATGTGGTAGGAGCAAGTACAAACGGTAACAACGAAGAGTGCTAGACCTTTAAAACATGGCACTGAATGTTGCTAACAAAGTCATCTAACATACTATACCGAAAAACTTCGAACAAGTAAGTCACGAAATGCGTACCACCTTTATTGCCGGCTGCCAAGTCCTCACGGGGCATCTAGCTTTAAGTACCGAAAATCTGACGCAGTCTCGTCGAAGGTAATTTAAGCTAGAACCAAAGCGCGTGTGCATGAACTCTCACTTCTTAGTTTTTTCTCGCCTTGGTGACTTAAGCTCCATCTCCCATGATTTTGTTTATTTGGTGTGTGCGCTCTTAAGAGATGGTACACAACATGTTACGAAGTTCTGAAGTAGATTTTTTTTTTGTTCGTATGTCTTCGCTTTTGTGGCATTAGGAGAATTCAGGACATACGCAAAATCACGCATTAGTGATGAATTTTAGATTATTTAACTGTGGAATCATTTAAAGGTTGCTACTTGACGCTGGAAAATGAAAATTATTTTTATTTTGCTCGGCGGTTTCATAATTCAGGCATTATTAGGTTAAGGTTGCTGCGGGAAAGAGCCATTTATCCACCCAGCTAATCAATTCAAATAACTGAATGGTGATGCGTGCGCTCCGTGTAAAGTTCTCTATAAGATAAATGAAAAATCCTGACTAAAACATAACTTGTTCAGAACTGTATAATATATACAGGGTGTTTTTTTTTAAGCAATACAGATTTTTCTTAAAGTAAGTATTATAGGTAGGCACTTGTCTTCGCAGCCGATTTCCAAGGTGAGGCGGAAACATTTTCCCACTAATTAGATCACTTAGAAATTATTTATTAAAATAATTGAATTAACTTTTTATTATTAACTTTAGGGTGGTTGTTTATACGTGAAAGTTGTTCAACATCGCAAATTACGGCAAGCCTAGTTTTTAATAATTGAATATATCACGCGTGGTTCCAGAGATCTATCGTGGAATTTCCAGACCGCGGTGCCGGAGAAACCGAAACTAACGCGCCGAGTGCGTCAGTTTAGACGCACTGGCTTTGCGGTACTCCACGCGTTAGTTTCGGTTTCTTGGATCTTGACGGATCAGCTTGAGTTTAGTTGCATCATCCACTCGAACGTGGATGATGTTACGTCATTCGTTCGCAGAGTGAGATAGCTCTCTAGCGACAAAATCAAATAGAAGTAGTAGAGGGGCCTACGAAGCCCTGTTGCGGGGCAAAGGGCCCTGCTTCACAGCAACAAGCCATCCGCCTGGCGAAACAAGCCGCGAATAGCTAAGAACTCTGTCTTCTTTTAATCGCGGAGGTGCTGGTTTCTAGTACACTGTAGTGCTGGCTCCCATCACTGGGGAGTAGACAGCCTGCTTATCAGGCGGATAAGTAGTTATTATCACAATCCTTATCCTTTTTTTTTTTACAAGTACCCCAGCTCCACGAAATGGTTATGTATTCACCTTCAACGAAATAGCCAAGCAGGAAAGCTAATTTCAGTAGATAAAAGAAGCGACTACATGAAGGCGGTTGGCGCACAGAGAGTTGGGGTCGGTACAGTTACGACCGTGCGGGTTGATGATAACTGCGACCAAAGGCCCCTGTTGCACTTCAGGAGCTGTTTCACCTCTCACCAATTTGTTTCCGGAAAGCCAGGGACCGAAGGCAGACTCTGAGAAGCGCGTGATACTTTTTTCATCGTTTGCGACGCTTCTCTTTCGGACTCGAGATGTTGGCGGTGCAGCGGTACTGATCTGCTTATCTGCACAACGGCGAAGCTGTGAGTTGTACAACAAAACGGAGAACCACTTCACGTGATATCCCTTTCCTGGTTCACTTCCATGACCTACCTCGATTGCTTCATATCTTTTACCAGCGGCTTCACAGAAACAGTGGCGCTGGCTTCACACATTCTCTCCGATGTTTTAAGGCCAAACCTCATAAGCGCGAAAATGCACGCGACAAGCGACGCGACGTAGATCGTCTTCGCGCGATCAGTCGCTAGCGCAGGCAAACTCATTCCACTGTTGCTGGCATGAGGCCGTCTACTCGCACCAAGAAAACCGCGTAGCGAGCGGTATGCAATTTAAAAATAATATATACTGCTGTGTAATAAAACGGAAAGTGTTTATTATTGCCTTGCAGTCCTTTTTTATATGCACATGCGTAATAAACATTGCGTTATTTTTTGTTGCGCATACGTGACTCGGGCAGGGTCACGTGCACCTATGTAGTCTTTGTCTTTTCCGGTTTTTCGCTAATGGCTGCTTGAGCCCAGCACTTCCGGGCGATGAGCGACAGTATCCAAATCTGGAGAACCGAGCGATCGCGCGAAAACGAGCACGCGACACGTCGCGCGAACGCCATGTTTCGTCGCTCATAGCGTCCCTCGTCGCTGTCGCGTGCATTTTCGCGCTTATGTGGTTTGGGCTTATGAGGTTTGGCCCTTGAGCAGCAGAACGCCACAAATTTTCCCTTTCTTCAAGTAACCACGTGAACCAAAACCGTCCTTGATAAGCGACTACGCGAGGTCACGCCCATGTAGGTGTCGCGCGTTCGACACTTACCCGGCCTTGCTGCCTGTACGTGGCGCCACGCCTCTTTCTCTCGCTGGCCACGCGCCGGTGCTGGTCTTCATCGTGATCCCGAAATCGGTACACCATGTGGCGATTACCGTACAGATCGGTCGTCAGCCGCGACCTGCACTGTCGCACGTCGCAACGCCAACGGTAGCGCTGGTCACTGCGCGTGTCCAGCGTAAACGTGCGGCCGGCGTACTTAGCCTTGGGCTTGCCGCGCCGCGACATCACAAACTCGACGGTCGCATCGGCAGCCACCGACATCCTTCGCATGCGACAACGATCACGCCACTCCGTTTATCAAGCAGCACGCGCAGCCGCAAACCACACCTACGCGACAAGTAGTAGGACTAACGCGAGCTGTAGTACGTCTAATAACACGCGGTCACCGATGCATTGCAGTGACGGGATCGTTGCAGATAAAGCTCTTGCCTATCGGTGGCGTATCGCGTCGCGATTGTTTCGGATGCTCAAACGGCATACGTCACCACGGATAGCCGTCACGGCAAAGCCGGCATCCGTCCCGACATTCCAAGTGCCACTCGGCGAATACCCTGGCGACGTTCGGCGAATGCGACGGTGAAACATCAAACAAAACAACGAAAGTAGGGAGAGAAATCCGTCGCAAACTCGCCCGTCGAAATACGACGCAGACGACATTTAACTGTAGAGCCGTCTGACGGCGACTGCACCTACCGCATACAACCTACTTTAAGTTCAATTGGAAAGATGGCGCCACATTTGCTTCCATGCAGCGATTGTAGCAGATTATATTGCATTTTAGCGCGCAAGCAGTAGCAATTTTAATAGTAGCTTAACAGTTTATTACGGCAGTTAGGTAGGCACAATTCATGATACCCTGACCTCCCACTTTGCCTAATCTACTGAGGAATGAAAATATATTGTTTTATAAGCGAGCTGCGCCGTCTGTGAAATTAACATTACTACCCGCAAGACTCGCTATAATTAGGCTTGAATTTCTACAAAACAAATATTCGTGAAATAAATAAGCTAAAAGATTACCACGCATACGCAAAGCAACTCTTTCACCGCTTTGTCAAGGATTGCTACCTGCTTATAAAATAGAAAGCGCACCAATATTTGTCTCTCCTAACATGTTTACACATCAACGTTCTCTTTAGAGTATATGTAAGATTACGAGAGATGAGGGGGGCTTGGGTCACATTTCAATGAATGCAACGGTGTTTTGTGTCTATCCCTCAATACACAGCTACAGCTTCCGAAACCGCCCCCCTCCCAGGAAAATGGGAAACCTTTGCGTCTGCAGCACACAGGACAAATAATGCCCAGCTTATATATCCGGCACCGTGCACGTAGAAGACCCTTTTTGAGCACCTTAAATGCACTTTATTATGTGCCACGCCTGCAACTTCCATGCAGAAAATTCTGAAGTAAAGAACCAAAATTAAAACTTGTACTTGTAAAAATATATAATGGCCAGGCCATTGTATTTGATGGCAAACATTGAAATATGAACAATATATTGGTACATTTGCTTCTCTACAGCAGAGGAAGACCGAGTACAGGAAAGAAAATGTGCGCAATAACACTGTACACATACACAAAAAACAATGCAGGAAGTTTTGAGTACAAAGACATGTACTTCGAAGGTTAATTAATGAACAAACATTTACAGTAGACAAAACAAAAAACATGAATAATATGTTTGGGCAACAGATGCAACATATCTGCTTCCAAAAATTGTTAAATATACAGAGCAAACAGAGGCAACAGCAACTAGTCCCCTGTAACAGTACTGATTGTTGGCCCAGTTGGTACTTGCTTAATGACATGCTTTGGCCGCAAATAACACAAACAAGTAAACAAACACACAAGGACAAGTGTTTGTTCTTGTGTGTTTCTTTAATTGTGTTTGCATTATTTGCGGCCAACAAGTCATTAAACTAGTCCCCTGTTATACTGCCCAACAAGTGCGCCTAGGACCTCTTTTACCTTTGCAGACTAATAGCAAAGGAGTGGTCATGTCCAATGAAGCCATAGCGCTTAGAAGACTGGGACCAAGCAAGAGGACAAGACATGCGCTCCATAACTTAACAGGAATGCTGTTTTCCTATGATGCTGACTCCTAACACACTTCACTACAAGTTTGTCTTTGTCCCATAATTAACATCACCAGGAAGCAACAACTCGGAACACAAGCTGGAAGTGAAGAACTCGCCCTGCTCAGCCGTACCCACACAAAACAACCGGGAGCTTACCCGCCAGGCCAACTGACTCAAGGCACTAACTTCAGGTCACGTCGCATTTTCTGCACCTCGAGGAGGAGCATACGCCGCTTTATTACCTCTGTTTTCCTTTGCTCCATAAAGTACTTCTTGTGTTCAATGAGCATGTCAGCCTCGGCTGCTGCTTTGCGTTTCTCCTCAATGTGAAAGGCAGCCATAGCCGCCGCTCGTCGAGTCTCCTCTTCTGATCGTATCCTCTCCTGCACCAGAAACATTGTCTCAGCCATGGCTTTCTTCTTTTCCTCCTCATACTTTTTCAGTGCCTCTGTGAGAAGCAGCGTCTCAGCTAGAGCTTTACGCTGCTCTGCTTCTGCTTTCAACTGCTCAGCCAAGAGTTTCCTTTTCGTTGCTGCCAAGATGTCAAGCTCCAACCTCGTCTTCTTTTCTACCAGGCCTGGCATACCTGTTGTGAAGAAGTACCTCCTTGAAGTCTTCGTACGGACATCCGTGTTTCGCCCAATGCTATTGCTCCGAGATTCGGCGCAAGCATTGTCTTGTGAATTCATGGCGGGGGAAATGTCTGGCTCCGAAAGTATTTGTTCTATCTGCTGCACCTCAGCAGTAGGTTCGGATGCAGGACCAAATGGCTGATCAACAGAGGGTATCGCGTGGACTGTGGGAGCCATAGGTTGCGGATCTACACTATCACAATAACTGTTTACAGGTGCCCCGTGCACCTCATCACAATGTGCGTCATCTGTTTCTACTTCCTTCTTCACCAGCACTGTGTCAGCCACCACTGTATTGTTGAGTTCTGCAGATGCTGAAGCTCCAAGAGGCTGCATAATGGCTGTACCTGTGCTACCACAACTGGGCTCCTGCATCGTTGGCACAATGTACTCATCATTGCCCTGCCGACTTGGGCTGCAAAAATAATAGCATCGAAACACATAAATGGACAACAGAATCACAACCATACATTCAAACAAGCTAAATGAACTGAAAGATGGAGATAATGAATCCATTTTTTGCTGAGTATTACACTCATTGTGTCACCAGGAATCAACAGTGACTTTAAGAGCTAGAAGAATGGTATTTAAGAACTAGAAGAATGATATCCGAGCTGTAAAAAGAGTCTCTTCACCTAAATGTTTGTGCTGGGAGGAGGATTCAATTGTTTATCCACTATTGATAATTGATTGCACACTTAACTTAGATTTGACACTGAGAAGTTCATGCCCTTTCTTTGGCATCCATATAGTGAGATTCAGACATCTTTGTTGTCCTCTCTGTCTGTTTGATTACCAAAGTTAGTGAATAAACTTTGACAGACCAATTATTCTAGCATAATCATGAAGACTCAAAGTGAATCCTTCCTACAGATTTGTATATACCCATGCAAAATGACAATGTCATTTCAGGTACAATGAACCCAATCAATTACATATTTTGCAGCTAATCAAAAGACACTAAAGCTGCATAGAACTGCTTAAAATGTTAATTAAAAATTTTTGTGATGTTTCTGGAGTAAGTATTAGCTATTTGTGTCAAGAGTAAATCTAAACGCTACTTGCCTCTGGATAACTTGACTGCTAGACACATAACTTCCAGCATCTGCAAAATAATAGTAATAATAATAATAATAACATAAGTAAATATGCATTATGTAGTATAGAGGCAACACCACGGTAACTGTGAAATTTTCAGAATCCACTCAACCACACTTGAGAAATTGAAATGTGATAACACTGTCAGGATTGGCCAGCACTGACTACGCTGTCCCTTTCACATTACAAATGGCATAAAAGTACTTGTACATTAACATATTAGCCTGGCCTACCCACAGAGTGATCCACACCATAGTTTGCGTTCCAGAGTTGGCGTTCCCATTCCCGCCATAGCTACATTCAGCATCTATGTTGCTGTGTGACTATGTGTGCTTTTGAGTAGATGTTGGTCACATTGGTCCCTTGATGTACTAACACGATAAGGCCAATTAAATTGTGCATCTCTGTCAGAGCCCGCTCACCCATGCGAAGGCCAGTGAATGTATCTTATTACCTTCGCGCGTTTCGTTACAAAATAAACGCGCGAAGTAGATAAAATATTTTGAGCAATTTTAGCAGTGGCTTTTCGCGAACGAACTCCGTGCAATCGATTCTCGGATGCCGTCTGCATTTCTGAGGCGAAGAGCAAGGTCTATCACAATAAAATGGAAGGCGATCGGTGGGATATATACGTCCAGGCTGGCCATCCGACGCAAATGCTCACCTGCCGAATTTTCTGCTCCAGACGAGTTCTCCGAGTCATCACCGCGACCACCAGCAAAGTCTTCAGCTCTCGTTTGTTGCTTGAGCAGAGAATCCATGACGTTGTAGTATTTCCAAGAAGACGTTTGGCCTGGGCGCAAGTTCCGTCGTTCCTGGCAACGAGAACACGATCATAAGCAAGGTGGGTTTTTTTTTTGTTTTTTTTTTGCGAATAACCATAAGACAATGGCAATATCAGTAGCGTGGAAAACGAAGCGCGCAATAAAATTCCATTAACACATACCTAACGCAGGTGGGCGCACCCGCGGGGAGTCAGTCGATCCGACCCACCCCAACTCGTTCGATTCGACCTGAATGCGTTTACATGAACCGAACAAGCGAACTCCAATGCGACTTTTCAAGTCGACTAAACTCACTTGTTTGACGAACGCGCAACGGCTACGGTGTGGTTGTCATCTCGTGAAACGCGGTCTCACGGTTACGTGGGACCCGTCCAGACGTTAATGGGAGCTTGTCGCGCCCGAAAACCGAGGTGAATGCGACTTACATGATTATAGCGCGACTTCAAGTTTTTCCAGTGGCATCGGATCTGTTGCCACGACCAGTCGTAGCCCAGCGGCGACAAGAGTTCCTCGATCGCCATAAACGTTTGTTGATTGCGCTGTCGTTTTGAGTTTAACACGTGTACGACGTCAAGTTCTCTGATGAGATTTAGAACTTTTAGCGTAGCTTGATCAGTCCAAAGAAAGCGGCCGCTACGGTCAGTCATGGCGGACGCCATCTTGTTTGTTTTTTGTGGTTTTTGTTTAGTTTTAAAAAATAGCACCGTCAGGCGGCGTGGCAGTAGCAAGCGATGATTTCTTCTTCCATGATCACGGAGGAAGGAAAGGTGTGTCCATGATATTGACAATGTCCTTATCATGTCCATATCGTGGAGAATGTCCATGTCATGGAGGAAAGAAAAAACTGTTTTTCCTTCCTCCATGATATGGACAGCTTTTAAACAACAGGTAAATGCACCGACGTATTACTGCTTTTGCGCAACATTACGTTACTTTTACGCTCCGTATATTTTTTTACCACGACTTTGACGTGATACGACTTCGGATAGGCAGCCAACTTCCAAGAGTTCTATTATCAAGAACATCGCACTTTACAACAATGACGAGCGGTTGGGTTCACAGGGACAGAAATCTCTTTCGAATGTCGTGCTTTCGCTTTTTTGTTTAATAGCACAAATGTGGGGCGGGTTCACGCACATAAAAGTATAATGTAGTAGATTAACCAATGCTACCACCAATTGCGTCGCACTTCATGGATTCAACGTTATCATTATTGTTATCTGACATTATAATGTATTATTACTTGAACCTTCAGCTGCCATACGTGGTAGACACTTCAGAGTGGCTTACACCAGATCATTGAAGAACAATAATGGCTTGAACTGTGAACTTAGGAGATATACCAACGACATTTACTGGCATGTTTTATACACGCCAGAACAGTATGAAGTATTGTAGTCCGTGGTTGGAGGTGTGGGGTATGGTTTAAAATTTGTAGCAGCTGTAAACTGCCATCTATATTGTGTCTAACAAAGAAAATGAACCCTTTCTTAGTATATTTGGTGTCGTAATTAAGACGAAAATTCTAGCCAGAAGTGCTCCACTGCAGCGTTAGAAGACAGAATAGCGAACACTGGCGCAGTTGCCGCAAGCAGCGCTTGAAATGTGCAGAAAAACGCATGATGGACAGCGAAATTAAACATGGTGCAGTTGGACAAACACTGCACACGAGAAAGTCAAACTTTCACCCTCCATACCCCTTAAACAGTTCTGGCTGTGCCCCCTTTTTTTAAATATATCGATGTGCGCATGTGCGCATATTACACACAAAGAATGACGTATTCACAGTGGATGTGGGGACGTATATTTCACTCTCCGACCAGAAACTTTTGAATATGCCCGCGATACCAGCCGATCATGCGAAGACTCGCAAGTAATCGCGTTTGACCACGACGACAAAAAAAAATGACGCACAGTGAAATCAGCCACTACAGTATGTATTATCATAAAAATTCACAAGAAAAATGTATGCGCACAATTCTTCCGCCGCAAACAGCTAAAGTCCAAGCCATATGGACTGGAGCGTACTCGTTAGAAGGGCACCTCCACTTCCTTGTTCAACGACACGCGCGTTAACTATCTTCCGACACAAACAAGATCAAAAGTGTCATTCAGCCAATTTCATCACACAGTCAGTGAACGTCAGTGCCCTGATCGCGCTTGATCTTCCTGATCTCGAGCTGCAAAAGGCGTCTCTTGAGGCCTCCATCTTCTGCTGCTCGACGAACAACTTCTTGTGCTCCTGGAGCATTTCCGTTTTGGCAATCGCCTGGCGATGCTCCTCCACATGGAAGTCGGCAATAGCGGCAATCTTGAGCTTCTCCTCCACGCGCAGACTGGCCAGGGCCTTAGACCGCTTTGTTTCCTGTCGGTAGAACTCGGCGTCAGCCCGCCGTTCCTCAGCCTCTAGTTTGCGCTTGGTGGCCAAGAAGACCTCAAGGTCGAACTTCTTCTTGACGTCGTCCAGTGACGCGGCACCGTCCGCAGGGAAACTCTCGCTACCCGTCTTTCCTGAGGCCGTCGAGTCGAGTAGAATGAGTGCGTAAAGGTTTTCTTCTTTTTTACATAGGTTGTACTTTGGCCACTGGCGAAGTGACCGTGGGTTGAAGTCTTGCCGTCCAACGGCTGTCTCGGTGGTTGGTCTTCGTGCCGCTCCCAGAAGAACGACGGTGAACTCCCTTCAGCGGCGACAGTGGGTAGCGCGTCATTTGCGTCGACCTCGCCAATCACGTCGTCAAATTCCTCGACGACGACGTCGACAACTCCACCTTGACCGCTACCCCGATGCACGGCTCCGTAGACAGTGAGCGAACATCGCTCAGTACTATCATAGAGGCTCCACAGGAGACCGTGGCAGCGGGCATTTGCACCACCGCCGCGCTGGCCGATATCGACAACTGCGATGTAGGCACGATGTGTCCGTCCTGGCTTTTTACGTACCCGCTGCAAAAAAAAAAAAAACGGCGCGCGAAGTAAGGTCTAGAAAAAAGGCCGGCAGAACCTAAAATTGGCAACATTTCTACTCCTTAAAGCGTAATATGAGCAGCTGTATGGTATCAGTATAGCACGTATCGACAAGTCCTTACTGCAGGACCACATGCGTTGTTTGCGCACAGAAGAACACTAAACGGCTAAAATTGTTCAGTGTTCTGACCTAAGAGTGTTTAGTAAGCTTTTGCCGAAGTACAAGTCAGATGCGCCGCATGTCTCCATGCGCGCACGTCCTGAACGACGGACAGCTATAGCCCGAGAATTCAGAAGGGTGCGAACCGTTGGTTTTATTCGACCCGATGCTCAGTGATCCATTTTAGCTCTGTAGAATGAGTGCGTAAAGGTTTTCCTTTTTTACATAGGTTGTACCTTGGCCACTGGCGAAGTGACCGTGGGCTGAAGACATTTTTTATGATTGTCTGGTGGATAGCTAATTAATGACGGCAAGATGATGGCTGATTCTATGCCAGGTATTTCCGAGAGGTGCTCACTTCTGCACACGATCTGAAAAGGGCCCGGCGCTGCTTCTGGCTCCCGCTTGGCTTGTTACGCCATCTGCAAGAAGGATGACGCAGCGGCTCACCATAAAGATACAGGACGCCACGCCACGATATTACAGCAGCGGTGCCGTCAAATTTGATGCGTGGGAACCACTGGCATAGCTGAGAGATGGGGTCCGCACCTCTCCTCAAACTCTTTTTTCAATTTTGCTTGTCTGTCTATACACGCACGCATACAAACACATATACAAACATGCATACGGTCAAACCACCCACATCCCCCCTCCCTCGCCCCACCCCCCAAAAAATTCTGGCTACGCCGGGGGTGTGTGTGTGTTGTGGAGGGCTGTGTGTAATATTATCATGCGTACCATATCCACAGCAGCTCAACATGGCGTGAAATGTTGCACTGTACCTTATGGCGTCGAATTACTTAGAAGACAATACATTTGCCAAAGAATTGCTCAAATGCCCGAACACTTCTGATGCGTTTCTGAAACACTTCTAAGAAAGGTGTACTTGTGGTCGTCTCCTTGACTTTCGTACATAACTGCTTCTTTGCACACATTCGTTGCCACGTCTTACCAATTATTCAATCATGAATCGTGCTTTAGTATACCAAACAGATGCCACTGAAAATATATTTTCGCAGAAGTAACATGCAAGGCACCGCATCAACACCATGTTTGAGGCTTGTGAAACACTGAGCGGAATGCGTTCCGCATTTCCTAAAGTATTTCTATATATAACTTCGGAGCAATAAATTAACTGTTTTATATAGCTTGGTTCGGCACGGAATTTCTGCATAAGCTACGACATCTTCAAGCTTTGCCGTTTCAAGTGTGACGGCTGTGTTAAGCCATAGAGAATGGTTAAGCCGATTTCGTGGTTCCCCACCCTGGAGGATCGCTCAGTGGAATCGTCCGCAAGCCTCAAAGACGTACCGAACCGTGGACGGGTTTACAAGGCACCGCCACGTCGTAGGGGAGTAGGGCTCAAAAAAAAAAAAAAGGAAATCAGAGGAAAGAATCGACGGCGGCTTGCTTGGATCTCACGGGAGCGGTGCACCCTCTTCGATGCTCGAGGATCCGAAGGCCACGCTTGCCTTTGATTGTGTTCAATTGTGAATGGAGTGGAAGTACACTCCTGCAACGCCTGTGTGCACCAGCCACGGCACCAGCAAAAAACAAAGATTTCTGCAAGTACGCACATTATCATTGAAGCCATAAAAGACATTCGTTGAGACCACATTCATATCTACAGATCTTGCATGCAAGAATACCGTTGTTTTTGGGCCACGGATAACCCACTGGCCCCATAGCAAGTCGCTATTTCAATCTCCAACACCTGTATGAACTTCTAAAAGTTTTTTTAAAACGCTTCGTGCGCACTACGACAGCGGTAAACCGGCACTGCTAAAACACTCTTTTTATGTGTTCACGTTCGTGTATGAACTGGTGGGAACACAAGACAAGAAACAGCAACACGGAAGGATAGCGTGGTTCTGCCGCTCCAGGTAGCTGGCGTCGCCGCAGTTCAGAGACTACAAAGGCAGGCCGGTGCCGAGCGTCGCTGGGCGCCCATCGAACGACCTCGAAGGTGGAGCAGCTTCCGCGGCTTCGGCCTTGGGACGCTCTCCCCGTTCCGAGACAGCAACACGCCGTCAACAAATTCGGTGCTCCGGAAACGGGACAACACAGTGCTCCAGTTTCGAACCCCGTGTTAACCCGTTTGGTCCCACGAAAACTTCAGCTTATGAACGGTTAGTGGACGGGGTATGTGTAACTCACACATTCAGCGACACACTCAGATACGGGGACAGAGTATTCATGCATACATCGCGAGGTGCGTGCTAAATATGACATCCACCCACGCGGAAACTGGGTCGAGCACGAGGCGAAAAGGGTTTATAGCTTGCGTACCTCAGGCGGATTAACCCCTTACGCTGCTCAGACCCCTTCGGGAACCGTCTCAATCCTTTCGAAAAGTTTTGGTCGAGAGTTTGAACCCTTTCGTGGCACGCGAAGCCGGGTCAAGGTTCAACCCTTTTCCGTGCACGTGGGGCTATCCAAACGAGTTATGAGCAACCCTTTCAAGAATGCCCGAGTTTATGGGGTGGAACACTCGAACCCTTTCGTTTCCGAAGGAGGGTTTAACCCGTTAGACACGAGCTTAACCCTACACTTGGCCTGAAAACATCCAAGATGACGTTCCGCGGCTCCTCAAAGGGTTCCACCCGTCCGCCCCGCACCAGTCGGCGTTCGTCTACGCGACCTTGTGATCGGAGAAGGGACCCGATGGTCCTTGGACGAATCTAACAGCCTTGGATCGAAGACTCCCCGGCACCCAAGTCAGCCTTGAAGGGGTCCCGTCGCCTTGAGGGGCCCCACGGCTTCGCAGCCCCACCCCGCATCATCGGCTGGCCTTGGGCCTTCACGAATGTGCACCCCTTCTTGCAGAGAGGAGGATGAAGCTGAGAAAGTCAAAGGATAAGAACGGTGCGCACTCACAAACAGTGTGTGCTGTGGGGAGTGCAGAAGGAGCTGACGTTTTGCACTCTCCCTAAATGTAGTATATCAACTGCATAAGCGGCAAAATCTTCCTTTGCGCAAGAACCCAGCGTCGCTACTTTCTGCGAATGTGCACCCGAGCGTGAGTGAGTAAGAACTGACATGGTGGTTTTGTTGCTGCGGTACAGAAAGAGGGGTGCGAAATGAGAGTACACTATAGTGCTTACGTGCCTCGTGAAGCGCGAAACACGAAGTCGTATCGCGACGCTAGTAATAGCGCGAGAACAGAACGACGACAAAGAGACAAGAAGGACACGTTGGCTTTTTGTCGTCGTTCTGTTCTCGCGCTATAACTATCGTCATGTCATACCAACTAGCCCAAGGTGCCACACTTCTAAGTCGTATCGCGAGTTTAAGATGGGTCATACGGGCTTTTCTTTGTCACTCTGTAGCTTTATAGATAACATTTTAAACAAGCACACGTTTGTCTAGGGCACGGTCTCAATACTTTATATTGCTTCACATTGTGCACGTTTTCTGCGGTTTGGACTACGGTGCCTAATCGAGCCTGATCGGGGTGAAATGTTTTGACGATCCACTTTATTCTGAAACGTGAATAAAGGAACCAATCGCAATCGAGAATTGTGGTCATTATAGGTCTAGGCTATGATAGAAACCACACCGTGCGCCACTCGAACGCATCGCAGCCACGCTGCATGCGAGGTGCAGCTTGGATGATACATAAAAAAAAATTGAAAAGAGTCTTCAGCGTTTACTAATAATTGATAGCGCATCAATAATGGTGCCACAAAAAAAACGGAAATAATATATGCCATCGAAGCGGTGTGCACACACTGCATATGAGCATACAGTGTTTGATAAGCGGGACTTCCGTAGTTGATTAGACAATAAAAAATAAGCAACAACATATTACTGACCGTTAAGCGGGCTTCGGCACCGCTCAGCACATGGACCATTGGAAAAGAGAAACGACAATTTCTTCAATGGCACGGCATCGGGCGGAAGGCGGCGCCTTTTCAATACTGCCGTTGAAAGGAAATTTTGATGGAGCATGTTCGGATTGAATGCGGCGATATCCACCCAGGTATACGTGTGGGTACAAGCCTACATGAGGCTTTGGGTTTCAGGGACAAACATGGAAAGCTGAACACGCCCGCAATAGAAGCAAGTATAAGAAGGTTAGAGTATTGGTGGCAGAAAAGTTGAGATAAAGGACAGAAATAGTGGGAAAATGAGGCCACTTTGCTTCAAGAGGCAAAGATGGAACATAATTTTTTTATAATAAGATCGACTTAATTATTCGAAGTAGATAAGACATTAAGCCAATATAAAAAGAAAGATTTCATTTTTTTTTCTTGCGAGCCTGGTGGCACACGTCACCGCCTCGTTATAAAGGGGACGCTTATAGCATTCATCCATCCATCGTGAAAGAAACATGCTCATTTTCGGCAAACGAACACTGCTGCCGACGCCTGTTGCGCCACCGGCAGGCGCACTGGAGCCCACTTACAGGTAAAGTTGCTGCATATGCTAGCTAAATGTAGCATATACAGTAATTCTACCTAAGGTAGCATACACGGGTAGCATGCACAGTAGCTATATCACGAGTATTTTATTCAGGGGCTTTACTCACAGGCACTCACTCACATTATAGTCGAAATGAAGTCCAGGGTTGAAAGGAAACCCGTCTGGTCGGGAAAAATCATGGCGGGAAATAACAAGCGCTGACCAATAGTTAAACCAAAACGACGTTTCGGGCCCGTTTGAGGGGCCTTGTTAACAAAGCTTTATTCACCTAACATCGTTTTGTTCTACCGAATGGTCGGCGCTTGTTACAATCACCCATAGCGGCGCAGAATTTATATTTCCCGCCACAATAGGCGCCCAGACGCAGGGGCGTAGCCAGGGGGTGCCACACCAAGCCCGTGCGACCTCCGAACGTTTTTTTTTTTTTTGCCATCACATAGAGAGACAAAAATTACCATGCCAAGTGGGTGGCCTCTCCGAAATCAAAAAGGTCGCGTACGTATTGCACTGTGGCACGGATCAGTAAAGTGGAATGCCGCCGATAACATCGAGTGCACTTGCCCAGCTCGTGCACGGGTTCGCTCAGATGAAGTGAGAGCAAGACAACGCTGTTCTGCGAGGGAAACGCCAGTCGATCGTGGTTGAATAACGCGTTGCAATCATATTCTTTCGTCAGAACGGGGTGGGATCACGTGATCCATCTTTTTACGTCACGATTGCAGCGCCGCATCTCGAGAGGTGGAAACCATGCGAAACTGAGCACAATCATGGCTTTTGAGACTTATTGCGCCACCAAGTGCCAATCTCAAAGGCCTCGCTTTTTGACCGACGCATGATGGACAAATCCATTACCACCATATACCATAAATTATTTGGTGCACTATCTTTAGCAAATGATTACATAAACCAGCTGGCCAATAAAAAAAGGTCTCGTGAATTGTCTCCAAGATTTCACACAA
Source organism: Rhipicephalus annulatus (assembly GCA_013436015.1). Taxonomy (NCBI): domain Eukaryota; kingdom Metazoa; phylum Arthropoda; class Arachnida; order Ixodida; family Ixodidae; genus Rhipicephalus; species Rhipicephalus annulatus. The sequence goes on from WOVY01001534.1 coordinate 597,961, forward strand.
ACTTTGCTGAAATACTTACTAAAGCTATACAGAGCAGTACTGACAGTACAGCGCGCAATATATTGCTCAATAGCCATTATGGTTGCAATTTATTACATTTTCTTAGCGACTTCTTTTTTTTTTACAGTAATGACTGGGAGTTAAACAGAAATCGTTACGCGGTCGTTACTGTCAGTTGAGCAAGAGGTCTGCCACATACAAAGGTCATGCGATACAAGCTAACAATATTTGGCACTCCAGGAAACATTTTCCAGAATATATTCATAAAAGAAAAAAGAAAAAAAAACTGTGCCTGCCAGGGATCGAACCTGGGACCTTCCGCGTGTTAGGCGGATGTGATAACCACTACACCACAAGCACCGCATGGCTGCGAAGGTTTTCAGGTAAGTAGTTGTACTTAGCATGACCTACTACACTCCTGACCTGTTCAGATAGCGGGGTTCCTATGGGAGCGCGTGTCCCCGCTCTCGTTCAATCGCTCGCCGTAGGTGGCGCTACCTATAACCTGTTCGTCTGCTACTGTGCGGCCGGCAGGAGGGCGACGGACTGATACCATGCGTCTGCTTCTGTGACAAACTGCCTATACGTGTGATTGTTTTTTTGCTGAAAAGGCTAACGTGTGCTATGTGTTACATTTTAGTAGTTAGGCTATACTGGTTGATTGACTTCTAAAGCTGTATATTTGCGTAGAAATGTCTTGCTGCATGGTTGTTTTTGCCATTCCAGCCTAAAAAAACTTCAATTTAGTATTCATAAAGCTTTTGACTAATAATGTACTCATTGGTAATAGAATATCAAACTGATTTTAGGTTGTTTAGGACGCGTCAGGTGAAACGCAGTGCCCCTGTTGAGCACTTACCTTGGACACTCGCCCTCGACAGGTGTTACACTTGTAGTCAATTGATAGAAGAGAATAATGCACATACGCCAACGGACGCATATCAAGGAGAGACACAGGAATTGAAGCTTTAACTCTTACTGTGACCTACACAACAAAAATTGTGCGTCAAATTTCGCTACGGGAGTTTGTCTGCTGGAACGGGGAGCGCTGGCCGATGCGCGTTTCTATGATTTTATATGTCCGTGCGATGAGACGATATGGTAAAGGCAGTGATGTGCCTATCGAGGGCAACACATTGCGACCCCAATAAAGTTTTTATCGTCATCATTATCATCATCTTGTCGAGCATAGTTAATAATAATAATAATAATAATAATAATAATAATAATAATAATAATAATAATAATAATAATAATAATAATAATAATAATAATAATAATAATAATAATAATAATAATAATAATAATAATAATGTTTTATTTTTCATCAATAGTTTGATGAAGGACAGCGGCAGGTAAAAGCTGCTCTTCGAAAGAGGCAGCTTGACATAGGCCCACAGACGCCTTTAGCACGACAGCACTGGCAAACAGTTAGCAATGTTATCTAAGCAACAATTACAAAAATATCAAGTTCAAATTCTAAAAATAAAAATAGCAACCATGATAACAATGTAGCAACTGCAAAGAAATCTTGAAAACTATACATGTGTATATCGTGCAATTGAGTTCGGGTACAGAGTAAGAAATCTATGCCAGCTTTCACATATTTATCAATTAACGTAGAAACTGTGTAGAACAACCTATCTGTGGAGTAGTTTGTTCTCGAAGTTTTTATTTTCCATGTTTCTTTATGTCATGTTTCGAACAAATTATTTGGCTGCAGTTTCGAGAGGTCGTACAAATAATGTCGACTTTCTTGAAATTGACGCCTGACCACCAATGCTAACTTAAAATCGTAGAGACGATGTAGGGGTGGTATTCCAGCCTGTTGAAACAATTCACTTCTGCGAGCATCATACGACCAGTAAAAAATTATTCTAATATACGTCTTTTGCATCAGGTACAGTTTTTGTAAGCGCGTGTTAGTCGTAGTCCTTCATACCAAGAAACAATAAGCAAGATGCCAACAGAACAGTCATTTATAAAGTAAGAATTTTACCTTGTATAGTAGAACAGTTTTGCCACTGTACACCGTGCCCTCTACGCGAGATAACTGACCCAGCACACTGTAAATGCGATCGTTTCAAAGCATATTGCTCGAAAATGTAACTCCAAGAATTTTTATACAATTTACTAACTCAATAATAGTATCGCCATACTTGAAATGCATGTTTTCATTAACAGACTTATTTTTAGGGCGGAATAGTACCGCCTTTGTTGTACTAGTGGTTATGTTTGATTGATAGCGCCCAAGGGCGACACCCGCAGTTGGGGCGCGTACACATGCTGAAAATGTGCCATTATACTCGTTTGTCAATGAAAAGCAGATCCCTCAAAGTGATATCAAGGTTTCTGCTAAAAGAATTTGGCGAGTGTATGCGTGTGATTCGAGCAATGTTACAGCACTTCAAAATGAAACAAAACACATTTGTCGCTTTACTTATGCGTGCCACAATATGCCAGTTAAAGCTGATGTTTCAAACAAAGTTTCTGCACTTTCGAAGAATATCCTACTTGCTGGCACACAGTGACGGCTTGTGTCTGCAATAAAGAAAAACATATGTACGCGTACAGAGCTGCGTGCATTTGGGTCATAGTTCAATAAAATGTGCTAGCAAGGTTCTGGGCGCGTACATGATACAATGGAGGCATGCAACTAAACTTTTAAAATCTTGCGAGATTTTGGCTTTTCGGCTATTCTCTTTCTCTTTCCTTCTTTGGCTGTTTTGTCCCGCACGTAGTTTGAGAAGAAAGGACGGCTAAATTTTTGCAACACTAGCCGCGCCATGGCTTCTCGGTGCTCGCTAGTAGCGCCTTTATGGCTGAAAAGAGGGTTCAAGGCCACTGCAGGTAGCACAGTTTGCACAAAAAGTGCCATCGGCCTCTTTTTGGAAATGGCCAATGGCGCAAATGCTTCCGCGGCCCTTTCTAGAGTGCTCACAAAGGAAAGAAATGAGATCGTTGGGTATGAAAGCCCTCCCCTGTCTAAATTAAATATCACAGCAGTAGCTGGTCCAGATGAGCTGGGAGCCTTGATTTTGCCGATGCAGTCGTCGCAAGTAATGCAATCCTCAGCTGCTTTCACCAGGAAGCCCGCTATAAGGCCAAGCGTGCTGGCCCTTATGCCTGGCTGTGGGGCACCTGTGGGAAGGTAGAAATGAAAAGTGTGCAAGAATTTTATCAGTATATAGATAAGCATGCATGATTAAACCGACACGTGTCCGTATACAAAATATGAGAAATATATATATATATATATATATATATATATATATATATATATATATATATATATATATATATATATATATATGGATGTTAATGCGCTTTCAGATAACAACTGTTGCCCCACCGCGGTGGTCTAGTGGCTAAGGTACTCGGCTGCTGACCCGCAGGTCGCGGGACCGAATCCCGGCTTCGGCGGCTGCACTTTCGATGGAGGTGAAAATGCCGTAGGCCCGCGTTCTCAGATTTGGGCGCACGTTAAAGAACCCCAGGTGGTCGAAATTTCTGGAGCCCTTCACTACGGTGTCTCTCATAATAATATGGTGGTTTTGGAACGTTAAACCCCACATATCATCAAGATAACTGTTCATTCAGCCGACGTTTGCGTCGGGAGAGCCCCGTCTTTTTCAAGGTATAATAATATTTACACATTTTCCGCGTCGATTTATAGCTTGTCACGACAGGAGGGAAGAAGTCCGGAGAATAGTATAAACAACAACATAAAAAAAACTGAGGGAGAAACGTTTAAAAATAAAAAAAAATCTAGGAGAAGAAGCAAGAGAAAGACGACGGGATTAGGAAGGGACAGCATCTCAAGAGAGTAAGGCGAACGCAAACGAGCCATGCCATCATCTGTGTGCCAGTTATGACAGTGATTCAAAACCGCCGAAAATTTCTTCCCCGATTGCGGGAAAGGGACGTCGGTTAGTCGAGTTGTGTGGGCGCCTGGTGAAAGCATGTTATATTTTTAAATGTAAGCCATAGTACCTGCTTGTACCATGGACTTATCGTTACATACATACACAGTATAACTGATTGAGAAGCATGTTTTCATCTACATCGTGCACTGACGCAAACGCTGCCTCACGCGGCTTGCATGTAACACAGTAAGCAGCGCAGAGTTTATAATATATGCATAATATCGTATAGTGGGGAATTGTTGGACGGTGTGTAATAATTTTTAAATAATGTAAATCATTCCATTACACGGAATCAACGAGATATGAAAAGCGCACCACGGCAAGTCTGCAGGGCTTCTAGATGTGGCCGCATCGTCTGGGTTATAGTAGCAGATGTCGATGCCGCGCACTCGCCTGACGACCCTTGATTCTGGTTTACTAGCGAGTGCATTTCCAGAGGTTGTCCGGCTTGCTTTACTGCTGTGGAGCACGACGCCTGCCTTGCACTGGGCGATCCAAGAGGAGACGTTGTTTGCTCTGTACTGCCGCTTGGTGATGAGTGCATCATTCCCATCACGAGGACTTTCTGCAGTGATGAAAGCGCAGCACGGGCGTCTGTCTGATCGTTGCTTCCTTGAAGCTGTCTGATGGTGGAAAAAAGTGCTTCGACAGGGTCACTGGAGAATTTGGCAGTCAACACGTATAGGAAACCTGAACGGATGAGAAATTGTGTGCACTGTACTGTGGACATTGTGGTCAGTTGGAGAGCTTCGTATGTTTCAAGAGATATGAATGCCCTCTTATGTGGTGCCGCGGCTTTCCATGCTGCGAAAAAGGGCAGAAATTCCTGCTCCAGCCATATCAACCTGAAAATAAAGCAGTTTATTGTAGAAAATATGAAACCTAGCGGGATAAATGGAATGTACCTGTCATCATCTGGGGAACTGAACGGCATCCTGTTTTGGTCCCGGCTTACTACGTGGAAGGTTGTATTTCTTATGTTGTGTATGGTGAACCATTTAAATATCATTTCCATCAGCTCGATGGTTGGCAGGCAGTCTTCAAACCCGAAAATGCCAAATCTGCGGCCGTATTGTAAGAGGTATCGTAAGGCCGATGTCACCTAGAAACCAAGGAGACGCGACATATTAAAAATGATCGGAATTATTTAGAGAGAGGTTTCTAAGCTTGGACGTTCGTATACAGCAAGTGAGACGAGTTACAAGTGGCACTGCAGTCATCAATAACGTGCACTTTTAAGTGAGTTTGTGTTAGTGAACATATATTTATAGAAGCTCTAATGATACGTAATTATTGTGTGGTAAGCAATACGCGCAGGTACATTCGTTAAGAAAGGGAAATTGTATGTTCAGATAACCATGCGCTGTTAGCAGCAGCAGTAGCAGCAGCTCATGTGCATGTTTTTATGTGACCATACTGATAAATATGTTAGCAGTTATATACGTATTGAATTACATTTTCACCATTTGCTTCCGTTTGGGTTCTACAAACAAATAAACCAGAAACTAACATGAATATTCACGTATCGTTTGCGGTGAATTACTATTAAAAGGCAGTTTTTGTACTGCTTCATTTGAACGAAAAGCTGCAAAATTTTTTCTGCTTCTGCATGAACATTCACTTGACGTAATATGATGTAAAATGAGTTGTGGCGTAATATTAGCGCATAAAAGTTTGCCCGAGCGCGCCAAAGAATTTGAGAAGTATAAACGTCACTACTGATAGAAAACTGCGAGCATGATTCTAGCTCAATTAGATGTATTTTTTTGTGTAATACAGGTTGCAGGAAGCATACATAATTTACAGCTAACGAAAAGGCATTTCCTGCATGACCTGTGTGCGTCACGCATTGTGATGTCTACAAGGAATACAGAGAATCTGGGAGTGTGTGACACTAACGCTAAATGGGTTTACACCTTTTCTTATACATGCCTGTGGAGAGAACACTTCAACGGCCCTCTTCACGCTTAATTTCTCGAAGTTCGTCGGGTAAACGTGCTTCTGCGTAAGGTTCCGAACAAGCTTGAACGACGACTGTTTTTCTGTTATGTCCAGCAACTTTCTCAAATACGTGGGGCTGTAGTAATGCCCATTGTTGAACAGAACGCGTTTGGTGGACAACATCTGGTTGCGGAGATTTTTCAGGATGTGGCAGTGGTCAAAAGAAAGGAAGAGCCTCCGATTCATATCCATTGGATGTCTGCAACAACAACAAAAAAAAATGAATAAATAAATTGGAGAAAGGCGGCGTTTGCGGTGTGAATAATTAGTTGCATATACGGTTTTCTGTTTTTTACCAAAGTAATGTAAATGTTAGCCATTCGAAGGACGTGTGCGTTGTTAATTATTACCTTATTATAAAATTTCTCCACTCATGCCATGATCCTGCAGGTCTGTGTGTGTGTTTTATTGAGATTACCTACACCTTAAATCTTCCGAAACTTTAAGTATACTCACCCATTCATACAGTCGCATGCAGGTGCGCATACATTACGCAAACGCGTAACGTCAATTGATTTGTAAAGACGGGCTATTTACAGCGATTGTACTGTTGATAGCAATCTTGTTATGGACACGGCTTTCTTATATGGCAGCGCTGATTAAAAAAAAAAGAAGGGGGGGGGGGGCTCTGATGCTGATACAGGCTTTTTTTTTTGTGCGACCAAGTCTTTTTTTTTTTTTTTTCACTCAAACACGGCATGCATGCGCGTGCATACATTGATTGATAGATATGTGGGGTTTAACGTCCCAAAACCACCATATTATTATGAGAGACACCGTAGTGAAGGGCTCCAGAAATTTCGACCACCTGGGGTTCTTTAACGTGCACCCAAATCTGAGAACGCGGGCCTACAACATTTCCGCCTCCATCGGAAAAGCAGCAGCCGCAGCTGGGATTCGATCCATGCATACATTGAGGGCACACTGCGAATACATATAAAAAAATATTTACACTAGGCATTGCGCACAGCTTAATGCGAGCTGAGAGCAAAAATATATACTTAGCAACTTACGGCACAACTGGCATCATACGACCATTCCCTAACATGGTGAACATCTTTTTGTTCGAAGCGTGGTTGTCAGCTACAAGTCGGACCACTTGGAATCCTGCTTCTTCGATGGACTTAATTACTTCAAGTGTTAGTTGATGCAGGTGGTCTCCTTTTACTGACTGCGTGAAATAATATCCCACGGGTAGCCTGAAAAAGATAAAAATTAGCAGTATTCTGTAGCGTCGGTGTCAGCTGGGCTTAAAATCTCACTCCGTTGGAGAGAGGAGGAGAGCCAATTGCTCATCTCGAGCGCTTGTCAAATAAGTGCACAATGCTAAAGTTGACTTGCCGGGGGAAAGGGGGGGGGGAGCCCTCCTTAAAAAATAGAAGACGACTCCCCCTGCCCCTCCCCAGACTTTCAGCCCTGGTCGCGGAATAGCACATCATTGGTTAATTAAAGACAACGTTTTCTTTTTATATCTATAGGTGGGGTTAGTCTTTCAGTCACAGCGAAACGTATAGTGATAGACAAAGTGATGATTCACTTACGTGTAGTGCGTTGATAAGCCTACAAATACAAAGGCGAGAAGGTGTGTGGCCAGCTCGTTCTGAATGCCCACTTCTTTTTCTAGGCCTCCCATTTCGACTAGGCCATGGACTTTGTCTCCTTTTTTTTCGTACGTCAGTGCTTGCTTTAAAGACATTTCATCCACAATCAAAGAGCCCATTTTTTCCTAACAAAAAAAATGGGGGGGGGGGGAATTCACTGTTAACAGACATGCGTTATATATCGGCGGAGACAGTTAATTATATAAATAACCTTCTTTGTTGTTCCGTACATGACCCATAATTTAACAGAAATGATTAGGGTTTAGAGCAAACATAGCGCACTGCCGTATACTCTTAAACAATACATCTTACGTTCGAGTAATCCTTGCCACAGGTCTGGTCCCTGTTTATTCACTTTAAATCACTTTTCATTCGGCTATACTAGCATGTATTTTGATCAGTCAAACACTGCCGCGTGCGCTGCTTCCTTCGTTATTCGCGTGCATATTGTAAATAATTCTGATCGAAGTAACGTACCCGTTCGGACAAGTGTGTGCTTTCCGTGTGCAGCCTTTGCTTCATTAGCGACGAAACAACTGCTCCAGTACAGTAGCCAATGTAACGCTTCAGTGTCATGCGACTTGGAAGGGTGAGGCACCCAGACCTCCGCAACATTTCGTACCCGCAGGGTGATTTAGCTTGCCACATTATGGCCTGCCTGATGGTCACCTCTTTCCAACGGTGATTTTTCTCACGCAGGCATTGCAATTGCTCCTTCAAAAATTCAGCCTTCTTGTCGTTCTCGTCCAGCATTTCCTGATGATGAAAGGGCAGTTGAAATGCGTAAATCACGCGCAAGATAACATACTGGAAGAAAGCGGAAGTGCAGGGGAGAATGGAAGCTTGACCCGCTGAAACATCGTAGAGCAGGGAATGCCGGCGCATCCAACAATTCGACATTTACGTACTGGACTTGCCCTTGTCAAGACAAGTTTAGATGTTGTGGGAGAGTGAGCAAACGTTCACACACACGCTACTAAAGGAGGCTGTTGCTGTCCTGACAAAGAATAGTGCACCTGATTGTCGAAACCTTGCATTTGGCATCATTCCTTATTCAACAATTCATAATCGCGAGAAAAGATATGCGTTTACTCTTAAGACAATAATAGATGTTTCATGTCACCACGTGGACATTCAATTGCAGCTATGCTACATTAATGAATTGCGCAACTTCAGACTTGCGTCATGTTCAGTAACCGGCCACCGACTCACACATACGGACTAGCGGAAACTGTTCACTTACACTTTCCAAACCATTCCTTCCTTTTTGAATGCAATGCTGCTCGCTCAAGTTTATAAGGCAGACATCACATGTGCGTCAAGCGTGGCTTCCTGTACGAGCATAAACCGATCGGCCCATAGCACCAACACAACACAGCTTGCAAATTACTGTCTTTCCAGTTGTCAGTCCAATGTCCTTAATTGTTTGCGACGACAGAAATTTGAACTCGTTGTTCGCAGGATAAAGGAATAAACTCGGGGTGCGCCAATCACGCAAGGGGGTACACACCGACCTTCGTATCTTAAACACTTGCTCATGTGCGCGCTTACCCACCAACCTTCTTTTATTCCGTGTCCTTATGTCAGGCCTACACCTTCGTATGACCAGAAAGATTGCCAGCATCGGCGTACACTAAAATGTCACGTAAATTTATATGAAGAAGAAAATCTATAAACAGAGTTTCTCTCGAGCAGACATCATGACAGCGGACTTGTCATCCTTAAGGCTATAATTGTATTTCAGTCTTTCAGAAAACAAGCCTGCTTGTCGAAACGCCGGCTCGAAACAACTTTGCTAAAACTACTGATTAAGCGAGTTGGTTCATGATTATTTTCAGTGTTTGTGTGTGTGTAAACAGCGATTAAAGAATGGGAACAACCCCTGTTCACAGGTTTTTTACTGCAAGCTTCCATCCTCCCCTTTCTGACGTTTCTTACAAAAAAGTATAGGGACACTAAGTTAATAGACTGATAAATGAGTACCTGATAATTCTCTATCGTTCCTGTTCCGATCATACGACTATTAGAACAGAAAAAATTAAGACTAGGTTTAATGTTCTGAGTTTGGCGAACAATCTTCGACACGTGCACGTCGCTTTATGTTGCGTCGCTCCTTGTGTACTTGGCCGCATTGGCTGAGAACATTTCTTTGAAACTTGCTACTTCAGACCTTGCATCTACTAACACAGCAGTCTTAGACATTACCTGAGGCCGTCAAAGTATGACGTCACTGCTAGCCGATGCGCGAGAACTTAAGGGTAGCATCGCCACCTTTACAATCTCTTATAGTTTCGAGAATTCCTTCGCTCACCGGACGTCCTCTCGTAGTACGGGTGATGTTGATAGAATTGACTTACTCCTAAATTGTTATTATGTTCAGAGTCATTTAAAATTAAGTGCGAATATAAAAGGATTAATATAACATTCGTCCACTGACGTAACTGCGTACCTGCAGCGTTAGAGCGCCATTCGCCTCGGCGAGGGCTTTCATCTCGAAAAAATCTTTCTTTAGCTTCTCTAGCTGTGAATGCAAATTACTGTTCATTTCTTTCAGCCTGCTGCACTTCCGCCGCAACGTCTTAGTTGCCGCGACCAGGGAGCGCATCTTCTTCAAACCGATCGACGTTTGCGACGTCATGGAGCGCCGCACTGGCCTCTTCTGGTGTTCCCCTTGTATAACTGAACTACAGTCCTCCATGTTGTCCTGACTTGATGGAAAATGCAACCACTCGGCCTCTTGTGCAGTTTCAATTGGGTTTTCAGAACTATATACTTCCCCAGGCTCCGCTGATGCTCGCTCTTCTTGAGAAGAATCTGCGTTGGACGTTCCCCTGTTAAGCCGAAAAAATAGCGAAGCATGACAGATATATTGTCCCGCTAAACGCATAAGGGAATACTGCTAACATTATTCTTATCCGTTGTTGTGTTAGACTTCAAGTTTTACTTACAGTATTTTTACTTGTATGGGTGCCAGCGTTGTTTCCCCCTGCGTTCGTTTTAGCCGCTTTTTCCGCGGCATTGGATCTTGCCCACGTGGATCAGGAGAAGCGGGAAATAAGGAAGGCACGGCTGTGGGCTTCAACATCTTCCTTTTCGTCACTGTTCTGTAATCTTCAGCGGTAAAATGCAGGCTGCATACCTTCGACCGGTCGCTGGGCTCCCAGCGATGCTTTCCTGAACCTTCATCAAAGGTAAAGGCGTATACGCATGGCTAGCAAGATTGCAAAATAACAGTCCATAACACCTTTTTTGTAATTAATTTTTCCAAAATGTAACAAGCCAAATGGGGAGGTTAAGAAAAAGCATAGCCACGATTTTATTCTGGGGAAGTACCTGTATACCCATTTAGTGCATTTTCATATTTTCTCGCAGCCTTTGTAAATGTCTTTTTAGATGACTACATTCGTCGATTGATGTTTAGTGATGGTACGTGGTCGAGTCCAGTGGCATACTTGAAGCCCTTTATTCGAAGAGCTCATTGGCTATACAAGGTTTCATAACAAAGCTGAATTTCCTAATGGCTGCTCAGTAACGAAGCGCGACCCAATACGACAGAGCCGAAACCGAGGCGCACTTGAGCGCCTTGGTCTTGGTTTAGAGCGCAAACCTCTAACCTGTACAATGACTCCGCCGTTGACGACGATGACTTCAGTGGTTTTTGTTCTTTTGCATTCTCCAAAACGAATCTTTGTCATGCATGATGTAATCTCAGATGCAGCACGCACATAAATAGAGTATCTGTCGCTGATTATTCCAGGTTCCTCATTTCGGTTTCACCGGCTGGGTCTCTTAACCCTCACAGAGCCGATGGGCTCATTGCACGAAGGACTTCAATTATGTCATTATACCCGACCGCCTGCCAGCCCTATATAGAGTGAACAGTTAATCGCCACATTTCGTTACCGGCGTAACGTTTCTAATTACCTTAAGTAAGCTTATACAGAAACGAACAAAGCTGTATGGGAAGATAGAAGTTTGAGATGAGAAATACATTTGACCAAATTCGGTCGCTAACTTCAGTGACACCCAGTGTTCAAGAGTTGTCCATCGCTAAACACACACACACACACACACACACACACACACACACACACACACACACACACACACACACACACACACACACACACACACACACACACACACACACACACACACACACACACACACACACACACACACACACAGAGAGACAAACTGTGGAGGCAGCACGTAAATATTTCATATCATTAATTTTTTTATGGATTTCGGCGGCATTTGTTGAGGCAGCCTTCGGGAAGGGTGCTCGAACCCCTCGCAACCCACCGCTACGCATTTTTACATAATTTACAGATTTCGTATATTTACTTTTTTCTTGTGTGCTATATTTAAATTTCTTGGCACTATTTGTGGAGCCTGCCATATTAGCCGCGGTACTTTAAAAAAGCTTTCATGTTTTTTAGCTCAGTGAATTAGCATAACACACGGAAATAAAGTTTACTAAAGCACCCTGGTGCTTCTTGCTAGCTTGCAACTCGTTCTGAATTGAAACGACTCTCAAAAACACAAGACTCACCTTTTCTTCCAATTGCCTCGATCCATTCTTCCCGTATGTCTGTGGCAGGAAACTCGTGAAAACTTACTTTACTTTGTTTGCCTTGTTCCGATTTGCAATATGGCACGCAGCAATACACCATACTTACATTTGAGGTGTCAGCTCATCTAAAAAAAAAAACTGCACGCGGCCACTATTAGAGCTGACTACTGCAGCTATCTGCCGTCTGCAAGTTTCTGCACACGACCTACTGTGTTTCTGCGTATCTTCTGCAATTTGTGTATGCGTATCGTCTGGAACCATCGTGATTCAGTGTGAACAATGAATGCCTAACAATAGTTTTTTTATCTCGTTGGACTACGTTTTCATTCAAGAAATATTTTCATAATAAATTTTCCTTCATTTGTAGAAAAGTTCCCGTCTGCTTGCCACTGTGACCCTTTGTGTGCTTTTTTTACGGTTCTATTTCTGCTTCAAACGTCCACACGAATGCAGCCAACTCTGACGAGGAATCATATCACTTTATTTGCCATATTTTACACATTCATACACAATTCATGCACAATAAGAACGATTTGCACTGCCACAGCGATGGCTGAAGCAGACGACAGCGAACAGGTGCTGCCTAGCGCCACGCCGCTCGTAGGTGACGGCCCTAGCGGCAGAAGGTATGAACTAGAACGTGGGCGCTGGAAGAGGTGCTCTCTGGGCAGGTCAGGAGTGTAGTAGGTCATGGTACTTAGATCAATTGCTATGTTTTTCTTTTTGCGGCAGTTGCACATTATTGCAGCGCCGTTTTCCACAATTGTATCAGAGTATCACCTATGCTCGGCGACAGCTTTTCTTGGCATTGTAGCGAAGGCTTCAGAGCTAAATTCTGCGAGTCCTACTGCCAATTAATGATTTTCAACGTAAAAATTCATCCTTTATTTTCTACGTGTAGCTGTTCGAGACAGGACGCCACTCACACCATTAGGAAATTCGTAATTTCTTTAGTTTATTGGTTGTGACTTCGCGTTCATGAACGCGTGTGAAAGTCCCGCCGTTTTACGTGCACCCCTAAGGCTAAGCGGCGTCTGCGTCTACATGAAACGCTGATGGTGCGCCGTTCTGTGGTGCGCCCCCGTCACTTTCCATAGCGTTACGAGACGCGCGCCAAGACATGTGCAGAAGCTCCGTCCATTTTTATTTCTCTATGCTCCGTCGCCGTAGCTTTCCCTTCAGTGCCAAGAAAAGTTGCACGCCAGCCCGACCCGCCCCGTAAAGGAATGTCGAACCCTTAACTTACCCAGAGGCAGCCGTGATTTTAAGAGGCTTGGCCCCCCTATGCGGTAGAGAGCTGATGGTGGGGGTATGGCCCAGGCTGCTTGTCTTCACAGTGGAGCTGTCACACGAAAAGACACCACTACGGATCGAGCGTACGCCTTCGGACAATTCAGTTGGCAGTGGGAACTCGTTTGTTGCTTTCTTCATGAATGCAGGATATTCAGCTCATGTTAGGCATGTGGCAGTGTTTTTATCTTTTTGACCCAACTGTAGCCAGTAGTGTGTGCAAACCAAGTAGCTTCCTCCTTTTCCTAAACGTTAACGAAAACTCGCAAGATTTGACAGTTTCTTCGAAAACTTTATTATGTCCGTGCACAGCTACACATTTATTCTTCCAATTTTGGGGGTTTTTAACTGCCAGAATCGCGATGTACTTATGACACGTGCCCCGGTGGCGGGCTTCGGCAAGATATACCATGTGCGGTTCTTCAATGTGCATTGAAATCCAAGTACGAGGCACATCAGTTGAAGGAACCGGACTGGATCTCATCAAAGGGACGGCCCAGTGCTCTCCCATAGTAGAGTACAAAGTACTCTAAATCGTTCATAACTTTTTCTGTACACACAGTACGAGGGCCTCTAATAGTTTGTTCCAAGCTGTGCTTTTTGACCCTGCAAGTGGTGAATCAGTTTTATTGCTCGTTACGACTGATCGCTGAAGTGATGGAGCATGCTTGTGTTCCATGGCATACATGGATATTACATTACAATATTTTCCCATGGGAGTCTGATGGCTTGCAATAAACGTTTAACCTTTGTGAAACCGCTTACTGTTATGCTGCACAAGGACGGCAAGAAAAACAGCAGCGACAATTTTCTGCACACCTCAATCGGTAAACTAGAGGCTTGTTGTAAACTCAAATGGTCAAGGAACTGTCTAGAGTTACAACACCAATTGGCACAAAAGTGGTAACTGATGTACACCGCACAATGTACTTGGGGTGTGGGTTATCAAACGATGCTTAGGGCATGTTGCAGAATTACGTGCTTGATTCCCTTCTCCTGCTCATCATGTAGGCGAGAAGCTGGCTTTCTTGCAATGCTCAAGCCCAGTGGCCGAGTTCTGCAAATCTGAGGGTCAAAATAAAGGCGGCATAACAAGATTTCATTAAGGATTGTGGTTTTATGAAGTGAAGGGGTTATGTCGAAGCTATTGTTTTATGAATTGTTAGTAAGAGATACTTTCTGCTTCGAAATAGGAAATATACTGGCTCATTTCGAGCTCCACTCAATACAATTTAGTTATGGAACCAGGCAGTAAAAACCTGTAACAGTTAAAATATATAATAGAAGCGCATATGGCAGAAAGAGACCTAAATGACATCTTATTTCCATCACCGGTGTATATTTATAACATGGTGACAGTAAGAAACAAATTCGCTTCTTTATACATAATCATTCATTATACATAGATTAACTGTATTTCTGACCACCGTAATACCAGTTCACAAATTAATGAAAAGTACAAGTGATGCATATATGATACAAAACAAATCTAAACAGGCATAGCCAGGGGGGTTGTTAGGGGTTTCAGATGCATCCCCCCTCCTACTTCTCTAGAAATTTTTTAATTTGTACATTGTGAACTTAACATAGACATTTCTTTATAAGGGGCCTCATAGCCGCAGTGGATTGTAAATGGCTCATTGAGATACCAACCACAGTGTGAACAGGCTAAGCAGAACTTGATTGGGCTAGTTCGTTATTCATACTGAAGATAAACAGCATTAATAAAGAAACCACTACGAAAACGTGTCTTGCGCTTCTACTTTTCAAACCCGTGTTTTTTCGCACTATATATCTTGGCCCAAAAAGCGTTGAGGCTAATGTCACTGCGTCAGCCTGGGACTCAAATTTCTTGTGCCATGAAAAATCAAGAATTGTTTATCAGCCACCTGTTATTCTGTAACAGAATGGAAAGTTGGGCGAGTTGGTTCGAAGACATTCTTGGTAATAGACATACTTGGTTTGTCCTCTTGCCTTCCATTTTCCCATCCACTCAGTATAGGCGGAAATGTTACCAAGAACACCTGTTATTCATTTTTTCGGTTGCACCTTTTCATATTGGTAGCTGAATCTGTCATGCTTTCAGCCACCAACTATATATAAAACACAAAGCATTCCATAACATACACTTGCACACTTTAATGTAGCCGCTGTTCTCATTGGTCATGCCATTGTAATACGTGAATGACAGCTCTTGCCTTCGTTGACAAGTCTGTGTTAGCTGACTTCTGCCAAAGCCGCTTCCCGAGCATCATCTACACAATAACGCATATATATAATGACATTTATTACATCATATTTACAAAGGCACTCCCTGTTGATTGTGTAAGTGAACTTGGAAAAAAAAGTACGCTTATGGAAAACCAAAATGATCTAACCACTGGGACGAATTCTAAAGAGGTGATGTGAAAAGAGCAGAATCAGCCAGCCTTGCGATAAACTTCAGCAGTTGCATCTGGATAGATATCTCCATGGGGCTGTTAGTGACAAAGAAGCCTGGAACACCAGCCTTTTCCAAAACAACTTGCTGTTCGCTGACCTGTGGAGGCACAATGTCGACACACGGATGAGGTTTCAGAAGAAAGGTCAGTTACTTGAAATGGCCAGTTACAATATGTTTGTCAAGGATCATTACCTTCAATCACCATTATGAAGAAGTGAAGTATTTGCCAAAACAGGGCACCCATACACTGACAACAAATTTTACTGATAACGCAGCACTCTGATATTGAAGAATGCTATATGTGCAGAGTTTGTAGCAACTCCACATGATAACAAAGGCGACAATCAGCTTGCATAACATTTTGAATACAATCAGCTTTATGTCGTATTGACAATGTGAAGAACCATCATTAAAATATCATCATCAGAAGATGACACTCATGATGAAGAAAATGCATAAAAGTCACTGCTAAGAATTTCTAGCGAAGAGAACCCACAAGCTTCATTGGTAGTCAAATGCAGAACTCTTATCCTTATTTCATTTGAGTAGTAGGTCGGTAAACACTACTTCTATTCAATAAATATATTTCTGTTGCCAGTTATTAAAAGCTTTCTGTATAATGCAGCAATCAGCATGGGGTATTATTTGCTCACAACTGGACAAGTATGTTCATATGGAAGTTAGAAACCAGTCGCACCGCTCTTGCAAGCCACCCGCCTATGAACAAGCGTAAAAGAAACATACAAGACACCGGCAGCTAGTTCTGGGTCTTCTATGTATTTTGCATAGCTGAGTGTTCCAAGTAACACTGGAGGTAATTAAATTACCTGACAGTTACTACAACCATAATTTTGTAAAACTTATCATTGAAAGATTTCAAAGTAACAATGGCTGTATATGAAGTGCCACAGTGAGAGCCAGTGGGTTAAACAGCAGCCTAAGCCTAGATTAAATACTTGACCAATTTATGCTACAATGCATACAGTTCTGCAGAACACCAAGAAAATGTAACGAGACTTGCTGCTAGAGGCTTGTATGTACAGCCACCAATAAATGTTATGTTTATAGATAAACCTTGCCCTACTGAAGTTCATGCTGAGGTTACGGATGTGTTCACAGCAACACATGCTAAGCCCATCTATGTGCTAACCTGCCAAGTTTAAATGACTGTTCAAAGGCAAATTTCAGAATCACAATAATAAATGTTTGAACAAATAGAAATGCAAGGGCACAGGCTGAGAGTGGAGGTTGGCATTAGGTAACACAAACAATTTGACAGATCCCACGTACTTTAGAAATCAATGTTATGCGAAGTGTGTGCATATAAAAAGTTAAGTTAAATTGAGCTATATTAATGAAACTCTGCCACATCAACAAATTGTTTACCTTCCTTTTGTTCACTGAGTGCTGCATGAGATGAGACTATGTGAATTTAAAATGGTCTAAATTGTGCTTTGTGAGAACGAGTGGCAATAAATTCACACTCACTAGTTGGTCCAGCTGAGTGATAATCTTCATATCGACACGAACGAGCTCTTCCTTGTGCATCTGGTCCAGCGCCTGAACATGGGGAATTTTTTTTTATCACAGACGTGACCATAGAGGGCTAAGAATGTCTCACACATTACACCAACGAAGAGTAGTGGTGGCAGACTGTTTCAAAACGAACGGCCACAGCTCTGGGCATCGGTTTCACTATAACAAAAAAATAATAATGATAATATCTGGAGTTTTACGAGCCAAAATCAAGATATTAATACGAGGCACACTGCAGTGGCGGACTCTGAAAGAGTTGACCGTCTGGTGTTCGTTAATGTGCACTGGCATTGCACAGTACATGAACCTCTCGCATTTCACCTTCGTCAAAATGGAACTGCTGAGGTCGAGATTGAACCCCCGTTTTTCGAGTCGGCACCTGAGCACCGTAAACACTACACCAATGTGGCAGACCATCGCCTTCACAGTGCGTTAGCATTTTTGCCAGCTGCACAGGGAAAGCAAGTGCTGGTCTCCTTCTTCAGTGATAGGGTGATGGTCCGCGCACGTGGCTGTTGCACTCGAACCATGGATGACAGCGCTGCAGTACGGTAGTACATGAGTGCAGTCACGAGGTGATAGTTCATATTTTGGGGGCTTTCTTCAAATGACAGACACGTCACCTCACAGAATGTGTGCATAACGAAATGCACTTGACCCCAAGTTACATTTCTTTTACAAATTATATAATTTGATCTTTGTGAAGTAACCAATTAAATGCAATATATAAGTACCCTAATAAGCACCACGTGTCATTGGTCTCATTTAGTAGTGGTAGATAACATTTTTTTCTTAGAGCTTTAGTTCAGTTACATGAAACAACCAGTTTATGCTATATGCTGGTGTCAAAAAAAAATTTAGATTTACTTTGTAACACCTCAATATTCCTTGATGAACATACTGAGAACGTACTTAGCATATTAACACCTCGCAGGAATGCTGTACAATTCTGTGTGGTGCCCTAAAAAGTTTTTCAGGAATACACGCACCTTGAATTCTCTATCCTGTGCCATGTTAATGAAATCAACGTTCTGCGCTCCACTTGACAGGAGTGCTTCCTTTTGTTCCTTTTGGCGTCTCATCAACTCAATTTTGGTGTCTGAAAATGTAGTTAGAAGCAGAATCGTAGGTTCCCTGTTTTCATAAGATGATGGTGGGTAATTACTCACATGGCATCTAACAGAACATTTGTTTCAACTACAGTTACCAAACAAACCCATGATGTTACATTTAGAAGTAAAATACTCTCATGTCTAGCCACTGTATGGGGTAAAATGCCATGCACTTCATGGGTTCATTCGATTCACCAGCACCACATGGACCAGTTCACGAGGTGCAGCACCTTGCCATTGATTTCAGCGGTGCAGCAATGACGACTTCTGAACCATGCCATTCATTTCAAAAGGTGCAGGAGGTGCAGCACTTGTTCACGATTTTCCTGCACATCCTACACTGACGGTGCCGACTTGGTGCAGCCGTGCGTGCAGCTGAGCAGACAACACAGCACTTAGGCATAGACGCTGTACCCATCTCTACTAACGCAGTGTGTTTACCCAAGATGTTTGCATCATAAACTGTCCACATGTGTCGGTTTACCGTCGGTCAGTGTTAGTTGGACAGTGCACATTAAGCGAACAGAAGGCCTGCACCTTGTCGCCACCTCATCATTAGTTTTGGGCATTGTGCTGTGCCTGCACTGCTGAGCTTGCGCTGCACAATTTCTGAACTTCTGGTGCACAGCCATGAACTGGTTCGATTGGTGCAGGTGAATCGAACGGACCCTGTGTGTCCCAGATGCCATTGGAAATGCCGAACCATTTAATGTGCTACTTTCCACTTGATTACGTCCAAACTCCTACATATGAACATTATCAGACAGGAGTTTTCATTCACAAGTTGTGGTTGTAGATTCATAAAATAGAAAGTTGGCATCTACTAGAAACCAGCAAAACATTGTAGTTAGTGCAGAGTGTGCCAACATTGCCTCGAAGGATGCAGGGAGATGGATTTACTGTGCGCTCTGGATGCGAAAGGTTAGAAGGAATGAGGTAATGGACGTCAACACACAACAAAGTGTTTGCGCGTTAAGTCACGAGTGCTTGGCTGACCTGCTTGCGATTTCACGACGTTCCTGCGCGTCTCCATCAGGCCCTGTTCTTCCATCATCTGGATGTCCTTGAGGCCACGAACAATGTCGAAGACAGTGCCGTCCAGCAGAGAGTTGGCGAGGCTGGACAGAAGTTCATACGGAAGCCGCTGCTGACAATTCCTAAGGCAATTAAAGAAAGAAAAAAAAACGTCGCAAACACGTGTTAACGGACAACCGAAACAAGCAAAAACAAGGTTATGAAGTTTTTTGTTTTTTTTTTCACAGGCACAATTGATGAAAAAGCAGGTCAAGCTTCTAAGTAGTTTCAACGTTGGTGTAATAAAGAAAGCTACATCATATAAGATCGTCGTAACTGTTTTACACAAGACCTACAGCGTGTGTGAGTGAACTACGTTGTCTAGAGCCGCGACACATGCATGAATAACATCACGCAGAGGCTTGGTACGCGTGCACTTGCGCGATGTGGCAACTAAAGTTGTCTGGCATTGCGTAACGGCGCCAAACCATCGCACGCCTTTCTAAGCATGTTACTCCACGATGTTCATCTCTAAATTGAGGCGAAGCAACAGAGGCACTCGCGAATCTTTGCAAATGCGCCACTGGCGGGCTTACAGTGGCACATCTTTGGCCATTTGCTGGAGCTCACTGAATAGCGCGTAATGCCTCTGTTGAAGGCGTTCTTTCTTGGCCAAGTCATCAGGGAGCACGTTGCTTAAACCGACGCTGGAAGCTGACGTTCCTGCACGGGACAGGGGTCCACTGTGTGTCAAGTAGTTGTTCATTAAGGGCCTAATTAAACGACTTCAAATCATATAAGCACTGCACAGGCTAGCAGAAGAGCAGAAGCAAAACTGACGAACAGAGCAGTACCAGTGTTGACGACTGCAACGAAGTAAACGCTAAAGCGGATCACGCGGTAGCAACTGTACGAACAATAGATTATTATTCTTATACTATTATCTCTATTATTATTATAACAACGTTTATGGCGCAGTAAACCAGTAAGTAGGCAAAACAACAAAGCAGGTGCAATTTTTTTTTCAATTTCTCGTAATGGTTTGTTTTGGCTTGTGTTGACTTCGATGAGGTCATTATAAATACAAAATGGCAGCGCTGGAGAGGCGTTTCTCCCATTATCTGACTCTTGCGTTCTTTCGAAAATGACCCTTCGTTTTGTAAACTGCGTCAGTGTCTTCTTGTCTGCGCAGATGTGTAGCTTAGCTTTGAGCGTCAAGTGTTAGAAAACTGTCGCCTGACGCAATGGAGCCTTCATCACGGACAGCCTGTTTCGCAGTGTTCCTTGCAACTTCGCTCTTCGTCAAAGGGACCCTCGCGACGGAGCTTCTATTCCACACGCCTCAGCTGACAGAGTCTGTGTCTGCGCCGTCCGTGCACCCTGACGACATTACGGACGACCGGCCTTGGGAGAACTGCACGAACCTGTTGCAAACCATTGCCGAAGGGACGGCGCTGTTTGAGCTGTGCGCGCTCATGAATGCCAAACCATTCACGATGTGTATGAACTGTGCCGGGATGTACGGGAACGGTATCGGGATCTTCTACCAGCTTACCACTAACGTGAGATACTGCTACTTTGTGAAGAATTATTCTCTGGAGATAGTTGTGTGTTTATTGCAAAATACTACGAGTCAATGCTTAGCCTAAGCAGGAGTGAATCGTGCAGAATAATACGCGTGTTTAAAGGTACACTAAAATTAAACAATGGCTTCGTTTAGATTATCTGTACTTTGAGGACTCTAATCTCGCAAGTTTCACTGTCATAAGTTCATTATTAGTGAAGAATGTCAAGGTAGGAGTTTCATGTTTAAATTCTGCGTCAAAATCTTCGCACATGACATCACCGATTTCAGTTTGTATTTTTGCGACATCGGTTCGGCGAACTTATCTGAAACTTCGTATGCTATAGGTCTATGGGACCCACAGATGACAATTTGTTTCATTTTTATCGATTAGAAGCTACGCAGGACCCAGTAGATGCGTTCAAATCACGACCTCCTCTATAAACTATAATCACTACCTGCTCTATAAAGTTTATAGAAGAGGTCGTGGTTCTGATTCCGTGACGTCACGGTGTTAGTGCGGCGATCTCAAGGTGGCGTCTCCACCAACAATGGGACCGAGTACCTAAGGGAACATGAAGGATAAGTAACGACTAAAGATAACAGGAATGTAGTGGTGAAAAATACAGCCCTGTGGAATTGCAATAGGTACGATGTTGTGAGAGGAATTTGGGAAATGGTCGTGATTCCTAGTCTGACGTTCGGCAATGCGGTCTTGTGCATGAGATCAGAGGTTCAAGAGAGATGCATTGTAAATTATGCAACGTGGAATAGATAAATTTGCTGCAGAAGCTCACGGGAATACACCAAATCAGGGAGTGCAAAATGATATGAAATGGACTTCATTTGAGGGCAGGGAAGCTAGCAGCATGGTCAGGGAAGCAATTGAGAGAAATGGGCAAGAAGCGTTGGGCTAGGAAGGTTTTCATCTATTTGTACATGAGGAATGTCGATACAAAATGGAGGAAGTGAACTACAAAATTGACGAGTAAATACTTAGAAAACAGCAGGGGGCCAAACCTAAAAGAACTCTGGGTGAAGAAGAAGGTGAAGGAAACGGAGACCAACATGTGGAGAATAGGCATGATTAAGAAGCCAGCATTGAAGATCTATCAAACTTTCAAGCAAGAAATTGCCAAGGAAAGGATCTATGATAATTCTCAGGTTAGTTCTCTACTGTTTGAGGCCAGGACGGGAGTATTGCGAACCAAGACGTATCGGACCAATTCGAAGGGGTAGACAGGATATGCAGTACATGTGGAGAGGAGGAGGAAACTGCCGAACACTTGATAATGTTCTGTAAAAGGCTTCACTCTATAGTTCAGGATGATGGCGCAGAGTTCTTCAAAGCACTGGGGTTTAGGGACAGGGAGGGCAAAACAGACCTTAAGCGGAGAGAAATTACTAGGAGGAAGTTATCTGATTGGTGGCTACAATCAAGACACAAGTGAAAATTAAATCCTTCACTGCAAAGTGCCAATCCTTAACTTCACTATTTAAAGGGGGAAAAAGGATAAATCTAGTTTTTGGTCACTAAGTATTACGGCTAGGTGGCGTTAGCTGCCGCCCGATCTAAAGGGTACAGCCATATAAATCCCAATGCTCTATGGAAGCTTGAGTTTATCTACTCCTGACATATTGTAGAGAAGCAACCCGTAAATTGGCTGTGTTTCGTTCTAATTAAAGTACAAGTACTGCAGACTGCAAGCAGTACAAAGTTTAAGGATGTGGCAGAGGCGGGAGAACTAAATAATCTGTTTGTGCTTAATAAAGCGCTTCGGCATCCATGCAATTTTCTCTGTATTTAGTGTGAACCCACCACCATGCCTAAGTGGTTAGCAATCAGCCTAAGCTTGTCAATCTGTCGGACAAGCACATTGTTTGGCAGTTTCAGTGCAAAAGCAGTGCTTTTTTCCACTTCCCACTTTTTATGAATAAAATATCTGAAGATAACTTTTTTTTCTTTTTTGCTATGAGCCACAGCAATTCACAACGGGAAGCGTCGATACTTATTTGAGAAAGGAAGCCGAAGAAGGTAGCTACAGTAATGTATACCTTTTTTTCATTTTCAGACCACAGATCCTGCCACACGGCTATGCCAGCACCAGTTTTTCTCTTCCACGAAAGTGTCCATCGTCGACAAAACCTTTAAACACATTCAGGACCTTTGGAAAAGTGCGTCATGCGATGGTAAGACTGGCAACTTTTCAACAATTTTTGTGTGCACACTGTTGAAGGTGCAAAACCTCATTGTGCAATGTTGCCAGGTTGTTTTCAGAATCCCGTGGTAGGCCAAGGCAACCACACCATACGAAACGAGACGTTGATGTTCAATGAAAAGCTCGATGCTATGAACAAATGCATTAACCAGTCTGAAGCGGTAAGTACACCTGCCTCATTTTCATGCATTGTCATTAATGTTTCTTTTTCTTTCCACACAATTTTCTCGCTAAATCATGCAGCTATCCCAAAACATGACTGACTTGTGTGTGACCTGTGAGCAGCCATACAGGGATCTCAACAACTTTTACAACAGCCTTGTCCAGAAGAGCAAAGATGGCAACATCTGTTTTGACATGGTTGACGCTGTGAGTAGCATTCTAACTGCAAAAGTTTGTATGCAGACAAGCTCACTTATATTCACACTGCTTGCATGTCCAAGAAGCCCCATTAGTTTTCTGGGAACAAGTGAATACTGTTAGAACTTGATCTAACTAAACCTTATTTTACAAATTTTCCTACCTAGGTAAGAAATTTTTATTCTCCTTCGGGTGGGTACACATTAAGTTTGGTATTCTCATCAACCCAAATTAACAAAGCTTTCAGGGCACTAAACTTGATTTAAAGAAGTTTTGCTAATGAATAAAAATGCAGTTTCTTTCCAATTCTCACACAGATAGTTTTTCTTCGAATAAGGGCTGTAATGCTATACGTTTTAAATATCTGGCCACCTAAGTCATGACACTAGCTTTATTTCAACAAGGCCACACGCCACAGTCTTTTACGTATCAGATGGTGCTGTGCGGTAGTGGTTTGCTGTCCTTTACACTGCTCCCATGATAACATGGTGGTTGCTTTTGTTATTTACTGGTTTCTGCGGCAGATGTTACTGATCGTCTCCATGGGACTCTCTTCTATTTAAAATCAAAGATTGCTCCTCCTTACTCTGAATGCTCGCAAATCAACTGCATTCATTCTTCCCGTCTTTGAATATGGCAGCTTGTTGTAGCTGCTCATCACAGTCTGCCTTGCCTGCATCACCCGGATATTGGAGATATTCATGCTCGGGCTGCCCTTGCAGCCTTATCGTGTGTGCAGCAGTGAATTAGTGGCAAACAAATGACCGCAGTTGATTTCGGTGTACACTATGTTACTACTTTCTGAAAAATCGCTTCCTCGATTTTAAGACCTTTCCGATTTAACTAGATAATTCAAGTGCCCTCATTACTGCGTTAGATCAAGCTTCAACTACAAGTAGTGAATGTGGAAACTTTATACAATTTCTCGTGGCTCAAATGGCCCAAGCTCGGTGCAAATATCTTGGAATGGCTCTGGCAGATAATGTTATGCGATAGTAGTGTGATACAACTATACAAAGAACGATATGTCGGCTTTGTTTTTGTATTCTATATTCATTCAAGCTAATGCTACTACCATATCATCGTGCATAAGCTAGCCCCGTCTTCCACATTAGAGCTAATGTTACACTAGGTTACACCCCCCCCCCCTCCCTTACTTTAGAGACACATTGAACATAATTCAGCAAATATATGGTTACAAAGAATTATCAGGAAACTTTAACCACACCAAAATATTTGGTAGGATAGAGAGTGTGCATATATGTGTGTGTGCGAAACTTTAAAAGACAGTTAAGCAGTCATACTTGTTTTTCTAGTAAATGGCCTTTTACTATAAACTTGACTAGTGTTATGCTGGAATATTTTACCAGTCCAAACTAATTTTGTTTCCCTTCTTAGTTAATTAAAAGAGCACTGGCGTGAATTTGAAATATTTTTGTATTGTGGTTCTGAATAAAAACGCTGATGTCAAGATCCCTAAGAACAGTGCCTAGAAATGCATATATTTTTATAGCACTACTGTAAAAAAAAATTTTGGTCTCATTATCATGAGGCAGGGCTGGTGGCTACAGCCAGAGTGTGGCACACCGGGCACGTGCCCCCCCCCCCTCCCCCCGAAATTTTCTTTGCCATGGCATAGAGAGCGAATACTGACCATTTCAAAGAGGTGCTCCCCCTCTCCCGAAAACATTTTCTAGCCATGTGATTATCATAAGGGTGGTTTCTCGGTGACGTTTCATCGCAGTGCGATGTCGCGGGGTGACAGCAACTCGCGACATACTAGTGGCAGATCTGTCATCTGCTCGTGGTCCGTGTAGAGAACAATAAGAGAACTGTCGTCCACTGACCCTGACAGTGATTGTCACCATTTTCACCGCATGCAGGTTGCCGAATTCACACTCGGTGGAACTGTCTTGACTTGTCAGGTTAATGTACATTGTGGTGGGGCTGGCTTGCTGATGCTCAGTGATGAAAACTTTAAAATCAAAGTAAAATATTTCATGTGTTGTCTGACTCTAGTGTGTGGAGAGTATTCACTGCATACCAAGGAAACTAAAATGTCATTTTTGCAATGTCTCAAAATCATGTCAGTACTCATTTAAGCTCCAGGGCATGACTTGTCCAGTTATGTGACAAACCAATTTGATTGAATAAGAGCTATTTTGAGGCATTCACTTGGTGCTCAATTTCTCAGTTACATGACTGTGGTCACGTGAAGGCACAGAACATCTGTATACATGAATGTTTATTTTACATGGACATAGCAGTATGAACCGATGTGAATGGCGTCAATTGTGCAACATTTGAGTGCACTAATGAGCAGGTCGTGCTCGTCAGTGTGAACACTGATGGCCGTGAATTGCCGCTTAGACGGCAGCTACCGTCATTCGCCAGCGTAAATGCACCATTATTGCTCAATGTGCAAGGAGATGAAAAAGCTGAAATCTGAGTTTTTCTCTGATGCCTAGCTATATTCCTTTCCTTATTGCAGCATGCCTTTGGCGAGTGTTCATTGTTCTGAAAAAAATGTGCATCTGACATCTCTTCCCAATGTTCCTTGTTCAGTTCAAGCGAAAACTAGCAGAGCCCCTTGTTTTACAGATGAACGCAACTCGATTCCTATGGAGTTCCCACCTCTGCTCGGTGCACCACTACCAGAACACACCATCGTTTGTCGTGGCTGGAGTTGTGGGACTCCTGGTGGTCCTCTTTTATGCTGGTGCTGGCACCCTCATCACTCCACTGAACACCGAACTAGTCCAACGTTAGTCACCTTTATTGTGTCTGTCAATGAACTTGCTGTCTGCTGGTGTTTATTTGTTTGCTGCAAACTCGCGGAAAGTGGCTCCGCTGGAGTGCATCATTTTATTTCAGGGACGCTCGCATTTGGTGCCAACTTTTGTTTAAATACAAACTGAGTGCAGCTGTCGGGTGCAAAGTAATTTTTTTTTGTTTTATGTGCCAAAGATTTGTTGCCAAATGATACCCCATTTCATGCTCTCACTGTAAGTGTAAAGTGATTTTTTTGTAATTGAGTCACTCTTTCTCATATATTTGTTCGTGAACCAGATTGGATGGCATTTAGTTGCAGACGCATGTGACATGCTAGGAATGCATTATTTTTCATGCTGACAATTTGAAGAGAACAGGTGCCGCAATTACATATGGAACTATGCATGTGGAAATTGCCTGAATAAAAGCTTTTTATGTCGCACAGCTTGGAAGCTTTCAGTCATGTGAATGGGGCCTGTTTATGGGACACCTGCATAACACAAAGAAATCAAATTTTCATAAAGTACATGAATTATTGGCCTAGTTTCAGTTGCAATCCAGTATTTGTAATCAATGTACGATAGGTGTTCTGGTTTTATCTGCACTGCAAAAGTTATCATAATTTCTTGACACAAATAGTTTTTAATAGTAGTTTCATTATTGTAGTATAGCAATGCTCTAATCATAGTGCTAATTAGTGGACAAGACAGGCATTAATGTTGGCATTTGTTGTTGAAGGCCAATGGCAAAACTAATATTGGAGGTTCTTTCTAACCCTTTCCTCCCCGTTGAAGTCATCGCGAGATGTCGTGCTAAAATGACCAATAAGACTTGTACTCGTCATTGGTACTTGTCAATAAATATTGTTATTGGCTCCTCGTGGAGCCAATAACAATGATATTCATCATGGTTCTTTTTGGACGCTAGATAGCCAGAATTGTCCATGTTGTGCTATTTGTGTCTTTGCTTTCATTGTATTGCCATGCAGTGAAGCAGTCTTTTAGTTACATTTTTTATATATATAAAATTAGTAAAATAAAGGAACCCCGTTGCATTTAAAGAATGGTGCCATTTTATTCAGAATAAAAAAATCTGTACAGAGTGAGCATAAGTAAATTCTAGTAAGTTTAATACAATTTCCCAATTTCACGGTAAGGGAAGGGTTAACCGTGTAAAAATGTGACTGAAACACATGTACAAAGAGCTGTGAAAGTAACGGCATATATACAATATCAGTCACTTAATGTGAAGCTTAGACAGTTGTGTAATTTAGGCATTTATTGGTGCTTGAATGCTCCAAATGCTGGAAAGATACAGACCCATTGCTATTACCTTCACTATTTTCTGGCAGCACAGCAGTCACTTAAACTAAAGCAGAAGCACATGTAACAAAGAACTGTGTAGATGCTATGCTAGCTAGCATTTTCAGATTAACTGGCTTCCCTGGTTTAATTGTGTATAATGTATGCATCCAAATAACCAAGATGATGGCTCAGCCTTAAGGAGTCACTAAAAACTAGTTAGCAGGTACAATTTGTTCACGAAAAATTTCACCCAAACCAATTATTCATTAATGTAATTTTGGTATTCATCATTTTTGTTAAAATGTTTTTATTTTTTCTCGTTGCAGCTAAACGTCTGCTAAGGCGACGATCACGTTACGGCTCTGCATCGCCTGGCAACTGCTCCCCACGAGCCGTGCGATCGTGATGCACATTTTTGCAGTCTTCGCAATCGTTGGGTTGTCCTTGTTGTTTACACTCGGTGAAATGTTATGCTCAGTTATTGAGCTTGTATTTATTGCTTCAATTCGCTTGATTTATAAATGTGCATCCGCTCCAAGCAGGATGATAATTTTTAGTTAGAATATACATATACACCTAAAAACACCCAGTGTGTTTACAGCACATGAATTTTCTACTATTTTTTAATGTGACTGTTTTATGGTTGCTTCTATGCACATGTTGAATGATGAATGTTTGAAATCTAATAAATGTATTGAAAATGTTGGATGTTGCAGTGTTACACTCTCTGCAGAGAGAAGTTGGATTTCTTCACCGTGCTAGCCAGAAACAAATCCCGCTCGTCGACTTGCAAATGTCATAGAGGCAGAAATGTTGTAGGTCCGTGTGCTCAGATTTGGGTGCATGTTAAAGAACTCCGGGTGATCGAAATTTCTGGAGCCCTCGACTACGACGTGTCTCATAATCATCTGGTAGTTTTGGGACGTTGAACACCACGTATAAATCAATCAATCAATCAAGACTTGCAAATGACTAGACTTGCAAATGACTAGTAAGGCATGCATCTAGAACATCAGAAAATCAAGATGGATGAAAAAAAGAAACAACTTATAGGATCGATTTACAACCGGATTTATTCTTGAAACGAGAAAATCCGGGTACTTTGAAAAAACAAAAGGTGAGGTATCACTAATTATAAAAGCTCACCAATTATAACTAGGATGTTCAAAAATGTTTTGTTGAAGCTTAATAAAACACTTATTTTATTATTATTAATATAGTGATATATGCACTATGAACAAAGGAGTAGTTGGTTGTGTATACAACAATGGCAACAGATATTGCAAAAGTGTTGCGTGACGAAGTTTTTTGCGATACAGTAAAGAAGGAGGCACACAGAAAGCTTTCACAGTTGAGAGGCTTTTGGCTGTGTTGTAATTCTGGACGAGTTGATGGGAAGTTGCTGGTTTGCGATAGCTCTGGTCTCTTATGGGTCAAGAACGCACTAGTATAAGGCTTGTCCAGTGTCTGATAAACCCAGGATTTCTGCTTCTTAAAGCAATACAAAGTCAACTGCACAATTAGCCAAGCATGCTGTTAGGAATGTTAATGTATTTGATGTGTAGTGACAAAGGTAAATGGAACTAAAACGTGAACTCTCAGGTATGAGGCTAGTAGCAGTTTTAGACAAGACTGAACTTTCTAATTCTTAGCTCTGTTGACCATTTTGCCCACTAGTTAGATGTAGCACTAAGCAAAGACATTAATAGTTACTTTAAATAAAGTAATGCAGTTATTGGTAGAGAGATGAATTTTGGTCAATATAATCAATTGAAGGTCATTTACATGGTCATTCATTAGCATTATAGCATACAATTGTTTATACTACATAAAACAATCTTCCTTCTTGAGCAAATGTCCGGCAAGACTTTGAAGTAATGTTACAGAATGACCAATCGGGTTAGTTGGTGGTTCAGGGCTCAAAACAAGGGCTACAAAAAGGTGAGGACATGTGCATGATGACACACTGTGCCTTTGTCTTCTCGTAGAGCTTGTTAAGTCATTTGCTCATAGTATTCCCAAGAAATATGTAATAGTAAGTTGCACTTATGATGTTGGCAAAACAAGCACACTTACCATTAGGCCAATGGCATTCGATTGATTTGTGGGGTTTAACATCCCAAAACCACCATATAACTATGAGAGATGCATTAGGCCAATTGTAACGCCGCCATTAAGTTTCTGCAACTGCCTTTGCATCGCGGATTCTAGCAGCATCTGCCTGGGTACAGCTAAGGCACACACTGCACTCTCGAAAGTGTCTCGGCACGCTTGGATGTGCCAAAACAGCGTAAAAATGAAAACAGCATCCACAATGTCCACTTAAATGCATGAAATTCAATGTATCATCACTTGCACGTAGTTATTTTTTTTCCCCATGATAAAGAGGAAAATAGCTCCAGAAAAGAGCAGTTTGTCAGCCTAAACTCCAACATTTTCTATTATTGTCTTCAGGCAAATAACACATATTACTCTTGGTTTGAATTTTTTGGAAAGAAAGGAAAGTGGCATGAATACATTGCCAGTACTTCATGTGGTATATATCAAAGTAGAGTATTTAGTTTAGTGGCTAATTTAATTAGAATTGATATAGGTAATTATTTTTTGTAATTACACACCTTTAGTAACACAGGTTTCCACACCCCTGCCCTCTGCAAAGCTTTGTTACACGACTAGAGGTAAGCTATACATTCTAAACTAAGAATATTCGCACACATCCCTACACTTTAGTCTATCAAAAGAAAAAAAAAAGGAGAGAGAGAGAACCTTAAGTGTCGGCCTGGCAATAAGCTTTACCACTTTTTACAAAGACACGAACGGGGTCGTACAGCTATCGTACTGGAATGCAGGACAACAACAAAAAAAAAAAAAAAACGTTCCGAGACAGCGCTCAGATTGCCTTTGGCGCGCGTAAGAAGGGGAACGGAAAGACTCATTTCTTTGTTAGACACAACGCGCACTGAAGCTAAAACACTGAATCCAATGCACTAATTGTCTTTTCGTCCTCGTTAGAGTGACACCCCAGTATTTCCATGTAACACTAGACGCGCCGTAATGAAACAACGCGAAGCGCGCACGGGATAGTTCAAAACGTACGGCACGGATACAACAGATGCGACGAAGACGAAAGCACGTGGGAACTCCAAGCGCAGCCGGCGCAGTAGTGTACTGACCCCTCAGTGAAACAAAAATAAAATGCCCCTGCAGGCGTATCAGCGCGCGTGCATGCTGTGTGTACTGCGTACGCACCACGAAAGAAAAAAAGTAGATGCCGAGAGCGACGCGACTCCGTCTCTGTATCGCCGATCATTTCTTATCGTGCGTCGAGGGGGGGCAAACAAGCCGCTGTCGGCAGAAAGGAGGGGAGCACTTGCCAGGAAAGTTTTCTCGTTGAATGCGTGCCAAGCGGCGGTCGTCAGCGTCGAGAGAGCACCCCCACAGAATCGGCCTCAAAAGAGTAGGCGCAAAACGGTACTGCAGTATCACACGAAACAAGTCACAGCGGCCAAGAAATGAGCAAGGGCAAAGTGGGAATTATCGGCAGGCAAGTACCAGAGAACACCTACCACTTGGTACTGAGTGGTCGTTCATTCTTGCGTGGGGCGGTTTCGACCGGTGTAAGAAATGTCATTTGCGGCGTTGCTTGGTTGTTCCACGCACTGGTTGAGCCGTAGCCCGAATCAAGTCTCATTCTTTCTTGCATTGCGTATTATGAAGCATCATCGGGGAGATCTTAATGTCGTGCCTGACAAACATTTGCACGCCACACTTCACGCGCAACAACCAACTGCTACCGTGCTGCTGCAATGTCTTAATTACCACACGGGACACCTAAAGCTAACTCACGTATGCATCTGTATAGTTGAAAACACGCAAAGCTTTACCTTTTGGCCTCAAGATTCCGTCGTATTTCAGCAGAAAACAAGATGCTACGTTCCCGCGTTGTGCGTAAGTGAAACTAACCTTACCTGTTGCTTCCAGCGGCCTGATCGGCCGAAGCTGGGCTATGCTGTTTGCCGGCGCCGGCTACACGGTGGACCTTTTTGATGTAGACGACAAGAAAGTAGACGAGGCACTCAGCGACATCCAGGATCAACTTGGTAACCTCGAAAAGAAAGGCCTTCTGCGCGGGAACCTCACCTCAAGGCAACAACACCAGCTTATCAGGAAGTGTTCTACAATGGCCGAGTGCCTCAAAGGCGCCATCCACGTGCAGGCAAGCTTACGTCCAACGCGTGCTGCGTCTTACTAGCATGCACAGGTTTAGCAAATTTCTTGTGGGTTGTGGCATAGTAGAAAAGAACATTTACGAAAGTAGGGCACAAGCGCAGAGGCTTATGTTGTTCAGGAAACTTGTGCAGGCGGCAGAGTAAATGTTGTAGAAAGAGGTTGATGATGATAATGAAAAAGAAAATGGAGCTTAAGCAAGAGACTTCACCAGCTTGTTGTCACGTCTAGAACTTGGTGTGCATTCTCATATTTAACAGCAACACAATTTTTACAAGGCTTGTCACTGTGCCAATCCATAGTAACCACACACATTGATGTTTGTACCGCAGTAATGGTCACTGTAGCACGAGGCAGCTTTAGAACAGGTTTCGTTAAGGGCTTGTCGCCACAGTGCATGTGTCATGGGCTAACCTCTTGGGTGTATACATTATTTTTCGAATATGGGCAGTTTTATAATGGGGTGTGTATACAAGCTTTGCATTCCATCAGTATTAAAAAGTAATGTGTGTATACCTAAAAGGTTAGTGCACGATACAAGCAGAATGGCGTGAAATCTAAAGTTGGCATGACCTATTCCAAATCAGCCATTTGTGAAATTAGGTAAAGCACAAGCTTAATTTAAACACTTGCCCTTTTAGATATGCTCAATGAACTAAACTATGACAATGGGATACTTGCTCAGAGAGGCATTTGATGACCCAAGGAACTCTTTTTCTCATTGCAGGAATGCGTTTTTGAAAATGTAGAGCTCAAACAAAAGGTTTTTCTGGAAATGGACAAACTTGTGGACGATCACACGGTGCTCTGCAGCTCAACAAGCTGTTTTCCACCTTCAGCATTCACCAAGGAGATGAAGCACAGAAGCCAGGCCATCGTGGGCCATCCGGTATGCCCAGCCCACATTTAATATACCTCTATACTCAACTACAATAGCAGGCAGGAAAAAAAGGGAAAGCCAGCAAAAACAGGCACATAATAATGTGAAGCTTGTAGCTATGGCAATTTGGCACTTGCCAGCACCGTCAGATTGCTGGATGCTCTATTTCTAGCTTTCAGCATAGTGACAGGGCACGCAAGTGCTTTACATTCACAAATATGTGATGAAGCTGAACTTCATCATGTAACATATGTAACAGTGGCAAGGGCATGGTGGACCTAGCCATCCAATTACACAAAATTGATTGTAGAGCATACAGCATTTTCTTTCCGCCAGTATTTCATTTCTCTCCACATTTTGGTTACGATATACATAGAGCCAGACTAGCCTGACAATGTTGTCAGGTAATGAGCACGAAAAATGGACTTACTATAATATAGAAGGTATTCAGTTCAAATACATAACAGGGGCTAGGATCTTTGCCTCTGATAAAGCCTAGAAGTTGCGCCATTTCAGGTGAATCCACCTTACTATGTCCCACTGGTCGAAATAGTGCCTGCTCCTTGGACCAGTCCCGATGTTGCCATCAGGACACGAGCTCTCATGAAGGAGATTGGCCAGAAACCAGTACTGCTGAGGAAAGAAGTGGAAGGATTTGTGCTGAATCGGATTCAGTATGCGATTCTAAATGAATGCTGGAGACTCATACAGGCAAGTTGAGATCTCATAGCCTTTCCAGGCATGAATAAGTTCTGTAAAACTGTCAGCCAGCCATCTATCATTTGTGAAAAATAATAGAGAAAATTTTCAAATGTGAGGCTTTGGTTTGAAAGCCAGTGCCACTAAGTGTGTGTTGACAAGTACTGTAGAAGTCCACAAGGTAGTGAAATAGTTATAAGAGGAAAAAAAAAAAAACTTGCATTTCAAATGGATGCAGCTCGCTTGGCCTGTCCACTTATGAAAGGCAGCATTTGTAAGCAGCCAAAAATGAAGTACATCACTACCATCACTATATAGTGCAGGGTACATTCTGGACATTCAGCCTTTGCATGTCTGCAAAGAGTCGACATGCTGAAGCCACAACAGCCTGTGATGCAACCTGAAGCTTGCCAATCTATGGTTAATGAAAGTGTCAAATTTTGCTACCGAGTCTAGTTAGCAAACTATAGACTGGCACAATAAATACTGGTATTGCATTCAGTAGTGCCACCAATAATTGTTACACTAACAGTACTTTATTACTATGGCTACAAGACCTGAGCATAGTGATTGAAGTATACACATAGCTCTGGATAATCGGAAGTTAGGAAAGAGCAACCAACATCAGTAGCGTCTACAGACTATAAAAAAAATATTGATTTATTACACATCCTCCAGACAACAGGATTGAGCATAGATATTGTTACGCATGCCTTGGAAGAAAACGAAGATGGGTGAACATGCTGACTGCCCCAAGCTGGAGGAAGAAAGAAGACGACGAGACTGCGATCATCAACCTGTTGGCCGCTCCGGCGCTTCTCTTCGCGACCAAAATAAACGGCCCCCTTCAGCCGTATACGTCCTGGTCCTCCTTGTGCGTAACAGATTGGTGGAGGTGCTGGGTAAGACAAGCCCAACGACGGGAGCTTCACTACCTGGACTACGCCGCAGCCGCCGCCTTGCCGGACTCCCGCCTGCGCCGATCGTAATGGCCCAAGATCAGCCATCTAACGCTTCAAGGCCAACTCCAATGGGTTCCGTGCCCTACTACCGAGTCCCGCCAACCTTTGGGGGAAAATCGGGAGAGGATGTCGACGCGTGGCTCATCCAGTACAAGCGAGTCAGCATGTTCACCCATCTTCGTTTTCTTCCAAGGCATGCGTAACAATATGATAGGCATTTCAACCATGGTTCTATACGTGAAGAACATGCAACTAGCTTCAGCACAAATTTATGCTGTTTTTGCCATACAATAATCATGATTCATGCTTCACTGCAGACTAGCACCTTTTTCTTTTTTGCGAATAGTGAGAAAGTTTAAGAGGGCATACATTCCTATGTTCAAAGGCATTAAAGGGATGGCCAGCCGATTGAAAATGATGAAACTGTTTTGCTAATACGAAAAAGTGCGGTAGATTTTGCAAATAACCCCTAGATTTGTTCTGCACTAATACATCCTGCTAGAAGTAAACAGAGCACATCTTTTCTACAAATTTGCTTGGTTCCAATGCAGGATGGTGTGGTTGACACTGCCGACATGGACACTGTGATGTCTGAAGGACTTGGCATGCGTTACGCGTTCCTTGGACCCCTGGAGACTGCACATCTAAATGCTGAGGGTAGGTGGGCTGTACCGCATAGATGAGCACCGAAGTCTTCCAATGAATGCACTTAGGCCCTTGTGATACTTTTGTCCCTGCGAATATTGCAGTTTCTGCAGTACTTTGGTTCAATGGTGGGGGTGAAAAACACACCCCCACTACTTTTATCGTAGATAGTCTAAAGGGACATTAAAGAGCTTAACGATTTTTTGTAAATTAGTAACGCATAATTTTACATTCCCGAGAAACACCTCTCACCGCGACACGATGCTTCGTAAGCGGGCTTACACGTGTAAAGAAAATAGGGTAAATGCCACCGCAACATTTCCACACCGAACACCGTGACGTCATAAATTTTGAAGGTGTCTACTCAGTTCTGTGTAGCTTCTAATCTATAAAAATAAGCACTTAGTTGTCTGTAAGTGCCACAGACATACTAGCATACAAAGTTTCAGAAAATTTCGAGCTTAAGTTGAGAAAACACGACAAATGTGTTTTTGAAGTTTTTGACATTACGCATGGACATTTAGGGGCAAAATTTTAAAATGAAAGTTCATCCTCAATTTCCTCCGCTAATTAGCATATGGCATTAAGTTCTCAGAGTGCAGTTTGTCAATCTAGACCAAGTCAGTTTCGCTTCAATGTCCCTTTAAACCTCTCATCATCAGCATAAGATTGAGCTTGTTTCACTTATGGAAAGATAACAGACGGTAAAAGAAAAAAGTTACACACTACAGCCTCCACCTCTTGCAGCAGCAGTGGTAGTGCAACCGTTCCTGTAATGAGCTGCTCGACAAGCCAGTTGTCAGGCAGCTGTCTTTTAGTTCATTTTGCAAAATACAACTTGCATCATAATGTATGGGCACATACTCGCAGGATATTTGCAGAACGTTGACTGCAAATTAGGCAAGTTGAAGTGAAATTTCACTCTAGGTTGCCATTGACAGATGACCTTGATTGCTTGATCAGTGCTTTCAATTCCTTAGTTCAGCTGAAGGGGACAGACAGCTGATGCTCAGGATTAAGTGCTATTGTCAAAAACTTTCAGCCGCTGTTGTCGAGGCAATTTGGCTATCGCAAAGGAATGCCGAATAGATTGTCTGCTGTTCCACCCACATTAATTTAGGCAGCAATGGCTCATGTTTACAAACATGCAGCCTTCACTTGTGAGCTTTTTTGTGCTTCCTTGACATAGAGTTGATGTGTTACCAATTTTATTCCAGGGATGTTGGAGTATGCCGACAAGTATGCCAAGGGCATTGTAAAAGTTTCCAAGACCTTTGGTCCAGTGCCCACCTACGACGGTCCAACCCTCACCAAAGTGAACGCAGAGCTACTTCAGAAAGTGCCCCTCAAGGATCTCCAGAAGAGGCGGCAGTGGAGGGATATGAAGCTGGCTGAACTCTCTAAACTTAAGAAGCAGCCCTAAACAGTTCATGCAAAGAGCAGTGCGTCATTGAGCACACACTTGTTAGGAATACCTTAAAAGCCAATAAATAGTCTCAGTGGATGTCTTCAAGTATGGTGAAAGCATGCAGGCTTGACATGAAGGTTGGAATGCTCCACTAGTTAGTGCTACCATGCAGACAGCTGTGTAGAACATTGAATCAAGGCTGAACCACATGTGGAGTTTCCTGCCGTTGCATTTCTCAGTGTCGTCACATGAACACTGCCACAGAGGGTAGCCAACGACATGAATAGTGCCGAGGCCAGTGCCAGCCCGACATCACACATTGTGGCCAAAGGGAATGATACCACACCTTGCTAAGCAGCAGTGTGCGGTTCATTCCCTTTGGTCACAAGGAATAACCCAGATTATAAATTTTGTCTTATTTGTAGTTCTGTAGAGCAGAAAAGTCTTAGTGCTGCCGAAAAGTCAATTTTTCTTAGCTTTACTAATAGCGCCGGCGATTAAGGTTAAGAAGAACCTCCGAGCTTGAAGTCCCACATCTTAGAGGTCCACGTATTCAGCCAACACATTCCTTTTTGCTAAGCCTTCTGATGAACTTATGGCTCTTAGAAACAGTTCCGAGACATCCCATGCGCTTGCTGTCGAAGCTTCCGAGGAACAAGCACAATGTCAATACAAGCATTAGTTGAGAACTTCCAGGCGACGACTTAATATATCCAAAGCAGGCAGGAGACATATTGGCAGCAGCAACTATGCTGTTATGTAGCGGAAGTCACTAGTAGACACGCACCAATTGGTTCTCCATCCATCGAACCGTTTCCGACACCGCGGATGTCTGGAACATCCTAAAGTGGACGTTACGGTCACCTGTAGCGTCGACAGCGTACAAAATGCTGGTAAAACAAATGTGTCTCGGCCTTTATATATCGATGCATGTTCGTAGTCCTTGTCCCACTGGCATTAAAGAAAACCATGGGCAGGACTCGAAGCTGGGTCAGGGATTGGTGTCATCTGGCATAGGCTTTTAGAGCTGCAAAGATATGAGGTGTTTTGGAATATGCAAATACCGCATATTCTCGCATATAACCCTCCCCTGCATATACCCCACGCCCTCACTTTTCGAGCATTTTTTCCCATTTTTGGTGTGGGTTGTACGCGAAAAAATGCAGTAGTGCTAATGCAGTAATCATTCAATTAGACAGCGTTATGGGGACAAAAACGACACCAATGCGACAATTTCTATAGACACTTTTTTAATACATGCCAATCCCTTCTCAACGCTTGCCTCCAACTCTGGGTGCCTTCATCTGGACAGGCTTGGCAGCCTTCTGCTTCTGCGCGGCCTTCTGGAGCTGCAACAGAAAGGGGCACTCACCGATCAACTTAGTATTATTGAATCACAATGCCATTTGTTCAAAATATTGACCTTGGTGGAACCAACATATTTGACTTAAATATGAGTTACCTGAGAGGGAGATAGTGCTCTCAGTGCATTAATTGACACCACTGCAAAACTTAGGAATGCTTGCCAAATGTAAATCATATTGTGACAGCACGACTGAAACAATGAACAGTTCGCCTCCATACAGGCGTATACAAGCCATCCGAGAATCCTAGTTCTAAATGGAATAGCAAGAGTTTGCTGTACAATGTATAATGAGGGTGAACATTTATTATTAGAATCCATTAATATTAGCTTCCTAATAATCCAGGACTCTAGTTAGAAGCATAAATGTTAGATTTTAATGAAGCTTGATATCAGCTTCGCATGGCCTTAAGGATTTGTGCAATACTGTAGAAAAGTTAAATTAACAGTGAAATTTAGAACACTGGGCTGACTTCAATTCTTTATTTACATAATCGGCCTTTTCCCACTATGCAAGTGCGACATTATAAAAATTGTAATTTCCCTAGTTTTATATGCTGCAACCATATCAGGATAACAAATCAGCTCTTAGCAAAAAACACTAGATCACTTTTCACCATTTAAAGTTCTATAATGAGCACCCAAATTCAAGCACACGTCTTGCATTTTGTCCCCTTTGACATGTGGCTGTCGTGGCTACATCCTCAAGCTTACCAGTACGAAACCATTTATGCTAACTACCCAGCAAGTAAACATTCCAAAACAACTAAACAATAACCACAGAGAAAGTCACTGCTATAACTGATGCAAAAATAAGCTTGAGTGATCACAAGTGATGGTTACAAAAGACTGCCTTCTCTGTCAAATAAAACCTAAGTGCACCATGCCACTTACTGCTAGCTTACGCGTTTCTGCAACTGCCAGGAAACTGGAAAACCGAGGCACATTAAACTAGCAGCCTTTTTTTTTTTTTGCATTTCCAACAAGTCATGGCACCTGGTATTCCCACTTATAAATGCGGTTGCAGCGCAAGCTCCTAGTTGGAAGTCTAGTAATGCTATCAAAGAAAGCATGATGCTGATTACTGTATATGCCGAGACAGCTATCACAGCTTTCACAAATATTGCTGAGGCAATGAAAGAAAGCAAGTACCTTGGAGAGTTTCAAACAGCTGCAAAACATGCAGCTCCAAATAGTTCTAAAAGAGCTCGTAATCTACCTGCAGCGAAACCAATAGTCTAGAATGTATACTGCATGTTTCCATATCGTGTGCTCTGTCTCTCTCTAGTTCCTTTCACCACTACGTGGGCATGCTTGTGCATAACCTTCTTTAACAAAATGTTTCTGCAACTGCCAGGAAACTGGAAAACCAAGGCACATAAAGCTAGCAGCCTTTTTTTTTTTTTTGCATTTCCAACAAGTCATGGCACCTGGTATTCCCCCTTATAAATGCGGTTGCAGCGCAAGCTCCTAGTTAGAAGTCTAGTAATGCTATCAAAGAAAGCATGATGCTGATTACTGTATATGTTGAGACGGCTATCAAAGCTTTCATAAATATTGCTGAGGCAATGAAAGAAAGCAAGTACCTTGGAGAGTTTCAAACAGCTGCAAAACATGCAGCTCCAAATAGTTCTAAAAGAGGTCGTAATCTACCTGCAGCGAAACCAATAGTCTAGAATGTATACTGCATGTTTCCATATCGTGTGCTCTGTCTCTCTCTAGTTCCTTTCACCACTACGTGGGCATGCTTGTGCATAACCTTATTTAACAAAATGCAAAGGCAGAATGCTACAAAAAAATGTAATAGTTATTCTGACTAGTGCTGGCCATCTAAGACAAAGAATGCTACTCACAGGTGTAGCAGCAGACTTCTTCTGTGCTTTCTGTGCCCTCTGCTTTTCCTTGGCTGCCCTAAAGTGGGAAAGAAGCAAAAGAAATGAAACAGCTACTGGATTGTTTTTGCTAAAAGATGAATAAAAAATACATCTCCATAATCACAAATGTGGCACTGACTACAAGATGTTCAGCAACATTGTTCAGAATTCCGACCCATACCAAAACAAACTGCGTTGTTCAGCTGAAACTCATTAAACCATTGATTGATATGTGGGGTTTAACGTCCCAAAACCACTATATGATTATGAGAGACGCCGTAGTGGAGGGCTCCGGAAATTTAGACCACCTGGGTTCTTTAACGTGCACCCAAATCTGAGCACACAGGCCTACAACATTTCCACCTCCATCGGAAATGCAGCCGCCGCGGCCGGGAAAACTCATTAAACCAGTAGAAACAAAAGAGAGAGGGGCGGACTACCACAATCACCGGTGAGAGCAGACATTCACACAGGGCATTTTCAATGTTCATTTCAATAAAAAGTTTGTAACAATACACCACAGAGGATTTAATAAACAAAAAAAAAAGGGAGGTGAGGGGGTTTATATGCTTACTGCCCAAGCACACTTCACATACATAGAAATTTCCCTACTACACTCACAGAACATGGCTACTATCAATGATTTCAACTGCCACTTTCAAGGAGGAGTAGGAAGGGAAGAAATGAAAGGCAGGGAGGTCAACCAGACGCACGTCCGGTTTGCTACCCTGCACTGGGGGAAGGGGCGAGGGGATTAAAGGAGAAGAGAGATAGAGAGAAGTGAAGGGCAACGTGTGTGTGAACGTGACATTGTCCATTGCACGCTTATAAGCGGTCGCGTAGTCCGGTCTTCTTTAGAAAACTTAGCAGTGCTGGCGTCGCTTTGCTGGCCAGCGACGCGTACAGCGATGAACCAAGGATCTTCTCTTCGGAGAAAGGTCTACTGCTAGTGTCTCTAACGTTTCACGTAGCGAGTTGCGTTCGCTCGAAAAATGTTCACATGAACACAGTAGCTGTTCTATTGTCTCGTCAGTGTCTCACGATTCACATCGGGAGCTATCCGCCATTCCTATGCGAAAGGAGTACGCCTTTGTAAAAGCTACTCCTAACCACAGGCGGCACAGTAAAGTTGCATCCTGGCGGGAGAGGTCCGATAGAACTTGAAGCTTTCTCGATGGGTCCAATTTGTGTAGGCGGCGGTTCCTGACACTGGGGCCACTTTCAAGACATTCTATGCTGCTAATGGGCAAACTGCACCACCCGCCATGAAGCAGAACTATAGTTTTTTTCTATATGTTTTTTTCCTATGGCCTTGATTGTTGAACATGCTTTGAAGTTGTGCGATCGTCTAAGCGGGTAGCAATAGTGGCCACTGCCAGTTGTGGCACATGCGTGTGCTTTCAAAGATCACAGACTTGGGTATTCTGGTGTGCTTGTGGTTCATTTTATTCATTAGCAGCAGCGTGCCAAAGGAAGCTGATTTTTGGCCTGACTTCAATTCCTTGAGCAACAATGATGCAAACCAGCCCTAACATTGGTAAGCTTTGCATTCTGTTTCGGGCCGCCTCATTTCACGTTTCAGCATCAGTTTGATGGGACAAAACTGACAGCATCAAGAAATGCAAGTGTGACTAGAAAACCAAGCACAAAAGTTTACTGCAAAGAATGAAACAATAAGCTATGCTTTGCATCCAGGCACTGCTCTGCGGCAATACAGATTTAAATGTAATGCTTACAGCAAGAGTCCTGTTCAATGAAGAAGTTGGATTTTTTTTCCCAGTAATGCCTTTTATACTTTGGCACAACTCTAGAAAAAGTGGCCTTTTCAGGTAAAAAAAAACTTCTCCAACCAATGGCGTCGCAGCCTTTTTTTGACACGCTGCTTTGCAATTCTTCTCATGAGTGTAACGAGAAGACTCTGCCACTGGGTCACGATGGCACCACTGGGTGGAGGGGGTCTTTTGACGACAAAAAGCCTTTTTTTTCTTTCTTGAATGGTATCAGAGCATATAAGGCACTGCATGTTGTATAACTTTTGTTATATCTTTCTCTTAGTAGGTAGAAGCTTGCTTTTGCAAACTAATTTTGCACAGAAACCTTGAATCTGGCAATTTATATAGCTGGGATAACATACATCTCATTAACGAGACTTGTATGCATTGATTGCTCATTCATTCTGCTTTTAGTATGTGCACGATAGACTTTCATTAAACGGAACCTGAACATGCACCATCTTACAGGAGTTCCGTTTACTGAAAGATGAACAAGGGCACAGGGCACAAGTACGAAACCAATTTGGTAAGAAGCACTAGTTCCATTTAGGCAGCAGTAGCACAAAAAAGCGCCGCAGTCAACCTTCATTGGTTCTAACTGATAAGGAGTTCATTTTTTGGGTAGCCCAAGGTCTTCTGACCGTGGATCACATGACTCGTGCCGTACATGCTCTATACTGGTTCTTGGGTTCACATATGTATAGTTCCTTTCAAAAATTAATAGCTGAGAGTTAGTGCTCATGTGTCTATCTTTCTTGTCCTTGTCTTTTGTGTGCGCTAAAAAAAGTTTAGGTACAGCAGTTCCAATTAAGAATCTCATTTACTGAATAGTCTACTGTACTACATGAAATAATTGATGATCAATATGTGGGGCTTAACATCCCAAAACCAACATATGATTATGAGAGACGCCATAGTGGAGGGCTCTCGAAATTTTGACCACCTGGGGTTCTTTAACGTGCACCCAAATCTGAGCACACAGGGCTACAGCATTTCCGCCTCCATCAGCAATGCAGCTGCCGCAGCAGGGATTCGATCCCGCTGATTATATGAAATACAAGGTCCAATAGATCCTCCAGCAAAAAAAAAAAGACCTATTGTAATGAACAGAAAACACATATTTCCCCCTCAATACGCAGAGTTAGTGGTTTACGCAAGTTCAGTACCCAATATCCAGCGACAATCCATAAAATTACTTGTTTGTACATAAAATACTAAGAATTAGTTTACTTAAGTGGCATTTTTTTTTCTAGCCTCAATAAAACACAATTGACAGTTTTTGGGCTGCACTTAAGAACATCATATGCTTTTGCACAAGCACTTCAGCAAGTCCTATAATCCTTTTTTCAGCTTTCACATGTACATTTTGAAGCCTTTTGTGATACATCCTCATCTAAAGAGTTCAAATCTATAATTTAGTGCAAAGGCTACTCAGATCTACGCAAGCTAAAACCTGGTTTTTTAAATGCTACTGTAAATTTTGTTGTACTTCGTAGTCAGACAGTTCTTTCATGGTCCACTGTAGTGGAATTAATTAAAAGCAGCACAAAAATTACTACACAATTTGCCCACTCCTTTTCAGCCAGATGGTACATGAACTCTATATTACATGGCCTTTACAGAATGATAAGAATTTTTTTAGAATCTGGTTCACAGAGTTTAGTGCATGCAATCACTTCACGTTATCACTTCACGCCCCAAACACAAATAATACTTTGGGTTAGCATTTCAACCATCATCGAAAATAGTATGCGTACCAAAGCCATTTCTCTATTTGACTGGTTAGCCAGAAATGACATTGTCCCAAGTTGAACACATTTAGGTACGAAAATATCAATATTTCTGCCTGTGCGTGCAAGAAAAATATCCACATTTCTTTGGCAATGCTTTGAGCACAACTCTCTTTAGTTGGAAAATCCACAGACCCCCCCTCCTTTAAAGCATTTGGGGGCGCAAGTGTGCTTGATAGAAAAAAGCAACACGCTGGAGGCTTGGCTGCACAATTCTAAATCTACAATACAGGTCGAGTCTGCCGTTAACTTTGACCATGTTCTTGATTGTACACATTCAGTGCTCACACCTTCACTAGGAAACACGAATGAATGGAACAGTCCACAAAACATACACAAGAGGCTTTGGGCTTGCTTGAAATCGCAGTAGAGCCCATTGACAAGGGCGGGAAATAAGCAGGCGCAATCGGTCGCACCACACAGACGCGATCGAAAACTAGGATCCCACTTGCCAGGCATAAATTGGAAGGCCAGCGCCCGAAACTCACCGGATGGCCTGCTCTCGCTGCGCCTTGCGCACTTCGGGCTTCATGTTCCGCCTAGCCATGATGTCGTTCAGGCTGGCGCCCACGATGGCACGCTGGAACTTGGCCGTGCGCTTGGTACGCCTCTTGGTCGTCTCCTCCTCGATACCCTTCTTGTGCTTGCGCCGGTACAGCACGGTCCACGTCACCTTGCGCGGGTTCCGCTTCATCATGTGAGACGCCTCGCATTTGGAGTTAAGGAAGTGAAACGTCTGAAACAGGCGAGAATTAGAATTACGAGGAATCCCAAGACGGCGGTATACGAACTAGTGATACCGCAAATACGAGGCTCTAAACGCCCGCATTTAAGTAGAGATGCACAGAACAACGGAGAGAGGGGGGTGCAAGAAAGGTCTCAAAAAAAGGACTGCGGATCATTCGACATTTTGCGCGAAGCTGTCGCATGCGCATCGCGATTGCGCCCACAGACTCGGCGACAGCCTCAAATGCGGCACGAATGTGACGAAACGGAACGGACATGCATCACTCGTTGATTCCGACTGAAGCGCACTGTTTGCTCAGCACCCGTACAACGTAGCTAAGCGATCTCCGAAAGCATGCCGGCACTCTTCACTCACTTTGCCATCGGTCTTGACCATCCGCTTCCCATGGCCAGGGTATATTTTATACCCGCTGAACGAGCACAATCCGATCCTGAAACGCAAGAAGGCATTCTCATAAGCCGCCACAAATCAATCTTACACTGCGATGGTTTATTAATTAACAATAATTTCAGGATTGCAAAAAGTTCTCATTACTCACTTCATCTTCACTGCCTTGCGAGAACTCAAAAGAACTGTACCGCAGTGACAGCAGC
Organism: Rhipicephalus annulatus; assembly: GCA_013436015.1. Classification (NCBI taxonomy): domain Eukaryota; kingdom Metazoa; phylum Arthropoda; class Arachnida; order Ixodida; family Ixodidae; genus Rhipicephalus; species Rhipicephalus annulatus. Next base: position 642,640 of record WOVY01001534.1, read on the forward strand.
AAGACACTAAATCAATTTTAACACATACAAACTACTATACTCAAATATATAACAGAAAATAAATCATCAGTTTATTTTGTGCACCTTTATAACAGTAATTTTTTGTAAAAAATATTTTTGCGCGGACCAGCTTTTGGCGGAAGTTTCAAAATGGCGGAAAATGGTATGGAGTTTTGAGATTTCTGTGGCGTTTTTGTTTCGTTTTGCTGTTTTGTGCCCGTGTCGGAGCCCCGTGATCACTTGCAGTGGTGTGCGAATGCTGCGGGCGTCTGAAAACGTCGCTTTAGAGCTGGCAGGTCGAGTTCCGTTGGTTCTCTGCGGAATCGAAGCACACTGCGAGCTGTATCGATCGATCCAACGAACCCGCAAGTGGCCGTTGCTCAGCTCTGTCGGCACGCTTACTCATTCATTGTGGCGCACATTGTGTGTTAAACCCACGGGAATACATCTGTACGACGTTCCGGTGCCGTTGTGTTAATGAGTACACGCGTTTCTCTTTTTAGTAACGGAGTAATCTTGCGATAAAAGCGGCTCGTAGCTCGAGTCGCTCCACAGCAGCGTCGCGTTCGCCTAGGCAACTCGCACATGCTCTGCCGCATCATGTGGTTACGCACGTGCCCACAGATGTGCTGCTGAGCTAATAAAGCGGTACCGCGCCGCATTTATGGCGCTACTGCGCTCTCAAGTCAAGTCACGTTTCCTAAACCGCTCCAAAACCTGTCAGTTTGGCTAAGTAGTGCCAAGACTTCGCAGATGTAGCGTTTAGCCTCGATTACCGTGCGTAGCTTGCAGTGTGCTCGCGCGATATTGTTGACGATCAGTAGGAGGAATATTTTTACGAGCAGGTCGCTAATATGTTTCCAGAAGATCCGCACGTTTTGGACATGTCCAATCGAGGACTCAAAAGACTCGAAAAAAGGGATGGCGTCGGCATCGAAAAGTTGTTCCTGGACCACAACGAGCTCTCCAAGTTGGATAACATTGACTGCTTTCTTGACGTCCAAAAAGTAAGTGTGCTCTTAACGTTTGCTTTGGTGGGAGGTTGCTCGCTGGAAACCGCATGTGTACACAAACGCTATACAACAAGATAACGAAAACAAGAAAATGAAGATAAAAACCAGTGTGGAACGACAAACCTGTTTGTTGTTTTGTTGATTTGTTTTATTTGCCCCCCCCCCCCTCTCGCTCTGTTCATACCTTGTGCAGTGCATTGGACACCACTCTTGCCTTCCCTTATTGTATTATCTGGTGGTCACGATAGCTTTAGGTCAAATTAAATATCTTTTCATTTTTCTAACAATATTTCAGTTGCAGTATTTGTGCACATCGTTGAGTCATAATTGGCTTACTTGTGTAAGTGCTCATCGGTTCGAAGTGCTCGTTGCCGAAATCCACGTCGTCAAAGTTAGTCTGGAGTCCCACACTAACACTACAGTACCCGTGATGTCATATCGAGGTTCTGGTACGTGAGGCCATGCAGTTACATTACCATTGTGTCTGCGCTGCACGTTGAATAGATTTAGCGATAAAGTAGGTCTTGGTATTTTTCGAACCTCGTACAACCTAGGTATGAAGCAAAAGTTCTGTATAGAAACCTGACGCTGTATAGGAACCTGATGCTTTAGGTCACTTAACCTACATTGTTGACTGGCGGTCCATACAAAACGCACTTTTGTGTTCGCCAGTTTTTTTTGATAGCAGCAGGAAAAGTCAGCAGTGATCACCACATATGTAATATGGCTAGCTGTACTCGAAAATGTTCATTGTGCAGTCGAAGTGCGAATCAATGTGATTTCATAAATTGCATCAGGTTTAAGCAAGCACCGAAAAAACTATGCATGCAGTTCTGAACACTATATGTTTAGTAACCCCCCATTACCGCTGTTCTTTGAACCATTTGCCAGCTTTTTTTGTCGCATTGTGCATTGCCAACACACAGAACACTCCTATGTGACTGACTAATGTCAAATTCATCCTAAACTGCTTGCTTTTTCAACCTATGTCTGTACAAGTACCACTATATACATAAAAAATGTTCAGTCATGGTGATGTTAGGGATTAGCAAAGAAAACGTGAGAATCTCAAAATGAATACTGTAGCCATATCAGTGTAGAAAAGTTTTACCTTGAGAACATTTCAGACGTATGAAAACTGCTTCTGCTCTAGCAAAATGAAGAAAGCCCGCACCTGCCAATGTCGATGAATTCATAATAACATGTCAGGTTTTTAACATTTCCCTCAGATTGATGTAATAACAGGAATAATTTTTGTAGATTTTATTTGCATCCAGCTTAGCGAAGCTGGTTTTCAGTGAATATGAAAATACTCGCTCAATTAATTTTCAGAGTGAGATGCTTCTTGATCACACACACACCAGCTACTCCACAAGTATTGTGTGTGATGGTTTCCATAATTTTGTTTGCCATTACATTAGTGTTTCATTGAAGTTCTCTGTTTTCTGTGTCGCAAATCATTCTGGTTGCAAGTTATACAACATGGCATCTTTTTATGATGTTTCTGCAAAACAAAGCTAGTGATATTTTATTAAACAGCCAAGATATATAGTTTTGACAATAATAGCACATTTTCTAAAATTTTATTTTAATATTTTTGTGTTTGCAAAAATCTTCTTGTATCAGATAAAGACATTGGAATATTCAGTTTTATATCTGAAAGAAGTAGTCTCTGAAATTTTATTCATATATTTTTATTTTATGTTTCACTATCTGAAATTGTGAAATATTCATTTCCGTTAAATCATAAGGGATAACAAAAGTTATCGAAGTCTCGGAGGAGTAAGGCAGGTACAAGGGGTGACTATTCGTAATAAATCTGATGTTGGGGGACCCACAATTGTTGCACATAGGCATCATTTGTTGAGCAAATAGATGAATCAGCTACACTGGCTCAATTATTCTGAGTTATTCAATGTTGGTTCCTTAGATCTGAGTAGCATATAACTTGTCTGCTTTGATTAGGTGCGGTAATCTATTATCTCAACAATATCACCCTATCTGCATCTTTTAGAAATTATGTGGGGTGTTATAGTATTGCCCTTTAGTGCTTCATATAATACAGCTGCCATATGCATCTGGGGATGTGCTGTTCCACTGTTTCATTGCTGTCGTCGTCTTGTGCTAGATGCAGTCATCGTTGTGTGTGTTCTCGAGTTGTGTAAGCCCATCGTTTGATCAAAAGCATGGTTGTGAATGACATTATTTATTTCAAATGATGTAAATCAGTCTCTTCCTTCCTATTTTGTACTTGGAAATTTGGTAATTTGCAAGGTTAAATCAGCACAGGACTGGACAAAGAAAGAGTACATACATGAGGAGTGCTAAACTTCAACTGAACTTCATTGCACAAAAAATTATTCACAGGCAGAAAAAAGCAGGACAGATACAAAGAGCGCTACCACTGAGGCATTATCTATCGCAGTATGAAAGGAAAATCGTCTGTGCCCTAAATTGCTATTGAGCTGCTTAGGAAATCGAGATATTCTTGTAGCAAGCAATAATTGGTGTTTAATTAAGCAAGTAACAAACTAGCTCATTCTATTACTTTAATTGGTATTTACACGCTTATAAGTTCATAGATGTGTAGTCCATTTCATACTGTGTGCAAATACAGCTGTTCATTTTCAGCAACTTGGCTGGTACAATTATACAGTGCCATACATTCAAGCGAGGGGTATGGCTGTCATTACTGGTCCTGGTTACAATGTATGTCAATATATGGCTTCATCAGGTCATATGCAGTAGCTGTACCAATCTATGGGCTGCCTCGATGTTACCTGTATTGCGTTACATGATAACTCTAATCAGTGATAAGATCTGACTTGAGGAACACACCTTTTCAGCTCTCTGCCAGCCACAACCAGATCACAAGGATGTACTCATTGGCCAGGTTATCACAACTCTCAAGCATCGATCTGTCAAACAATCTCATTACCTGCATTGAAGGTGAGCCTCACGCCATTTAAATCTTATAGTCTAGCTTTTAAGATGCATATTGCATCTCTGCTACACAACTCGCCACTGTTGTTTACCACTTAGAGCTCATACAATAATTTTTTTTGTTTTGCTATGTCAACATTCAGCACAAAGTTAGCCTTGTATAATAAATTATGTCCATTTCAAGACATTGTCTTGTCATTACATGTGCAGCGCTCAAGGATCTTAAGTACCTGGTTTCCGTAAACCTCTCAAATAACAGGATAAAGGTGAGTGCAGTTTTGTCACTGTCCATCTACTGGGATACATGCTAATCTGTCTGCTGTGTCATGCAGAGCCTGCAAAGCATCCAGTACTCCACAACCCTTGTGTACCTGGACCTGTCCGGAAATCTGATACCTTCACTGATTGACCTCACATCACTTACTCGGTTAAAAGTAAGTCGTCCTTTTGAAGTGGGAAATCAAAGTGTGCGACATGCCATTTCACTTTATTTGAGTTGAATGAGATGGGCGAGATTTGCAGCAGAACGTAATGACAAGTTTCGATATCTTTTTTTTCATGAGAATGGGCATTGAATACATAGCATGCAGGATGAAAAATGGAATGGTCTTCACTGGTTTGATAATCTAGCCTTGCACATGTATTCAGGCAGTCTCACTGGTTCAGTAATGCAGCTTAGCACGTGTGTCGGGGCGGTCACTTCAATTCTGCCTACTGGCTCACTTATATTCCTCACTGTTCGTGTATATCATATAAGGAATCACGCGGTTTCTGTAGGTATATAAAAAGACAATTTAGTTAGCGCTCCAAACACTCAACCTTTTTTGGCCATTCACCGATTTTAGATAGTTCTGTCTCAAGATGACTCCTGCTGGAGCTGCTTGTCCTCCAGAGTGTGAGCATGCCAAGTAGTGAACACATATAGAATACCATCGGAAGAGCTTTCGCATTTTTAAATTTGCACGATAGCATGTACTGAACAAACATACTGCAGGGAAAGCAGAAGCGAGTCCAAGTCCTCGTGCTGGCTGTAACTAGCTTCATTGGTGTTCTGGCAACAACTGACTAAATGTATGCATTCGATCCAGCTCGTGTCACTTTATACTGTAAAGCATTAGTAAGGCTCTCTTTATATTGTGCATGCTGTTACTAGACTGCCTGGTCACTTAATTCGTCATGCTAAGTTGAAGCAGTTCCCTTCCGTGGTTGTCTAGTGGCTAAGGTACTCGGCTGCTGACCCATAGGTCGCGGGACTGAATCCCGGCTGCGACAGCTACATTTTCAATGGGGGCAAAAGTGCTGCAGACCCGTGTGCTCAGATTTGGGTGCACGTTAAAGAACCCCAGGTGACCCAAACTTCCCCAGGAGCCCTCCACTACGGTCTCTCTCATAATCATATGGTGGTTTTGGGTTGTTAAACCCCTCATATTAATCAATCAAATCAATCAAGTTGCAGCAGTTACAAAGAATAGAAGCATTTTAGGGACACTGTGATTTAAATGTATACTGTAAAAAAGTTGCCATTACATTCAGTTCTATTGTAGCTGTTTGGTTATTATGGTCCCAAAGCCACAATTCACCAATGAGAACCACTACAGCTGGGGAGCTTGGCATTATTACTTATAATTTTCGGTTCCATAATGCTCGGCGTGATCTTTCAGCAAAAAACTCTTCTTTTTTTGCCCCCTTGAAGAGCACTTGCTGCATCTGCATTAAGAGCCTGTGACCTACCACTGAGAAGCTGAATGCAACGTACACTGAACTGTCGTAGCGGCGTGTTGATGTCTTAATGTCTAAGTACTTGCAAAAGTGTTGGCTTCAGACTTTTTGGGAAGTCACTGAACAAGGAATATCTCTATTGTCTATGCTTTGACGAAAGGGGTCTTCTTCTTTGCTGTCGTGGTGTCCTCTTGTCAAAACTTTGACCCCAGTAACATCTCTTTATGCCTGCCTTGTTTGAGCTTGCTACAAACATGTGTTTTGAGCCAAGCATACATAATTAGTGGCTTTATGTTAGCATTACACATTACTTGTGTGCTCATACTACAGGGCTCTAGCCATGTGGCTTATTGAGGTTTCAGAGACAGAGTATCAAAATGAAAATTCTTCATTGCATTGTTCACCGAATTCTGACTTCTACTTGGTGTTTGGGGGCCTTGCAGTGACTGTTGCTCGTATTAATCTGTCTCCTCCGGGTATGTCTTGGGAATCTTAGATTTCAAGGTTGGTTTCGGACTCCCTTATGTGCTTTGTTTCGGCAAGGATGCCTGTTGCTGCTGTCATGCTGAAAGTGCGAGGTCTTGTTGTTCGTTTCCACTTTGACGCACTGCTGGAGTTAGCAAGGACTCAAATATTGTTATACTGTATTCTTCTGCAGACACTTCTTTTGAAGAGAAACGAGATTACGACTCTACAAAAGGCGCAAGCATACCTTCCGAGTGGGCTCTGCGTTTTCTCGGTTGCGGAGAACAAGATTACCGATCTCACGGAGGTATGTCTGTTCCCACACAATTTATTTTTGCTTGCCTATTCGTTTAACCTAGAGCAGGCTGCTCCAGTTCTTAAGACAAACTGCCTAGACTTGCTGTTGCATATTAAATATCCCTTAACACATGCTGGTTCAAATCGTTCGAGCTGCTGCTCTAATTTATGGGCGTATCGTCTTGTATTGAATGTGAAGCGTTTAACTTTAAGAACAGAAAGCTGGCATTGTCGACGCACATCTTAGACCTCCAAGATGTATTTGTGATTTCTAGTTCCCATATCTTATAGAGTCCCTTTATCATGTAACATGTTAGACGACCAAGCATGTAAGCAAAGTATGCCAAATTAATTAGCTGAACTACTTGAATTTTTTCGTGACCTTCATTTATTGGTTATTTTGGGGGGGGTCTACAGTGACCTGAACTTTGCTTTAAATGCAGCTTCCACTTTTGCTCCTGTTCTTCGTGGCTTAGCGTAATTATAGCGAACTGCGTTGACCGAGTTCTGATGGTAGGCTAAAACTCATTTTTGGCGCAAGTGCTGGCAGTGATCATGTACAGACGAGTCCACTGCTAAAACGAACACTTGTTTGAGCAGCTTGTTTAGATTTCTTTATCTTATTACGGAATCATAGCATCTTAGATAAGCATAAGGCTACTGGTGGTTAAAGTTCCGACTCCTCTTGAGAGAGTATTGACTTGCATGAAGATTGTTTCTTAATACACTTCCTCTTAGAGGACCAGAAATATTGATGGTGTGCAATCGAGTGTTTCCTCTAACAGTGGACCATACTCTACCTTCTATCCTATGTGTTCTGCAGGTATCCTTCCTTTCACATCTGTCGTCTTTGGAGAGCTTCTCTATTGGCGGGAACCCCTGCGTTAACATGACCGGAGGCGTTGTGTATCCTTGCTGGATTTCTTCTTGCCTGTATTTTGTGTGTTTTGGTGAACCATGTTTTAACTACATCTTGAAAATGGTTATTATTTCAAAAGAAGTGTACAAGAAAATTCAAGTTGGGTCTGAGAATTACAAACAGAACCAGGTGCCCCTTTTACATGGCAGTTGTGGTGGTGTAACCACACCTTCCGTAACCGCACACAATTTTTGTTATGTAAAAAAAGCACACAGCTAAACAAAACTTATGACGAAAATCTGCACCACTTTTTGGCATGCATTAGCAACTAGTTCAAGTTCAGGTTTTTTGTTTTGTTTTGTCTAGTAGTATGTGTATAGGGGAAGAGCTATGCAAAAAGAGGTCCTGTAGTTGGAGACCGTGGCAGAGTCTTTAGTCAGTAGTTACGCATTCATTTATAGTTAAAAAGTCATTGATTTCAAGTATAAATATATGCAAAACAGTCTTACAATTTTCACAGTGTTAAAGAATACGTCATAGTTTAGAATTTCAAAACACAGAAAAAAAAGGAAAAATTTACCCCAGAAAATAGATACAGTCTACAAGATAAAAATGTAAGCTTTTAGTGAATGCTCTACAATGAAAGTGTATATGAAGATTTTGCTTGAGTAGACTGTACTAAATAAAGATATGCTTAATGTTTTGTTGTGTGTTCAAGGCATTATGGGCCTGTACTATTAATATAAAGTTTAAACTTATCTTACTGCTCAATAAAGGAAGTTGCAAAATTGAGTTCTTTTATTTATTGGACCGCTAAAATGTCAACCTTGTCAAATAGAATGTTTTAAGTGCCCATACCTTTATGTAATTGAGTAGACGGTCCTTGCATTAATAGCTACGGTGGTTTTCTAAAGTAATTCTACATGTGAAGGAAAATCTTAAGTGCTGAAATAGAGAAAACTAGCATATACAGAGGAAATTATAATTATGCTGCAAGATGCAAAACTGCAGACAGATTGGAGAACAAGACATGTAGAACTGTGTTATAGAAATGGTTATTTACAGCCAATGTCAACAGATTGGGAAGCAAGTAACGTTCTGCAAATGGTATTTTTTGGCTAACATTGTCAAAGTGCGTGGTATCTTTGTTGTTAAGGCATGCTAGATTTGGATAACTAGCCCAAATTTTAGACTTGCTTCGTGTGTAAAATGTAAGAATGATACAGCCTATTTAAAAAGAGACGAAGGAAATAACTGGGCGAGTCTTGCGGGTTGGCGAGGCGAGCCAAAGGAGTCACCAAAGTGGTGGCCAGGAGTTGTGGGGTCTTGGTGGCTTCCTCGGTGCCTTGGATGGCCCAAGTTACAGCTGACATTCCGTGCGCACTAAATTGCTCTCCCAGATGGCTGAAATTTCCCTTTTTTTTAACAAAATTTCTCTCACTTTTGTGAAATAGTCGAAATGATCTGTTATCTTTTGTGACACCAGCACTTCTGTTGTTTGATCATTATTTTCAAAAACAAATATTTGTTTAGCATAATTTTTAATGGTGCATTATTTGAACAAAAGCGTAGCAATGGTCAATCGACAGCAGTACTGAATAGCTCTTTGTGACGGGTACCAACTTGCATCACTTTGTTCAAAAGTTTGAATTTTGCGTTCTGTCCTGTGTACTCAACTTCTCAGTGTTTGCTAATAAACATGGAGGCTCTCCCGGAGAGGCTGCCCAATTAGACCGTCAACTTAGGATATTAGTACATCAGATAACCCTTGCTGACTGATCTGAGCTGACACAGCCCTGCACTGTACTTGTCTAATGGCTGATCAGAGAGTCGTCAATAAAAGCGGCTGTCGTACTTTTCGCCGATACGGACGGTATTGCAGCATTTTTCATGCAGTAAATCAGCAGCGCAAGCTAAAACAGGTTATATTGAAAAGAAAGGGTAAAAATTAAATGGAAATGTTTAGTCACTTAGGTGAATATACGGGTAATCATGTGCTTTCTCACCGCCCAATACCACAGACCATCACCTGCCTACCCCTATATAGGAATGACGGGAGTGCCACTCAGCATTAAAAAAAACAAAAAACGGTGATTGCGATTAATATATAACAGTAATAAAAGAAAACAACCAAAAAGTAGAGTAACTGTATTTATCCTAGGGCTCAAGGTTGCCATGAAAATGCAGATGCAGTAGGCTCTCAATAAACGGAACCTGAAGAGACCGGAAAAATAAGTTCCATTTAACAGGAGTTTCGTTTACTGAGAAGTGAACATGGGTGCAGAATACAAGCCCGAAACCTAGGATTGCTGAGGAAATAATTTCGTTTAAGCAGTAGGTCCGTTTAAAAGATTTCCGTTTGCTGATAGTCTACTGTATATCTTCAAAAGAAAAAATGAGTAGGACCTTGCTAAATTTCGCTCAAAATGCCAAGATTCCCTTTTTTCCACATGGACCCAAAAATTACCTCAATCTAGAAAATTTACCTCAAGTTGGCAGCCATGCCTAGAGTTGATCCTTGAGGCTGGAGCATCCCGGCACTTTCCATTTACAAAGGGCCCAGGTTATGTTTTAAACAGGTTTAGAATGCACTAATGGAAGCTTTTAAGGAGAGATAGCATAGTACAAATATAGAACCAAAATTCTATTCAAGCAAGTCAGTTAATGAAGGAGACACATAACCAAGTAATGGTGGCAAGCAGGCCATGAGCTTCACTGATGTGTTTTTTTTATTAATGAGAATGAAATAGATAAGTTATCCTGTTTGCTTCTTTTCTTGATTTACTGATGTTTCGTGGGTACTATAGAGTGTTACCATAACTCACCTTTGCCTTGGTTGCAATATGATTTCCTTCACTGTAGAGAGAAGAGTGTTACCGGCGAGTACGGTGCGTAAGCAAAATGTTGGACAAGGAATGTTTTTTTTATGGTACCGCAGGAATGGCTGATGCATAGGTAGAACTCAATAAAGCCTTTTTAATCATTTTGTTTCTTCATTTGTGTGACTTGGGGTCTCAGCTTAACAGGCACTGTTTCTGTGATTCTGTTTTGTATTGTTATTCAGAGGTATTCTCATTTGAAGCGCTTTTGTTAAAGCGGTGGACAAAAGGGTGCCAGGGTTGCAGACCACTCGAGACAAGGAGAAGAGGTTAAAGCCCTTAATCAGTTTCGCACAGTGGTTTTGACTACAGGCCCTATGTCATCAACTGGTGTCTCGGTCTCAGAGTCCTGGACGACTTCGTTGTCACACAGAGGGAAAGGTGAGCAGTGTTATCTGTTGTGGCGTTACCGTTCAAGAGTTTTGCTTAGCACAATGTTACCTTGATTCTCGGAGTGTTTTTTGTGCCGTTCTGAGTTACGGGATTACTGGCACAAAATTATGGAGGTAAGATAACTTGCGAGATATATTTGTGTGAACATGCACACGTCATTTACAAAATATCAGTAGTTAATATAACTTAGAACAGTGGTTCTCAAATGGGGGTCCGCAAAGCTATTTCTGTGGTCCGTGAAACCCTCAACCGCTTTTTTTATGTTCTTTTTGGTTAAGTCCAGCTGTGATTCAAAGTAAATACCGAAAGAGGTTTAATGTGCATGCAGATATGCAGCTCTGTTTAAGTGCGACTGTGCCACGTATTGATGAACTGTCTAAAATTAAGTGATGTGGCACGTTTGTTTGATGTTTTTGGTAGCAATAAAAGGCAACTGCTTTACGCTCCAGTTGTGTTAATTTACCTACGTATGCCCGTCCCTTCCTCCCCTTCACTGCAAGGGGTCCCCCATCACTTCCACCAGTCCACAAGGAGTCCCCGACACATCCATCTCTGAGAGCCACTGACCTAGAACATATTTAAGATCAATTTTAATGTGCGTGTCATGCAACTGCATGTAAAACGCCCCTCCTCACCAGATGAAACCACCTCAGTTTCAACGTAAACCACCACCAACCTGCTGCTTCAAGAGTTTGCGTCGACTGCCATGATCCCTGCCAGCACCGTCTCCTAACGGACTTTTTCAACTGAAAGAGAAGCCACCTTCTTTATGCACTTGCACAGGACTGCAGAGGTTGACATGTTCGCCTCTGCAAAGAATTTCTTAGGGGGTCACGTACCTTTGAAACATTACAGGAGGGATAGGAGTATTACCTGGGAGACTCTGTTCAAAAGAGTTGTCAATGTGCGGTTCATCTGCATGCAGTTTCGTGTGCTAGCTGATGTAGCCACCTATGTTTGCATGAAAACCACTCTGATTGGTTTTTACTCAGCACTCTCTGAAACCAAGACTGAAACTGGGGGCTGTAAAACTGTCTTCAAATGATAATTTCTCGTGTGCTCGAGCAAAGGAGCTTTCCAATCATGATAAGTGGGCCATTATTTATTGATTGCAATACAAGAAGTACAATTTTTGTGTGATTGCTTCTTTTTCAAGTAACCATCAAATGTTTTTTTTTTTTTTTTGTAAAGGAGCTTATTGCCTTGCGAATCAATGGCCACAAATATTTTTAGAATCTAGAAGCCGAAGAGGGACGTATGTCATGGGAGAAATACATCGCATGCTTGTCACGGCCTTGAGCACTTTTTCTTTTAAGTTCCTAAGAATGCCCAGCTTAATTTAAGTTGAGCCCTCTTTGTAAACCTCCAGGTTTTTGCTTAGTAGGTAAGTACAGGTAAGATGCTGTTGTTATTTACCTTGCTCTTGAGGGATAGTGGTAGACTACCATTCATGATTAGAGAATGCTTACCGAATGTGCTCCATTCCATTCTTATTCTTTTAGTCATTTCACTCTGATGGTTTGGCTCTGCAGTTACTACATGTCCTAAGTAGACATAATCCTTTACAACTTCCAGTGTCTTGCCACCTATCACCAAGCGCTGTACCCTGCCAGGACTGCCTTTCTAAAGGATGTACTTATCCCATAATGTCTTCAATTCTTTGCATTCTCACTATAAGGGACGCGTGCATGATGTGGACCACCTGCTTACCGCATACATAGCTCTTTATTGTGGTAACGATTGTGTGCAGCTGGGGTCACTGCATTGTGATTGCAGCTACCATAAGGTGATGCTGTCGTTTATGGTGCCATGTTTACGCAAACTTTTCATAATCGAACTTGCACTGTTTTGGATAGCTCATAGAAAGGTGAGTGATCAAGAACAGGCATTGCAGCCACGGCTTCTTCTTGGTAGCATTTATAGACATATGTATGACTGTTAATAAGCCACAAACTCAATGTCCAAAGTTACTTTTGGGGGTTTTCTAGTTTGGAATGTTCTTTGTGTGGTGGACATACTTGCAAGTAAGAGACACTAAGCATTTCTTTTTGCTTCCTGTGACTGCACCATCTTCCTTGTATGTTTTTTTTTGTGTGTGAACATGCGCTTAGAGTGTGTTGCAGCTGCACAACTCATCTAACCTAACTCTTCTAGAGTTGCACGGTGTTGTGGAATAAGCAATGATAAATTACCTGAGGATGCCTTTCTTATCTAGCATTTTCATATGTTTGTATTAATTGTTAAAATGTAACTTGCTTCTCTTGAGTAGTTGTGCACATATTTACGTTAAAAATGCATAATACTTTGTTTTCAACTATGATGCATTTCTTTTCAGTGTCAAGGAAATCTCATGGCTCAATGAATATATGTGTATGCTTATGATATATCTTGTTATGTGCTCATAATTATTGTGTTTTTTTTTTCATTGGACTTGCAACTAGCCTTTTGTTATAGCTACAACCAGTTTTGGTAACTTTGTGGGCTCTATGTTTGCAAATAAAAGAATTTGAAGTAAGGCCGTACTATATGGCGGCTCCTTTTCTGCACGGGTGCTACATGTTTTTATTTGAAGAGGCAGCAGAAGTATCAGGATACATTTTGCCTGCACCTCTCCCCTTCTTCTTTCCACAGGCTGGCTTACATGCACTGTACAGATAGATGGTGTTTTTGTTCACGGGAAATGCTATAATACCAGTTTCTGAAAATATTTTTTGGTGGCACACCTATCAGTCTATGTAGAACGTGTGTCACCTCTTACTAAAGTGAGATTTTCTTTCTTCGTGGATATTGCTATAACTTGTTAACAGTATACAAGTAGGTTGGTTTTCAGGGTGTACGTTCGCTCCAAGATACTAGAGTGGTTTTTTGTGTTCAAGACACAGAACTGTAGTGGTGAGGTAGAGTATAGCTATGTCAGTCAAGATCCAGTTTGGCAGTCGTATTGTCCAATTTAGGGCATTATTGTGATCGTATTAAACCCATGAAAATGTGCTATTTTCTAGCAACATTGAACAAGAAAAAAAAAGAAAATATATATTAAGCTTAATACATATTATCCAGAATGGTGTCAACGAGATTTTATTGCACATGCTTATTATAATAATAGTGCAACTAGCATAAAAAAACTGATGTAATGTACAAATATTAGAAAGTGTTTTTTGTTGCATCGACCGGTGTCAGTTCTTGGGCTTGTAAGCATTTATTTGAGCAGAAACTTGCCCTATCTATAAACATGGTTACATTAATTCCTCTGACATGCTAGCAAAGCACGCGTTGTTGTTAATGGTTCGCTGCACAAGTCAGTGCTTGACTTGTGAACAATGATAAATTACGAATTCACTTTGCACCAACACTACATCAAATTAGTGAGTTGACTTGTCCTTAGGCCAGCTTAACCAGTTTGTGCATGCACTCCCTGAATGGGTGATTTTGGGTTGTGCTTGCTGAAAATTTGACAGTTTTGCTGCAGAAAAGAAGACAGATGTTCAGCTGCATGTAAAAAATTATTGCTTTGCCATTATTGCTATAGCCCAGCATTTGTAATATAGATGCATTATAGTGGTACATGTTTCATTAAAATAAAGCATAATAAAATAACTTATATACTTGCATTAGGTCTGACAATTTTTCATTATTTTCAGGGTGCATTAAAGCTTGAATTGACTGCAACAGCTGTTTTTACCATGGAATCTTTTGAATATCTGTTCACATAAAAATAAGTGTTATCAACAAACACTTGAGAGAGTAAGAAGAACACAGCACTAACATGGCAGTACTTTGCTATCTTCTTATTCTATGCTTTACTCACTATATGACATGAATAGCAAACTCACATATATATGTTTTATTGCCAAGAAATAACTTCTAAAAGAATGTGTAGTCTGGCGGAACTTTCATGAAAGAGAGAGTCAGCACGCTGGGTTATCAGTCAACATTCAGCATCATGCACAGTACAGATAATGACATCAGTGACACAAACAGGACAAAACAGGTATATTGTTATCTGTGCAGTTGGTGATGAATGCACCCTATGTAGCCATTGTGCAGTTAATTTCTCTTACACTGTATATTTGTGCACATTTTATTCACTGTGCCACAAAACTTTCCCGTCCACATCCATTGTCTCTTCCGCTCATGTCAAAAAGCTTCCGCTTCAAAATCAGTGTGGTGTTGTCATGGAGGCTCGTACAGCCTCTCTATGAAGTACTATGCCACTCTTGTTTAGATGCCACCTTTCTCTTTCATTCGTCTAGCAGTGTTATCAGTGTCCTCTGCATGTTCGTGATGCAGCCTAAAGGCCGAGTGGTTGTACAGCCAGGGCAAAGGGCGCTGCTTCCATTTGGGTGACCACCTGGTGCTTGTTGAATACCTGTCGCAAGTGTGTCCCCTCACTGGTGCTGACCAGGTAAGTTGCCTGCCTGTTTTTTTCCCCACTACAATGCGCATCGGTGAGTGCTGGTCATCAACCAAGAGCTCACATAAGGCTGAGCTACCCCGTCGTTGAGGAGTGGTGGTCTTCATTCATGTCAGACATGTGCAGGTCTCCGAAGAAAAACAGTACCAAGGTTTAATGCTCAGCAATTCCAGTCATACTCTGACCTCTGAACACTTGAATAGTGTGGGCTCTTCCACAGGGCCATGCCTAGGGCTATGTATCTCAAACTGTATAAGAACGGGCTGCCGTGAAACATAAACAGCAGTCCTTCAGGAGGCGCCCACTGTTCGCTAATAGGACAAAGCATAGACTTGTGTAATGTTCTTCATTGGGGTGTGCCAAGAGTGCCCACAATAGCCCCCCAATCTTCACGTCTGTGAAGTTATTAAGGAAACAAGCTCCACAATAGATGCAGAAGTCAAAATTGAGCTATTACGTGCCTCTTACAATTGCCTCCTTTTGGTCCTCTGCTTTTCAGGGCATAGAAATGAGCAGTTCTTGGAATGCAACATCAGGGGTCTCATGATGCGATTATCGGCAAAACCTGTGAGGCCATAACCCTGCACTTTGTTTAAAGGGCAGGGTTATGGCCTCACAGGTTTTGACAATAATGAGGGGAGACAGGTCAGAAAGTCTTGGCGTCGTCCCCGTTATGTGACTAAGAGGGGTAAAGGGCACCCCTGCTCTCCTCTTGTTTGCACACCTATGGAACAAAGCGCATACTATATAGTAGAAACTTTCTGCTCGCATTTGCTTGGTACATGTTGAAAGTGAAATGGGTAGTTTCTTATGGGGCTGATCCTGTTGCCTTCACCCGTCAGAGCCACCTTCTTTCTACCAGAGATCAAACACCAGGGATGATTGGAAAGAAAAATGAATGCCTATGTACAGGTGGTGCTTGCAGGCTACTGTATACATGCAAACATTGGATCTGATGAGCTGAGGGCTCACAGCAATGCACTCGTGTTCTCAACACTTACTAGTGGTCAAATGCTCATTTTTATAGCATCTGTTGCTCCTTCCAAAGTAATGTGTGGCAAACCAGAACATACACAATCAAATCAGACCTGTAATGTACCAGAATATTCCCTTCCCTCCATCCACGCTGTTTAGAAATCCTGCATAAAAATAAAGGGATCAACAAAGTAGCCTGCCTAAAACATAATCACTTCCATCATGTCAATTTTGGAAATGTTTAAGGCAAATGAACTCACGAGAATGCAAGCTTCCTCATTCCAATACCTGTGCCAGGTCAGAAATAGCTGAAGGCAAATTGAGAACAGGCGCCGCAATACATGGAGTCTTTTGAATGTAGGGCACATACTTATCCAGCGAATAAGACGTGACACTAAGAGCCCCCCCGCAACAATGACCATGCCACATTTTGACGAGGCCTCGTGTCTCAAGACTTGCCAAGCTGCATGTTGCCAAAACCAGAGTCGCTTTTGACACCTCTGCGTCGCATTTGCCACTCATTACATGCCGCATGAACTATTGTCATGTCCCCACACACTGAAGTGATGTTCCTTATGGAAACCAGCACCACACGACTTACAAAAGAACAGCTGCTGCTTCAGGATGCAGACTGCAACTCCTTTCATGTGATGTAGACTAAGTGCTTACCAGTACTGGAAGCATTTTGGAAGGTGTATGTTGAGCCTTTCCTGTTTTTAGGTGGTAACTTGACCATGAATATTTATTAACAATCTGTGGTGTTGCAAGTAATGTTTTCACACGGTTATCAAATGCATCATGATATAGCAAATATATCGACAGCACAGATGTAAAGGACAGAAGGCTCTTTTGTGAGTACCAGAAAGGCAGGCAAACTGACGGTTTTTCTAAAGGAGAGAAGGAGCTAGCAATACGTAAAATGTTCACCAGGCACTGTCATTGTTTAAGGCTTTCATAAGTGATCATGAGTGGTGGTACTTTTCATAGGGGAGATATCTTTACAGTACATGAACACATCATTAAGTGCTTATTTTCTGTTTTCTGGCCTGTACATTTACTAGCAAACCAACTACAACACAAAAGAAGTCGGCATGTATTGGCAACTGTTTGCTTACTATGTTGTGCAGCTGACGAAATGCAGGCATTGCCAATGTGCTCAGAACAGCTTCTGTGTAGTTTATTGATCGACCTAAGTTGTATACATGTATAGCCTTCAGTGACAAACCTGCTTTCCTCTGTCACCAAAGGCCCTGCTGATTCTTTTTTCTCTGTACCATAATCTCAGCAAGATGGGTATTTCATAAGGTCAAGAAATGAACAGACAAGTGCACACTTTCAACTCGATTTAACATACACTTTCATTACTTCAACTAGATTCTGCTCGTTTCTTTTTTTTTGTTCTTTAAGTCGCACTCAAATAACTTTAGCAGGAAATGTTACCAAGTTGTTCAAACCAGTACCCTTCCAAGATGGGCACAACTCATTGCATCCCTGAATGTCCTTTCTACCTTAAGTAGGCTTTGTATTTTTACATTTTCTTTGTATTTTGTACAGGTAGTATTCTTCAGTCTTTTAATATTGTTTTCTCACAGTGCATCGATTCATCGTGCTCTGTGTGCATTCTCTGCACCTAGGAATGTGTCTGTTACCTTCACTAAAAAAAAATTAAGATAAATCAAGAGAATCAGCCATGCTTGGTCCTTTTGGGTTGTTTTTCTGTCATATTACATAGCAGGGCCCTCTAATGCCATACTAGTCCAGGTATTTGCTTCTAAACTTACACACTATGGAATGCCCATGATAAAAGGATAGTTCTTGTCCGTTACTATGGCTATTAGTGACACTGGGAAAAATTCCCGTGGCTGGACTTATACATATCTTATGCATGAACAACGAAGAAAACAGTCGAGAAAACTGTCACTGTCGCCGATTGATTGGCAAAGCGCTGTTTGATTGATGTGATGGATGTGGATTTGATTCTCACTTGTGGAAAAATATCACTACCTCCTCTTTGTTTCTCTTTTATACTTTGCATTTTGCATATTTCTAATACACACGTAGCAGTTAACTTTCCTGGCCTTTTCTCACAACATTTTCACTACCGTTCCATAATGACTGTACTTACGTTGCATTACCATGAGGCAGCTCATTGCTAGCTTTGATGTTGCATTGTAAAATGGGAGGTTCACTCCTCGATTCGCACCTAAGACAGCTTTGTTTTGATCGAGTTAAGTGGGGTAAAAAAAAACCTCATGCAATTGTCATAACTATTGTAGGTCCACATTAAAAGCCCTTTTCCACAGCATTCCGCGTAGCTCACTGCGCAGTCTTGCGAAATGAGCCTTTGTCAGTGAGTTATGCACCTGTGGCTCTCATTATTGTAAATCAGATCAGTTTCGTGCCGAATCATTTAGTGGATTGTTCCTATGGTTATATAGCACATTTGACATTTTAAAATATTCAAAAACTCTGTCAAATACTTATATTTATGGATAGTAACCATTTGATTTGAATTGTGAAGCAGATTAGATACTACTATTCGATTCGTTATTAAAAAGTTTTGAGTGTTTACATGCTGCTCTATTTCTTCTTCATTGAAAGTAAAAACACAGTTATGATCAATGGAGTTCGCCATGACGGCTCTGTGGACATGGCACTCTGCAGCTGTTTGTGAGTTTACTGGCTACTAAGGTTTCATTAAAGGGGACAGAGAGAGGAGGTAAATATATGAATTGGCAGGGCCTTGAGAAGGTAATAAGAATCGGGGATAGTTGTAACTAACATGAAGAACCCCGATACAGCAGCCCATAGAGGTCCGTGTTTTGGCACAACACACACCACTTGCTGTCGCGGCTCCCTGGTTCTGCTGCTGAGCATAACGTCAAGTAGTCGGGGTAGTCTTCAGCGAGCTCAGGTTGTCAAAAGTGATCTCTATTTCTCCACTATCAAGTTTATGAAAACCTCAGTGTGGCTTTATGAATACTGGTTTGAAATACAAGCGCAATACGTTGACAGGGACAGCTAAGACACGGACTAGCACTGTCGCTGTCTATGTATTGCGCTGATATTTCAAACCATCATGAATCACCAACTCGCCCGATCAACCGTTTCGACAATTTATGAATGCACAATTATCATCACCAGCGTCAGCCCACAGTAGGTAAAACGCCGCTCCCACGTTTTGCCAATCAACCTCGTCCTGTATTTGCTGCACTGATGTTATCCCTACAAACTTCCAAATCTCATCTAGCCACCTAACTTTCAGCTTCCCCTTGCATGCTTGCCTTGCAACGCTTTTGTTTTCAAGCGTAGTGAGGAAACACTGTTGAACAGTAGGCAAGGCTTCTGAGAGCATGTGAGCCAAACGGTATAGTGCAGCACGCGGCATGGAATTCTCAATTGATTCTGAAAGTCAGCTAGAAACTGTTCGCTTTTCTCTCTACAAGTGATGCCATAAACCAAATTAACACGTCATAAACGCAAAGTCCACAGCTATTGGCTAGTTTCAGCATTGTGAGCAGCATAGTTACCTGTGACGCTGCGACGTGCCCATGTGCTCGCTCGTGATTTCACTAAAATTAACGCACGTTTGAAGAAAAAAAAGGAAAAGAAAGTGCTCAGGATCATGGCGCATGTGTGATGTAACTTCTTTCCATACCTGTTTAGCTTCCAGCACGCTCATCAGAATGAGAAGCGAGAGAATGCTTACAGTGTGCTACGATTCCCCGTAACTCAGTGCATGCTGGACACATTCTGGAAATATTTGATGCAGGTCAATCCGTGGGGCAGTAAGTTCCTTTAATGAGGCCGTTTGAAGATTACTTGATAAAGTGTTACAGGGCCTCTGTAATGAACACCAGTTACCTTGCCTATGCACTACATGCCCAGCTCATGCCCATTTCTTTTTCTTGATTACAAGTACGATGCCCTAAACACCTGTCTGTTCCCTTACCCTCTCTGCTCTCCTCATGCCCTTTAAGGCTGCACCTATTAGGGAGGCCAAGCCTAATTAACCATTGTTGTTAAGTATAAATAATAATCAAGCATCGCTGGAGCTGCTACTCGCCACTACTGTAGCTTTTCCTTACTAGATCGCTCTCTGTCGCAGTGTTGTCACTAGTACTCCGCTTTAAGTGATATGTTGCCAGGAATTTTTCTCTTACTCACTCTATTGGCCGTTCTTGATGCCACCTAGGTCACATTTAAGATGGCAGCATGAAGTCATTTTGAAAGTAGAGTCAAGTTTAATCTGTTGCAACACAGTCGAACATGTTGACGTGTTCTGACTAGTGATTGTTTTTTCGGTTCTTAAGCCCAGAAGTGCTTATACTATGCACTTCCTCAAATGTTGCTGCTTTATCCTAGAACACTCTATTTGGTTTTTCCAGCACACATAAATCTGCATAGAAACTTAAAACTGGGTGCCAGTGCTGCTGTTATTGAAAATCGGGCACAAGGATTAGACAGTAACCACCAGGTTTTTGCGGTGCGATTCATACAAACTTGACCTGCTCAAAAGGAGTGTTTGTAATTCATCGTAACTGTGGCCTCTATTAAATGGGGTTTGAGTAGCTTCTAGTTGCTTTTTTTATACAAATGTAGTTTTTGAATGTTGTTTTCATGGTCCACATGTTGTGTTGTGGCATTCTGAAAAAACATAACCCTCAGATTATAGATTGTTTTATTAACCCTTTGTGAGGAAGTGGGACTCGTATGACCCACTTTTTTGTTCTCTATGTTCTAATTTTTTTAGATCGAAATTACGGAATTAATTGCTTTCAGACTTTTAGTGCAATCATGTGGCTGTTCTGGAAAGCGGCTTCACTAGTAGTTTTGATGGAATTCGCTGGGCAATGCATACGTATGTTCCCAGCGAACCCTTTCCCTCGCACGCGCTGTATCCTTTTGTCATCACATTCTGGTGCACTCTTCATTAGATTCAACGTGAGAAGCAAGCTTAAAAAGTTTGTCTCATATTCACCAGTTCCTAAGTATGCCATTATAGTAGTTCTATTCATTTACAACTATACATTTTCCTAAAAATTTTGTGCATTGCCAAGTTGACAACCATGCAGTGATACGTTTCTGAACTAGTGGTCTAGCGTTGAGTGCAGCCGACAGCAGTATCCGATTTTCACTCTGCTTCGTGGAGGGAAGTTCCTTCTCAATGAGGAAGCAGTTGAGCATCCTTTACATACAAAGATTAGACTGTTGCAGACATACCCAGTACCAACATCTGCTGCTTGAGTACCGTTAGCAAATGGAATTTACAATGACCATTTAGTTTACTTTTTTTTGTGTGATAGAATATGTGTTTGTATTTATAAAAAATATGAGTAATTTTTTTATGAAACGACTGACTTTCAGTGGGCAATGGGACGCATATGTTCCGAATTTCTCTCGAAAATCCTCGACAATAGAGAGCTCGAGCTTGGCACATATTATAAGAAGCAGATGCAAACAGCAATGCCACCTTCATAAGATCGGGTCCGTTGTTCATAACATTTTTCAACATTAAGGGTCGTGACAGTATCCACAGTTGTCTGATGAAAGGTTGCTAGCAGTGAAGATGACGGGCAAGCTTTCTTCTATTGAATTTTGTGCCCAAACAAAGCAGTGCCAAAATACTAGAATGTTGAAACTGATTTCTAAGCAGCGTTTTCGCTCATATGCCACTGTTAGGTTTACAATAGCAAGTTCACAATACTCACTAAATCGAATATCAAGTGTCCTTGTATCCATGTGTAACTCTTGTTTGTTCACAATCAGCTAATCCCGAGCAGTCAATGCCCAAATCTCATGACGGCTTGAGAGATCATTTTAATAACTGGAAGTTGTTTTTAGTTATTACAGCTCTTCTATCTCAGTAAGATGCTAATCATGGCAAGATTGAAATTTCTAGCATCGCAGAAACGTAACTTAGCTACTTTTTCCATCAATGCCCTTTTAACCTTGATAGAAAGCTACCTTATTACTGTCAGAGCTAAATACGTATTTATGGCTATGTTGAAAAATTGTGGGCAGTTTGTTGTTTTTTTAAGCCTTAGATCTGAGTTAAGGTTTAGATAAGAACATTTTGAAAATGTCAAGAAGATAGCATTGTGTACACTCACTCAGAAGCTAGCACTAACGAAGACTTTAAACGAGAAAAAAACAGTTTTATTTGTAAGGTTGCGATAATTTTAGCGGGGACAGCAATTTTCGTTAATGTCATTCCTACAAACCTTTAGTTATTAGGTCGCGTTCTACCTTCTTTCTTTTACTTGCATGCTAGCTTCTGCATAGCTTGTGCAAGCTTACACTTCATTTTTCTCAATCAACATAGTGCCACCACCTCAGATTAAATCAGGTAAAATTGTAACAAGCAAGATGGGCCGATGCAAGAAATGATTGTCCGAGTATCCATCTGCTGATAACTGCAAGTCCCTCTTTCTTGATACTGTCGTGCCAATAGTGATGCGAGGCAGATGAGGCAAAATATTTCTACTGCTGTTCTTTTTTTATACAATGGAACATCACAGTCAAGGAATCCAGGAAAAAAAAAAGATGTCATCCTTTAATTGCATCCAGGTTGTTCTCGCAATCAATACAGAGCACTTGTCCAGGCACAGGGTTAACAGCTTTGGCCGACAAACAGAACAGTCTCGGCAGGAGAGACAGTTGGGCAACTTTGAGCAGTACGTTATGCACCTACAAATTCAGGACGGCTGGAGACTGGAATGTGGACTGTCTTGTAGAAAAGACAGCTCTTAGGGAACTCGCCTACTTTACACTGTGGTGAAACACAGGCGTCTTTCACCAGGGACTATTCGTTGAGCAGACAGAGGCATCGTTATTACCTTCGTTTCTCACAGCAGTGGCGGCTAGCTTCCATGGAGCTCTTTAAAGCACACAGTTGACAGGGTGCAACATGAAGGCAAACATCCCATCACACTTGTGTGGCCAACACATCAAAGGTCACCTCGCTTCAGTCATCTTAAGTAAGCACTTCGCTTGGCACCTCAGCGAGCCGGTAAAAAATAACGGGCATCCATCAAGCACAGCCAGGTAATGCCTTGTCGTTATAAGCCATAGCTCTATATGAAAACTCTTGTATCACTGTTCTGATAAATCCATTTATATATATACACACTCACACCTTAAGTCTCCTAAGGGAAGAAAAGCAAGTACACAAACAAATATCGCAGTATTGTGCATCGATTATGCGACAAAAAAGAAGCAAAGTGCAAATTAATTAGGTGCAGTAAAGTGGGCACTGATTGCACAGGCAAACGTGTGCGCGTTTGAAGGAGCTTGGAGTTCCTTTTTTATTATTATTATCATTTTCGCCAACTGCGAAACCGTTCGCGCGCCACGTTACACACAAAAAAATAAAAAGAAAAGCAGTCGCGCAATCGGCATGGCAAGTCTGGAGGGCAGGGGCCATTTTTTTATTATTAATATTATTAAGAGTAAGGCAAGAGAGCTTTGCATAATGAAGTGCTCGCGCAAAGGCGCCGCATCGCCAACGTCGGAAATAACATCAAATATTGCACTGAGCTAAGTAGAGAAGCACGTTTCCGAAGAAACGCGTGTGTTCGCGCGCGCGAGGCCTCGGAGGACGTGATCAGGCGTGCTCTCCCTCCCGCGGGGACAAATTTTTCGGGTCGGCGCAGGAAACGTGGTCCGGTTGGCGACCCCGGGCCTCCTCCGCTGTCCTCGCGAGCCGAAAAAACGGGCGGCGTTGACTACTGGCGGTGGTGACGGGACCGCGTGCGCTCCGGGCCCGCCGGCCTGACCCGGAGATGCCTTGGCCGCCGGTGTGTCGGTCACGTCACGTTGTCCACCAGTCTGTTGGGCGTCAGTCCCAGGAAGCTGGCGAACACCTCGCGGTTCGAGGCGCACGCGGAGCTCGTCGGTGCAGCCGGCCCGCGACGGTCGCAGATCGCGCGCAGGGCCTTTTCCGCTATCACCGTGAACGGCACGGACACCTCGGGAAAGCCGTTGCCGTAGTCGCTGCCGCTCAGCAGGGCGCGCTTCACCGGGGCTGGCTGCAGCGGGGGATGATGAGGCACGAGGGGCCCGAAGCCTTGCGGGTAGTCGCAGGGCAGGAACGCCGGTGGTGCCGCCGAGGCCCGCGCAGGAGACGGCGGTTCGCCGCTGGCCGGCGGCTCGCGCGCCGGACACTTGCGGTAGTGCGCGCTCGCGTCGGCGGCTGCCAGCGCACGTGCGGGCTCGCCTCCGCACCAGGGTTCGCGCGGCCACGGCTCGGCACGCTCTCCGGGGGGTCTGGGCGGGACGCAATACGGGGTCACCGGAGGGGCCTGGTGCTGAGGCTGCCATCCCAGCGCGGTCGTCGTCGCATGACCGCGCGGCGTGGCCGGCGGTGTGGCGGCCGCCTTCTTCGCCTTGCGCCAGCCGCGGATGGTGGATTCGTTGAGGCCGAACTTGGTTCCCGCCGCGCGGTTACTGTAGCGCTCGGCGTACTCTATCACCTGCAGCTTGAACTTGGCGTCGTACTTGCCCTTCTTCGCGGCCGGCGTCATCGCGCAGCGCTCACTCGTGTCGCGGCCGCCGCTGTCGATGCGTGTTTCGCCCCTGAGCGCTAACGGGGTAAAAGACCTCCGCCTGCTCCGGTCGTTCAGGGAGGGCGCCACGCGTCGCGGCGCGCGCGTGCGTCTCCTCCTCGCCAACGCGCGGCGCACGCGGGGG
The DNA here is from genome assembly GCA_013436015.1 of Rhipicephalus annulatus. Lineage (NCBI taxonomy): Eukaryota > Metazoa > Arthropoda > Arachnida > Ixodida > Ixodidae > Rhipicephalus > Rhipicephalus annulatus. The sequence goes on from WOVY01001534.1 coordinate 667,288, forward strand.
CGAGATTTTGCCGCCCATTAAAAAAAAATAATAATAATAACTTGTTAAAATTTGTCGCGATGTCATACCGGCCGCCATTACGCAGGGCAGTCGTGCTTTTGATAAACCTACCTACTCCATCTTGGCGGCGACGTTTTTTATTGTGAAGCCGGCGCGAGGTCCTTCGAGGTTTAAAAATAATAATAATAAAAAAAAACTGTCTAGTATGCGCTTTCTGCATGAGTGGTGCCGCGTGTATTCCGCACAACGCTGATATGCGAAACGTCAGTGCGTTTTTTTTTGTTTTTTTTGCACAAAATCGAGACAACAGGTTACTTAATACTGCTGCACACTGTTTTTTAATGTAAAGTAACAAGATGTTCCCCACCCACCCCAATCTCGAACACATAACTATGTGATCTGCAAAACACCATTTACACGCAGCTGCACTCAACCGTAGTTCCAGCAGTACGAGCACTCCGATTCAACAAAACACCGTCTTGGGAACATGTTTTTTTGCAGAGAGGTATACTAAGGACGAGGCCTCCCCCGAAGTGGGATGTTTTGTTTGGCCCATAGCTTTACCACGATGTGTTCCAATCTCTGCCTGCTGCGAGATCTCATGTAGAACAGCATAATGGGTGGAACGTAGTTTCTTGTCGTTTGAGCCACGCGGGCCATCTTTGTGGGCTTGCTTACTGCCTTAGAGAGGTCCAGTGGCTGGTGCGCATCCGATGACGTGCCCGCTTTGCTATGCATTGCGGACTGCTTAACTGCGGAAGGTGCCTGCTGCTTGTTCGATGTCAGCAGCGAAGCCAGCCTGGCAGGGGATGCTCCCGGGGGAGGGAACATTCTCGCGTGCACACTCGGATGGTCCAAGATCGAGTTGTGATTGACAAAGCCTCGTCCACCATTCTGGCCGACTGACATGCTCACGTGGTGGAAGCTCTGCGGAGATTTTCTACTCTCGAGGGGTGCTGGGAACTCTATGGGACTTCTCATTTTTCCTCTCAGCTTCGAGGTGTCCTGAATGAGTCGCCTTCGGTTGTGTGGTGCCTGGTAGGCCACGTAGTGGCCGGGATTGGTGCTCTTGCGAGAACGGCCTCCCGCTGAATTGTGTTCTCGCGCACAAGTGTCCATCACACGCGAAAGCTCTTTGGAGATTGCATGGTTGCCACTCGGCGAAAGGGCAGTGTTTGAATGGTGTGCCTTCGACGTTGCAGGTGTGGTTGCACTGGAAAAGACAGCGTTTGATATGGGTTTGTTTAAAGCGCTCCTGAGTTGCGGGTCGCTACATATTGCCTGCTTGTCCACCCGGATCGCATTGTCTATAGCAGCGGCCGAGGTATCGTATTTATGGGCGATCGACGAATCTTTGGTCAAATCTGAGGCCACCTCCTGTGGCGAAGGAGTCTTGGGAAGTTCCACCTTTCGAACTACCAGTGGAGAAACGGGACTCGGAGGCAAAGCGAACACTTCGAGCTTTGGGTCACAATCGGAGTCTACTACAGAAAAGACGGCGTCCACCTTTTGCACTGCACTGCCGGCACTGTCCGAGGCGGGTAGTGCTGTCGGGGAATATGGGTCGGAAACCGCCTTGACTTCGTCGGACTTGGCCAGAGGGCTCTGCGGCCGGCTGCTTGGATGCGCCGCCTTATCGCCGCTGGGGGGCTTGCCCGTCGGCGGGGCCGATAAGCCGTCAGGTGTGACAGCATGCGGCCGGTGCAACGATATCTTGAGCTTCAGCGATCCTTCCTCGAGCGTGCAGACGCCGTGCACGTCTCCGCTGTTAGGCTGATGGTGCTCGTCGGTCGCCGCCTTCTTGTGATGATGGTGGTGGTGATGATGATGCTGGGTCGTGGTCTGCGCGCTTGTGGGCAAGTCTCCGTCGGATTCGCAGCCGCGCTGGAAGTCGCGAGCCCTCTTGCTGCGCTCACCGTCCTCGCTGCGTCGCCTCTTCAACGGAGCGCCGAGCTGGGCGCCGTCCAGGGCATCGCCATTCTGCGCGTACATAGCGCCAGGGTGTTGCTGTTCCCCGTTCGCCAGCGCTGCGCACACGTGGTGCTCGTCACACCTCCCTCGTGTTTCACACTCCTTGCGGTCTTCGGCGTCGTCCGAACTCAGTGACGAGGCCACCAAGACTTCGCCGGCGACGAGCGGTTGATTGATAGGGCGCATACGTCGCGCCGCTGAACGCCAATTCTCAAATGTCACCCGCAAGATCGGCGGCTAGCGTCGGCCCGCCGAATCGCTTCCTTCCCGAGTGTCGTGCTGGTTCCGCGGCCGCACACACACACACAGAGTCAAAGATGGATTCCTCGCCTACCTCGGGCGTCTCGGTCGGCGGTGTAGTACGGCGGGCATGCCGTGTCACAGCCCGGCCAGAGCGGTTTGTTTTGCCGCTGCCATTCGGCCGCCGTCACTCGGCGGGTGCGTTGTATCGCCGCCGTTCTCCTTTCGGTGCTGCAGTTGGGTGCATTCGATGAGCACAAGAACCTAGTTAGCACAGGTCGACGACAACATGGCCCATTCCGGTGACAACATCTTCGCCGGGGCAGCCGCCGTGAGCACCCCCAAAAAAATTGGTTTTTCTTTTCGTTCTCTCCCGTTCATTCTCTCCCGCGAATATGACGGGTTTGGCACCGAGCGGCGCTGCGAGTCAGGCCGGAAGCTTTATGACCGGAAACAAGCCCTCCATCTTTCTTTCGCTTTCTCTCTAAATGAGGGAGCGCGCTAGGGCGCGGTGGGGAGGAGGAGAGGCAAAAAATTTCGGCCACCGCTGTCGATGAGGGATTCTTTCGCGCCACGGTACTCCCTGGCTTCGTCTTCGGCATCTCGCATTCCGATTCCCGGCTCGCGAGTCCTTTTACTGCACGTTCTTCGCGCAATAAAACAGCCTTTGCATGAGCTCAGCAGCGCACTGAGAGGCTCTATCGCCCGCTCGGCTCTCTAACGAACGAAATTAGCGCCGACCCACTCGCGCGGGAACGTTTTTGCTTTCGTACGTTAAAAGTCGTCTCCCGCCGCACAGTGTTGTTCTTTACACATGTACGACCAGACTTGCGCGAAAAATCTAACTGAATCGATTCGCTCGTGGTCCCATTTCTGTGCGCTTGCGATGCGGAAGTGCTGATTGTGTGTACAGCGTAACATCTGTGTTCTGGAAGTGAAGTAATGCGCTGTCGGAAGCGAAGCCCTGTTTCATTATTTGCAGAGATTTCTGAAGCGTGCGTCTTTTTTATATCGGTAGCAAAGCGCTCCCCGTCGCAAGTTTTGTTAGGGAGCCTTCGACAAGTCGTGCGCAGCTTGACGCGGGTGTAATTGCTCGAAAATTTTACTTTAGAATTTGGTATGATCGCTGTTCCATGATTTACATGACACTACATGACACGAGGGCGTATTTTTGATGCTGCAAGCTCATGTACACAATATTTAATAAAAGACACTAATAATAAACGATATTCCTCCAAGGACCTACACTTCGGAGTCCGTCTCAAAAGCAGGTCACTTGTTGTTCAGAGTGAATTAATATCCAACGAAGCGAACTCCTACAACGCCGTTCAAAATCGATTAGCACGTTTGTGTGCACTGTCATTTGCGCATTTCATTTAGAATATATAGACCGTTGTGGGTCACTTTTGAAATAGTGAGCGCCTCGAGACTGAATTTGCACCTCCCTTCTCCTCGTTACCCCATGAATACAGCTGGTAGGTAGCGCCGCGCTGCCATCACTCTGCTGACTCTGCATGGCAGACGAGGGGAGGATCGATCGCCTATTTTGGTTATTTTTACCTTCGCGTTTCATCCTAATCTAATTACCCCGTGCTTCATCCTGTTTTGCCTTTTCAAGCCACCCCTTTGCATAGAGGAAATAATGACTAAAAAGGTCAACTTCTCTTGTGAAACGAATTGCTTGCAAATAGCGTGTGCGCAGGCTGCATCGTGCTGACTTTCTGCTACGGACGGTTTTTGAGAGTTATGTCTCTTGGAGGAAAAAAAAAAAAAACGAGACATGTCAGTCACCGTCTTTTGACGACACCATTTTCGTGCAAGCTATGTTCGAACCGCGGTAAGCTGTCTGGGTTACCACTTTTGGCTACTTTGCGCCAAATTGCGTATACTTCTTTCAGACTGTTGGCGGGAAAAAATATGCCTTCTACTTCTACTGCGTGGAAACAAGTGGGGCTCATATTGTGCGGCAACATTGGCAAATATTGAAGCCACCGCACGACCACGTTTCAAACCTCACATGCTTGTCCATCATCGTCGCCAATTGGACGTGGGCTGTTCCGTCGTCATTTTATTCCAAGGTATTCAAGACGTCGCATGTCAACACCTTTAGCAGGAATAGAAGTTGCGGTATCAACATGTGAGTGATGTAGCTTGTTTAAAGCATTCATTGCTGTCTAGACGAATATATGCAAATGTAAAGGCCCGCCTGACACAAAGCCTTGGCGCTTATCGCAGAGGGAGCAATGAATACGCTTGTTCTGTCGGTATCGGCATTTGAGGCCGAGCGAATTTTATCAGTGACGGCCTTGATGAAAACTGACCTTGGAAATAAAATGGCTGATGCATAAAGTTCGGACTGCGACGTGACCGGCGCAATGTTTGATATCCCGAAGTGATTGCCGAAAATTAACTCTAACGTTTGCACCTGCAGCGCAGCTGCGATTCCTAATGCGTGGTGGCTTGCTTTTTTTTTTTATCACAGACAACACGGTAATCAAATCATTGATAGCTTTAGTCATTTACGCATATTGATTATATATATAAGGGAAGAAGTGCATACCTAAGGGCTCGTTTTTCCGTGTTTTGACACAATATTAATGAGATCTAACAGACAATAATGCCAAGGAATGTATAGGGGAAGTTATTAGAACAAATGGAATGTAAATAAGAAGAAAGAAAAGTGGGTGGAAATATAACTTACCGTGAGCAGGAACCGAACCTGCGACCTTTCAATAACGCGTCCGATGCTCTACCACGGAGCTACCACGGCGGCTATCCCCCCAGCCACTTTATTGGGATTATATGTGAATTTAAACGTGGGAGTGTCAGTCAGCGCCACCTGTAGCCGTGGAGACGAGTGTGGCACATTCTTTCTGAGCCTGTTTGGCGTCACGTAGCACGTGAACCTATTATAGGTCGAGCCCTCGTTGTTGTGGACACCCGTTTATGGAAAGGGTGGCCTCTCCTTTCATCTGTCTTCTTTGACTCCCGGCCTTAGGCTTCGCACCATGCACCTTATAGAGTTGCAGAAATGACTGTATTTTCTTTTTCCACTGAATCACTATCACCACCACTAATTTTATCTTTCTCTCAAGGACGCCGAGCCGTACGTGTTAACCCATGCTCTGTAGAAAGAAGCGGAGTGATTGAGGGGTGGAGGGGCGTACCTTTTGGTTCTTATCCTTCGGTGTTTCATCCAAATCTATAATTACCCCACGCGTATTGCTACTTTGGCTTTTCGACTAACCCCTTCGCATAAAGATAAGGATGGAAGCTCAAACTCGCGACACAGACAGGTCAGGCGATGGTTATAGCGCGAGAACAGAACGACGACACAGAGACAAGAATTACACGAAGGACACGAGGTCTCTGTGTGTTCGTTCTGTTCTCGCGCTATAACTATCGTCATGCCACACCAACTAGACCAAGCTGCCACACCGAGGGTCAGGCCACGTCTCCCCTCTCCTCGTTACAAAAACCGGATGGTGCACGGCGGCATCGGGAATCGAACTCCGCACCTCCAGGTTCATTCATTACTTTAGATAGTATTAAGGGACCCCGGTACCTGCCACTTTACCGCCGCTGTGCATTGTTGTGGGTACCCATTTCTCAATAAAACAGCTTCTACTTTCCTCTATCTTCTATCACATCGCTCCCCAAACAACGCTGCCCCCCTTGCTGCTTCATGGACTGCATATATAAGCGCATTTCCTGAAGCAGCTCTCTCTCTGAGCTACGCTTGTCATGTGGTTGGTAAGGTACACGTTCGCTAAGATATGGCCCTCAATGTGGACATCGCTTGCTCGGCAAACAATATTGCATACGGTAAACAACGTTGGTCGGGGTGGTCACTAACTACCGTTCGTAACGCCAGTAAAATAAAAAAAATCTCTTTAATATGTCGACTTTTCGTGCCTCATTGAGGAAAGTGTGGTACAGTGAGAACCATGTCAATGTGTGCGCATTATTTTGTCTAGAGAGTATCCTGGTTCGGCTGAAACTTCTAAGTAATCAACAGTTGTTCTAAAAAAAAAAGCGCGTCGGTATGTTGATTTTCAAGTACAACCCGCAAAAATAACTAAACTGATGGGACCTAACTTAACCAATTTGGTGCCCCGCACACGCTGGCCTGGAAGGGAATGAGAGAGCGGACGCTCGAGATTTGACCAACCGGGCAGAGCGCCAGCATCCCTCGACAGAGTCCCATTTAGTGGCCTCACGAGACATTCTCGCTTACCTCCCCCCCCCCCCCCCCGTCCACACACACAAATCGCTTGAAGGGAAGATGCTAAAGATCTCCGCAAGGTGCACATGGGAGTCTTTTTCAAATTTATCGTGGCTCGGAAATATAACCTACGTCGTACCGTGACGCATCCGTGGGGCGATGGTTTGCCAACTTTATATCACATCTCTTGAGAGTGTGAGCGAAAGCCAGATAACTTGAAATCTTTTGAGGCAACACCGTTGTAGAAAATGCGGAGCAGTGGGAGGCACAACTTGTTAGCTAGGACCTGCAGTGGGGCAATTAATGCTTCCGAGTCTAGTTAGGCTTGCGGCGCAAGGTAGTGGGGCCCTGGATTTGGGGCCCCAACCAACTTGCTCTTGCATACCCCTTTTCTGCCCCTTCCCTCAAGATAGTTTTCTTCTTCTTCAAGTACAACCTTGAGGCAACCGAAATTACCCCCTTTCACATTCAGCACCTGTAGATTGCCGGTAGAGCATTGAAGGCGTCGTCCGAAAGTTGTAGCTTGGGTCTCGATGGCGAGTCATTGGACGCTAATCGGCTCACATCATCATCATCATCATCATCATCATCATCATCATCATCATCAGCCTGACTACGCCCACTGCAGGGCAAAGGCCTCTCCCGTGATCCGCCAATCAGCCGGGTCTTGTTGCTTTCGGCTGCCACGTTGTACCTGCGAACTTTTTGATCTCGTCGGCCCACCTAGCTTCCTGCCTTCCATTCGTGCGTTTGCCTTGTCTGGCAATCCAGTCAGTTACCCTGAATGGATAGCGGTTATCCTGCCCTACGTGCTACGTGTCCGGCCCATGTCCATCTCTTCTTCCTGATTTCTACTATGATATCTTTAACCACGGTTTGTTCCCTGGCCCACTCTGCTCTCTTCTTGTCTCGTCTACCATTTTCCTTTCCATCGCTCACTGCGTCGTCCTCAATTTAAGCTGAACCCTCTTTGGAAGACTCCAGGTTTCTGCTCCGTAAACAAGCACCGGCAAGATACAGCTGTGTTATATATCTTCCTTTTGAAGGTTTTTGGCAGGACACCGTTCATGATTTAATGTGATCCACTCCATCCTTATTCTTCTGGGTATTTCACTCTCATGGTTCGGCTCCGCAGTTAATACCTGTCATAAGTAGGCATATTCCTTTACAATTTCCAGCGTTTCTCCACTTATTGCAAAGTGCTGTTTTGCTGCAAGAAAGAGACGACGAAACTTTCACGGAAGCGTCTTTACTTAACGTTTTCAGCTGAAAACGTTAAGTAAAGACGCTTCCGTGAAAGTTTCATCGTCTCTTTCTTGCGCGCGCACACACACACACACACACACACACACACACACACACACACACACACACACACAGCACGCACACATATACGTGTGTGTGTGTGTGTCCCTTTTCTCTCTTATTTACTTTACATTGGTTCTAATAATTTCTCCTATACATTCCTTGGCATTATTGTCTGTTAGATCTCATTAATATCGTGTCAAAACACGGAAAAACGAGCCCTTATGTATACACTTCTTTCCCTTATATATATATATATACGGCTGGTTATTTTTTCATCCACTTTTCTTTCTTCTTATTTACATTCCATTTGTTCTAATAACTTCCCCTATACATTCCTTGGCATTATTGTCTGTTAGGTCTCATATATATATATATATATATATATATATATATATATATATAGAGAGAGAGAGAGAGAGAGAGAGAGAAGCTGATCTTAGCCGTTTTCGACAGGCACTGCGACGTGAACGAATCGCGTAGCGCGGCAGCGGCTGCCGCCGATCGATATTCGTCCGGCGAATGTTTCATATTTTTCAGACCCTTTAAAAAACGGAGCGGACCGGCAATAATTCCCGCTTGAAATCGTGTCGGGCTGCTGCCGCTTCACGGCTGCAGGGGCCGAGCAGCAGCCGCAGGTAGCACTCTCAGCCAGGCCCAGTCAGCGACGTTGGCGAGGGGAAAACTGATATTGTTGACCTTGAGCGGGCCTCGCTTCTTTTCACGCAGTGCGCACTTTCGAGGAGGGAGGGAGGCCTGGAGGGCCTGCTTGCGTGGCAGGTCCCGAACGCGGCGTCATAATGCATGTGCTGTACGGAAGAATCGAACTTAGAAGTGTGCCAGCTAGGGCTAGTTGGTATGGCATTACGATAGTTATAGCGCGAGAACAAAACGAGACGACACATCGTGTCTTTCGTGTCCTTCTTGTCTCTGTGTCGTCGTTTTGTTTTCGCGCTATAACTATCGAGAAGAATCGAATGCTGATTCAGTCGAGCTTTAGTCCGCCCCCGTGGCTAAGGGGCTCGGATTCTGACCCGCAGGTCGCGGGTTCGATTCCGGCCGTGATGGTCGCATTTCGACGGAGGCGGAATGGTAGACGCCCGTGTCCTGAGTGATTTCAGTGCACGTTAAGGAACACCAGATCGTCGAAATTTCCGCAGCCCTCTACTACGGCGTCTCTCATAATCGTATCGTGGTGTTGGGACGTAAAACCGCTGGTGTTGTTACTATTATCAAATTGAGTTTACGTGTAAATAACCGCGTTGTTTTCTTTCACCGTTGCTATGCGACCTAGCGGTGGGACAGCTCTCGTTTTTTAAGTATTTTTTTTCGTCACACTGTCATAATGATGCAACTCTGATATTGTTTATCGAGGTTTTGGCAGCATCCTGTGTTGATTCGTCGCCATCAAGGCCGCACAACCGGTACTTAATTTCGGGGCGGGAAACTCCATACAACCTCTTGTGTGTGTCTGTGTGTATGCGTGCGTAGAGCGTTTAAATTCAACTCATCATGATTGTGCCCTAAGCCGGGTGCCTTTACGTCTCCACGCAAAAAAGGAATGAAAACAAAGCGATCGTAACGTACGCCCTGATTCGCCAATATACACGCATTCTTGTTCACCAATGTTGCATAATTGACCGAGTTGTTCGTACACGTACGCGCAGAAAAAAAATTTTATACTCGTGGATTTTACGTAGTACGTGTCAAGTCGGCTTGCGCCGACTTTCGCGGCGGTTCAGTGGTGGCGGCCACGTCGTTGTAATGGTGAGCTCGCCTAACCGTGCATTCGATTCGTATACTCTCTGCGTCATCCACGAGAGCTCGGTCGAAAATTAGATACGTTATCGGGTAACCGGATCTGCAGTTTCGTTAACTAATAGCAGAAGACGGGTCAAAGTGCGAATCCAGAGTACGCGCTCGAATGCGTACTACATCACGGTTTCCTTACATGTTCCATCCAAGGTCAATCGTCGATTGAATGAATGTTTCTTTTTTTTCTAATCTGTTCAATCAGTTACGTGACCCCTTTCTGTTGGCTATCGGGTTATTGAGCGTTGCGGGGGAGGATCGAGTTTAGGTGAGACATGAGTTTCTGCAGAGCACGTTGTCGAGATATCAGTACTTTGGCGCTGAGCCGTGCTCCTGCAAGGGTCGCTGAAAATCGTGCCATCATTTCATCATTGAGAAGCACTATGTGGTTCTCAGATCAGAGTATGTCTTTCACCGTCGGAAAATAAATTCTCTGTCGGTGCCCGGTGGCCTTGGGAATCGAACCCAGGAGCTGCCACGTTCGAGGCGGACACCCTGCAGTTTGCCTCTTCCGAGGAATGCCGCGGAGTTGACATCTTTTTTTCTTTTTTTTTCCGAGCCGGACCACTTTTCGAAACGGGTTCGGCTCCTTCGTAGAAAAAAGAAACGCTCGCCGTTGAAAAGCAGAGAACAGGGGCCGGGCAGACAATGCGGTGTCCGAGACCTCGGCCATCTGCAATGCGTTCGCAGCAGTGATCCATAGTCGAGGCACTTCGAGATCTTCGTCTATGCGCTAGCGCAGGGGAAAAAAAGGAAACAAAGAGCGACTGAAAGCAGCGTGTAGCGCGGGAAAAGTGGCTCCGGACGTTCGGAGAATAGGCGTAGTAGCGATTGTCTCCTTTTTTCGCGGAAGCCTATATATCGCTTCCTTTTTTGTCACGGTGAGATTAGCTTCGGGAGATGCTGACAGAAGATGGGAAAGTCTGATGAAAAGGGAAGCTCGTAAACGGCAGCGACAGTGTGCGTGGCTTGCTGTGCATACATTTCATGTCATTGCGTTAGACGGCGGAGCGGTATTACTTTAGAAGTGGTTGTTCAAAAAGATATTACTGCAACGAAAAAAAATGTATTTCTTCTATGAAGGCAGGTGAGGGGTGACATGAAAACGATATATTCCAGTCATTGGCTGTGCGATGGGAAAAAATATTATCACGAGCAAGTGACAGTACTACATACACTTTGCCGTTAAGTGGATGGCCGGTGGTATCCCGCCCGCCACAGTGGTCTAGTGGCACTCGGCTGCTGACTCGCAGGTCCGCGGGATCGAATCCCGGCCGCGGCGAAAATGCTCGTGACCCGCGTGCTTAGCTTTAGGTGCACGTTAAAGGAACCCCGGGTGGTCGAAATTTCCGGAGCCCTCCATTATGGCATATCACTTAATCATATCGTGGTTTTGGGGACGTTAGAACCCAATAATAATAATTATTATTATGGATGCTCTGTAGCGGCGTAGCCGGGGCAGGGTGTTCAACCCTTCCACTTCGAATTTTTTTTTCAATTTCGCTTTACGTATATATACACGCACACAAACATGATGAGCTCTCAATATGAAAACGGTGGCCGCTAGCGATACCAAACCAGAATATGATTTTAATGACAAAACGCTATCGCATTAAAATGGTGGATTAAATATACCTTACCAGGTGATTCAGCACGGATTTTATAGCATCGATGAGGTAGACCTGATTAAGATTCCACTTGAGTGATAATTATTCGAGTTTAGGCTTCAACCAATGCACAGGTAATTTTACGTGTTTAGGAGTGCTGCGACCGAGGGCGTCTGCAGAACTTTTTGCAGTGGAGGCGTGCATCCGCAAGTAAAGGGTCATCCAGCGCTGGAGGCTTTCTTTCCACTGCTGTGGCATGACATGATTGTGGAATGTGTGAAATTGAACGGAAGTCCATAAGGTCAGGACCTGAGTGTGCCAATGAAGCTACGTAGCGGATCGCTACTGCATACAAAAATAGTACCCAAAATTTCATGAGCGAATGGGGGGGGGGGTGCAGTCGCCCCTCGCACCCCTTCCGGACGCCCATGACTGCGACGGTTACGTTTGAGAAAAACACTAAGTTTTGTTTGCAGATGATACGATGTTAGTCACACCAGTGCACCAGTTGAGGTCATGCGTAATTGCTATGCCTAAGTACAACCTCTCTGCCTTTCCCTCATTTTTTTTCTCTCTCTCTACTTGCCGCTTGGGTGCAAGGACTTCGAGCGGTCACCTGAGGTGCCGCCATCATAATCAACAGAGAGTGGGAAAGGACAGGGGTTTATCCCCTCTTCCCCCACCCACCTCGCCTGGTAAAACTGCCGGACTTTAAATTTAAAGTCCATCCATTCATTCATTCATTCTACTTGAATCAGTTTGTCAACGGGGCTATTGTCAACTGTGAAATAATAGCGATGACGATTACATTTGCGAGAAACTGAAGTGGATGTACATTTATTACGATTTGGGACCATAATCCGTTGGTTACAGACACCAGTGCTGGACTCTACTTATTTCAGAGATGTGGTTGTTATTTTTATTTATTTTTATGGATCTATATAGAGCGTAGTCATCGGCAAACGTTCGAAAGTTCCAGGAGACACGCAATAGCAGATCGTTTATGTTTATTAAAGGGGCCCTGCAACACATCATTAGCGTCGTCAGAAAACGCTGCATATCGGAAGTCGAGGCTGCTGAGAACACGGGAGCAAAACCAAAGGCATTGGCCAAACGTTATGGCAAAGCACGTGGCCTGGAACTTACAATTATCGAAGTACGCTGGAAATTGTTCCCGTATCTCTACAAATGATACCATGCACCCTAACTTCAGGCTGTTGGCTGATTTGAGCATCTTTGACATGACCTCAGAGATTAGCCTGCGGTGCGCCATCTCGAAGGCCATGATCTTTTGCTGCTTAGTTATTCCGATCGCCGCGAGGGGTCGCTACGTGCTGGCAAGCGCGTTCGCGGTCCCACTGAAAAGTGGTGGTGCGTTCGAAAAAAAAAAGTGCTCCAGGTTAAGTACACACACGTGTCATCACTTCTTCCCCGATGCCCCACCCCCTCTTGATTTCCAGCGCGCTGATTGGGTCGAAAGAAAAGAGAAAGCAATTGCAGCGTGACATGTTTCTTCTACCTAAATCCTAGTTGACCCCTTCTATAATGTTCTGCCGCCCGTATTTCGCGAGGGAATGAATTACTTGAACAGATCCATTCGATCGTTGCTTGGAGAAGTGTTGCGGGGCCGCTTGAAAATACGAGGGGACCTAAAACTTCATTCACCCTGGGTACGCCTGGTGTTACTGATATGAATTCTGAAGTAGTACCTCAGAATTCCCGTCAAAAATAAAAAAAGAAAACATGCATCTTAATTGTGATTTATTTTTGTTAGGACGTTAAGGTGCAATTTTAAGTTAGAACGCTTTCATGTCAATTTTTCACGTGCTATATACTTTATGAAATGATTTCGCAGTCTTTCGCAAAGTTTCCCAAGTACCTGCCACGCCGCCATAATTGTCTATAGTGGCTAAGGCATGCTCGACTGCTAACCCGCAGGTTGTGGGATCGAATTCCGGCCGCGGCTGCTGCATTTTCGGGTCACGGCGCTGTACGGTCATGCTTATATTTTCCATCACAAAATTTGACGTCAAATTATGTCGTGCAGCTATAGGTGACACAGACCGAGGAAGACAGGCACTAATATAACTACGATGTGTGGTCTTCTTAATTACGTCCCAAAACAACAATGTGACTACGAGGCACTTAGTGGTGGAGGCATCCGCAAATTTCGATCATCTGGTGTATCGACATCGGACCACTAGCGTTTCGCATTCATCTGAATGCGACTGCCATGGCCGCCGTACTGCACCCGCGACCTTCAGGACAGCAGCCCAGCATTATAAACACTATATACCGCCGTTGCGGGAGAAAAAAATAAGACTGTATTCAATTAACAAATGTTTAATTAACTTTTGTTACAATCATATAGTGCCCCGCCGCGGTGGTCTAGTGGCTAAGGTACTCGGCTGCTGACCCGCATGGCGCGGGTTCGAATCCCGGCTGCGGCGGCTGCATTTCCGATGGAGGCAGAAATGTTGTAGGCCCGTGTGCTCAGATTTGGGTGCATGTTAAAGAACCCCAGGTGGTCTAAATTTCCGGAGCCCTCCACTACGGCGTCTCTCATAATCATATGGTGGTTTTGGGACGTTAAACCCCACATATCAATCAACAATCATATAGTATGAGCTCTTCGTTGTAGCTAGCAAGCGCATGCATCGATGGCTAATATACACTGAGCATCGCCAGCTGGTAATGCCGTGTCAGGTGGCCTCGCATGGCGATGTAGTATGTAAACGTGACTGAACAATTGAGCGACCGTTTATACGAAGCGGAAGACTGCTTTGCGGCTGTTTTGTTTTACCTTTACTTCCTTCTCGCTTACTATTCCACGAGGCAGTATTTGAGACGGCGCGGAAACGGTCTGCGTTGCTTCGAATAATGCAGATGTCTCGGAAGAAAATGGCGTTGCTTGAGCGTATACGAGCGACCGTATTCGACGGCCTTGCGCGGTGTTCCTCGTCAGGTGTCAATGACAATTCTTAGAGAACAGGATGGTAAAAAAAAAAAACAGATGTCTCGCTTGATGGGAAATTTTATTATGCTTGTTGTCGTTTCAGGTTTCAAAACCACGATATGATTATGAGACGCGCCGTATAAAGGGGGCGGGGGGAGGGAAGATATCCGGAAGTTTCGATCGCCAAGGATTTTCGACGCGCACCTAAATCGAAGTCAATTAATTGCGCGCGAAGTGCACGTGTGCCGTTCTGGCCGATCATCTGTCGGAGTGTTGAAAAGAAAAAAAAAAACTAATATGCAGTGTCTGATATTTTAGAATAAATGCTTGCCAACTAGCTGTCCTTTCATTTATTTTCTAAGCGTGCTTGTTGTGTCGGCCTTCACAGCTTCTTCTTTTTCTCTTTTTGTTTGATTTTTTTTGGGGGGGGGGTGTATTACAGCAGACTTCAACTCACTTGAACCCAAATTGTTGGCTGAAACGCTATCACAATGTACAAGTATACCTACTTGCCTCTTCCGCTCCGTTTCTGTCGAAAGAAAGGAAAAGCATAAGAAAACGGACAATGAAAGGTAATTATGGCAACACTCTTAACGTTCGCGACAACGATCGACCGGTCTTTTTGCACACGAAGGCTATAATCGCTACGTTAACCCACTGTGATCGTTTCCTCTGGACGCATATGCATTTAGTACGATCACTCGATGTATGACTTTTTTTTTTTAACTGAAGTGTTGGCATGAGAAGACGACGTCATGTGTATTGAAAACATTTTTTTTTATCTTTCGCAATAGGTCTTTCGTGTGCGGAAGTTTTCAAGTCGCTAAATTGAATCGTTGCTTCCTGTACGGCGCCATGCAACGCCAACCGCACGTAACGTGTTCGGAGCGTATCTTAATACCGACGTTTGCGGGCTCATCCCACTAGGAGCGATAACACGCCGTTATCTCTGCCCGCACGAACAGCGATGGTCTTTCATTTCACCCGCCAACAGCGTGGTGGCACGCTCATCGGCCGGGATCACACACGCAACGGGGCCGTTTATTGGCGCTGTGCATATAAAATGGACACAGTGCCGGCGGGGTGCTAACCGCCTGGGCTTGCTCGGCTTGTTCATCATCGAGACACTGGAGAGTTCTTGTACTGCGTACGTGGCGGCGTTGCTTACGTAAGAACGCCACGTTCTGCGTAGTGCGCATGCGCAGACCGCAACGCACACGTATCGCGTTACGTACACAGCCGCTACGTACGCACGCATGAGATGCGTGCGTGCGCACGTATGAGCTGATCGCGCCGCTCTCGACCAAGTTCGCGACAGCGCGAGACTTCGTTTTGCGAAATGGCGGCATCGAAGGCAAGCACCGACCGGCTCTGTGGCTTAAAATATGGCTATAACCTGACTATAACACTTGGATTGGCTCACATTGGCTGTCAACAACACGTGCTTCTATTTTGATCTACCAGATGGCACAACACGCTTCACGCTCGTTACGTACGCGGGTACTACGGCGTACTAAAAGCCGATTAGTGGCAAAGGGCGCCACGTAACGCAAGGCGCTTGCGTGATGCGTACGTAGCACCGTTCCGCAGTACTAAAACTCTCTACTAGTGTTCTTTCTGATCCGTAGGTTTGCTGCGGTAGGGAAAAAAAATGGGGCGGGGGTAAAAAACTGAAGCAAAACTGCGATTCCTCCTAGCTGGAACATAGAGGGGGAAAATTGCATTATCTCCAGCTGAAAAGAACCATGTGTGTAGATGCGAAGCAGGGGGCGCTGGCGCTTTGGCGGTGACGTCGACGCTAGCGCTCATCGCGGCGTTGGCAGGAGGGAAACCTGGGGAGGTGCAAAGCACGCAGTGGTGGACCGGTGTTTCCTACTGGAACGTGCCAATCGCTGCTAAGGCGCAACGAGAGACAGAAGGCTGCGATTGAGCACAGAGACCCACAGTCCGCTCTTAGTTATCGTGCAAGAAGAAGTACATAAACTTTATTTGTCGAATTTCGAGTCCGGCGTTTTTTTAGTGGGCCTGGTCACCCACCGCGGATGCGGTTCCGAGACCTTGTCTCGAAGCGGCTTCCTCGGCACGCTGGACGGCCCAGAGTTGCGCTGTCAGGTTCGAGCTGAGCAGTGCGGCCTTCCAACGCGAGCGCATGCTGGCGGTGGAAGAGTGAGACGAATCGGCACTGTTGGAATTGCTTATTAGGCCCTGACACTCCCACAGCATGTGACTAAGGGTGGCAACCTTACCACATGACGTGCATCTGCTTGTAGTGTATATGGCTGCGATTTTTTTTTCATTTTTTTAACAACGCACGGGAGAAATCTCCCACCGCGGCATTAGACAGTTATAGTTTAGCGTTAGCGTGATAGCGTAGGTTAAGGAAATGGCGCTACCGTGCAGCAAACGTTCGTTGTAGGCAGCGTCTTAGAGTTTAGCGAAATAGCGCTTACGTGGTTTACGTGCCCTCAAGTGGGATGGTGGCGTCACCTATTAGATGGTTAATAAGTTAAACAGTGAAAATGAAAAGAAAATGAGAATGTTTGCCTATGCCACCGCGCGAAGCATTGTTAGAAGTTTAATAAAAGTAAATAAATATGAACCACGTACAAAACGCGAAAACATCTACGTTGCCAATTTGTTTACATTGATCTTGTAGTTAGGCCAAGGCGCGTTCGAAATGGGAAGCTATCTCAAAAACTACGCCAACTTATCCGTAATACTGAGTTATCGAAGCTAACTGAAGGCAAGCGAAGTCACTTTCAACAGTCGTTTGCTGCGAACAAGGTGAATCTTTCAGCAACTACGCCAAAATCACTTTGAAGCGGGCGTCCGAGAGCGCCGCCATGTTTACGTACACTACGTACACCTACTCTACCTTAAATCTGAGAAATACCGTGCGTACAGTAAGTGGTACGCGTAACGTACGTATGTGCGCATGCGCACTTCGATTTCGGTATCACGGTAAGCCCGGTATACTATAACTCTCTATTACCTTGGAGGTCAACATCCAGTGCCCGTGTATATACGGGGTGGCCAATGAACGGTCGTGCAGCGCGAGCAGTCAGTTTTTTTCTTTTTTTTTCAATCAAGAAACTCGCTAGCAGACGTTGCCTAGCTGCGTTGGCGCTGCGAGGCGAGAGAGGGAGGGCGTAGGAGAGGAGTGAGAGGAGGGTGGACGTGCATGCGCAATAAGGGTGGTCACGCCGCACACCTGATTGAGCTCGACTCTAAGGTGCTTCGCATCTAAAGATTGTTGCCATGGCTCCGCGTGCCGTGGGATCCGAGCGACAGCAAGATTGTAAGCACGCGATGGTGTACCGTCATTATCCATGACCGGGCATCGTCATTATCATTTTGATCATTTAGCATAATCAAATTCGAGCATCATAATCACTTCGCTGTATTTATTTCTTTATTTACTCCTCCTCATGCTTTTGTTACCTGTTGCTACTACTACTACTACTACTACTACTACTACTACTACTACTACTACTACTAATAATAATAATAATAATATACCCATGGTGATGATACTACTATTACTGCTACGAATGCTACTACTACTGCTGATGATGATACTACTATTACTACTGCTACTGCTGCTGATACTAATACTACTGCTTCTGCTGCTGCTTATGGTGATTATACTAGTACTATTACTACTGCCGATGACGATGGTGGTGATACTACTACTACTACTACTACTACTACTACTACTACTACTACTACTACTACTACTACTACTACTACTACTACTACTACTACTACTACTACTACTACTACAACGACGACAACCACGGCGACGACGGAACAGAATAAACTGAAACAGCCTGATTAAAAAAAAAGGAACGCATTTTTAAAGCTGATTGAGTGGACGTATTTTCCTATGGTTTCAAATAAAGGTAATGTGCTGCCGGGACCTACCTATTTATACCAATTGGTTTATTTGTTCGATATTGAATGAAATCGCTGTTGCTGTTGCAGCAGCGTTTATATGTTACAACACGATCATGTGGCCTACATTAACTTGTACTGATAGTGTATGAATAAGCACGGTAGTTTAGTCACGTCAGACATTATTGTCGCCATCGTTATGCACCGTTATAGAAAGCAGGTGAAAGAGGGAAGACATTGCCTTCAAAATTTGAATGTCAATGCATAGGACATGAGCCGAAACATCTGATGATCCCTAGTGGGGGCATACTGTTTGCCTCTCTTGCTTGCAGCGGGATATATGGTTGGCATTATACAATAATTTCCGGCGTTATACGTGCCAAAACCGCAAGCTCATTATGAGGTACATAGTGTAGCGTTCTGAAAACTTAAACGACCGGGGTTCTTTAGCATGCACCGTCATCACATCGTACACGAGCCTCTGTAGCATTCCGTTTCCGTCGCAATGCAACCGCCGCGTCCAGGATTGAACCCCCGATTTATATGTGTCATTAAGGAGTTTTAGAATGCCGTTTGCAAGCGCTGCGGGTGCTGCGGGCGCCATGTGAGTTTTAGAATAGCGTGTTTATTGAAGTGGCGTGTTTGCCCTGCTGCAAACCGCAACGCACGGTCGCAGCGACACCGTATAGCCTCGAAACCAGCGCTTGCGAGCGGTCCGCGAACGCCGACTCGCGTTCGCGGACCGCACGCAGAAAATCCGAAATTGCGTGCGGCGATCGCGGCCTGCACGTGGCCCGCAAGCGCTGGATTAGAGGCTACGTTGTCGCTGCAATCGTGCGTTGCGGTTTGCAGCAGGACAGACGCTATTTTAAAACTCACATGGCGCCCTCTACGCCTGCAGCACTTGCAAACGGTATTCTAAAACTCTCTATTAAGCTTCCCGGTGTTAGCGTATGTGTAAATGAGCCAAGGGGTGGGGCCGGTTATGCGCGCACGCGTCTTGGCGTTACAGACGTCGCACGCTATACCGCGTGTGCCTTCCTTCGCGCGAGCGTCGTAAAACGCGCAGCAGCTGCCACTTTCGCGCGCCAACGTTTGTCGTGCGCGTGGCGAGCAGCACGGGCAGGGATACCGCATAGTACTCCCGTGATAGCCGCGCCTTTTTTTTTAAATGCGAAGGTAAATTCCTGGGGATCCGTCGTCCGCGCTTTCTAGCCCATGTTGCAGAGAGCGAAACCTGACGAGGTGGGAGAGTGTGGGTAAAGCTAAGGGAGTAATAAGGGAGTTAGGGAAGCAGAGTTTTGCGACTTGATTCAGCGTTATATATATATAAATATATATATATATATATATATATATATATATATATATATTGTAGGCATTCATTAAGCACATCATCTATCTTTACACATATTCATCATCATGATTGGTCGTCATCTTCTTCTGCTGTGGGGACTTGGCTTGTCTGAGTTCTGTGCCTTGGGCGTGGTCGCTTCATCGTGTCTTCCGGGCCTAATAAAGGTTGCCTTCACCGTTACATCACAAGTGGTGGAGCGTGCTCTACGATCTTCCGTCCTCTCCTAGCCCGATCTCCCTGCTGGAGCTGCGCTCAGGTCGTCGTTTGTACCAGGTGTCCGGTAACATGCCTCAGGACGAGCCAACCGGCGCTTCTGCGTCTACCTCCACGGCCCCGGCTACCACGGCCTATCCATCGTGGATTATCACCGCGCACCAGCGTGAGCCGCCCACGTTCGCCGGACTTCGAGGTGAAGATGTGGAAGATTGGTTGGACCAGTTCAATCGAGCGAGTTCCACTAACAACTGGGATGATCCTACCAAGCTTCGCCGTGTTTCTTTCTACCTCACGGGCGTAGCGAAAACATGGTTTTTCAATCATGAAACGGACATTACGGACTGGACACGTTTCAAGCAACAGCTTCGCCAAATTTTCGGCACCCCGGCGGTTCGTTCAGTTCTCGCGAAGAAGACACTGGATTCTCGCAAGCAACAATGCGGTGAGTCCTACACATCGTACATAGAGGATGTGCTTGCTCTCTGTCACCGTTTCAGCACGTCCATGTCTGAATCAGAGAGAGTTCGTCATCTACTGAAAGGGATAGGCACGGTCGCGTTCAATGCCTTGGTCATTCAAAACCCGACTACGGTCGCTGACGTTGTTGCCACGTGCCAACGCCTGGAGGAACTTGAATCCCAACGGTTACCGCCGGACAGCTCTGAAAACACTACCACGACTGATGCCTCATTGCGTGCCCTGATCCGGGCGCTTATACGGGAAGAGCTGCAATCTTTCGGCCTCTCAATGACACCGAGTCCACCTCCCCCCTCCAACAATGTTTTGCGGGATGTTATCAAAGAGGAGTTAGCGTCCATGACCAGGCCAGCATTTGTAGACTCTCCAGTACCTCGACTCCAGCCGACGTACGCACAAGTCCTCGCTGGCTCACCACCCGTGGTACAACCGATGCCCGCACACTCGACGCCTGTCCCGCTGGCTTCGTTAACTCCGAGTGTGACTAGCCAGCCCTTTCACCCACCGTGTCGGCCGCATCGTCCGATCTGTTATTACTGCGGCTATCGGGGCCACATTGCACGCGTCTGTCGGAAGCGTCAGCAGGACGAGCGTCGTGGACTCGACACCTACGGACGGGATGATGGGCCAAACTGGTACGCTTTCCAACGTCGTCCTTATGATCCGCCGCTACGCCGCTCACCATCTCCAACTTCGACATCTGAGCCAACCAGTTCCTACCGCTCTACTAGACGCCGCTCACCCTCACCCCTCCGCCGTTCCACGTCTCCATTGCGACCTGTTTCGCAATTCAACAACCAACGCCCGGAAAACTAACCTCTGCAGCTTTTGGAGGAAAAGCTGCATCGAACGAAAAGACAGAAATTCCTCCAGTGCGTCCATATAATACGATAGCTGTTTTAATAGAAGGTGTGTACGTGGACGCTTTAATAGACACTGGTGCCTCTTTGTCTGTGATTGATCGTTCTTTGTGCTCACGTCTACGGAAAGTCACCACCCCTTATGATGGACCTACACTGCACGCAGCTCAAGGGGACGCCATTAGACCTGCCGCTATGTGCACTGCTCGTGTTTTTATAGCTGGTATTCTTCATTTTGTACAATTTGCTGTGCTGAATTCGTGTGCCCACCAGATTATATTAGGCTGGGATTTTCTGTCTACGGCGAACGCTTCCATCTGCTGTAAAGAAAATGTTGTTCATATGATGGAAACTGACTATGCCCTGTATGCCGATGACAAACCCGTTCGCTTGCTCGCTGCTGAAGAGACCGAGCTACCACCTGGTCATCAGCGGATAGTTGCCATCACTTCTAATGTGATCGACTCTGGTGACGTGTTTGTCCAACCATCTGCACGCTGTCTCGCAAGAGGTATAGCCTTTGCTTCAGGTCTAGCGCGATTCCACAATGGCTTCGGACTTCTCTACGCTACGAATCAGACTTCTGAGAAAATTCTCATTCCTAAAGGCACCACAATGGCTTGCGTTTCTGAATCTCAACCTGTCTCTGTTGTCTCTCTTATGCCAGCGTGTTCTAACCTTCCTTCTATTGGACGTTCATCAAGCGTTTCTGTTCTTGCTGCGACTATTAGTCCAGAACTGACCTCTTCAGAGACAGATGAGTTGCTTGCCTTGCTACAAAAGCATAGGAGATTGTTTGATGCCCATTCCTCATCTCTGGGACAGACGTCTATTATTAAGCATCGTATCCAGACCGATGGCACTTCCATCGTACGCCGTCGACCATATCGCGTCTCTTCATCCGAGCGTGAAATCATTGAACAAAATGTAGCCGATATGCTGCAACGGAACATTATACGTCCCTCCGCGAGTCCTTGGTCATCCCCTGTTGTTTTAGTAAGGAAAAAAGATGGCTCCGTGCGGTTTTGCGTTGACTACAGAGCACTTAATAAGATTACCCACAAGGATGTTTACCCCATGCCGCGCATAGACGATGCTTTGGATTCACTGCAAGGTGCTGAGTACTTTTCAAGCCTAGACCTGCGCTCAGGTTACTGGCAAATACCCATGCACGAGGATGACAAAGAAAAGACAGCGTTTTCAACACCAGATGGGCTGTATGAATTCAACGTCATGCCATTCGGCCTTTGCAATGCTCCAGCAACATTCGAGCGGATGATCGACACAGTTTTACGAGGCTTGAAGTGGAAGACTTGCTTGTGCTATTTAGACGATATCGTTATTTTCTCGTCAACCTTCCCTCAGCACTTGCAACGACTGGACGAAGTTCTTACGTGCCTTGCAAACGCAGGCCTTCAGCTGAACACCAAGAAGTGCCGTTTTGCGAGCAAGACGATTAAAGTGTTAGGCCACATCGTAAGCAAGGACGGTATTCGTCCCGATCCTGACAAGATTTCCGCTGTCCAACACTTCCCGCGTCCTGAAAAAGCCAAAGATTTGCGCAGTTTCCTCGGCCTCGCTTCTTATTTTCGCCGATTCATTCGAGACTTCGCCTCAATAGCTTCACCATTGCACAAGTTGCTCGGATCAGGCGTCACCTTTGTGTGGTCTCCTGAATGTGAAGCGGCGTTTGCCCAACTGAAGTGTGCACTCACATCCGAACCAGTCCTCTGCCATTTCGACGAAACCGCGCCTACGCTCCTGCATACAGACGCTAGTGGTCGAGGCATTGGTGGAATTCTCCTACAGCGAGACAAATCTTCACGTGAGAAAGTCGTCGCATACGCGAGCCGTGCACTGACCCCTGCTGAAAAGAATTAGACCATCACCGAACAGGAGTGCCTAGCGGTCGTATGGTCGATACAAAAGTTTCGACCTTATCTCCACGGCCGCCACTTTACTGTGGTTACGGACCATCACGCCTTGTGCTGGCTCTCGACAATCAAGAACTTGTCCGGCCGCCTTGGTCGCTGGATTCTTCGCTTACAAGAATACGACTTCACTATCACATACAAGTCGGGAAACAAGCATCAAGACGCCGACGCCCTTTCGCGTTGCCCGCTCTCTTCGGACCCGCTTAACAAACCCGCCACTGCCGCACACGAGAAGCTTTCGGCCGTCTCTTCCCTACATGTTTCGTCATTAACTACTTTGGACCCAACTTCTCCAAGCGAGTGTGGTTTGTTCTTATCTCACCAACGTGCTGACCCTTACTGTCGCCGCATCATGGACCGTCTTGACGGGACTTGCCGGCCCCCTAACGCCCGTCTTCGCCGACAGCTCACGCAATTCAAGCTCAACAACCACGTCCTGTACCGTCATATCTACCACCCTGATGGTCAACGCTGGGTGCCCGTTCTACCTCGCTCTCTTCGGGCTCAAGTCCTCAAGACATATCACGACGACATGTCTGCTGGACACATGGGCTTCCAGAAAACGTATGACCGCAT
Source organism: Rhipicephalus annulatus (assembly GCA_013436015.1). Lineage (NCBI taxonomy): Eukaryota > Metazoa > Arthropoda > Arachnida > Ixodida > Ixodidae > Rhipicephalus > Rhipicephalus annulatus. The sequence continues at coordinate 690,718 of WOVY01001534.1, forward strand.
AAGATGTCACTACTACTGGCCGGGCTTGTCCACCTGTGTCGCGAAGTACGTTGCCTCATGCGCCCTTTGTCAGCGTCGCAAGCTACCTACATCAACTCGAAGTGGACAATTACAACCGCTCCCGTGTCCCCAGCAACCATTCGAGGTAGTTGGCATTGACCTGTATGGTCCGCTTCCTATGACTGTCACGGGCAATCGTTGGATAGTTACAGCTGTCGACCACCTGACCCGCTACGCCGAAACAGCTCCCGTGCCTTCTGCGTCAGCTTCGGAAGTGGCCGACTTCATCCTTCGCGCAATAATCCTTCGACACGGAGCTCCTCGTGTAATCCTGAGCGACCGTGGAAGAGTATTTCTTTCAGCACTCGTCGAAGAAGTGCTCAAGGCAGCCGGCACTACGCACAAAACAAGCTCCAGTTACCATCCTCAGACTAACGGCCTGACTGAGCGCTTCCATCGTACACTGTCAGATATGATTGCGATGTATATCGAACCCGACCACAGAAACTGGGACACCATTTTGCCATTTGTCACTTTTGCCTATAATACCTCTGTACAGCGCACAACCGGTTACTCGCCGTTCTACCTCGTCCACGGTCGCTTCCCCTCTTCTTTCCTCGATGTTTCGTTCTTCTCTGTGCCTGTCAAACCATGTTCATCTTCAAGTGAAGAATACGTGTCTCGTCTACTTCATTGCCGCCAGCTGGCTCGCGTCAACACTGAAGCCAAGCAACAGGATCGCAAGCTTGAATATGATGCCTCTCATCGTGCGGTGTCTTTCAGCCCTGGCGACGAAGTCCTCCTTCTTACACCCATTCGCACTCCCGGACTGTGCGAGAAGTTTCAATTACGTTTTATTGGTCCCTACAGTGTCTTAGAGCAAACGTCTCCTGTGAATTATCGCGTGGCACCCGTTCTTATTCCGACGGACCGCCGCTACAGGGCAGCAGAAATAGTCCACGTATCCCGCATGAAACCTTTCATACGGCGCTCATCTTCGCTTTAAAATGCGCCCAGGAACTGCGGTCAGGATGACCGCTTTCACGTGAGGGGGGGAAGTTAGTGTAGGCATTCATTAAGCACATCATCTATCTTTACACATATTCATCATCATGATTGGTCGTCATCTTCTTCTGCTGTGGGGACTTGGCTTGTCTGAGTTCTGTGCCTTGGGCGTGGTCGCTTCATCGTGTCTTCCGGGCCTAATAAAGGTTGCCTTCACCGTTACATCACAATATATATATATATATATATATATATATATATATATATATATATATATATATATATATATATAGTAGCGTGCGTTTCGTAGTCTATCCAATGAATCATCAATACGCGGCAGAGGGTAGACGTCCTTCTTTGTGATCTGATTAAGCTTACGGTAGTCGACGCAGAAACGCAAGCTACCGTCCTTCTTTTTAACGAGTACTACAGGTGATGCCCAAGGACTGTTAGACGGCCGAATAACACCATCTTCTAGCATAGTTTTCACCTGTTTTTGAATTACCTCACGCTCCTTTGGGGCGACTCGATAAGGATTTTGCCGGATGGGTCTGGCATCGGAATCCGTGATGATGCGGTGTTTCGTCAGTGCCGTTTGACCAACTCTTGATGTGGATGAGAAGCAGCCGTGGAACTTGTTGATCAGCGTGAGAAGGCGGTCTCGCTCAACGGGAGATAACATTGGACCAACGTCTACAGGTGTCGGTGTAGTGATAGTAGACGTTTCTGCTTCCTCCACTAAATGACAATCTTCTGTTTGCGAGAGTTCGTCAAAATAGGCAATAGCCGTGCCTTTAACTATGTGTCGGCGTTCTCTGCTGAAATTTGTCAATAGCAATTCAGCGCATCCGTCAATAACAGTGACGACAGCCCTGGCAACAGAAATGCCGCTAGTGAATGCGAGCTCCTTGATGTGTTCAGCGATGCCAGTACCATTTTGTAATTTGTCACAGTGCACGGATACGAGAGAACAACTTCGGGGCGGCAGTATGACGTCGTCATCGGCGATACGGAAGCGAGGTGGCTGGTGTTCCTCATCTGTAGTAGTCTCCGAGCTTACAGTGAACGTTACGCTTCTGTCACGGATGTCAATCACAGCCCCGTATTCGCGCAAGAAATCCATTCCCGATATGAGCTGTTTACAGCACTCGTGGAGAATGACGAGGGTGGCGACAAAGGTGGAACCAGCAATGAAGAGTCGGGCCGTGCACTTTCCAACCGGTGTAATCAACTGACCTCCTGCAGTTCTTATATTGGGTCCCTGCCATGGCATTTTAACCTTCCTTAGTCTTTCGGCTAGCTGTAGGCTTATTATAGAAAAGTGGGAGCCAGTGTCCACAAGTGCCGTCACTTGGTGGCCGTCAATGTGAACGACGAGGTCAGCGCTAAAAACGTCGGTTACGTCGGCGGTTGTCTCATTCGTCGAATTAGTCGTTGCTGTCGTCTTCTTCGGTATCGATGGCTTCGAGCTGTCATTTGTCTGCAATGGGGGCTGTTCGGAATTTCGAATATTGGCAACCCCACCCCCCGAGGTCGCTGCGTCTAGTTTCCCCGTCGCGGGCTAGGGGACCTGCCCCTGGTGACGCCGGCAAAACTGCGACGATTAGGTGAACTGGGCCGCGCAGGAGATGGAGAACGTGATCTGGGCATTACTGGATTCTGCGGCGGTGTGTTCACAGGGGCGTAGTTGTACATGCGTCGATCGTCGTACGCAATGTAATCAGGGTAGCGAGGAACTCTCGAGTACTGAGCGTCGCGATAACGGCAAACTCTGTAGACGTGCCCAGCTTCGCCACAATGAAAGCATACCGGTCGACGGTCAGCGGTACGCCACAAATCGGTTTTCCGACGCTGGTAGGTAAGTGGTGACTCACTATTGGGCCACGTTGTGGGGCTACGTTGTGGGGCATGTTGGTTATACGGCATTCGTCTTGTCGGAGGAATCGGTGAGGTTGCGAAAGTGGTCGGTGCTGACAGTGGCTGTGTTTGCAGGGCTGGTGGTGGTCCAGCCATTGGGGTCTGCTGAGCTGAAGGAGCGACGACGGGGCGTCGGACTGCATCAGCATAAGTACAATGGCGTCGCACACCATTATAGCCGGATGAAGAGAGAGCATGGCGGACCTCATCCCGGACAACATCAGCGACAAAAGACAATGCCGGCGTCGGTTCAGTTGCTGGAATTAAACCAAGCTGCCGAAGCTCCTCCCTCAAAATCTCCCGGATGACTTCCCGCAGAGGCCTGTCGTTGTCGCAGAGGCTCGTCGCAGTCGTGACAGGGCTACTCCCTCGAACGTTGACCGGGTTCTGCTGGCGGTACCGTTGCTGTAGGGCCCGTTCAATAGCTGTGGCTTCTTTCGTGAACTCAGCTACTGTTGTTGGCGGATTTCTCACAAGCCCAGCAAACAGTTGCTCCTTCACGCCTCGCATTAGATACCGCAGCTTCCTGTCTTCCGGCATCTCGGGATCCGCCCTGCCGAAAAGACGGGTCATGTCCTCGGCGAACATAGCGACGCTCTCGTTTGGTTTTTGAATTCGAGCTTCCAAGAGACGTTGCGCATTCTCCTTTCTGTCAAGACTACTGAAGGTGTCAATCAGCTGGTTGCGGAAGTCATCCCACGTAGCCATGCTTCTTTCCCTGTTGATGTACCACGTCTGGGCGTTGTCTTTCGGGTAGAAGTACACATTCGCGAGCTTGTCTTCTGGGGTGGCCCATTGGTTGTACTTCGCGCAGCGTTCGAACTGGTCCAGCCAGTCTTGTGCATCTTCATAGGTCTCACCATGAAAGCAGTCAGGAATCATGGGATTCTGAAGTGTCATGTGCGATGTAGCTGCAGTGGCCATGGTGGTTGAAGGAGGCAAGCGATTGCTGGCAGTTTCTGGAAAGGGATCCGCGAAGGGGTTCCAGGCATGAAGACGTACCCAGCACTTCCACCAGTGTGACGACGCGAGATTGACGAGCACACAAAGCGCCTCAAACAAATACGATTTATCGATCGCAGGAAACAGACTGCAACGACTTCTTCGTCTTTTGCCCTCGGCCAAGGACACTCGCGCTGCTTCGTTGTCCTCACCACTGGCACATACGCGCGTCAATATATATATATATATATATATATATATATATATATATATATATATATATATATATATATATATATATATATATATATATATATATATATCCGCGTGATGACCCTGTCCTTTGCATTTAGCGTCAATCGTGTTTCGTCACTCACGCATTCATCATTCTCTGATCTGTATATTGTTACGTGTAACAGTAGTCAGTCCGCAGCCACAACGCAGCTCACCGACAACGTCTACTGTTGCACGCCTGGCGTTGTTTCTCTGTAAAAAAATCACATATCTGTACGAAATGAAATCAGAGTAACCTCGACATCCAGGCTGACATTATTTTACAGTGCATGCACACCGCTATATTATCGCTTCTCCAGTTAATATGCCGTCCATCTCGCGCTTTTGTGTTCGTCCGCGGATTTTGCCCTCGTCATACGGATATCCGGTGACAGCTTGATTTATGTAGAGGTATACACATGCGCAGCGTCAATGTAGGTCGACTGCCAATGGGGAACTCCCGTTCTTTTTTTTTTTCTAAGCTGCAACCGTCGTCGGAGTCATACGCGCGTGTCAACGCGCTGTAGCGGTATGCGCTTCTTTTAATATCCAGTTGTCACAGGAATGCAGTGTCATAGCTTCTAAAGCTATCGCGGTGGGTCAAGTCCATGCCTTCACCTTGCTAAAAATGCTGCTTCGGCGAGTCGGTTGACGAATAAAATAGATTCTTCAGCGCAAAAAAAAAAAGGCGAAACACATTATAACGAACACACGGGCACGTTCACGTTCAAATGCGGCTGTGCAAATCTGAAAGCAATGACACCTGACACTGTATATTTAATCCTAACATATATGCTTTTCCCCTATAGGCTATAGCGTCACAACTATCGTTCTTCTCTCTCTCTGTGTGTGTGTGTGTGTGTGTGTGTGTGTGTGTGCGTGTGTGTGTGCGTGTGTGTGTGTGTGTGTGTGTGTGTGTGCATCTCATAAAACAAACAAGGAGTCACTCATATATGGCACCGCGAGCGTAATGCGATTCATTTGCGGGCTCGATCCCCTCAACAGTCGTGTTGAGCGCATCGTCAATGAAAACCGGCTGATAAGGAGGCAAGGAAAAGATGATGAACGTTAAATGTACTTTTTAAAGTGTGTCTTATAGTAAATGACACAGACGCGAAGAAAGCGGAGTAAGCGATAAGACACCTTGGCGCGGCAGGGATCGTACTTGCGACCTTCAGATGTTGCTGTTACTTCAACGTTCATTGTTGTTTTTTTCCGTTTGTTCAAACTTAGTAGTTCTTAGGGTTTTACGTCCCAAAATGACATTATTATGAGGAACGCCGCAGTGGAGGGGTCTGAAAATTGCGACGACCTTGAGTTTTTTTTTAACGAGTGTACCTAAATGTACCTACACACAGGCCTCTATACGCATATAGGTTTCTGCCTCCACCCCAAACGCGCCCCGCCGCGGTGGTCTAGTGGCTATAGGTACTAGGCTGCTGACCCGCAGGTCGCGGGATCGAATCCCGGCTGCATTTCCGATGGAGGCGGAGATGTTGTAGGCTTGTGTGCTCAGATTTGGGCGCCCGTTAGGGAACCCCAGGTGGTCGAAATTTTCCGGAGCCCTCCACTATACGGCGTCTCTCATAATCATACGGTGGTTTTGGGACGTTAAACCCCACATATCAATCAATCAATCAATCCCAAACGCGGCCGACGCTGCCGGGATTCAATCTCGCCGCCTGCGGGCCAGCAGCCGAGTGCCATAACCATAAGCCACCGTGGTGGGTATCTAGTATAGGTGAAATAATTGATACGAAATGGCCGCTGTGATAGCTCAGTGGTTAGAGCATCGAACGCGTTATTCATTGATACGAAATGCACGCATTCCACGAGATGTTGGGAAAAGAGTTATCCAGAATTAACCGAGTTTTCTCACCGCCAATAATGAAAGGCGATAAAAGAAAAGAAAATCCCGCCGCATTTTCTTTGTAAGCTGTCGGAAATTGGGGGAAACGGTGTGATGGTGTCGATCGTTTGTGAGTGTTCCACGATGGTTTGCGGTACAGACGTGGTTTCGCGAACATTTCTTCCTGTGCCGAATGTGTAACATTTGAATGCTAGAATACACCTGGCCAGTGAAAGCCCAACTTTCTTTGTCTGCGATCGTATGGCAAAGGCTTCGATTGCTTCTTTGCCATTTATACTATGCACGCTTGTCATTTAAGTTTAGCGTTGCGTCGGAACGTTCACCTTTGAGCGTATAGTCTAAAGGCGCCGGAGCTCTGCGCATTGTGGAAGCGTATATACGAGGCAATGGATTTTTTGTTGCATCGACCTTACTACAGCGATTATAGAGAACAGCGATCCAATGCATTGCTAGGTCGTTTTCTAACGCTTCTCTGAATATTTGAAATCGCGTTTATCTCGAAACAGAAAAAAAATAAACAAATGAAAACGCAGAGGCGCAGTTATACATATTATTTTTATAACACTGTTATGAGAACTGATAGCGCAACACCATACCCTACGCTGGGCAGTGTTGACATTACGCGAGCAAGTAGGGTAGGCCTCGCTTTCCGTAGTACTTATTGTTCTAGCGTGGCCTCCGAGATCGGCACCGCGCCGTTGCTTCCGCGGAGGCAATCGCGGGTGCCGTGATTTCTCTGGTATATATTTCCGGGGCCCAGGCAAACGTCTATAGATGTGGTTAAAGAACTTGTATTTATCGGGTCTCGGTGAAATTCCCGTCCGTACTCTCGGTATCACCAGGTGTCGACAGCTTACTCGACGGTGGTTTACAACTGCACCAATGCATTTCGTCTTGTATGTCCTAGTTTATAAAAGTAGAGTTCCTCACCCGAAGGTCGTAAATTCGATCCCTGTGGTGGCGCTTGCATTTCGACAGAGGTTAACTGTTAGGGGCACGTGTGCATACTGTGCAAAGTTAGCGCACGTTAAAGAAAAAATCCCTCCATTACGTCGTGCCTCATATATAGGTCCACATCATGCTTTTAGCACATAAACCCCGCAAGTTATTATCAATTCAGTTAACGTAAGTATTTACATACGGTGAAAGAATTCTCAAGCGACTTTTTTTCTCCCGGTCTCCTCCATCCTTGATGTTAGTTTATTATTATTATTATTATTATTATTATTATTATTATTATTATTATTATTATTATTATTATTATTATTATTATTATTATTATTCCACGTATGCTCTGTGTCCTTCCTTTGTTCCCCCTTTTTATTTACTGCCTGTAAAAAAGTAATGGTGTTGATCGTTTGTCTGTTCTTTGGTAAGGAAACAACAATAGTTTTGTTACCTTGTATCCACATCGCTGTAACTGGCTCTGCCGGGCCTAGTCGCACAAGTCCTGGTGACTTAGACAGGCCCGTTTCTTTGTATTTATTATGGATGTGTACAATAAATTATTATTATTATTATTATTATTATTATTATTATTATTATTATTATTATTATTATTATTATTATTATTCGTTACATGCTATACTTCGCATGGTGATGATCAAAAGATAGACCATCGGTTCCCTTTCGTTTCGATACGCCTGGACGTTACGGGCACTACCGCAGTGGCCGCAGGCCTGTTCGTTAGTCTACATTCTCTTCAAAAGCCTTGTGTGCGCATTCACGTATACTCGTAACTCGATAGAAGCCGTCTGTGTTTTGTTTTCAGACGTCCTCACGACTCGCCAGATACATGTGCCATATGCGACAAATGCGAGCCGCCGCGAATGATTTTCGTGCGAAGCAATAAAGTTATTGAACACTCTCGCCACACCTCGAAGCGTGTACTGTGTTGTTTTTTGCGTATACACGTGGGCGTCGTATTTATCTGCGTTATTTAGATTTTCGTTGGGGGAGGAGCGCATCGGTTCCGAACGTGACGTAACACTCCTGGACTGTCTAGCAGTGTGTGTAGAGAGTCCGCAGCCCCAGCGGAGGTGGCAGCTGTATCGCCGCTCCGTCGGGCGAACCGCCATTGCCCTTAGATCATCATGGCCTCAGGATCTGCGTCGAATGACGTCACGACGTCTCCTTTACATTGTTTTGCTTTCGTGGCAGTCGTGTTATTTTCAACGACATACAGAAACAAAAAAGCGAGAGGAGTGACAGAACAACTTACGGAGTCCTTTGTGCATCCTCGTCAATCGACTCCAAGGGACAAACGATATTTTATTCTGCTTTTTTTTTCCTTCTAAACAATGATCTACTGTGATGACGTCATACGTGACGTCGAAAATTTTGGCGGTATGGGCCTTATCGTGACGCCATATGGTAACGTCATCACGCGATGATTTTTTTTTTGCATCACTCGATTTTGTTTACGCCACCGCCGCCAATGGCGTCAACAGGAAGTATGGCGCCCGCATCAGGGAGGATGGAATAGAAACCGTCACGCTCAAAAACGAGTAAACAAATTATATTTATTTTTTTCACACACCTTGGCAGTGCCTAATATGGCATTGCAAAATGGGACGACCACGATGCAAATGCAGAAGAAAAGCACCACAATGAATACAGGGATATAAAGCAGGAACTATTATACGGGGAAAGAAATCAGCATGGGTATTTGTAGGAGATAATCAGCATGAGTACCACGAAGGGAACAGATAGCTCTTCATTCACACGGGAAAATGAACGATGAAATAACTTATCAAAATTATATGAAACAAAGGCGAAAGTAAAAGAGACACATGCGAAAGAACCAAATAAAAAAAGAAAAAAAAAGAAGCGCCTATCACTACAGAATAATGCACGCCGGTGTATCACGCGCTTATTGGGGAATTTTACGTCGAAAGATGGTCTACGAGTCATTTAATAGACCAGGGTGTAGTATAAACAACGTTTAACTGTAGTTGGAACTCAAACCCGCTGGTTGTGCATCCAGACTCAAAGCGCACTTTATCCCTCAATAAGTATTATTCTTTGCGCGAGTACAAATAATTGACTCAGTTATACATGTCGCAACGCTTGTCATCTCCTTTACTCCTTGAGCCACCCCACCCCCCTCCTCTTTTTTTTCACAAACACAGAGTTGATTATATGTGGGGTTTAATGCCCCCAAACCACCATATGAATATGATAGACGCCGTATAGTGGATGACTCTGGAAATTTCGACCACCGGGGGTTCTTTAACGTGCGCACAGGCCTACAGCATTTTCGCCTCCATCGAAAAT